>JALMGA010000003.1:95664056-96289056 GCA_023333525.1 Aspidoscelis tigris stejnegeri | reverse complement strand
CATTTACTTCCCTCAGAGCAGGAACAGCACTATACGATTCATTGGTTTTAGGGTGTTGTTTTTTTAAAAAGGAAGAAGCTTTTGTTTCATTGTCCTTGCAAATACTTGTTTTCCCTATTTTCATCCTTTATACATCCTTTATATGTAAAATGAACTGCACATTGTAAACAATACATATAGAATGGAAACTTTAGCATGTAGCAGCTACCACTTTATGTCACTCTTTTCTGCATGTGTATGCAACCTGTGTGTGTATGTATACCTTCTCAGAAATTTCCAGCTCAAATACTAATCAGTCCAAGATCAGGCAAGAGCACCAAAGAGCACCTTAAATAAACTTGCTGAAATTCTGGGTTTCAATATGGCTGACTTGTTTCCATACTGCAACTCTATTTTGTACTATTCTAAAATCAATACCATCCCAGATCCCCAAAGAGCTTTATCCAAGCTAAGTAAGAAAGGTACAAAACCAGGGTGAATTTAAAAGGGAAGGAGAGAGACATCAACCAATCTAGAATCTGAGATCTGGATGAACTTTTTGACTTATCCATGCCATTTCCTTGGCAAGGTTAATGAAGTTGCTTGCTGTACTTTCTTCCAGGTGGATACTGGGAATCAAACTGTGATCTTTCACTCTCAGGTAGTTGTAGAGGTATAGCCACCTTCCTCACAAAGGTTGACATCACTCTAAATCAGGGATGGGGCAAAATTGGATTGTGTGAAATTAAATATAATTAAGCTTAATTAGCCACAGTTTGGGTAGGACAACTAATTGCAGCTGAGCAAAGTTATGCATAAGGAGAAGGGAGATAAGGTTAGGACTTATGTTTTATTACTCCAGTTTCATGTGATGTCTGTATGTGAATAAGGCACAAATATTTCCCAAATATTTTGAGTTTCTTAGATATTTCTGAAAATGTGCCTTCATTAAACATAGAAAACTTGATATAAAGCCGTCACAATCTGAGATTTCTGGTATACACATTATCTGCATATTTCAAATTAAACACTGAAATGTTTCAATAAAGTCTATTTATCCATCTATCTGTCATCTGTATTTTATTCTATTGTATATTGATGTACCTTATTTCCTTCCAGAGAACCAATCCAGAAGTGAACATTAATTAAATAACTCTAGGAACATTTGAAGATATCAGAACTGAGTGACCTTCTACAAAATATGAAATCTGGGGCAGAGGTGACACTTTGTTTTATGTGTGCGGCACCTACTGTACACATTGACATAAGGTACCTTAGTAAAACTGATGTAATTTGGGTAGGGTCTGTCTCAACATACATTCCGTGCTAGATTTGATGTCACCAGTTTGGTGACATCTGACACTATGTGCCTGGATTGCCTTAACATCATAGCATAGAACAACCACAACAATCTGTGTAAAGCCCTCCATTAAAATAAAGGATACAAAGTGAGTCACAATGTTTAACCTTGCAATCTCATGCTTGAAAACATCCATCTTACCTTAGTCCCTAGATCTTACATTCCAGGTCCCTATCCAAAATTATTCTTTACAGCATCAAAAGTTCATTTCACCACTAGGCACACCCACAGATGACCATCCTTCTGGATTTGGCCTAGCCATTTGTTTCTTTCTAGAGCAACTAGTTATTCCTCTCTTCTCTTCCACAGTAACATATTGGGCATCTTATGGCCTAAGGGGCTCATCTTCCAGTGTGATATGTTTTAGCCTTTTGGTACTGTCCATGGAGTTTTCTTGGCAAGTGTACCAAAGTGATTTACCATTTCCTTCTCCAGTGGATCACCCTTTGTTTGAATTCTCTGATATGGCCTGTCCATCTTAGGTGGCCCTGCACAGTCTAGCTCATAGCTTCATGAAACTTCAGAAGCCCTTTCAGGAGAAGAGTCAGAAGGGGAGAGTCAGAACAGGTAGTATGGGTGGAGAAGATGATATTAAGGGTGCATTTCTATTTTAAAAAAGACATATGAAAACTCAGCTCACAGACCATAATTGATTATGCATACATAAGCCTACCATAATTTGAAACACATGAAGGAAGACAAGAGCTATAGCTACTGGGAATGGTGGAATGTCAACCACTTTTTCTTCTGGGACCAACTTCCCCTGCCTCTGCTTGGCCCATCCATTTATTCTCCTTCCTGCTGTACCTTTTCTCCAAATAAATGTGGCTATTCAAACCATTATATTACTAGAACATAAGAACATAAGAGAAGCATGCAAGAGGCCACAGCCCATCTAGTCCAGCATCCCAATGCACACAGTGGCCTACCAATTGCCCATGGGCATCTGAAGCAGAGACAAGGGCAAACATTCTCCTGCTCTTGAATCCCAGCAAATGGCCTTAGAAGCATCCTGCTTGTCCCCCCAGCCCAAAAGATGTACTTAAGCATCCATTCTAGTAGCCATTGATACATCTGTTGTCCATAAACTTGTCTAACCCTTCCTTGAAGCCATCTAGGCTGGTAGCTGTTACCACCTCTTCTGTAGGCAAATTCCATAGACCGATGACCCTCTGGGTGAAGAAATACTTCCCGTTGTCAGATCCAACTCTCCTACCCATCAGCTTCATAGAGTGCCCCCTTGTTCTTGTGTTGTGTGATAGAGAAAAGAATTTTTCTCTATCCACCTTTTCTATACCATGCATGATTTTATATACTTTAATCAGGTCCCCTCTTAAACGCCGTCTCTCCAGACTGAAGAGGCCTAGACGTTGCATTCTGATTTCGTAGTAGCTTCAGTGAGGCAAAAGGCTCAGTGACCACACCCTTCTTCCTAACCAGGCTATCTACTACACATCTAATATTGTACTTTTCTCGTCATAATAACAAAGGTGCCAGCAAAGCAGATAGGTTCCCCAGGCAGCACTGTTGTCTTGGAAGATTTTTGTTATCCTAAGGCTCAGTGCTTGAACCCCAGAGTGCCAAGGGCTCTCTGGGCTTTGAGTATTGGTGTGGGGGGCGGGGCGGTTAGCACTGCCTTTTTTCCCCCTTCTGTCAGAAACAGCCTAGAAGGAGGAAGCAAGCATTTGGGGAAGTACTGTGTAGGTAGATCCTTAAATATGCAGTTGATTTTGGCCTTGGACAGGGCTGCTCTGTCTCTTTACTGGCTTTCACATATCTTATGATGTGGCTATGAAATTATGGCATTAATTAAAACCAGATAAATGAAGCAGGAAGGAGCAGGGAGAGGTGGAGGTGAAGAGGCTTTTCCTACCCCTGAGCTTCTTAATGATTGCAAACCACTTTTGGTCTCTTCACCTCTGTGCCAAGTCAGTAATGTATCCCCGTTTGGTCAATTCCAGACCTCCAGCAGCACCTGTGGGAAAGCCTTTAATTAATCCTTAGTTACTGTTGTAATTGCAGTATCCTAAGGGAAAACCTTGCTAGCCAGGAATATTACTTTAAACACGTACTGTAAACAACATTTTTTCCTCAGGAGGGCTTCCTTAATAATATGAGGTTGACCCTTTCATTGCTGTAATCTTGAAAAGCTCATATTCCTAAACTACTCCCACCTACCAATCCCTCCAGCTGGAGAACTTGTCTCTCTTAGGCCTCTCAGTGGCTGCAAAGCTCATGCAAGCTTCACAAACTGTCCCCCTCCCAGCTCCAAAGGTCAGGACTTCAAGGTTAGGAACACCTCCATGTAGTTCCAGATCATGGAGTCACACCATCTGTATGCCTCCCATGTTCCAGGATAAGTTCTTTTGGTTGCAGACCTGATTAAATGGGTCTACAACAGATTAAAGGCCTCCTTAATCTGAATCTGTCTCTGCATTTGCAGGAAGAGCAAACCAGCAAGAAGTGTGGCCTCATAGATCCACATCGACATATAACTGTTCTACATGGAAGCCTGAATTAAGGGTCAGTGTGGAAAGGCCCTTACTTTCTATTTAAGATCCGTATAGAACCCTAGTAGTGCTTTGGGTGTGCTCAAGTGACATAGGGTCCACATGAGCCCACGCCCATTGACCAACCATGGCTAATACACCCAGGGGACAGGTCAACCATTTGCATTGGCTGGTGAGGGAAACGTTCTGAAAGTGTCCCTAACCAGCCAAGGTGCAAATGGTCAACCCATCCCATGCTGCCACAGGAGCCGGAAGTCCCATACCCGGGCTGCTGCCAATGGCTACGACCAATTGCGCTGGCTAGCAGTCTGATCCTGGGGGCAGGATTGGACCAGAGCAGTGTTGCGTGTAGCGCTGCGGCCTCCCACCACTGCAATCAAGCCTGCCCTGGCCTCCCATAGCAGTGACAGTCAGCGGGGACCAGCCCATTGCCCGCCATTGCCCAGGGTGTCGCTGTAGATTGCATGGGGACCAATCCAGACCAGACCAACAATCCAGACAGGTGAGTGCGGCATGGGGGGTGGGAGGCCACGTGCCCCCCTTGGTGATGGTGGGCACCAGGCAGGTCCTCACTGGCTCCTGTGGGACTGACACAGTTGGTGGGTGGCTGTGGCACCCCAATACAACACCGGCCCAGTTCGATCCCACCCCCGGGATTGGACTGCTAGCTGGCACATCACAGAGCATGTGATGAGGCTGGCAGCAGCCAATAGTGGCAGCTGGGGACAGAATTAATTAATTAATTTACATTTCTATTCCACCCCATACCCAAAGGTCTCTGGGCAGGTTATAACCTTAAAACAACAGATTAAAACAGAATATACATTAAAAGACTTTAAAAAGTCAATAACTCTAAAACAATACACATTATGTTTAAAATGATAGTGTCTGACCTGGGTGGGAAATATAAACAGCTCAGCCAAAAGCCAGGGAAAAGAGGTGCGTCTTCACGGCCTTCCTAAATATATATAAGGAAGGGGCAAGACACACCTTGAGGGGGAGGCTATTCCATAATCTAAGGGCCATCACAGAAAAGGCTCTCTCCTGGGTGCCCACCAGCCTCACTACTGAAGGTGTTGGGACAACCAGGAGGGCCTCACCGATTGATCTTAAGGCACGGGCAGGTCGATATGGGAGAAGGCGTTCCTTTAGATATTTGGGGCCCAAGTCATTTAGGGCCTTATAAGTTAGAGTCAAACCCCTGAATTGGGCTCGGTAGTGAATTGGCAGCCAGTGCAATTCTTTTAAAACTGGCGTGATGTGCATCTGGCTAGATGTTCCGGTCTGCACTCTAGCAGCTGCGTTTTGCACTAGCTGCAATTTCCGAACCGTCTTCAAGGGCAGCCTGGGAGGACAGTTCAGGTAAGCCCAGGATTAAGGTTTTGTGCTCCCCACTTTGGCTGCAATTAGGACAGCTCTGGTACAGGCTTGGAAGCTCCTGGGCAGGAACGGCCTCCTGCAAATGAAAATGGCCTGTACCATTGCTGTCCTAATTGCATGCCAGAGGCCTAAGTGGAATAGGCCTAAGGTGTAAGTCCTGTTAATAGCACTTTGGTTGTAAAGTGAGAGAAATTTCTCTGACAGCACTTTTTCGTATTCTTCTGCCCTGTTGCTGCTGCTGCTGCTACTGCAGGTGTGGCCAGGATCAGGTGTGTGTGTGTGTGTGTGTGTGTGTGTGTGTGTGTGTGTGTGTGTGTGTGTGTGTGTGAACAGTTGTGTAGACACCCACCTCTGTTGTTGTTTTTTTCTTTTCCAGTGGAGTGGAAACATTTTGCTATATCTTATATGTTTTTACTATCACCAAATGCTAACATGTTCCAGTCTGCTTGTACACAGCTGAATCAGTGTGCATATGACCAATGGTAAATATATCACTTGCACGTGGAAAATATGAAAAGCCGGGATCTAAGACTCATGCGCCTATGGAAAATACTATAGGTTTTCCCCCTTCGCTTTCTGTCTTAATTAAACATTATATAACGGCACCTCTCCATTTACCTGTAAGGGTTGCTAGATACAGAGAAGAATCCCCAGAAGATTTAGATCCCTGCATAATAATCTAGACTCAGTCTTGCAGGGGAGGAGTAGGAGGTTCATTTGAATGAAAGACAAAGAAATGGAGGAGGGAGAGATGTCATTTTAATATGCCTGTGGTGGGCCACAAATTGTGCCGATCTTAGTCAGAGGACTAAAAGCTTTTAATGTGCACATTCTAGCTAAATTACCAGCAGAAGTTTGCACCATTTTGTTCTTTTTCTTAGTGCATTGATATATTATCTGGCTTCTTTAGACATCTTTTTAACAATAAAATAAAATAAAAGTATTATTGTTTTCCCCCTTGCGCTGCCCTTGAAGACGGTCCGGAAGCTGCAGCTAGTGCAAAACACAGCTGCCAGAGTGCTGACTGGAAGAAGCTAGCCGGACACATATCACGCTGGTTCTTAAAGAACTGCATTGGTTGCCAATTCGCTACTGGGCCCAATTCAAGGTGTTAACTCTGACTTATAAGGCCCTAAATGACTTGGGCCCCAAATATCTAAAGGAACGCCTTCTCCCATATCGACCTGCCCGTGCCTTGAGATCTGAAGAAGAGGCCCTCCTGGTTGTCCCACTACCTTCGTTAGTGAGGTTGGTGGGCACCCGGGAGAGAGCATTTTCAGTGGTGGCCCCCAGGCTGTGGAATGGTCTCCCCCTAGAGGTGTCCCATGCCCCTTCCTTGTTATCATTTAGGAGGGCTGTAAAAACATACCTTTTTGCCTTGGCCTTTGGCTGAGGTGATACATTCTCCCCTCAGTTATACTTCTTATGAATACACTATTGAGCACACGGCTTGTATTAGACTTTTTAACTAAGTACCTTGTTTTAATTTTTATTGTGTTTTTAATATGTTTTAATCTGTACTTTGTTCTTAATATGTTTTTAAATATGTTGTCTGATCTGTTGTTACCTGCCCAGAGACCTTCGGGTATGGGGTGGGATAGAAATGGAAATAAATAAATAAATAAATAAATAAATAAATAAATAAATAAATAAATAAATAAATAAATAAATAAATAAATACAGTTGACCAAATCTGCTTGCAATGCCACTTGACTGAAATGTGTCTTGGAAGTAACTATAAGCACACAGAGACATCACATAGAAATTAGGGATGTGCAGAAATATTCGTGCTATTCAGAATTCGTATGAACTCATACAGATCGCAACATTTGTGGATGAATCGGATTGTCTGGTATTCGTCAAAGCTTCAGTTGAAACTTCGGTGAAGGCTAGATGCTCCCAGGGTCTCCCGTCACCCCCTGCAGCCTCCCATCACCCCACATACCTTTCATTATGCTGGAGCCACACACGTTTCTCCTAAGCACTTCCAGGTCTGTGCATGCAGCTCCCACCACACTGCATGATCACCAGATGGGGAGTTGTGTGCACAAGCCCGGAAGTGCTTTTGGGGCCTAAAATTCTGGCACTCTCCCTTACCTTTGGGGAGGCCATGGTGGTGTCCCAGGGCCTATTTTAGTGCTCTTCAGCAGCCAAAATGGGCCTTCTGGGTCTGGCTCTCCATCTGGGATTCATTCCTAGCTGTAGGGGTATGTGGGATTGTCGCAATCCGGATTTGCAACCTGAATCCTTGGCTCTGGGAAACCTGGGGGGGGGGTAGTTTATGGCTACCTCGATCGTGGCTGCAGTCCTGGAACCACAGCGATACATGGTTACAACCCAAGGGGCTGCAACGATCTTGGTGCCAGTAGACTGGTACGATCCACCGGGTGTTACGAAAGTTTTCCCTTATAAGCCACCGGCATGCCTATAAGGGATCACCATGTGCTCTTATGGTGATTAAAGACAGAGAGCACAGGAGAAAGAAGTTAGGCGCGAGACAAGATGGACTGGAAAAGAGAGAGTTTATTTCTGTGCCAAGCTTTTTATATCCCCCACCAGAAGGCGGGGAAGGAAGTGACCTCAGGATAAATTCCAGGTAGGTGATAGGTGGAGCTGTGTCAGCTGAGCAGGGCAGAAGTCCTTCTGATGTCATATCCCATGGTGGTAGGTGGGGAGGATCCTCAAACAGGAAGAGAAGGCGGATGCCATGCGGCCAGGTAGCCATTCTGCCTTCAGGCTAAAGGTCCAGCACCCTGCTGTGCTGGGTGTGTACTGCAAACTATGAGAGCAGGAAGATTCTTTTTACTCTGAGGCTTGAGAAGCTGGTGGGAAAAACCTGGGCAAATTTACAATTGCTACATGGGATAGCTGCAAAGCTCATACCATGCTGCACAAGCTTTGCAGCTGTGAGGGGGTAGATCCAGATTGGTGTTGTCTATGAAAATAGTCTGGAATCATCCTTTGCCTCCCCAGGACCTGGATCAGTATATCTGGGAAATCCAGTGCAGAAACAGTCAATGACCTTATAAGAAGAAGTGTCTTCCTTTATCAGATCGGACTCACATCTAGTCCAGCAACCTGGTTTTGGTTGCTGTTTTTTAAGTGGTAACCAGCTGTAGACAGAAGCCCACAAACAAGATACAACCATAACGATTCTCACTCACAATATTGCAGCTGCTGCCCTTTAGAAGTATCAGAGGCAGTCACACTTCCACAAGTGGTAGTAGCCATTGATATTGCTCTCTTCCATGTATTTGTCCATACATCTTTGAAGCCATCTGTGGTGCCCACACTAAATTTTAGTGCTGGGAAAAGTAATTTTAAAAGTGTAATGAAAGTGTATTCAATGTGCTTTGAGGAAGAGTCTAAACTGACAGCTTAAACAGGTAAGGAGGGGGCGAAGCCTCCCTAATTAGCATAATGGGAGGGGGAGGAGTGCACTCCACCAATCATGTGTCGAGTTTAGGCTAGTGAGGGGTATAAAACCTGCCTGCTAAAAGAAAAGATTGGTCCTTGCTTTTGGGTTTTGGGGGAGGAAGATAGGTCAGACTGTCCCTTTACCTCAGGGAAAGAACCAAGCATTGGTCCCGAACTTCTGAGCTGGAGAATAGGCCAGAAGGGGTTGAAAGTAAAAGGAACTGTGAAGTTAAGACTTATGTGTGAAGACTAGGAACTAAGGGGTGTGGCTTAGTACTGTCTGTTGTGTATTCATCTTCAGAACTCTTATTGTGTTTCCTGTTACAAAGAATAAAAACCTGTTTACTTATTCCTTTGAAGGGACTCTGCTAGCTTTCCTTATTCTAAGTAAGACGGGGTTATAGTAACATAGATCTCTATAGAGGCCAACCAGGGAAGCTGGGAGGAGTTAGAATAAAACAGCAGCCAGAGATTTATTTAGAGGCTGGCAAGAGAAGAAACACTGAAGCATTTTTGGTGGCTGCTTCCCGTGAAACATAAATAAAACAACAGTACGCTATCTAATGTTATAAACCTGAACACGCTACCAAGATTTTATAAAGTATTTTAGCCTTACTGTGCTTACAGACAGGGGTGAAGAGTGTAAGCTTGGCTCGCACTGGGGGATGGGCGGCGCCACACCATCCAACCTGGCAGTCAAGACCATAAATCACAACAGCCATCCACACATCTTAGAAAATGCAGGTTAGATGTGGCAGCATGCAGACACTAGTGTTCCTATCCCAGCCCTTGTCCCAATTCAAGGCCAGACAGTGCATTTTGGAAGTTCATTTTCTGGCCTTTAATGTGGGTTAAGGCATTAGCATTTGGACAGAAATGTAGACTGATGTTAATGTATTGCACTTGGAAGGAGGGACACCCTAGCAGGATTCAAAGTGGCCACTTACCTAGAGCAGCTTCTTCATCATGCGTCTTGGTGCATGATGTGAAGGCCAGTCTAGGCACAAATTATTCAGATCCAGTCAAGACTGGAGTGGGGGCCAGTGGCTTGTATCAAGGGCCATCCACTCCATTGTGGCCCAAACTTGCCCAACTTTGAGGTCCGGGATGAAAGTTCCTGACAAAACTCAGTTTCTATACTTGCCAGCTATGAATGTTTTCACTAGGTATGCAGAATCAGCCCATTTCTGGGGGAATTTTTTGGAACTGAGTGACCTTTCTACTGAGGGGGAATACTTGGGAGACCACCTTAAATTGGTTTCCTATAGGCACATGTCCTGATGCCATGTTGGTGTGGAGCAACATGCTGGCCACCAATGTGACCACTCCTCAGTAGGAACATGCACAAATACTCATAACATTCATTATTAGTACAAATTCATATGAATTCAGACATTCTTATATGAATGGAATGTTATGACCTTCATATATTGACATTCGTACATATACAAATGTTTTGGAACATTCCTGCGAAGCTTCAGAACATTCATGAAATGGGGAAGTGGGAAAGCAGCTACACCAGTCACATCTGCAACAGATCCAGAATGAATTCAACATGGTTTGAGAGCAAATTCAAAGTGGTTTCAGGGCAGATTTGATGCTTTCAGTGCAGATATGATGCAGATACGAATCCGATATATATCCATACGTATCCAATATGTATGCATTTTTATCAGATACTCGTACAAATCCGTACAAATACATTGGTATCTAATAGAATCCTACCATATTTGAAGGGGGTCCATTTGAATGAATACTAATTTTCTTACATTCGATTCGATACAAATCGAATGCAAAATTCCCTATTTGTGCACATTCCTAATCCTCAGGAAGCCATGCTCCTGGCCCCATTCTGAAGACTAACTGCTGTGTTCTTCAAGACAGCTGGCACAATCCTAAAGAACTGTATGGAAACCGTCTAGGTCTTGGATCATTTGGAGCTTTTTAAGTAATGACAGATCTTTGAATTGAGACTCTTCACAACTGATATAGTTCAAAAGCAAATGATGTTAAAAGAATCGAATCCTGACATACAAGCCAGGCAGTTAGGCACTGACTTCAACTCTCGGTATGAAATGGGACCAATAATTTGTTTCTGTCCTACCTGGCTTCCTGGTGTTCTTTGATTGGTGTGTCCTGTCACATTTGATTCAGATCTGAATCACACTCCCTTGCATGCACTTTTTACTTAAAATATGCATTTTTAAAAAAGTTTCAAAATGCAAGGTTTTATGTGCTGTGTAATTTAGCCAAAAGTTATGTTCCATTCTGTAACCAGCTTTGGAAGCCTAGGAATGAGGTTTCTGGAAAAATCGTAGACCAGATTCTTTTTCTGTCCCTAGAGCATATTCTATTTCTGACTCCCAAGGAAATAATAGTAATATTACTCCTAATTTTCTTAAATTCAGGCTGGGTAAAAGAGCCACCACCATTAGAACCACCTTCTTTTCTCCATTTTTGCTAGCAGTACCTTATCTCAAACATGTATGTATGTAAGGCATCTTTCTCGCTTTTTTTTTTTTAGTTGCCCAGAACCCTTTCTGCACTTACTTCGATTAATCTGTATTGGCTAGATCCATATTAGCTAGATCGAGTTCAATCACAGGCAGAAGTCTCTGCACTGCATGGGTTTGGGGACAGAAAATGAGTGTTAAAGAGTACTAGCACTGATGTAGACCACATTTATTTGGTCTACCACTAATCCGTATTAGTGAGCCCTTAGCACAGTTCTGATCCACATCTATGCCACTCCCATGAAGACAGTGCGTTCTTAGTAGCTCCTTGATCCAAACTGCCATGCAGACAAGGCATTCTTAGAAGCTCCTGGATTATCAAGCAAGTGTAGAAAGGGCAGAGAACAACACACACCATTCTTCTCCATTGATTCATCAAAAACAACAACATCCCTTTGAAGTAGGTTTAGGTTAGGTTAAAAGGCACTGACTGATCCAAGATTATCCAGTGAATGTTCATGGCTAAGCAAGCATTTCAGCTGAGGGACTCCTAAGCCATATTTACACTGAAGACCTGAGGCCTTGGTCCAATAATTGCCTTGTAGTGCACTCCCATAGAGTAACTGCACTTCAAGGAGCAATTTCCAAATCAGTAATGGTTCCTTCCATGCAGGAGTACACCACGAGGCAACTACGGATGGTGAACATTTAAGTTCACCATGCATGCACTTACCTTTATGTGTGCTAGAGTTGGTAAGGTTCCAGACAGGCCCACAAGCACACCGACATGTAACAGTTTCCCTGACAATGGTGCTGGCACACACATGCTAATGTTGACACCAGGGCAGGAAGATGGTGGTGTCCAGACACTGTATTTCAGGTAAGTGTCTGGAAACATGGGGTGAGGGATGCTTAGTGTGAATGCTTAGTACATGCATGGACAACTTCACATTTTCTATCCCCTGGATGGGAATCAAAGTGTGAATTTGCTCCACACTTTGGTGTGGGAATGCTCTGATCTGGGATAAGCAATCCATCATGACCAGAAGCCAATTTGCACTCATGCCTCTGGTAACCAATTAGTACAGCTCTGGTGAAGAGCATACACATGCCTACTAGGCTGCTACAGCCTAGAAGCATGCACCACCATCACATCATGCTCCACACCTATACCAATCTTTACCCACACTTACCACAACTGTCTGGCGATGCAACCAGCTCTTTGTCCAGCTTACTGTGTGCAGTGGGTGGTGAGTGCATTGCATGCACATGCATGGCCATGTTGCCAGTTGGAACTGATTTCCAGCATCTTGCACAGGCGCAGCCACATTGCTGACACTGATTGGTTGCTGGTGTCTTGTGCAGGCTACAGGCGGCAGTGGGCCACGCATCCCCAAACATTGCCGGAATCGGGTCCCATCCCTCTGCATTGGCCTGCCTGTGTGTCATGGACTGTGTGACACAGCTGGCAGTGGCCAGTTGAGCCAGAGGGGAGCCAGAACCCCAGCTTTTGCAGTGACGTTGGCTGATCCGTGAAGGACCATTCACATCTCTAGCAAGTAGGAACGTCCCTCACTGGCCAGGAATGTGAATGGTCTTTCTGTACCTGAAGTGTATTGGCCCTAGTGAATGAGAGTCTACAAAGGGCAGTGCAGAAAGGCCTTTGGACTGAAACATATTTTGTTAGAACAGTGACAGACGTCTTAAATAAGGACTACAGCTAATTCAGAATAGAGGGTGTCTAGGGTGTTTTCTGAGCCAGTATCATAGGTAGTTGCTTGGTCTGGACCACTGGGCAATTTCTTTGTAAAAAAGAATGTGTGAAGCTACTGTAATCTATGAAGCCAAGTGTTTGGGGGAACATTATGGCTCTCTTTTTCCTCTCGAAAATATATTAAGCCTTAAAAAGTGGGCGAGGAGGAGGGAGGAAGATCAAATTGATACCCTGTGTAAGTGCTCTTGCTCTGTCTGTGGTGAATTATCTCAAACTTCATAAGTAAAATTGGGATCCTAGCAGTCTGAGTCACTTTATTTCCATAGACTGTAACCATATTTCAATTTGCACTTGAATTAATGGATGACTACAAGGCTTTGAGAGTCTTAAAGAGCATGTCTCACCTATTATAACACATTTTATTAATCAATGTCTTGTGTTAAGAAAGACCATCCAGTTAAACATCTATATCTCTATCAGAGACTGAAAGGGGTGGGGGAGTAAAAAGATCTTTGCATAGAGACTTCACGAAATAAAGTGGCTAAAGGAAGCAGATTTTGAAATTACTCAGTGCCATTTATAAAATCCCACAGTTAAGTCCATTTCTCTTATTGCTGGAATTTGGGCTTGGATTTCCCCTCTTTAAACACCCATGCATACATAATCATAAGTGCATGTGTGCACACACACATTGGTGCTAAAAACTGAAAGACATCAAATTATATTCCCATGATCTGACAATGACCATGCAGTTCTGCCCCAAGGCTGCAGGGTCTACATGACCCTGCTCCCTCTGGCTCATCTGGTGCACTGGATAAACGTGGTGTCCACACAAACCTGCACTTACCAGCTGGCACCCTACTGTAAGCACTCACTAGAATGCTCTAAAAGTAAAGAAGGAGCACCCACTCTTCCAGAGACCTGGCCACTTCCCATAACAAAAGTGCCACTCAAGCAGAACTTTCTGGTCCACAGTTTTCTGGCTGCTGAGGCCAGGTATCTTTGAACACAGGTATTCAAAGACCTTCACCGAGCAACAGTGCATATGGGGAACAAATATTCCACAGTCATGATGTTAGTGCAGTCAGGAACAGTTTCAGGCAGGCAGGCCGCCCACCACTATTTCCTGGCATTGCATTAGTTAAAGTAGAGGAATAGAGATGGGGGGTGCAAGTCATTATCCCATCATTTGTCTTAACTTTTTGCTGCTTTCCCAGGAAATGCTCAAGGCAGCTTACAAGATGAACAAATTGACACTCAACTGCCATATAATAACAAAAAACAGCAAAAACATACAATGCACACTTAAAAGGGGGGGGTGTTATATCCCTTACCCTTGTTATTCCACAAACCATATCCCCCAAGAGGAGAAAATCTGCTCCTTCTGTGGTAATTTCAGCAAACATCCATTTTTGGCCTTTGCATTTTCTGAGAGTGCTCATTTCAGAGCCTTTTGTCATTGCTTGTCTTCTGAAATGTTCCCAGTAGGGATGTGCACAAATATTCATAACCTTCAAAATTCATACGAATTTGCATGGATTTGGGCATTTGTATTCAGATCGAATGTTGAGACATTCAAAAATTGACATCTGCATTCAAATCAAATGCTTCAGAACATCTGTACAAAGCTTTGTTACATTTGTGAACCTGGAGAGGTAGGGAAGCAGCTGCACCAGTCACATCTGCAATGGACCCAAAGTGAATTCAAAGTGGAATCAGGGTGGATTTGATGCTTTCGGAGTGGATACATAGGAGGATATAAATCGTATATGTATCAGATACATATCAGATATGTATGTGATTCATATCAAGCGTTCATATTAAATTTATAACGAATGTTCATATCAAATCGAATCCTACCACATTCAAAGGGGATCTAGTCAAATGAATACTAACTTTCTTGCATTCAATTCAATAAGATTAGAATGAAAAAAAAAATTGTGCACATCCCTAGTTCCTAGTTTAAGGAGACAGAAAATGATTCACTGTCACCACCCAATGCATATATGGGTGTTTTTCCACTGGCAGAAAGTACCCATTTTTGCACCCATTAAGGACCCATTTGGGTGTGAGCCGGATGACCCCGTTTCCACCACGGCACCCATTTGGGACCCAAGTGTTTCCACTGCCAGTTGGGAAATCCAGATCAAATGGGTACTTTTCTGCCTTTAATCTGGATTTTCTGTAGACCCTATTAATGGGGTCTACAATGGGGTCTTCAGCCAAAAAATCCAGATTAAAGAGAGCCTGTTTCCAAGCTTGGGTGGCAATGGGGTCCAGAGGAGGTTGGGGGAGGGGGCACCCATGGGGGGGGGAGCCCCAAAACCTAAGGTTCAAAGTCATTTTGAGGTCACTTTGAAGTGTGTGCAAAATAGCTCCGGAGCGTCTTTGAAGTCTGTGCTGATCTTCAGAGTGAACTCCGAAGTGACTCCAAAGTCACTTCAAAGTGACTCCAAAGTCACTTCAAAGTTCACTCCGAAGATCAGCACAGACTTCAAAGGAGCTATTTTGCACAGACTTCGAAGTGATTTCGAAATGACTTCGAAATGACTTCAAAGCCACTTCGGAGATTGCACCTCCTCTCCCCCCAAACACCTGGGGTAACAGGCAGACCCCTCATGGGTAGATCCGGATTTCCAAATGGGTGCTCCAGTGTTTCCATGGCAGGGAGGCTAGCACCCATTGCTACTGGGTGCTAGACCACCCATGGAAACACATTGGGTACTTCCCTTAATCTGGATCTACTAGACCCAGATTAAAGAATGTACCCATTCCTTAGATCCAGATCTTCTTAGATCCGGATTAAAGGAGCATGGTGGAAAAACACCTTATAACTGAGCTGGCATTTGATCTGTGGGTTAGTCTCCACCTATATGGAGAATGTATCCCAAACTGAAAAAATCCCAGAACAGAGAACATGAGACAGAAACACCAACAGTTAAAATGATAGGGGGTACATTGTCTTATGTTTGTTTGTTTATTTGTTTCCATGCAGTGAGTAATCCAATGCAATCTGTGTGAAGGTCACAAATAAATTGGCATTATGATTCCACTGAGGATCTTCAAATATCCATTCAAAAATATTTGATCAAATAATTGAACAATATCCTGAGCTGAAGCATTATCAACTCATGATATTAAGTCTCTCCATGTGTGTGTGTGAAAGACAATATTCATCTATGATGCTTTGCATGCACATGTATAGAATATGTCCTGTTAGTTACTCATTGAAGTCTCTTCTATGGGGCAAATGGACTTCATTAGTCAAGAACAATCCATAAGCACAAACCTTTAAGAATGACAAAACTTCCCACTGAAGTCCCAGTGTAGCTTTCCACCTAGGCTGCCAAATATTGCATGGCTGGTTTTGGCAGACTTACAAATACTATGTTGGTAGAGACAGAAAATTGAAACCCAGTCCTAGGTCCTGCCAATCCAACACTCCCGCAAAATAGTTCAGCTTCCAACATCTGATCAGTATTTTGAAGGGATGGCTAAAAGACTGCATGGGAAAAGGATTCATTACGCTGTCTCTGCCAAACTGTAGTCCACCCTGGATTAGAAATGGCAATATCACTTAGATACATTTGTACATTTATTTGGATGAAATTAAAATAGTTCCAAAAATAAAATAAAACGTAAAAATTGCAAATGCCCTGGAAAAGTCTAATCATCCTTGAAAACTTTGGAGAAACTTTTATAGGTTTGGGATACAAAGGCTTTGATGTTTAGTTTGTATGTTTTTGAAAGATTTTATCAAGTTTTTTGGAGGAAAAGGTGTTGACAATGAGTGACAAAAACATTTACAATAACCAATGCAGTTGATATCTATCTCTTGCCATTGTTGATTCAGTCATAAATGTTCATTTATGGAAGACGAAAGCCAGGTTTCACAAATCCTAAGGCCTTTATGCATTGGGGGGGGGGGGGTTGAATGTGTGGAGAACACGTGGGGATGCTGCATTCGCACGTCAGGGGCGGCTGGATCCGTTCTGGACCACCCCGAGTGTCCCAACGCGCTCTCCACACGGTTCATTTTCAGAACAGAAAAACTGCTCTGAAAGTGTCTCCATGCATTTGGTGCATCCCCAGCTGTTCCAGAGGGAGAGCGTTTGCACACTCTCCCTCTGTGACAGCTGAGCTCCTCCCCCAGCCTCCCCCAATTGGCTGCCTTGCAGCCAAGGGTGGGGAGACCAGTCAGGTCCCTTCCCTGGCGTCTTGCCACCTGCGTCAGCCAGGATCAGGTCTATGCAAGTGGCGGGACCCTCACCCAGCAGCCCCCACAACCCACCCCAGAGTTGCGCATGTGTGTGAATGGGGCTTACCTGCTGCTGCCGGCTTGAGTCTGGCTAGAATAGACAGGGGACATTCTGAGCATGCTTGTGGGGTGGCCCCTCTTTGGTTGGGCACCCGCGCCTGCGCAGATGGCCAGTTCAGGCCAAGCGGGTGCCCAGCCAATGAGGGGCCGCCCTGCAACAGTGCCTAGAATGTGGGTTGGAGGGTGCTGGGTGGGGGTCCCACCACTTGTATAGGCCTGATCCTGGCTGATACAGGTGGCAGGACCCCAGGGAAGGGACCCAACTGGCCTCCTTACCCCTGGCTACAAGGCAGCCAATGGGGAGAGGCTGGGGGAGGTTCTTCAGCCCAAACGCATTGACTCACTTCCCCACCTGCACATAGGCAGGTAAAGGATGCATTTGAAATGCATTCTTTACCTGCCAGTGCAGATGACAAACTGTACTCAACGCCTTCAGGCCGAAGCGTCCTAAGCTGTCTTTGCCTTTAGTGTGAAGATGCCTCTACTCTCTCTTGTGGAACACAGCATTCTCCAAAAATCTGTTTAATAGTGTTTGGAGAACTTCTAGCACAGATATGAGTGTCTTTTAGTGTTAAAAAAAAATTCTTAGAGCCCCTGCTGATGAGCACTTGTGAATATTGGATATCTGTGCTCACAGGTAGTTGTTCATCATATTCTGCATGAATTGAATTCCAAGGATCTCTTTCAGCCAGCCATATTAACTAGGGATGTGCACAAATGTTGTTTTTTATTTGATTCATATCAAATCAAATGCAAGAGAATTCATATTTGTTCAAATTCGAAGGTGGTAGGTTTTGTATTCAGTACAAATGTTCAGTCCCATAAAAATGCATACAAATAGGATACAGATCCTATACACAAATGCATACAAATAGCATACAGATCCCATACCAATCCCTTATGAAGCTTTATGCAAATGTATCAAAATATTATATTTGAATTTGAATGTCAGTCTTTGAATGTGCCAACTTTTATTCAAATTTGAATATCTGAATTGGGCCAAATTTGGCTGAATGTCGAATGTTATGAATATTTGTGCACATCCTTAGTATTAATGCAATTTAGTAATTGTCAAGACAGGAGAACAAGAGGAATAACTTTTTTTGAAGAACTGAGCAATCAGTGATGGTTAGGTACCACTCTCAGCATCATGCATGTATCTGGATGATGGTTCATGGAGGGTCACCTGGCTTGGGTAGATGGTCTCAAGAAGGTCAAACATAGTTCTTGATCTTTGAAATACATTGGAGTTTATACTGCAGTCTTACTCTGTGTATCTCTCTGTGTTAAAATGAACTTCTAACAAGAGTGGAGGACAGACTAGGAAGGGGGGGAAAGCTTCACATAAAATCTCAGCTTTTAGAGTTTCTATCTAAATGCAGATTTCTGGAAAATGTCCTAGACGAATTTATACCCATCATGCAAATCAAAACTGCATGGAGAATTTTCCACAACAGTATCCCTTTTACTGGCATGGGTGGTGGGTCATGAGTGATGAGAATATATAAAAGTTTCAGTGTAACTTCCCAAAGAACAATATAAATACTGCACTTCAGTTTATATAGGCTTATATCCAATTGATGTTATATTTTCCTTCTTTCTGAGGTGCTCCTCCTTCTATCTGTTAAAGGAGATAAGATTAGCATTCAATCTCACCACCCTTGTGGAATCAATTATAATAAGAATTTCAGGAAATAATATATATTTCAAGATTCTTTGAATATAGTAAAATGGATTCAGTGTAAGACCTTAGGACTTATTTACTCCTTTCAAAACTTAAGTCAGGGATTTCTTTCCCCATTTTACAATCATTCTTGTGTAAAGGTGAGAGATTTGTTTAGGCAGACACAAATTGCATGTCTTGCCAAAATAGGATTGTGTAAAATAAGTACTGTTCATCACAATGCTCTGTTTTGTCTAGTGGTTAGGGAGCCAGACTCTTATCTGGGAATACTGGGTTTGACCTTGGGCCAGTCACAGCTCTCTTCTGATCTCTCACAGCCCCACCTACCTCACAAGGTTTTCTCTTGTGGGGAGAAGAACAGAAGCTTTGTCAGCTGCTTTGAGTCCCGTTAAATGGGTGAGAAAAGCAGGGTAGAAAGGCCAACTCTTCTTCTTCTTCTTCTTCTTTAGTTAGGGTGATCTGCACAGTGAGGGGCAGTCAATGGTATCAATGGCTTCAACATCCAGGAACTGCCTACACATTCTGGCCACATAAGGCTGGGCATTGTCCTCTACCAGGATGAACCTGGAGCCCACTGCACCAGCATAAAGTCTAACAATGGCTCTGAATATTTCATCCAGTACCTAACAGCAGTCAGGGTATTGTTAGCTATTACATGGAGGTTTGTGTGACCCTTGAAGGATATGCCTCCTCAGACCACCCCTGACCCACCACCAAACCAATCATGCTGGGTTGAAGTTCTTCTGCAGCCCTGCCCAGCTCTCCTTGTCCAGCCCATGTCCTGGAATCTGCTCTGTGTTCTTGAGACTGTTCTGGGGCACATCAACCCTTCTTGTGTTGGCATGTATGGATGTGCCATCCTGGATGATCTGGACTACCTGTGCAACCTGAACAGACTGCAGGTGCCACCTTATGATACCACTAGTGACAAGGACATTAGCAAAATGCAAAACTAGAGAAGGATCAGTATCCACCACCTGTACAACAGTTCCCTGTTTGTGGCTTGTTTTGCTGCTGCCCCTCCAGTGCACCTGTTGTCACTTTCATTTGCACCAAAGCAAGTGAAATTGATTCATAATTGCTTATGCTTCCTAACTGGACAGATTGATATCCCTGAGTTTAGGCATTTTTGATAGTGATAGAATATAGACATACTCCCACTAAAGTATAGAAATAAGAGACGTTTTCGCACGGGGGAAAATGGAACGCGAAAAAGCCAGCTGTGGACACGTCATCCGCATTGGCCGCGCGCGCCTTGCGTTCCGACGTGTCCACAGCTGGCTTTTTCGCGTTCGAAATGTAGAGCACTTCAAAGTGCTCTACACGCGTTCCAACGCGGACGAGCCGCCCGCAGGCGTTCGGGAGAAGAAGCGTTCGCGCCGCTTCTGTCTCCCGATCGCCTGCCGGCTCGCCTCCGATGCCGCGCGGCTTTGACAATCAGCTGTTTTTCAAACAGCTGATTGTCGATCTGCCTCCGCGGCCGCCGGCGCGCCCCTGGCCGGCGTTTGCCGGCTAAGCCAGCTTCGGGCGCTTTGACCATTCGCACCCAGACGCTCCGGAACGCGTTTACACGCGTTCCGGAGCGTCTGTGTGTGAACGGGGAAAGCGCCCGAAGCTGGCTTAAGCTTTCCGCCTGAACGCGTTCGGTTTCGAACGCGATTCAGTGCGGAAATGCCTAAGGTATACACAGCTGACAGTATCTGACAAGTATCTATATCACAAGAAATAGTTTTTACCAGCATGTACTGGGTAGAATCTATGGAAGGGCATGCCATATCTCTGATAGGAAGTCTATTGCATATAATAGGAGACAACGTTGAGAAGGATATCCTTTGTTCCTGTCTCAGTGAACAGATCAGTCTGTGTGACAAAAAGCCAATTTCCAGGTAGCTTGGGCTTCTGATGCTTTACTCTCTGTCTGAGCATCCTGGGAGCAGTAACTCAAAGAAAAAGTGGGGGAACTTTTCTGAACTCTGATGAAGATAGGTGCCATTCAGCTGAGCTGTATTCAACTACTGATTGTAGTTATGTGTACAAATGTTTCATAGCAACTTAAAGCACCTTGTTGTTGTCTCTTTTATCTTGTGCATGCATCTCATCTGCTGATTATTGTTTAGAGAATGCTAAGGAAGCCCCAACAAGTCCAGAATAGTAGCAGGCCATGTAATGAACTCATTGACATCAACCTGATGCAGCATTAGACAATGCCATTCCTCCAGACCCCCAAAAGGCCAAGTGGGACAACCTGGAACAAGGTGAAGAAAGGGAGTTGCTTACATTGTTCTGGATCAAAGTTTCCTAAGTTAGAAGAGTGGCATTTCAGATTCTTGGAGTAGCATTCAAAATGGTGTTTGCATATCCCTGTTTTTTTATAGAGGGTTGGTGTTAGTGTTATGAGATGACTTCTAGGGGCACTTCCTGCATCTTCAAAAATAGAGGGAGGAAGGAATGGGGGATGTTTGTGTCAATACAAGTCATACAGATCCTGCCAGTATTTCAGTCAGTGAAGAAGAAGAAGAAGAAGAAGAATCTACCTTGGTCAGACCTCATCTGGAGTACTGTGTCCAGTTCTGGTCACCCCAGTTTAAAAAAGACACTGACAAGCTGGAGCAGGTTCAAAGGAGAGCTACCAAGATGGTGAACGGTCTGCAAACCATGTCCTATGAGGAACGGCTTAAGGAACTAGGAATGTTTAGTCTACCAAAAAGAAGACTGAGAGGAGACATGATAGCTGTCTACAAATACCTCAAGGGTTGTCACAAGGCAGAGGGATCAGCCCTGTTCTCACTCTCTCAAGGAAGGACTAGAAACAATGGGGTGAAACTGCAGGGGAAAAGATTTAGTTTAGATGTTAGGAAAAAATTTCTAACAGTAAGAGTGATCAACCAGTGGAACAGGGTGCCACGGGAGGTGGTTGGTTCCCCTTCGATGGAGGTCTTCAAGCAGAGACTGGACAGCCATCTGTCTGAGATGGTTTAGGAGATCCTGCCTTGAGCAGGGGGTTGGACTCGATGACCCAGGAGGTCCCCTCCAACTCTACCATTCTATGATTCTATGATTCTAAGAAGAAGAAGAAGAAGAAGAAGAGTTGGCTTTTCTACCCCATTTTTCTCACCCATTTAAGGGGACTCAAAGCAGCTGGCAAACCTTTATGTTCTTCTCCCTGCAACAGAATACCCTGCGAGGTAGGTGAGGCTGTGAGAGCTCAGAAGAGAGCTATCACTAGCCCAAGATCACCCAGCTGGCTTCATGGAGGAGTGCAGAATCAAATTCAGTACTCCCAGATAAGAGTCTGGCTCCCTAACCACTAGACCAACTGTAACAGACTAACAATAATTATTATTGTTATCACAGAGTAATATTTATTTAGTTCCATCCTTTCTTGAGATCCATCATATCCTTCAAATTAAAATGCTTGGATTCCACTGTGAATTGTCAACAATTAACCTGCTGGCAAAAATAGTATACATCATGTAAGAATGATCCAATGACTGCATGGATAACAGTAAATTTGCTTTTAGTCTACTTTAAACTCAGTTGTGAGTCAGTCTGCCAAGTGATAAACCACAGGCATTCCTAGAAATATTATACTCTTTGATAGCTGAACAAATGTATGGGTGAGTGTACTTGAATTCAACACACCCATGTAAGTTAGGGATATGTTAGAAGACTCTGTCTTCACTATATTCCTGTACATGGCAAATATCCCCATGTCTGAATGTTTGTGATAGAGATTCTTCAGGTACAAAAGTTGCATTCTTTTTGCTGCACTACACTTTTTGCCATGCAAGTAGTGTGCAATCCATACCGTTTCCACTATCCCCAACTGTAATAACATCATAGCCACAGAATTCATTTTCCCCAGCTGCGATGTTTACAGCCCTGTGTTCAAGGACATGATAGGACTTCTGTCAGTAGATCAGCAGCGGCAGGACTGCTGACAGAGAGGGGTAGGAAGAGCTGTCAGAACTCTTTCTGTCACTTGCTGTTTACGTAATATAAGAAATGCAAAACTGTGTGGCTGTGATGCGCATACATTACACCCCATGGGCCAAAAGGAAGCTGGGTTGTACAGATCCCACCCCTTCCTCATACATTCACAGGGCCACAAAAGCATCATGAAAACACTGTTATGTAGAGAACCTGATCATAACCGGGGAACTAATCTTATTGTCATGATCTAATCTTCAACTGTGTTTCCACTTTGGAGTGAATCTGCCCCCATGGCATCCCGAGCTTGCAATTGTCCATTAATTGCATAACCCAGTAGAAAGGATACTTTCCGTCACATATTTAGAAAGCAGCTTGACATCTGGTCTTTGGCCCAACCTGATGCCACAGAAGGGGCCAGGCATGGCCTTAATTCCTTCCATGAACGCCATCTGCACTTCTGCAAGTATGACAGTAGTTATACTGGTGAATGAATTATGAGCCAAGCACATCAGATTTGCACTAGTAATGTCAACATATTTGGCATCTAGTTAGGAATCCAGATGTCTCCACACCATAATTGGTGAGTGTTAGCCATTGCTAGTTATACATTTAATTAGATAACATAAGTAAGAGCACAACTGCCATTCCATACACAAAGCACCTACCTTTAAATGTGTGCATATATGCTGCTGATTTACAAACAGAAGTAACATTAATTTTATTATTGTTCTTTTAAAGCTCTTCCACCCAACAAATGAAGGGCTTAAAAGTGTAACTAGACATGTGCGAATATATACATGCACAGGAAAGTCATGGAAATATACAGCAAGGTCTGCTTCTATGAACAAAGAACTCTCGCTCTCTATCTTTGTCATGACTGTCACAAAGTTATATAATTGGAGGAAAACAATAAAATGACAGATTGCTTGTTCTAAATAATTGGATATATAGGACAGCAAACAGTGGGTTATGAAAAATATTCCTCAAAGGACATCAAACTTCAATAAGTCGCACAAAAACAAAGATACTGATCTCTATCCTCCTGTCATGGTGGAATGTTTAAAAAGTCCAGTTATAATTTCCTGCATCAATTTTTAAGCACTTCTTTTAAAAAACTGGAAGTAGAAGATGCAGCGCTCTTTTGGTGTCAAACAGAAGAAAGGTAACTAAAGCTCATCTCCACACCCTACATGCCAGATCACACAAATAAACATGTCTACGGCTTGACAGAATAATATCATAATCCGTTATGATTATTACATATTTATTATCACCAAGATTATTAGCTTAAAGATCCATCACGTCTAGAGCACCAAGAAGAGAAGCCTACCATCTCGGGTTCCAGTTGCACGTTCCTTTCCTCACCAGTTACATATGAACAGAGCTTGGACATTTCTCACTACCAATACCACCAAGTAACTCCAATGATAGCCCAATTCTACATGAAAGCATACACTTACATATGCACATAAACTCTCCTCAAAACACTTGATTTCTTTTTATGGCAAAATATACAGAACCAAAATATAACCTCATTTAGGAGCATCAAATCATTATGGCACTAATGGATCATATCTTCACCCTGTTTGATGCCAGGGCCTGAGTTACCTGAGGACTTGTTGGAGGAGAATCTAGAGGTGGATATGAGTGAGAAGAACCTGCATGAGAACCTTGCCCTTCTGACCTGCTTGTTGGAGACAAGTTAAGATGTAAGAGTGCAGACTCTTGGCTCTGGAAGCCTAGAGGAATCGGGCAAGACTGGCATTTCCAATGTATGTGTTATCTGGTCAAACAAGGTTGTCCAGTATTCTTCCTCCAGGATGAATACTAATGGTTTTAAACACCATTTTGCAGTTAAGTTCATTTGAAAACTGAATGCTGTTTTGATAATTATGTAGGAATAGTATGTGGTGAAGACCATCAAGGGTAGTTTAGAAGAAACCCAGAACAGTCTTGAAAATTATTTCCAGAATAAAACACAGCAGGACATTCCAAGTATTGCTGTCATAATTATTCTGTCCTGCATGAATGTCACCAACAATTGGTAAAACTGTAGCTGCATGCTAAGTCTAAAAAGGCGCATATGGCTGTAACTACAAAACTTTCAAAATGAAAACAAAGCTACAACTTCTTTCTGGTCGAAGTATTCTAGGGCGTTTTGATCACATATATTATAGATGTCATGCCTCCTGTTGTCAGCACCCCTTCCTCTGAGGATGAAAGGGCAATTGCAATGCTCAGCCAAGCTCAGGCAGGCTAGCTGACCAGACAAAGGGTGTTTTTCTACCATGCTCCTTTAATCTGGATCTAAGAAGATCCAGATCTAAGGAATGGGTGCTTCCCTTAATCCAGATCTAGTAGATCCAGGTTAAGGGAAGTACCCAATGTGTTTCCATGGGTGGTCCAGTACCCAATAGCAATGGGTGCTAGCCTTCCTGCTGTGGAAACACCAGAGCACCCATTTGCAAATCCGGATTGACCCACAAGGGGTCTGCCTGTCATCCCAGGTGTTTTGGGAGACAGGGGGTGCAATCTCCAAAGTTGCCTTCGGAGATTAGCAAAGACTCCAGAATCCCTCTGATTTGCCTTTGGAGGTTAGCAAAGGCTCCAAAGTCCCTCTGAAGGCAACTAGGAGATTAGCGCAGGCTCCGAAGACAATGCAAGAGAGCTCCTTGTGAGCACTGATGAGTCAGCCTCATTAATATGCACCTCTTTCCATGCCTGAAGGTAACAGGCAGCTCCCAGCTACAGGGGTTTCTTTGCTGAGCCTTTACTAATCTCCAAGTTGCCTTCGAAGGGACTTCAGAGCCTTTGATAATCTCCAAAGGCAAGTTCGGAGGGATTTCAGAGCTACCTTCGGAGGGACTCCAAAGTCTTGACTGTGAGGCACCCCCCATGGGTGCCTTCCCCCCTGAGCTTCCTCTAGACCCCATTGCCAAATTGTAGTGGAAACCAGCTTGATACAATCTGGATTTTCAGGTTGAAGACCCCATTGTAGACCCCTTTAATGGGGTCTGCACGAAATCTGGATTATAGGTCCTGAAGGACCCATTATGATCCGGATTTCCCTAGCTGTGCTGGAAACAAATGTGTCCCTAATGGGGTCTGTGGTGGAAATGGGGTCATCTGGCTCTCAACCAAATGGGTCCTTAATGAGTGCTAAAATGGGTACTTAGTGACAGTGGAAAAACAATCAATATGAGGAATGTCTGACACAAATAGCCAGTGAGCCTGTAGCTCAGGATGACAGCAGTTCATAGTCGGAAGATGCCGGGTGACACCCTTTGCTGTCTAAGGCATGAGCATGCACAGCTTCACAGATCAGAAAGAATCCATGCCTGTCACCTGCGGCAAGGGAGGCGTGACTCAGATTAGCCTATTTAAGGCAGCACATTCTAATAAGCTTTGTTGCAGACAAACACTCATAAATCTGCAGCCCTGGACTTTGTGACCTTGCTTCTTGATTGACTACTGAACACTCGGACCTTCGACCCTGGAACTCTTTTGACATCCCATTTAACTCTTGAGCCCTTGAGGTACCTTGACTTGTACTTTTGTTATTGCTGAATGTTGCTTCTGCTACTCCTCTGTGCGTGCAAGTGTTTGTTCTCCACACCTTGCTGGCTGGAAACATGACAGCAGATTACATTTTTACAGATTAATTGATTTCACTAAAACAGGGCCAGACAATGGGATGGAAGAGAACATCTGGAAACAGGAGTATTTGCTTCAAAATGTTTTTCTTTACAAAAAAATAAATAAAAAGCTAATGAGGTGCCTGAACTGAGGATAAACTTAGACTTGTAAATTAAAGTTTGCAAAGAGGGCATTAAAACAGTTGTAAAAGTGCTGACAAGAAGTTACTTGTAACACATGTTAGGGGAAGATTTCTACCCCAGAGTCCCACCCGCACCCCAAGGTTATAGCATGTATTTTTTAGAAAACTGATTGTTGCAAGGTTTACATAATAATAATCAATTACATTTAACACATAATAATAATATCAATTACATAATCAATTACATAATAATCAATTACATTTAACACATATTGTAACCCACTGTGAGACCTTTGCATATAGGGTGGTATAGAATGATAAACAAACAAGTATTGGGGCTATATGTCCAGTCCAAAGATTGTGTCTTTTGGATATTTCAAAATATCTACCTGATTTTTGCAGAGTTTGCTCCCAGGGTTTATGACAATGTCTTAAAATGTTCATGACTATAGCAGACTAAGAATGTCAGGATAGTCACTTTTCCAAATGACTTGGGGTAGGACTCTTCCGTTAAAATGTAGATGGAGGTTACATTTCTGCATTATCTGTTCAAACTGGTGTAAGCTTTAAAAAACCCATGAGGCTTGAACCTTCTAAGAGTCAAAGGATGATAGGAGAATTTTTGAAGTGAATATTGTGAACTGGGTGACCCTCAAGGTATTACTGACTCACAAACAAGTTATATGCCTTATTTATCAAGTTATCACAGCAACCTTAATTTTTTAAGTGTTTTCCCCAAAGTTCACAATGCATTTGTGCACCATGGATGCATTTTTGTAGCACCAAGGCTGTATCCAGACAAGTTTTTAAAAAATCAAAACAAAAAAACAAAAACATAATTGTTTTGTAATTGCATCTGACTTCCCAGAAATGATCATGGTGGTCTCAATACAGTCCTGAAATTAGGAACCAGTTTACCAGGTTTTTATTATTTTTGTAAAATTCAACTTTTGTAGTGCATTATCATTTTATTCCATATTTGCAACTTTGTCTGGATTACTGTGTAAGAAATAGAGTGAGCTATCAGTACTTGCAAATACTTCCTGTGATCCTATTATACACTTTATGGCACATTGGGAGGTTTAGGGCACGTGGAAAGAAAATCTCATAGTCATCACATCAACTCTACTGCTGCAGCAATGCGTGATAATTCTGGAAGTGTTTTACACCAATGAATCAATTAATTGAATAAATAAGTGATGTCTATAGGTGATCTTAGTAACCCTATCTTTTGAAAAGTGCATCTTTAGTGAGTATCACTGCTGTCAAATACAGGGAACCTCAGTTGGTATAAATGATAAGAATATCTGAATTTGCAAGGTAGCACTTGAAGTAATTAGATGGTGCCTTTAATAATAGGTACATATTCAAAACTTTTTCATGGTATTTGCATATACATTTGATGCAGTAGAGGAGTGAATGTATTTTTCATTATTGTGAGGAAAATTCATGAATCTGACCATGCATTTGGGTAAGCTTCTTGGAAAAATTAGGTGTTAATTTTTAGAAACAATTATCATCCTGACCTTGATGATTAAGTATGGTAATTAAAAGACGTTGTGAGTAATATGTTTTATATCATAAACATTCCTTTCTGATCTAGTCACTAAAAAAATACCATTTTAGAACAGCAAGGAGTATTTTTTCAATATGATTAGCAAGCCATCTGTTGACATTTTTGTGCTATCTTTTCTGAAAGTCCCCCAGCTAACTCTTCAGCTTTAGCATGGAAAGAACCTAAAATAGTAATGCCTTTTGCAGTTCTATCCGAAGAACAGTGATTTAGAAAAGACAGATGTTGGAGAACAATTAAGAAGATATTTAAAGAATGTGAAAAACTTTCATGATGAAAATAGAAGGTGGAAAGAATTCACTGGGGCTTGGTCCTAAGCTTGCAACTTGACCCTTGGACTAGTTACATTGTGTGGGGCTGGGGCTGAAATTTTGACTCAAACAAACTGGAAATATTAGTTGAAGATAATTTTTCAGACGGAATGCCTGAGGAATTGTAAAGATACAAACAAACACAAGAAGTTGCCTTATAGCAAGTAAGGCCAGCATTTTTGCTCTATTTGACAAAATCTCTTTGGCAAGATAACCAGATAAGTGAACAAGCAACATCGTGGATCAAACCTGGAATCTTGTGCTTGCAGAGCAGGTCCCATCATGAGTGTAATGATCAGATGAAGGACCTTATCTTACCAGCTTCCCCACTGAAGTAGTGGCAGAGGACAGGAATGCCCAGTAGGGTCTTTGTTGTGGTTTCAAAAAACTCTGTTCCACCAAGTTCAGTCTCTACTTTGTTTGTAGAAACTAAGGTCTTCCAGTTGTGGTTGTTTCTCTAAAGACACATCACTGATGGAAGCTTTGTTATTGCTTGCCACACATGGCTTCTTAGGTAAGGTGGACAATAAATTCATAGAGATAGAGGCAGAAAAGGCATCTTAATCAGGCCCCTGGGGATGTCATCTCTATTGAAAGTAATGGAAACCTGGTGTGGTTTCAACCTCAGAGTACAGAACTCCCCCCCCCCAAATGTTATCCATGCATGAGGGCAAAGTATAAGCAGGTACAGGTAAACTCCCATGGTTTGCAGAATTACTACACAAAGAAAACAAACTTTGGAGGGGGGGAGACATACTCAAACAGTCCAGATAGAACTGAATATGCCTAGTGGCAATCAAATATCAAATAATATTGGCTGTAAGGGTATAGAAATCTGTGAAGTGTATGTCCATATGTGCATGTACATGTGCCTGTGTGTGTGCTTGTGTGCATATATGCATGTGTGTGTGTGCATTTGCCCTTCACAACATTTCCAGAATTAGACTGCTCTAAATGGAGACATTCCACTCAGGGTGGCCCCTTGGGCTAAAGATAATGGAAACTACAGCCCATTCAAAAAAGATCTTAGCCAGAATTTAACCTACTATATTCCATTTTGTTGCACAGATTCAGCCCGTACGTTCTCTGGTTTTAATTTTCCTCACACCAAATTTCAGAAAGGCACTGGTATAGCCCAGAAAAGAAAAAGAAGGTTTTCAGCACATCATTAGCTTCCTCCAGCTGCAATATTAGCATTCTCCACTTTGTAAGGAGACACAGCCTTTGGATTTCCAGTCACCTGAGTCCTAGAACTGTGTGGTTTTACCAGCTGTTTAATGGCACTTGCCTAAATAAATGGGCAACAATATATGATAATTAATTTGGGACAATGACTAATTTCACTTCTCAATGCTGCATTTGACCTCTAAGTATTCAAGAGAGGCAGCCTTCTTTCCTGTCTCTCTCACGTTCTCTTCTGCATTTTGTTCTTCTTCCAAGCAACAGCTAGAGCTGAGCAAGAAAAGCTCCTAAGATGCCACAACCTCATTTGATTGAAGTGGGCTGACAATATCATTCTTTTCATTCTCTTATATTTACAAACCAGAACGGCTGAACTCAACATCAAAGAGCAGCTCTTCTGCCTTTTACGCAGAAGGCGGCATAATGCAAGTTACAAAGACTCCCACACACCTGCCCACGCACCCACTCAGTAAAGCTCTACCCTCTTCCTTTTCAGCTGTGGCATATGCTGATTATACTGGCTGCCGCTGACCAAATTAATGAGATCTTTATGTTATCTTCAGCTCCCTAATGTTGTTTTATTCCTGATAGCTTTTCTAATTGAATCCACCAGGGTGAAATCGTGTTTTAAGGAATGCTGAAGTCCAACCAGAGGAAAGGAAGTGACATGGAAACCATCTTGCACAGCTTTTAATGCTTTCTTTGAGAAGTTTTTTTGGTAGGCTCTGGACAGTCTTAGTTCATCATGCTGTCTGTTGCTACATGAGGAATCTTTACCCGCTGCCATGCTATCACTCTGGGCAAAGGAGGCATTGAGCTGTGGTCTTCTTGGAGAGTACAGGAAGTGGCTATAGAAGTCAGTTATTTTCCCATTGAAAACCTCACTGGACTGAGTAGGGATGTGGAGTATGGCACCTGCAAACTGCCATGGGACACTTTCACAGCCCTTCACAATGGTTTACAATGATAGGGTTCCAATAAGTGCCTAGGGTTCAGTGAGTGTTCTCTCAGTGCACATTCTGCACCCTAGAAGCACTCTTAGGCTGCATTGGTATACAGCTGGTAAATCTTGCATTTGTCATATGAGTCTGAACCTAAGGGGTGAAGTAGCAGCATTTAGCTGTAAAAGTTATGGGTAGAGATGTTCACAAATGGTTTTCTTTTTTGCATTCAAATGTAAGAAAATTCATATTTGTTTGAATAGATCCCCTCCAAATATGGTAGGATTTTATTCAATATGAATGTATTCGTACAAATTCATACGAATATCTGATATTAATGCATATGTATTCAATATGTACGAATCCCATGACATATCTGCTCTGAAAGCATCAAATCTGCCCTGGATCCATTTTGAATCTGCTTTCAAACCATATCGAATGCACTCTGGATCCATTGCAGATGTGACTGACACAGACACTTTCCCACCTCCTTGTTCCACGAATGTTCCAAAGTTTTGTACTCAAGTTCCACAACATTTGTACTCGTATGAATGAGAATGTATGAATGTTGTAACATTTGATTCTTATATGAATGTCCAAATTTATAGAAATTCATCTAAATAACAAATGTTATGAATATTCATGCACATGCCTAGTAATGGGACATTATCTACGGAAACTGATCAAGGTGAGCAGAAATCTGATAGGATCTTAAGAAATTCTCAGCTCCTCTGATAGAATAGCGTGCTGGCCAACATATCCCGGGAAAGCTAGGCATAAATGCCTCATCTCCACTACAAAATGGAGGTGCCTGCAGCCCCAGAAGAAGGGGTTCACTGCTACTGCATCTCCATTCCCAGCTTCCCTTGTGATGATCATTCCACCAATTTCACACCCTGCACAGAGACACTGCAATCAGCCACTTGAAATGGAGCCCTCATGGCCCAAAGAGAAGACTCTGAGATGTTATTTTCTAAGGCAGGTTGGTTCATCTGGCCCATCTTCCTTAAACAGGAGAGCCTCCTTGCTCCATAAGTGGGCACCAGGCCAAAATTGTTGCATATTAATAAATCTGTGGCCTTGAGAGTGAGTGGTGAGATCAAAGCTGACTTATATAGGGAGCAGAAAATGGGAGAAAAACCATTTCTTGTAGTAAACTGATCCACAGTGGCTCTGTGCAAAGTCCAATGCAAGCAAAAGTGTTTTTATCAATTTCACCTTGTCTCTCTCTTCCCTATCTGAGCCAGCACTGAACTGTGTGTGTCTTAAGATGGAGGATGACAAGCACTTGTTCTGGGCATACTGGCAAGTGTGGATTTGGAAGTATCTCTTCCAGTAAACTCTCTGAAGGATTCTGATGAAATCAAAGAATTGCAAAATGCTGTTTTGGATGAGTTGAAACCATCATGCATCCCCATAATCACTGGGCAGGATTAAGAAGGAATATGCTCAAATTGTGCCATTTGAAATCAGTGTTTTTGGCTAGGAAATCATCCTTTCCTGAGATTCCATGCTATATATTGTATTTGATTTGTATCAAATTGAATTCAAGAAAATGAGTATTCGTTCAAATAGATCCCCTTTGACTGTGGTACCATTTGTATTTGATATGAATGTTCAGTCCCATATGAATCCTATACAAAGCTTCATATGAATGTATCAAAACATTTTATTCAAATTCGAATGTCCAAATTCAGCCAAATTTGTATGAATTTTGAATGTTATGAATATTTATGCACATCCCTACCAGGCACTTTCCCAACTCTCTAACCCAGTAACCCCTGTTCCCCAGTTCCCCAGCAATAGCAATGACAACATGTAGGAAAAGGGTCTGCAGTATCCCATTGCATGGTCCCATCAGCAAAGAGAAAAACCTCTTTAGCAGCATCCACAGCACTGAAACAGATCTCCCAAATAAGGCTGTGATCTCCGCCTATGTAACTGAGATTAATTACAGCTCATATAACAGTGTACATGTTTCCTTTTCCAGTTGGAAGTAAGTGCCCTTTGAATATTTATTTTTGAAGCATGGAGGCATCATTGTCAGCAAAAGGGCAATGTGATCTCCATGAGAAGCCTACTGCCTCTGAAAGTGGAAACATGGTGACAGAAAGCATCTTCTTCAGACTGGAGGCAAATGCAGTCACAGCTTTACTATTGATCTGTAAACTAGAGAGTAATTATTTTTTTAATGACATATTCCACATTTCTAGTAACAAAAATGGCATCTAAAGCCTTCACTTCTTGCAAGTGAAGTAGAAAAATAATCCACAGTGACTCTTCTGGTTTTCCAAATGTTATCCTCCTTCTAAGATCTACTTGGGGAACAGGAAAGAAAATTAGGGATGGGTGAAAAATGTTCGTCACCTTTGTAATTTCTACAAATTGCAGTAGTTTGAAACTTCACATTTGAAACAAATATTGGCCATATTCAAAGATTTGCATGCTAAGAGGAAGCTTTTGTTCCTCCAGTTGAAGCTTTGGAGTGGATTCAAAGAGGATTCAGAGTTGATTCAGAGCAGATTCAGAGGCCTAGCACATTTGCACAATCAAGTTCTGTCTCAGTGCGAAGCAAACTGGAAAAAAAATTGTGCACATTCCTAAGGAATATGCTTCATGTACGGATCCAGTTTTTCCTCAGCTGATAGAGTATTTGTGGAAAAATATCAAAGTTTCTTTAAATCAGAACAAAACAAAAAACTTTGGATTTCTTTTTAAAAGTGGCAAATACCTCAGGAAAATTTGTTTGTCTTTCTTTGCTTACTACATTAGAATGTTGCCAAGGAGTTTCCCAAAATATCATAATGCAGGCTCTCAAGCCAATGTGTGGTATATTTTGAGAACTATTTGAATAAATGTTCATTACTTCCTGGGCTCTGGTAATAGATATCTTCCACGTGTTGATGGGGGATTTGGCCCTGTTACACAGACGTTGTCTATTTGTGATCAGATTTCACATGTGCATCAAAGCCTGAGAACTGAGAAGATTTTAAGAGAGCAAATCACATTGAACTCCTTTTATTGTGGTCTTTCAGCAGAGGTCACAAGTAATGCACTTTGGCAAGAAAACCACTTTAAATGCATTTCATACTTACTGTGGAGGAACAGTGTCCTCTGACTAAAAGAGCCATTTCAAAGCTTGAAGGGGTGGTTTGTGCTGCTTTCTTGAAAGAGAATTGCAATTAGATATGAAATGATACTGGGGGAAGGAGACAAAGGATCTCTGTCCACAACTGTTTCTGTCTGTCTAATCATTTTTGAGATTTTGTTCAGGGCTTTGTGCAGTGAGATAATTCGTACTGTTGACACCTAAATTCATAACATGAAAATATATCAGGAATTTACAGAATCTACAGCCACTGAGAACTGGCAAACTGGAAGGGATTGTTTTGCTTCTGTACATCACCTTCCTGTAAGGGGTTCTGAATTTGGTCTTCACAAACATTCAAGGCAACTTCCACATAATGGAAGAGATAACACAATACTCTGAGACTGCTGCTTCATTGATCTCTGTTTGGAATTCTATCAATTTTAGTTTTGCCCTGCTATCTGCATGGCTGCTGCAGCTCTGGATGCTCACTCATGGTGCACCAGGATGCATCATGTGGACCTTGGCCAGATTGCCTCCATGGTACCCCATGGGTGCCATTTTGCCAGCTGCCATTTTATGAAGTTAAACACTGTTTGCACTTTACTTTAACTCCCATGTTTCCTCCTTGCTTGCTTGCTTGCTTGCTTGCTTGCTTGCTTGCTTGCTTGCTTGCTTGCTTGCTTGCTTGCTTGCTTGCTTCCTTCCTTCCTTCCTTCCTTCCTTCCTTCCTTTGATGTTAGGTTCCATTTGGTCATGTTCACTCCTAGTGACTGCATGAAAAGATGCCAGAAATTGAACCTGTGATCCCTTGCCTTCCAATCATTGGTCTATCATTCAATCAGTGCCACCTATGGCCTTATTACTTCCTTGTTAAGAACATGCTTTGGGATTCAGGAGGTTTCTGCAAAACATAATTATCTCAAACCATATGTGGCTCCTGTTCAGCAGAAGGCACTAGATCCCAAAAAACATTCTGGGGTCCTTTCTGCACTTGCCCTTTCCAGATTATATCTCACAATAAGGAACCTGCCATCCGCATGTTGGTGCAGGCTACAGCGAATACCACCTGGGGCCTGCTGTAGTCTGCGGTAGCATGTGGATGGCAGGTCCCTATTCTGGATTATAATTTGGAATAAGGGCAAGTGCAGAAAGGTTCTGAGAACAATAGTGTTGTTGCCTGTGCCCCCACTGTCTAGGGTTTTCCCAAATGATTTCCACTCCACATATTCTGCCCTAAAGTTTTAAAAGATGTGACCTAGCAGACGGAACACCAGAATCAGCCAGAACTGCCATGTTACAGTTTATCAGCTTTGTTTGAAGCCAAGGGGAACTGTTCTGATCAAAAGGTTTCCTCCCTCCCCCCACAGTGCTCCATGATCTTGAAACAAAGATGATTAATAAGCATCACATGTGCTGGCCACTCCTAGCTAAGGAAAATTTAAAAGGAAGCAGACTTCCCCTTGAGAGCATATGAACATTAAAACAAAATAAGTGCCCCATGGGATCGGTCCTGTGGCCATCCAGTCTAGCAGTCAGTTTTCATAGTGGCCAACTAGCTGTATTAGGAAGACCACCAGAAGGACATGAGCACAAAGCTTGCTGTGCTTACAGTCTTCTAAAAGCTAGGTTTTGGGGGCATACCACATCTTTGATGCTCTTTATGAATAGTTATACCTTGAAGCTCAGAAGCTGCTGTAGCCATTCCCTGTGAGGTGAGACTCCAACAGGAGAGGTTAAAATAGACTGTGGCTACATCCAAATGTCAATCACTTATTCCACTATATTTGGATATTCCAAGATAAAGCACATCCAGACATGCTTTATTGTGGAATGCCCGAGCTTTATTCCAGATTATTCAAATCTAGTGGAATAAGTGATGTCTGGATGAAGCTTGCAATGTTCCAGGAACAGTTTGGGATCGGAAGCTCCAGGGCCCCGATTGCCTTTGTATGTCCCACTTCCTGCTGGGATCTGAAGCTGCAGGATCTTATTTGAATTTAACTTCATCTTCTGCTTGAGAATGCCCAGAAGCAATTGTGAGGCAGAATGCTGGATTAGATGGGATGTGGCCTGATTCAGCAATGGATCCAACTTCCTCAAGCTCCAAGATGGCTAGAAGGGGGGAAGAAGGTGCAGGTGACCCAAGACACATTTATCATGAGTTTGCTAGAGGAGTTTGCTAGATGTTCCACCTTGCAAGGTAGCTTCACTTGTTTAATGAAGCATCCATTTATGCTTAACCTTAAAAACAAATTAACTCTTATCTTTCACTTTTAATATGATCTCATCATTATTCTAACACAAAAAATAGAGCTTGAGAATTTGGAATTCTGGAGTTTCTCTTCTGGAAGACATGTACAGTGTATCTTAAACATACAGATCCTTTTTTAATGTACAAAGAGAGAAGAACTAGACTTATAGGATTAGATCTCCTCATGTGTAGACCTGAGGCCTATTCACATGAGGGCCTCTGGAATGTAAATAGGGCACCCTGGGACAGAGCATTCACTCTGTTGGGCTGGCGGTTCTGTTCTGTTCAGAACTGGCCCATCCCATCCCATGGCGCCCACTCACATCCCGGGTGTAGAGTGTGGAATCATGTTCTACACCCAGCCCAGGGCATCCTTGCATGCTCCCTCCTGAACAGCTGTGGGCCCATGTCTGACTGCTGCTATTAGTGATGGGGCCCAAGCTGTCAGTGCTTTGGACTGGTGGTGCTGACAGCGTGGGGCCAGTGCACCGCATGGAGTGGCATATCGCCCCAGAAAGCCGTGTGACCACCATGACAAGGTAAGTGGTCGCACTGCTGGGGGGAGGGCGCCACCCCCCTGCTGTCGGTAGGCACCTGGGGGGGGCTGGCAGCTGGGGCAGCCCAATCGGGGCTGCCCCAGCTGCCAGCACACCTTGCCCCCCTGCCTGCCCAGAGGTTGCTTAATTGCATACTAGCTGTGGAGCATGAAATTGTGCTCCACAAGCATACTAACCCTAACCAAAGACTTACCTTTAGCATCCAGCCAGTGACCATCTGCACTTCTGCCAGTTGGGGAGTTCATTGGAGCTCCTGCACCAGAACATGGGCAACTCTGATGGTGCCCTGATGTGACCGTGACTGCACAGAGTGTCAACATTGTCATAATGATGGCACTGACACACACACACAGTTGTGGAGGGCACTGTACTCAAGATGGCGGCGCCCAGAAGAGCAGTCTGGTGACTGAATACAGTTGAATGTTCGATCACGCATGGGGTGGGCTGTTTGCTAGTCAAGATTAGTTGGGGGGAGGGGGAGGGTAGTGCTAAAACACCCCCTGTCTTATTCCTTTCTCTTCCTGACCTTTGATTGTTACTTTTGTTACTTTGAATTTTTTAGTGTTATGACCAGGAGGACTCTTCAGAAAAAGTGTCAATGTTTGTTTGTTTAAGGCTTTCCAAATAAGTAAAAAAATAGACATAACATTCAGCATTCCTATCTTAGGGTGGATGCATAAAAACTGAAGAATCACAAAAATAAAACTGTTGAAGAAACTGGTAATATCAGTTGAGTATGGGAGCTATTTGGAGATAATTCCACATAAAAATGCCATGGCTTGGGAAGGGAACCATAAGGTCATTCAGAGTGCCAGGTACTGTATGTTGCTGGCCCCAATCAATATACCTGAAGAGGTTTTACCAGGAGTGAGGTTTGATAGGATTCTGTCTGCTTTAGCCTGCCTAGAATCCTGCTCATGGACCATAACAGGCCTGTGTCACTCTTTCTCTTTCTCTTTTGGGAAGGTTTGTTGGTCTCTGGTCTGCAGATGTAAGTTAGCCCTGCCAAATAAACAATCTGTCCTCATGTTGTTATTCTTAGTACTCATAAATATGTCACAGACTACTTGTCCGATTTTCCTCCCACACAAATATGGTGGTATGCTGATACTGGGTGGTGCAATATACACTTTTGCAAGTACTTTTCTTGGATGATCTCAGGTTTCATAAAAAGAAACGTAGACACATGCACGCAAAGGCTGCATCCAGACTTCAGTTACTTATTCTGCTGCATTTGGATGATTGAGATAAAGCAGTGGTATTGCAGAACAGCCATGCTTTATTCCAGAATACCCAAATTTAGCTGAATAAGTAACTAAAGTCAGGATGCAACCCAAGTCACTATGAACAGTTGTCCATTTCTTCCATAGGCTAATCACTATGGCAATGTCCAGGCACAAGCTCAATGTTGCCATGGTGATCTGACCTGCCCGGCCTGACCATCAACACTTCAGGTGCTGGTGGTCAGATTAAGTACTGCCCCAGGACTAAGTATGGGTAGCCCCTCTGTGCCTAATCTACACCAAATCTTAAGTGCAAACAGGCACAAGGCCTCATTTTATGCAGCTGCATTTTGAAACCAGACTTCCTGCTCCTCCCTGATGCCTACTATGGAAGGCAAGTCTGTCCTAAGAAAGAGTCACCCAATTGTTGCACATACCATCCCCATTGCACTGAGTGGGTCTTTCTGCACTGACCTCTGTCCTAGTATAGTGTCGTGTGTGACCCTCCTCTGGGTCTCTTCTTCCACACTGGTGAAGAACAGAGAGGCCCTGTCCCTGCCAGATTGCCTTATCTGCACTGGATGAATATATGAGACTAAGGTCGTTCTGCACAGACCCTTAATCTACCCAAACTACCCTTTTCCACATCCCTGGGATGGAGGCTGGATACCATGGATTCAACTGTGCATGATGGAAGAGGAAGAAGTAGAGAAGGAAGAAGAAGAAAAAGTGGGGAAAAAAGAAGAGGAGGAGGAGGTAGAGGAAGAGGAGGAAGAAGAAGAGATAGCTTTTATATCCCACTTTTCTCACCCATTTAATGGACTTGGTTAAGCATAACACTTGCCAATAGAGTAGTAGTAGTAGTAGTAGTAGTAGTAAGAGGAGGAGGAGTAGAAGAAGAAGAAGAAGAAGAAGAAGAAGAAGGATTAGCTTTCCTACCATGCTTTTCTCACCCATTTTAGGGGACTCAAATCAGCCTGCCCCCAGCCTGTGTTACCAAGAATGGCATGGGGACACCCGAGATTTGATCTCGGTCCCGCGCCAATCAGTGCCAAACAGCTTGCATGGGGACGCAGCCAAAGTGGCTGACAAACCTTCTGTTCTCCCCACAACAGACATCCATGAGGCCGTGAGAGCTCAAAAGATAGCTGTGACTAGCCCAAGGTCACCCAGCTTACTTCATGGGTGAGGTAGGAATCATACCCAGTATTACCAGATAAGAGTCTGGCTCCCTAACCACTAGACCAAACTGGCTCACAGTTTGGTAGTAATAACACTCCAGAATAGTAATAACACTACAGAATACATTAAAAAAAAAAACAATTCCACAACTTTTTAAAAAAGCAGCACTCCTTGGAAACAGCAAAATTCTTTAAATTTACCTAATTGGTTCCAAATTTATTTATTTATTTATTCCTAGTCCTCAGATTAACAGTGGACCAAAATGCCAGTCATTCCATTAGAAGACAACCAACAAATAATGATTTAAAATTCCACAAATATGTCCATGCCTTTTTTCTTTACCGTTCTTGAGAATTTTCTCTCAAACAAATATTTTGATATTTGCTTTTTATTTTGTTTTCATTCTGAGGACCCCCACTTGCTTCCTCCCCCCTCCCTGCATGTGCACAATGCTTCCTTATGTCCACCTTTTATTTAGAGCCCCAGGCTTTTGAAAAGAGAGTTAAAGAAAGGTGGGAGGGAAGCGATGACATTGCAGGTTATTGTCATTTGATGCAGTTGGAGTTGGCGTTTTAAAATATTCATTTCAGATCAGAAGTGATGTATTTGCTGGAGACGTGAGTGGTTTATAACTGCCAGCATTGACTTTAAATTTAATGACACAAAGAATGTCACGTACATGTGACACAGCCATCACTCCCTTCATTGTAATGCAACTTTGTGACACAGGCGACACAATTTGTATGCGAGCTCCCATGCAAATAATGTCATTTGAATCCTTTTAACAGGAGGTAATGACACACAATTCGAGGAGTACGGGGAACAGGGCATGAAATAAGGACTTTCAAGTGACAAATGGCAAGTTTCCTTCCTTATTTACATCTCTCTAATTTCCCTCCTTCTTCTTATTGCTGGAGGCCAAGAAGACCCAAAGGAATGGTCAGATGGGGAAATAGGTCTATAAACACCTTCATGTCCCATACAATACAGGACCAGGATGGATGGACTCTCCCTCTGGACCATTCTCTAAAGTGGCATTGATTTTTCTATTTCATTCTAAGTGCAACACGCACACAAAAATGAAAAAAAAAAACTTTTCAGTTCTTAGCAGCAAAAGTTGGTGCTTACTGGTTCATAGGAATCAGAGACCATCAGTGTGCCAAGCCCCATGTGATGAACGGCAGGCGGCATCTCTTTTGTAGTCTTTAACTGGTCCTCTAACTGGAGAGGTCCTTTAGGAAGTGAATGCATTTGTATCCACTTGAAAATTTTGGTATCACTTCCTATAAACATTTCAGAGAGATTTAGAAAAATAATTAGAAAAAAGTTAGAAACATTTAAAATGAGACATACAATTTAAAACAAAATTAGATGGAAGGCGGGAAGAAAACACAGGGTAATAGTGTATTTATTACCTGGATAAAGTATATGTATGTATGTATGTATGTATGTATGTATGTATGTATGTATGTATGTATCTATCTATCTATCTATCTATCTATCTATCTATCTATCTATCTATCTATCTATCTATCTATCTATCTATCTATGTGATTATTTATATCCCACCATTCACCTGAAGGTCTCAGGGCAGGTGATAAAAATGAAATGATAAAAAACATCAAAGAGCATAAACATACATTAAAATATAACTAACGCCCACCCCTCAATCTTTAGCAGAATAAAGTACCCTCTCTGGAAAAAATGTCCTAAGCTCTGCTCGCTCCAGGTGGACAGATGTCTAGTACTGGGACAAGAAGTACTGGCTCTCACCCAGAAGGTGGATGTTAATTTGGGCCACCAACGCAACCTCTCTAGCAGGCTTATGGCCCAACTGAAGAAGGATCTGCCTCTCACCCACACCTCTCCCTTTACCTTGTCTCCCATGACCTAGTGCTGCCAGTGAGTGGAGCAGAACCTAACTGTAAGTGCCTCAAAAAAAGAAACACTTTTAATCTGGTTCACTTCATATTTTTATTTCTTTAGATTTCACTATCGAATCTACAGTTTATACATAAATCTCAAACTAGATTGTAAAATCCATGAACTGTTGAATAAAATCAATTAAACAATCTTTTTAGGAGGCCATTAGGCTAAGTGTTCCCTCTCTTTTAGTATTTTACTGTACACTGTTGTATGAATTGTTGCAGTTTTGTGAATCAACATTTTCCATCATTCGCTGTTTCTTTTCTTCCATTCCTGTGTCAATATTGTCCATTTATTGTTGGTAATTTGGCAATAATTTTTATTCATGACACCATTGCCAGACTGCAGGAGGAAGACAGCATAGCATTATCAGATCTCTCCATCTGCCCTACAGCTGACCAATTCTCATCCAGCCATTCCACCATTTAATAGCAGGAAGGAGATAAGGAGGACCTACTCTACCTTTCTTCATTCCAATCAACTTTTTCCTTATGAAACATGTCTTTTTAGATTGTAAGCCTGAGGGCAGGGATCTGTCTGACATACTTTGAGTCACTCTTTTTAGGCTTAAGGATGCCTGTTCCCAGCTATGGCTGTTACATCAGTTGAATCCCTTCTTGGACAGAGATAAATTGGTCTCAGTTATCCATGTCCTAGTAACCACCAGATTGGACTATTGTAATGTGCTCTACATGGGGCTGCCCTTGAAGATGGTTTGGAATTTGCAGCTGGTGTAGAATGAAGCTGCTAAACTGCTGACTGGGACAGGTGGCCAGACGCACATTACACCGGTCTTAAAACAGTTGCATTGGCTGCCAATTCACTACTGAGCCCAATTCAAGGTATTAACCTTGCCTTATAAGGGCCTAAATGACTTGGGCCCCAAATATCTAAAGGAACGTCTTCTCCCATATCAAGCTGCTCATGCCTTAATATCTGGAGGGGAGTCCCTCCTGGTTGTCCCAGCACCCTCAGTTGTAAAAGTGGTGGGTACCTGGGAGAGGGCCTTCTCAGTGATGGCCCCCAGGTTATGGAATAGTCTCCCCCTTGACGTGCATCAGGCTCCTTCATTGTATATGTTTAGGAAGGCAGTGAAGACACACCTCTTTGCTCTGGCCTTTGGTTAAATGGGAATATACTGTCTTCCCCCAATTTACAGACACTGCTACCATTTTAAGATATACTGTTGCTGTTTTAATATATGTCTGATTTTAAATGTTGTTATCTGCCTTAAGACCTTGGGGTATAGGGTGGGATAGAAATACAAATAATAAATACATTTTAAAAAATACTAGGGGTGTGCCAGCTCTGAGAATGGATCAAGCTTTAGAGCTGGTACGAAACAAACTGTGTCAATGAGGGTGAGGACTTCTTGATCCACATTAACAGGCTCATTAGGAGGCCTATGATCCAGATTAAGATGCTTCTTGATCTGGATCATCAGTGAATGCAGCAAGGGCCCACAGTTCAAGACAAACAACTTTTAACTCCATTTTATGTCCCTTTTCACCAGCACATCAGCATTATTTGAAAATGAGAATCTTGATCTATATTGCAGAATCAAATTGTTTGCACCCCAAATGTATTCTGAAATTTGCAGGTGTCTTCTTCTTGTGAGCAGCTGATGGCCTCTTAGATCAAGAGGCTATACTACTTAAGGAACAGAACGGGAATCAGAGTATATAGTTTGGTTATATTCTATTTTCAAAACATTTAAAAATCCTTGGGCATATATATACTCTTAAGCAGTGAATGATGTCTGTGATCTTTAGAATTCAAATCCAATCCTTTTTGTTTGTTTTCATGAGTGGCTAAAATGTTCTTGAATAAACAAACGGAAATATCAAAGAGCAGATTTTTGTTTTGTTTTGCTTTTTCTCCTCCTCTCCGCAGTCATAGCTATATCACGTTTAGGAAAGAAGCTCAGATAGTGCCTTTTGGACAGATTCCGTTCAGTTACTCCTTGTTTATTGACTCAAGCATGTCTCTTCATTTCTGAGTGAACTGAAATGCATCATTAAGTGAATGGAAAAATAACACATAATAGCGCCACTTCTTTTTCCCTGTGTAATTTTACTAGCTTTAAGTAGGATGGTTTGCGGGGGAAAAAAAAGGAGGGGTGGAGAAATAAGTACAGAAAACACATTTATGTAGGAACATCTTTCTTTCTCCTTGGAAGGAAAGCTGGCTGTTTCGTACTCTGTAATCAAAGATGGAATTTGCCATATATTGAATAAAGCCATTCACCTATTAAGTGCAACACTCTCCATCGTATGTGTTTCGTTTAAATAATTTTGTGGCAAATGTGATATTTGTCACTCAGATCCACCCAAGGCATTCTAGACTCAATGAAGCTAGATTCCATGATCATGGATATATATATTTAAAAATGGCCTATCGACATTTCCCCTTTGCAATATACGTATTGGATTATGAGGCAAATGAATATATCTTCAGTTGTACTACACTGTCTTGGCCTCTGCCCTTTGTGGGAATGCCAATTAATTGACCCATCTATAGTACCTATAGCACTGATTTCTTACTTTCAACAAAGGAACTTATTTCATCTCATCATATAAAACAACACATTGGGGTGAAAGGATGACTTTAGTGTCCTATGCAGCATGTATCCTCTTTAAGCCAAAAGATAATGAACATTATTGTTTTCAGTCACATCTTTGTCTAAGTTAAATTTATTTTGACTTTATTTTTACATATAGAAAAATCCCTAGGTGTTTGCAAGAGGAAAACTAATGTTGTTTTAATGAGATGCCTAAATTTAACAGCAATGTAGAACAGGAGTCCCCAACTGTTTTTGCACCAGGGACCGGCTTCCTTTTCCATGGCGGGGCGGGGGCGTGACAGGACAGGGTAACTTGTTGCGGCAGTGCTGTGGACTGGAAAGAAACCCCCTACAGCCCGCACTGGTCCACGGACCGGTGATTGGGGACCCCTGATGTAGAACATAACAAAATCATATCAATCTCACTGTTCTTTGAGTGTAAAGAGGAATTTGCACTGACCTTTTTGGAATGGGATTTATCAGGCCAGTGAACAACTAGTCCGACAGGGGACGTTCACATTCTGATTGAGTACTCTACTATTCCCCTTCCTGTAATACAGCAACATTAGAAATGTGAACGTGAATGTTCCTGGTGTGACATCCTGACATTGGACATCCTGCCCACCCCTAGCCACATTTGGGTGAGTGTCTGGAGTACGAGGGTGGGGTGAACACTGACAGTCCAAACCCTATAGGTGGTAGTCTTCAGACCCTAGAACAATGGCTGGAGGCACGTCTGACCATGGCTGCACAATGCATTCCAAGGCTGAAATATATGATAGTGAAACAGGAGCCCTCACATCAGAAGGTGTCCAATAAAATACTGGGGAAGAGCAGAGAACAACTACAGTTAGCTCCAGAAAAGGTGAAATGGATGGTCCAAAGCCCAAAGGATGCTCAGCTGTTGATGGGTCTGGCAGTGAAAGAAAGTTCGATGCTATAAAGAATAAGATTGCATAGAACCTGGATAAGCTGAATGTGGTCAAACATGAGATTGTAAGATTAAATATTGACATCTTGGGTGTCAGTGAATTAAAATGAACATGAATGGATGAATTTCATTCAGATGACCATTATATCCAATACTATGAGCAAGAAGAATCCCTTAGAGGAAATTGAGGAGCCATCACAGGGCTTTTTCACACTTAACTGCTGGAGTGTCCCATGCAGTGTGTATCCTATGGCAGTTAAGAGTAGAGACAATGGCCAGTATTCTCATTACAAGCACTGTCCCATCCCAAATTTCACCTACATGTGAGCCTGTTTGGTCTAGTGGTTAGGGAGCAGGACTCTTATCTGGGAATACTGGGTTCGATTCCACCCTCCCCCATGAAGCCAGCTGGGTGACTTTGGGCTAGTCACAGGTCTCTTTGAGCTGTCACAGCCCCACCTACCTCACAGGGTGCCTGTTGTGGGGAGAAGAATAGAAAGCTACAAAGCTGCTTTGGGTCCCTTTGAATGGGTGAGAAAAGCGGGGTAGAAAAGCCAGCTCTTCTTCTTCTTCTTCTACATCTACTTGAATCTGGGTCTGGGTGAAGTGCAAACAGTCTCATCTGGCAATATCCACGTGCAGTAGGCCAGTGCTATAGTGGCTGGTGATGTGGCTTGGAGCTGAACAAAAGTATGTGAATGCTGTTTCTGGACTATACTAAGTGTAAGGAGTGTAAGGAGGCTGGTGTTTTTCCAAAGGCTGATAAAAATGACTGTAGATTCTGGAGCTTCAAAGGAGTGACCAGTCTGTGCCTGTCAGTATGAACTTTGCTCGAACTGTTCTTACTTTGCTTTTACTGAGCATGCTTAATGAGAAATTTTATATGTATTTTTCCTTACTGTGAATAAATTAGATGCAAATTACCTTTTGAGGACATGAAGAGGCATATCGGGAAACCTGGGGTTTTTTTTTAAATCCAATAAAGAAACTCTGGGAGGGAAACCTTCAGCTTGGATAGGGTTAAAAATCACGGGATAGGGTTAAAAGACTTTTAACAGGGATAGGGTTAAAAGTCACCAGAACTGTCCTAATTGTATACCAGAGGCCTAAGCACTAGCTGTGGAAACTGGATTAACCACCCCATAGAACACATTAAAGACACTTACTTGAAGTGGCTTATGTATTGGAGTCCTCTTCTGGCACCCATTGTGGAAGCCGTGTCCACATTTCGGCATACAAGACCAGTTTTTAAAACTGGTTTTGCTGCCAAAATCCAGTTTAAATGTAAGACCTGAAAAATCACGGAAGTAGGATGATTTTGTGCACAGCCAGGGGAAATGACGGATTCCCTCTGCCCGCCATGTTGGGAAGGGCAGAAGCAGGACTGCTGCTTCCAAAACCCTTCCACCATGCACTGGTTGCCCCTGGAAACACAAGGTGACTGGCAGCCGCATGCTCCAGTCCCGTGGCTCCAGGGGCACTGGCGTGGGTGCATGAGCCGAAGGACAGATTGGAATGGGTGCTGGTGCGTCCGCACAGCACCCATTCCAATCTGTCCTCCAGAATCCATCATCCATGCACGTGTGCAGACATGCAGGGGTCCTTTTGATCAAATTGTGACAGATCTGGGGGAGGACAGTTCACAGAAAAGCAGATCTATTAAGATCCACTTTTCGGCAGCAAATGCAGAAGCACCTTATGTCCCTGGTCTTGACGACTTGTCTAAGGGTCAGCTTCTCTCTAATGCAATAAAGAAAATATTTTGTCTCTAGCTTGTTTGTTTACTCATAGTCTCATAGATGGAAAAAGCTGATAAAGCAGCAATTTCCCTAACACTAGGAGCACTGTATATACTCCTAGTAAAGCTATGGAGCAGTAATCAGAGTAGCTCTTGGCCCCCTGGGAAGGTGACAGAACATGAGGGTTCATATGTTCTACCCCAGAATGCACTGAGCTGTCTTGATAGCCTTAATGCAAACAGGCCCATGGTCAATAAAAGGGCAAGAAAAGGAGGACCAGGGTACAATAAGAAAAATGACAGGATGATCTCTGTTCAACTCCAGTGCAAATCGTTCAACATTACAGTAATCTAAGCTTATGCTCCAACTGCCAATTCTGAAGAGGTTGAAGTTAGCCAGTTCTATGAAGGCCTACAACACCTTCTAGAACTAACAGCAAAATAAAAATAAAAATGTCAGTTTCATATTAGGGGGTTAGAATAAAAATTCAGGCTGCTCCTAAAGTGTTATTCCTTTTTCAATGTTTCTCCATAACTCCCCCTAAGGAAGTTATTCATTCAGTAAAGGAAATACAAAAAACTAAAAAAGTTTGTTTTCAATATAAAGCCATAAATAGTTAAGGGTGTCTTTCAGAAACAGCTGAAAAGGGGAATGTGCATTTTAAGGATGCAGGAGGTCTTCAAAATGCCTCAAATGTTTCATAGTCAGAAATAGCAATTAGTAAAATGATAAGAAATAGAAAGTTGTCAGAATTATCAAATGAAGAATATCTCTTTAATAAATAGTTGTCAAAGAATATCACCCAAAGGAATCCCATAATATTGGCAATTTTCAAATTTTATTTTGTAAAATTATTTTTAGCTTTTGTTACAATTTAATATTATTTATTTATTTTTGATTATATATACTGTGTGCACCATTAAGTATTCAGGACACTCGCCCAATTCAGCAGAAGCTTTAAGCCCCTCCTCCCTCTGACCATGGGCTAAGCTTAGCTTAAGGGGGAGGAGGAGAAGAGGAACCTTGAGAAACTAAGCCATCCTTACACTAGGTGCCCAATCAAACAACATAAGTAAATTGACCTTATCAATCACTGTAAGTAAATCTGAGATAATGTTGAAAAAATACCCAAGAGCCCAAATTGAGAGTCATAATATATCTGGTTTAAACATCCAAAATAGACAAATTAGGTATTTGGGAGTATACATCACTAAGAACATAAACACAATTATATTGGCAAACTACTATTCACTTATAAGTGAAATAAATATTTTAAAAAAGAAATTCTGCACTGGAAGAAAAAGCATTTATTTCCCATGCAACCCTACCAGTGCTGAAGGGATTGGTGCAGCCAAGAGGGCTAGATGGGCAAAACTGAGCCATGGACAAGTCTACATAGGACCTTTGGAGGGAAGGATGGAGGTGAGCCTGGGATTCGTCACAGGAATGCAATTTTGCTGTGAAAACTAGGAATGTGCATAAATGTGTTTTTTTGGCATTCGATTTGTAACTAATCAAATGTTAGAAAATTTGTATTCGTATGAAGAGACCCTTTCGAATGTGGTAAAATTCTATTTAATAGGAATGTATTCATATGAATTTGTACAAGTATTCGATACAAATGAATATGTATCAGATACGAACAAATAGGTATCTGATGTGTATCAAAGGTACGTATCCAACACATATCCCATGACAAATGTGCTCTGAAAGTGCACCCGAATCCACTTTTAATATGCTCTCAATCCATGTTGAATGCACTCTTGGTCTGTTGCAGATGTGACTGGCACAGCCACTTTCCCATCTCCCCATTTTAATGAATGTCAGAACTATTTGTACAAATGTCCGGAAACATTTGTATTCGTATGAATGTCAATGTACAAATATTGTAACATTCAATTTGTGCATGAATGTCCAAATCCATACCAATTCATATGAATAGCAAATGTTACAAATATTCACGCACATCCCTAGTAAAGACAAGATGCATTTGGGTAAATGTATGCTGGCATAGGGCCATTATTTCCTATTTGATTGGGTCACCAGTTTGGATGTCATTTCCCAGTATTACTTTCACTTTACGCAAGTGTCTCTAATGGATATGGCTTAAATAAAGTACATGCAGATGAAGCCTGAATCAGTGTTTATGAGCTGAAAGTGAATTGTTTCTGCAAGTCAACTTGAAGTCATACATTTCAGTCCTCTATGCAGATTTCCCACAAGCATATTTTTGCTGTTTCGTTTTGCCCTTTCGAAAAGTGCAGTTTGGGGTTTGAAATTTAGGTCTGTGCCCCAAAGTACGTTCAGAAGACTGTTGTAGTCAAACCTACAAAGAAATGAAATTTTCAGCTGACAACCTAAATCAAACTGAGACACGCAGAAATTCTTGGCACTACCATGCTGTATCTTATGCACAGCCACATGAATTACTTCCATCTGAGCTATACCACTTCAGACTACAAATACAAACTCATATAACTGAATGTTCCTCTAATAAAAACAAAAGAAGCCACTGCACATACAAAGCAGATGTTGCAGCTTGCATTTTTCTCTGACATGCAACTTATCCTACAAATATGTTTCTGTTTAATTGTTATGAGTAACTTTCCACTATGTGAGTTCACATTTGTAACCTGAAGTGGTATAGTCCAGACATATCTGCTTAGTGTGAGAACCTGAGGCTTTTCCGCACTGCACGGGAAGCTTAAGACAGCTCCGGGCGCACCTGTGTGTGAACGGTAAAAGCGCCCGGAACTGTCTTGGCCGGCAAAGGCCGGCCAGGGGCGCGGAGACAGCTGCGGAGGCAGATCGGCAATCAGCTGATTGTCAAACAGCTGATTGCCAAACCTGCGCCGGCGGGGGAGGCGGGCCCGCGGCTGTTCGGGAGCGAGAAGCAAGCGCGAATCCTTCTCCTCCCGAACGCCTGCGGGCAGTTCGTCCGTGCCCGAATGCATGTAGAGCACTTCAAAGTGCTCTACATTTGGAACGCGCAAGAGACAGCTCCAGATACGTCGGATCGCAAGCCCCTCTAGGTGCCTGTTCATGCTTCCCTTGTAGGAGGTGATCCACTTGTTTCTAGGGAATTGTGTCGTGAGGGCGACTGGTCAATGGCAGCCACAGCGCATGCACACGCAGTGGATGCCGGGGCCCCACTGCCAGAAGCCACCATGCTGCGACCAGGTAAGGACTGGATCGCAAGCATGCGACCCTGGGCGGGGTGGGAGGTGGTGACTGCAGCTTCCCTCTCACTCGAGAAGGCACCATCGCGGCTTCTTGGGTGAAGGGAACCCAGGGAAGGTTGCTGCCGGCCTCGCCATGCCGGTTCCGAAGGAGCCAATGGTGAAGGCTGGTGGGCAGGGCCAGCTGTCAAACAGGGAGAGCATGTGCCCTCCCCCTTTGACAGCTGGGCATGCACTGGCAATCCGGCTCTTTCTCCTGCCACTACAGAAGCATTTGCTTCCAAAACAGTTTCTGAGCAAAAGCCAGATGCAAGACCTAATTTTTCAGGTCTTACATCTGAGTAGGATTTTGATGGCAAAACCGGTTTAAGAAACCGGTTTTGCACACCGACGTGTGGACCTGGCATCCTCAAAGGGCCCCTAATTCAGTTCCCTTTGCAGAAGCCACATCTTAATCCCTCCTTGAACAGGCTCTAATTCCATTTTTAGAGCCTGTGAGGAAAGGCCCGAAGTAAGTTAGTAATTGGGGGGGGGGGTGAAACAGGACACTTCTAAGGCCATTTGCTGGGATTTGAGAGCAGGAATAGGTTTGTCCTTGTCTCTGCTTGAGATGCCCAACAGCATTTGGTGGGCCACCTTGTGTGACGGGACGCTGGACTAGATGGGCTGTGGCCTGATCCAGCAGGGTTTCTCTTATGTTCTTATGTTCTTATGTAAGTAACTAAGTAAGTAAATACATAAATAAATAAATAGCCGCAGAAGAAGAAAAATCTCACAGTCGCTTGGTTATTCTAAAGTACAGTCTGGCTGCATCCACATGCAGTTCAAAGAGAGAGAGAGAGAGAAGAAAGTAGAAAATTAGGTTATTTTGGCATTTGATTCGTAACAAATTGAATGTTAGAAAATTTGTATTTGTTCAAATAGATCCCCTTTGAATGTAGTAGGATTTTATTCATTATGAATATATTCATACAAATTCATATGAATATCCGATATGAGCACATACTCATCCAATACATATCTGATAAAAACGGATACGTATCTGATACATATCTGATGCATGTCTGATATATATCCCCAGTTTAACAAATGTCAAAACTATTTGTATGAATGTTAATGTACGAATGCCATAACATTCAATTTATGTACAATGTCCAAATTTGTACAAATTCATACACTTAATAAATGTTACAAATATTTGTGCACATCCCTGGAAGAAAGCTCAAAAGCAGCTTAGATAGCTGTCACATGGTAATGTTTCCATCCCACCACTAATCCATATTAAAAGAGGGATAAAGCTTTGGAAGTGCATCTTCTGGCCTTTAATGTGGATTAGAAATAGAATGGGGACAGTAGGTGCCATATACTACAACTTTAGAACTTCTTTTCAACCACTTTTTAATGTGTGTGAATTTAGCCTCAGACGACTTAGTTAGATCCTGAACAATCCAGAGGATTGTGCTTATTCTTCCAGCTGCTTCCTACATTAGCCTGAAAGGTTTCTTACTAAAATATGATTACAAGAGTCATTTTGAAGGTCCCTGTGATACAGATATACTTACTGCCTCTCAATTTTTTCCAGACTTTGAGGTCAAACCGTGACCAGACACTCAAATAACAGTCAAATTATGCAGGAAGTTGTCAAAAGTGTCCTAGCACAGGCAGGGCTGACCTTTGAACTCTCTCCATGTCAAAAGGGTTGGTTCAAGTTACTTTCTGGTAATCTGTCACCATGGCAACCATTTGGAGTGAATCAATTTGTAGATTTTGCTTTGAAAGCTTGCTTCCTACTTTTGCATGAAGCAATGAATTCTGGTGTGTGTGTGTGTGTTCATATAGTCCCATGACTGTGTGGGAGTTTGTACCTGAAGTTAAAGCTGTAATATTAGTGATGTCTTTCCTGATAATAAAAAGAAAAAGAGGGAGGGAGGGAGGGAAAAAATTCCTCCAGCCTCCCTGGAACAGGTTCTGCAGCTCCATTCATTTTAACTGGACCGGTCAGGGGGAGGCTATGGCCAGGGGCCTGTTCGCACTTGGCTTTACTCTGGAATATATCCCAGAAGAGGGCTCTGCTGTCCACATGCTAGTGCAGACTACAACAGGCCCCAAATTAAGCCTGCCAGAGTTTGCATTAGCATGTGGACTGCAGACCCCTATCCTGAGATATATTCCAGAATACAGACAAGTGCAAACAAGACACATGTCTCCATTTATGCAGTGGAAGGTACCTGTATGTTAAGGTGGACCTTTGACTCAGTCACCATTCAGTTCAGTCTGCTGGGCTAGCAGCTTCTTGAGCTGACTGTTTCCATTTCTTTTGTGCAGCAGAGGCCTGTCAGTTTACAAAATAGTGGAGATAGACATTGCATTTGGCCTGGAACATATCCTTACCCATACCTTTTGATGTTCATTATAATTATTTTATGTCTTCATTTCTCTCTCTTTTTCTCTCTGTCTTGAAAGTATTATTGAAATTAATTCACTCAAAAATCTTGCCTGGCAATATTATCTAATAAGCATTTTGGAGATCAAAATTGAAAGTCCATGGCATAAACCAGCAGTTGTGGGCTCAGTGATTATTGGCACACAGGGATCCATTCCCATTGGTCAAAAGGCCACACTGCTTAGATCTCACACCAATACATGATGCCATCCTGAGTTCTTGGGAGGAACTTGATGAGAAATGAAGACCTACACCAGCTACAGAACTGATAGCTGTGATATCACATTGTATAATAATAATATCCTAGGTCTTTGGGAAGGATCTGATGGTCAGAGTATCAAACCACAAACATCTACCAGACTTTGTGGTGAGGAGGTGAGTTGATAATGCAAAAGAACACCAGTTTTATACATTGTACTCACCAAGTACTACATACCACAAATCAAATTAAATTTGTCCCTTAACTATCATTTAACTCCAGTCAAAACAAGTATGGAAATTATACAAAAGATCTTTCTGTACTTATCTGTAGAATGGTCCATCATGCCCTGTTGCCTACTTCTGGCCCTCTCTGTTCCACACTCTGCTCTAAACTATAGTGAGGCCCCATGACCTGATAGGTGACCAAAATGGCAGACTAGAGACGTTTTCGCACGGGGCTGAACGGAACGCGGAAAAGACAGCTGCGGACACGTCATCCGCATTGCCCGCGCGCGGCTTGCGTTCCGACGTGTCCGCAGCTGTCTTTTCCGCGTTCGAAATGTAGAGCACTTTAAAGTGCTCTACATGCGTTCCAACGTGGACGAGCCGCCCGCAGCTGTTCGGGAGGAGAAGCGTTCGCGCCTGCTTCTGTCTCCCGAACAGCTGCGGGCTCGCCTCCGACGCCGCGCGGCTTTGACAATCAGCTGTTTGTCAAACAGCTGATTGTCGATCTGCCTCCGCGGCTGTCTCCGCGCCCCTTGCCGGCGTTTGCCGGCTAAGACAGCTCCGGGCGCTTTCCCCTTTCGCACACAGACGCTCCGGAACGCCTTTACACGCGTTCTGGCGCGTCTGTGTGTGAAAGGGGAAAGCGCCCGGAGCTGTCTTAAGCTTCCCGTCCTACACGCGTTCCATTTGGAACGCGTGTAATGCGAAAATGCCTTAGATCAGGATAGTAGTGGACCTGACAAGTCTACCAGTGACTTAGGTACTGCCAGAGCAGCCTATGGAGGTGCACAGAATGATGCATTTCTCCATGGGCCTGTTTAGTAGAGGGCCCCATTTCATCAGTGCACCAAAATTGTGTCATCCAAATGGGTCCCCCTAGGCCTCTGATGCCAATAACTTTAGTTTCTGGCCATCTGAGCCCTTGTGTTGGGCTGCAAAACTTGTGTGAATTTGGAGAAGTGCAGGATGGCACAGGGCCTGCCCTAGTTCAGACTATCCAAGTATTGACAGTCTCCAGCCTGGAACAACTCCAGTCAGAGCAGTTCCAGATGGACTATTCCACTACAATGCAAGTGTGGAAACAATCAATGTGGCTGGCTAGATTCTCTGTGAGTGAAAGGAAGGAAGGAAGGAAGGAAGGAAGGAAGGAAGGAAGGAAGGAAGGAAGGAAGGAAGGAAGGAGGGAAGGAAGGAGGGAAGGAAGGAAGGAAGGAAGGAAGGAAGGAAGGAAGGAAGGAAGGAAGGAAGGAAGGAAGGAAGGAAGGAAATGTGGCTTGTGTGAATGTGAGTGGGAATGGAAAGCCAGCCCTGGCTGCTATTAGGCAAAGGGAGGTTCCCACCCTAGGCAACAGAGTTAATGCAATAGGAATATTCTCCTGAACTCTCAGCCATCCTGCTCAGTTGGAAAAGGCACAAAACAACAACAGAACTCTCTTGTACCTGAATTTGAATGAATGCCCTTCAGCCATCATTATCCAAGTGCTCATTCACATGGGCATTCAGGCAAACGTGCTTATTCAGTGGGGATGCTGATGCTTCTCTCAAAAGCGATGATAATAAAAGCCTTCTCCTGGTATGAATCTGAAGCCCCTTGCCCAATTCCCTCAACAAATTTGAGCTTACCCTGTAGGATTACAGCCTTCTCCCACTGTTGGATAACCCAGCAAAGGTAGGAAAACCAAATAAAAAAAGGCAGGAGTAGGACTAATCCAAAGTTTAGACCCTCTTCTCCTACCCCAATGGACCTAAAACACACACACAGCAAAGGATTCAATGATGTACAAAACTGCAGTTCTGCTTGGGTAATGGCAGAGTTGCCTCTGTTCAAGGAGAGCAAGGTAAGTCGTTTTCCAAAATTTATCTCACTTGGGGCAAACTCACACTACCCGTCACCTCTGAGGGATGGGAAAAGTGAACTTGTTCACGTGTGTACTAGCATTCACACTCATGAAATTCACTACCGAGCCCAATTCAAGGTGCTAATTCTGACTTACAAGGCCCTAAATGACTTGGGCCCTAAATATCTAAAGGAATGTCTTCTCCCATATTGACCTGCCTATGTCTTAAGATCTGGAGAGGAGACTCTCCTGGTCGTCCCACCACCTTTAGTAGCTAGGCAGGTGGGCACCCGGGAGAGAGCCTTCTCAGTAATGGCCCTGAAGCTATGGAATGGTGTCCCCCTGGAGGTGCATCAGGCCTCTTCTCTAGTTGTGTTCAGGAAGGCAGTGAAGACACACCTCTTCACTCAGGCCTTTGGTTAAATGCTGCTTACACTTCCCCCACTGCAAACACTCCTGTTTTAACTGATTTTGCATTGCTTTTATCATGTTGGATTTTTAAATGTTGTACTGGTTATTATTGCTTTGATATAGTTTTGATATGTTTGATTTTAAAGGTTGTTAGCCACACGGAGACCCTTGGGTACAAGGCGGGATATTAAATAAATAAATAAATAAATAAATAAATAAATAAATAAATAAATAAATAAATAAATGCTAGTACATGTCATCACTACCCTAATGTGTCTGGATATGTGTCAAGGCACTGCCATCTTTAGTCCAGATGGCAGCACCAATGCATGTGCACTGGCACCATCACTGGAACCATGGTGATGTGCCACACATGTGCACTAGTGCCAGCTTATCATGTGTGCACCATAGAGGTGTGAATGGACCTTTCCAGAGTTGTGCTGCACACACAGTCAACTTGCAGTATGCTTCTTCATGGAAGGAGCCATTTCTGCATTGAAAATGGCCAACTGCAATGTAGATTTATTTATTTATTTATTTATTTATTTATTTATTTATTTATTTATTTATTTATTTATATTTACATTTATATGCCGCCCCATACCCAAGGGTCTCTGGGCAGCTCACAACATTTAAAAATAGACATTTAAAATTATATCAACCATAAAATCAGAAACAATTTTAAAAACGCAACTTAAGAAAAATACAAAAATAGTTGAGCAACCGGAAAAGAAACAATCTTTTGTTTTGCGGGGGGGGGGGGGAGCTGGAGACTGAATGGAATGTAATAATGCTTCCCAAAGATCTGATGACCTGCCATACAGGGGATGATGTAAGCTATTCTCAATCATCCCAAAGTTATGGACCAATAATAGCTGTCACGTTACAAAAACACAGTTTCTGACTGAACGTTAAAGTTATTTTTCTCACCGTAAAAACAACATCCTTTCACTTCTAAAGGCCACTTGATTTTGCCTATACTGTAGGACTGACCTGATAGAACACTTTCTTTTTCATGGGAAAGGAGGTTGTGCCTGATGTCCTAATGACCCTATGATGGAAATTGGACAACCACATTTGATGGAGCTGCTCTGGTATAGATACCAACATGGAGCAATGAGGTTGGTTGGACCCAGTGGCCTGAATGACCTCTTCCAACTCTTATGAGGAGGATCTCGCCTTCATGTTCTACCATTAAGAACATGCTCTATCTGTGAATGCACTGTGTGTTGATTACTGGGCTAAATGCAGAAAGGCCCCGGGATAGGGGATCCAACACCCAACATTTGAGATCATGTGACTCCTATTGTCTCATCACCACAACTGATCCACAAATGGATCATCGATAGATGGTGGGGTGAAATGGTTAAGAAATGGTAGCTCCATGGGTGTTCCCATCCTTTCCCTACTTCATATAAAAGCCCAGAAAATGCACCTTGTAGGTGGTGTGAGACAGGGCACCGTGAAAATAATTTTCAAAATTTTCATTTGGTTTAGGAATGGAGGCCAGGACTTCACTTGTAGGAGGAACCAGCTTCTGTGCAGGTGTCCGGAAGAAAATTCCATGATTGCCACTGCAAAATATGTCTCTGTGTTGTTGTTTCAATTGGTGATCTGAGGCACCTGGGGTAAGTGTGGAGATGTGCAGAAATAAAATTCAAATTTATTTTACTACAGAATCAGATGTCAGAAATTGTGTTTCACTGTTGATGCATTAAATTGGAAAAAAAATGGATTTTGCCTTTGCATATTGAATGTTTTACAAACTTTTTAAGGTTCCCCCCCATTTTTTATAAAAAAGTTTTTTCGTGATCAAGACCATAGAGCAATTAAAAAATTAGATTGAAATTTTCATTTTTACAAGCAGGAGCTTTGTTTGTCTTGATCACATATTTTGATGTTTGATCAACCAAATTTTTTATTCAGTGTGAATGTCCGTGAATTTGAAAAATTGGATTAAATTTGCAAATTCGAATGTCATTTTGCAAAACCCTAGTATGGACTAGTCATCTCAGACAGCTATCTTGCCCTCAAATGGGGCAGCCTACTCATCACAAGGTACCTTCTTCTACCATGTGTTGAAATATGGCAGCAAAGAGGCTTTCTAAGGCACTTTTGACACTGGAGGCACAGCCAGCATGTGAAGGAGGGACAAAGACATACTTGCCAGTGGGTAACTGCCTGCCCCCTTTGCTTTTAAATCAACAAATCTGAAGCTTTTATTAATCAAAACTTCGAATTTGCTGTATTTTTTTTAAAGCCTGATAAGCAGAATTCAAGCACTGATAGATGGTGTAAGTAAACACTCTTTCTTTCAAAATTTTCCAGGTGTGCACAGAAACAGCAGGGAGACAAGCTAGCAGCTGGCATGAAAAAGAAGGAGGTGAGTTGGCAGGACAAGCCCTGGCTCAAAATGAGACCTCATTATCTACATCTGTCTGCATGTAAGGAAGAACTTCATAGGAAATCTGGTAAGTATATGAACTGCTGCAGGAGTGGACTGTATATGTATTTCAAAGGAGAAGACTGGACAAGAAAATAGCAAAAATCTGCATTAGGGGAAAAGATAGTTCTTCAAGGGCAGCACAGGAGAGAGGAGAATTCTATTGGAAGCCCACCTTTCATCTCTGAAAATGATAGCTTTAGATGCTGTGAGCTTCCACTTTGGAAGGAGCCTTCAGAGACTGAGGGACAAACATTAGGATACAGTTTTTCTGGTGAAATAGAAGATGGCTTTTCTCATTACAAACCCTTAGCCAGATTTATATTTTTTAACTGTTGCCAAAGCTGAGGTGCCATCTTCTGTGAAAGTCCTTTCCTCAAGAAGTTTCATGAAGAACGTCATCCTTGGAGGTGATTCTTCCTCTAGTTTCTTTGTTCCTTTTGTTCCATAGTACCCTTTCTACACAGACTCTTAATGCAGATTAAAAGTCCATCTAATACACATCTAGACCTCCTAGATCTACATGTTAATCCAGATCTATGAGGCCACAACAACCCTTGTCCACTCTGTCTAAATTAGACAGTCCATGCTCCTGATTAGGGAGGTCTTAATCTGGATCACTGCTAGTAGACTGGCATGGCCCTGATCCAGAACATGGAAGGCATATAGATGGGATAACTTCCATGTTTGGGATTACTGGTGGGCATCTTGCAGCCTGCCACCACAAAGCACACACACACACCTTGGAGGCACTCTAGTGCAGCCACAAAGTTTTGCAAGGTTCAAGGCCACAGTGTGGGCTGATTTGGATCAGCACTATCAGTGCACATGACACTGATCCAAACCCATTGATCCTGAGTAAAGGAAGGTAAGTATAGAAAGCATCATAATATGTCTTGCTTTCCTACCCATCTAAGATGGCTGCCTTCTATTTCCTTCCATGCCGTCTTGATATATTTCCAGTTTGCCTCATTGTTCAAGATTTCCAGGTTTCCTTGTTCTCTGCCCACTCCTTATACGTTATTAGAGGTGTGCACAAATGCAATTTCAAGTTCGATTCAATTTGAATTGAATATTCGAATGTTCAAATTTGAACGAATAGAGAAAAAAATGAAGATATTCAAATTCAAACCAGTTCAAATTCATTCGTATCTATTTGTAAGACTATTCAATTTGTATTTGAAGATACAAATGTCGACAACATTTGTATGTGTCCGTATGCACCCGTATTCACCCATACCCATTTGTACGCATCCCATTTTACTCTGTATGCATCCTGTTTTCATTTCCATACAAATGCATACAGATATGAATAAGATGTGTATGGATACGTATGTAATGTGTATGTATCAGTACACAAACAAATGTCCAAATGATTTGAAACATTTAAATTCATTCTAAGGTTTTCAAAAATGAATGTATAGGCATTCTATTCAAATTTGAATGTTCGAATTAGCATCCTTAGGATTTCTTCAGGGCACCTGCTGCCATATGTGTGGATGCAGTCTTAGACTTGTACAAACTATACAGTTGGCAGCCTGTACCTTAATTACAGATATGTTCCCAGCCTCTGGTCTGAGTGTTGAATTAGCACCTGGGAGAATAAGGTTCAACACCAATTTAGTCACTGGGTGATCATGGACAAGTCACTGACTCTCAGCCTAACTTATGCACTATTTTTCAGCTCAAAATCCAAAATAAAGTTAGAAAATTTATGTGGGTTAACAATGAGATGGGAATACTAGTGTCCACCTGCTATCACCTATAAACCACTTTTGAGCTGCCACTTTTCAAGTAGGTTTTTTTTTTGTTGTTGTTGTTGTTTTTCTGCTTCTTTGGCACTCTCATTGAGGTGCAAGAAAGAAGAGCAAAGGAACATCCAGACCTGGGTGCCAGTGTGTGTTTCAATGCAGAAACTCAATACCATACCAGGGTGGGGTGTGTGCTGACCCCATTCCCTGTGACCCACTCCTAATCCCCTTTGAAGGTGACAACTCAGTTTCAAAGTGGTCCATCAGATTCAAAGCCTCCATCATGCTGAAGAACTGCCTAGAGGTGGGCCTTTACTAATTGTGATGCCTGTGCAAGGAAGGTGTGAAGTCACTGCTGCTTCCACCTAGCGTACACATGTCAGCACCAAAGGTGTCTGAGGACACCATGGAGCTTCTTCATGGTGCCTGTCATCATACATGTGGATGCAGTGTAAGTGACCCAAAGCACTGAGAGTGCAAGAAGGGAGCTGACATTCTCTACTTTGGCTTAGAACTTGAGCCAAGGAAGCATGCACTGGTGAAATTGTTTGCCTTGTTTCTAAGGAAAGCACTGTGCTTCATGCAGTGCCTCATACAGAGAGAGGAAACTGTGAATTTCGGCAGTATTTCCAGCTGATATGAGCATGAACTTAAGAGTGCTATATAGATGTTTAGTAATCATGATTAAGTTCAGAACATATTCTCTCTCCCCTAGAATTCAGCAAAGATTGGTGGGAGGGGAGGAGAACAGGGCACAGGCATAATGAAAAAGAATGCTTAACGATCAGTCTTTAGTGCTATTTTTGTGGAGTTTTATTATTGTGCATTTTCATAAAACAATATTTAAGCATTAGGGAGAGAATAGTTGTAATTTTACAGATGAACAATTTTTAGAGTTTCCAACGCTGATTCTAAAGGTCTCAGTCAATGAGGCACCTCCAACTTTTATCTGAGCTGGTATAAATTCAAGACCACCCAGTGAAATCAGAGGAAGATCCTTTAGATTGTTATCAGTTGCTTAACTTAAAACATGATGAGCCCTTGTGGCTTTCAGTGTGCTTTTGCCCTATCTCTACTCATTATTTATTAGCTGTAATAACATTCCTGTGTATAAATTCAGAGAGAAGAGCTTTGTGCAGATTTGAGATCTATACCTATTGAAGGGGACTGTGGTTACACCACAGCTGGTAGCTGTGGGACAGTGAGGGTGTGTTCAGACTTAGGAATACTGCACATTCCGATGTGCGGTCAGGGTCTGGGTGTCACACCTAGCACCTGATACTTCGTAGCAGTGGCACATTATGCCACCGTTACTTCGAATTTATGAACAGGAATTCTGCTGTTATTCTGGTCAATAAAGGGGAGATGGGGTTCATATTGTCCGCTATTGTGTATGGAGTAGTGACAATGTTTGGGAGCCCCCATATCTACTCTGTCTGAAATGATAGCCAAAATATTCAAGTGAATATTATGTCACTTTGTTTTCATTATTTACTGCCCCCAATTGTGTACTTTTCAATCTGAGATGATTACTAATGCTTATTCCAAGTTTGACCAATAGACAAAACATGAGTGTTGTAGTTCTGCAGATTCTGAGTGTCCATAGTTTGGCTAAACTTGATTTATTGCACCAAATAATTCAGAATGGAACATCCTCCATATGTTCCTGGATTCAAATTTAACTAGCCTCAAGTATCACCATAATGATGGAATTTGGAGTCTGGCAAAACCTGGAGAATCACAGATTAAATCACACATTATAAGTGTGTTGTTCGCACTCTACAAATATTGGCACCAAAAAGTTATTAGAATGTGTACCTGATTCTTTTGTGTTGATCAGAAAATGCATGTTCCTTGAAACTGTTTTCTTAAAATATACTTTGAGTTCATCAGGATTAAAATTTTAAGTCAACATAGAAACTAATATATTCACAAATTTCACTTAACTTTGGCAGTGGCAAAATTCAGAGACATTGTGTGTGAGAGAGACAGAATGCGTCCTACAAGGGTATTGTTGTTGTTGTCATTGTCATCATCACCACCACCACATATCTGTGTAGAACTTCTTTCTGGAGCATCATGTTGGGAAATTCTATGTGGAGGTAGGGAATCCCTATAGCTTGGTATGATTACTATGGGCAGCAGACTCATAAGGACAAAAGTAGACAGTGCCTCATAATATTAACTTGATGTTGGAGTCCCCTCTCATTTTCTCTTCCACCTCTGTTTCAGTACAGGGTTAGCTAGTGTCTGCATAAACCATTGAGTTTGGTGCAGACAATTGTCATATGATTTTCAAAAGGATTGCAAACTTAATACTTCACACTATTTCAGCTATCGTTCACTAAATCCTCTATTCCCAATAGGCACCACCTAACACTGGTGAGTTCTACTACTGATTCAGAAAGATTCATGTCCTCATTCTGAAAAGGGTGGACATTCCTTCTGTTTCAGGCAGGATGGGCTGAGTCCTTGTTAGTCCTCTAAAAACAGGGCTTCAGGTTAAGACAGTCTAACAGGAGTAGGCCGACTTGGAAAATGACTTAAATTAAAATAATGGGAGTAACATGACCTGAGGACGACCAAGGCTAATATGACATGTGGCCCAGTGCAGAAAGGGCTTTAGGTTCTATCAACCATACAGATCTTAGCCCCACTGTTCTGGAGGACATGAAAATGTAGTTTGATTATTAAGTGTCTTACCTCCTTGCTGCCGGGCCGCTTCTGGCAGCGGGAGGCCCGGCATCCACTGAGCATGCATGCATCATGGCCTCCATTGGTCTTACATCTGACCTTCTCATTAGGTTATACATCTGGGCAGGATTTTGGCGTTCTTGCTCACTGAAATGCAGATGCGGCATCCTCAAAGGGGCTCCAATCTAGCCTCGACTGCAGAAGCCACATCTTAATCCCTCCCCGAACAGGCTCTAAATCTGTTTTTAGAGCCTGTGCGGGAAAGGGCCTAAGAATCCACTTTCTGTATGAATAGTAAAAGAGAATTGCTCAAGTTGGTCCTTTCGTTTCAGGGCTTTCTGTTATTTTTCTTTTTACAGGTTTAAGGAATGGACTTGGTGGACGCATGGGTGCTATGCTGGGAAACCTTGCCTGACCATCCAAACATGCCAGGGGAAAGTTCCTAATGTAGCTGATAGCTCATTAGAAAACACAGACTCTCACTTTTTCAAAAGAAGCTTGCCTAATGAGCCAAGTAATCTGCTACTGGGAAAAACATCCAAAACTGCATGCGCACCTTCTTTTCCCTTCCACCACCCTTCTATCATTACTTAGGTTTGAGACCGGGGTAGTTAAATATGCATTTTAATAACTGGAAGCAAGACCTGCCTTAATGTTCTCTTATCTTCTTGGCTGTTGCCTGAACAAATATACACTAATCTTTTCCTCCCTGATTTTCTCTTCCAGGAACACTCTGAAGTTTGGAGTATTTTTTGTTTTTTTGTTTTGCATTTGCCAAGGTTTTGCTCTTTTCCTTTTAGTGAGACTGCTGTGCTAACACCGGTGTGAAATAAGTGGAAAAGAGGGCTTGTTTATTCACAGTGGTTGATTGCTGTTTTGGCAAGCTGCATGTAATGGGACAGGCCTTGTTGAAAATGTTCTGCAAAAGTTGTAGTCAGATCACAAGAAACTTTTCTCTCCTTCTCTCTCTCTCTCCCTTCCTTTCTTTCTTTCATTGAAATCTGGCTTGTACTCAGAAATTTCAATTATATATCAGGTCTTTTCTGCACTGAGTCTTAGTCTGGATTATATCCTGGAATATGGACCTGCCATCCACACACTAATGCAGACTATGGGTGCCTCCAGAGGTGGACGGAAGGAATAAATTCCCTTCACTGTTTCTATCACCTGCAGTATTCTACCCTGCCCTACACACATTAAAAAGTTGCTGATTTATCAACATCTTTTTAATGCATACTTACCTTCAAATGCTCTGCCGTCACTGCTGGTGACAGAGCTTCCTGTCTGGCAGATGGGAAGCTCCTCTGCAGGAGCACCAACGCTTCCAATCTGCCAGTCTGGTGGACCTACATCCCTGCAAAGCTTCCAATCCTCTAGGGATGTGCACATTTTTTATTTTTTATTTTGGTATTAGAATTCAAGTCAATTCAAATGACAAAACATTCAATTCGATTTGAATGTTCAAAATCTGAATGCATCAAAAAACAATTTGAATCCAATACATTTGAATCTATTTGTTTGAATCTTAGATACAAATTTGAAGATACAAATCTCGACAACATTCATATGTGTTATAGGTATCTGTATGCATTTCGTATGCATCCCGTTTTATCTTGTATGCATCCCGTTTTCATTCTGTATAATAAGCACAAATATGTGCAGATACATATGATATTCATATGTATGAATACATACATATATGCACATTCAAATCATTCAAATGAATGCTTTGGAACATTTGAAATTCGTTCAAATGTCTAAATTCGAATGTGAAGACATTCTATTTGAATTCAAATGTCCACATTTGATCGAATTCAATCGAATTTTGAATGTTTGGAACATTCGTGCACATCCCTACAATCCACCAGTCTGGTGGACCAGAAGCCCCTGCACAAGGACACTGAAGCCCCTGAACAGGGAAGAGGAAGTTTGGAGGCACCCTATGTCAGACCACCAAATTGGGTCCCCCAGGTGTTTGGGGGCTAATGTTCCTTCCATGCAGCTTCACTTTAAATATCCCAAGGCAATTTGCAATATAAATGTTAAAATAGGTTTAAAACAAATGCAAACAAAGAGTGATATGATGTAATTAGTGCTACCTGAGGCAGAACCTTCCTGTCTGGTTCCTGCACCAGAACCCCCACTTCTGACTGCAAGAATCTTTTTTATCTATAATAAGCAATATCATTGAGCACATACTCTGTTCCCAAGTTATTAAGGACATTATCTACCAAACTTAGAACCTTGTGTCTGCCCCAGTAGCTAACCAGCAACTAGTGCAGCTCCTTAAGCACAGGTTTTATATGTCTGAAGCATGCTGTTGCATTTTGACCAGTTGCAGCTTCCAGATCAGGGGCCTTTCTGCACTGGGCCTTATTCCAGATTATATTCTGGAATAGGAGCTTTCCATCTGTGTCCTGGTGCAGACTATGGCGGGTCCCACCCAGGGACTGCCGTAGTTTGTTTGCACTAGCATGTGGACGGCAGGCCCCTGTTTCAGGATTTAATCAGGAATAAGGCCCAGTGCACAAAGGGCCCAGGTTACAAAAATAACCTCACATAGAGTGCACTGCAGTAATCCAAGCACAAAGTTTCTACCACTTGGACACAATGGCTGGGGTCTCCCTATCCAGACATGGGCACAACTGGTAAACCAGCTGGAACTGTTCTATCCTATGAGCCAGTTCGGACTAGTGGTTAAGGAGCCAGACTCCTATCTGGGAACATTGGGTTCGATTCCGTCCTCCCACACAAAGCCATCTGGGTGACCTTGGGCTATTCACAGCTCTCTTCTGAGCTCTCACAGCCCCACCTACCTCACAGGGTGTTCTTTTGTGGAGAAAAGAATAGAAACGCTTTGTCAGCTGCTTTGAGTCCCCTTAAATGGGTTCCAAAAGCGGGGTAGAAAAGCCAACTCTTCTTTTTCTATCCACAGAGATTTCTTAAGATTCCAATGACAATTATGATTCCAAGCTACAAGGATCACTTCCACTTGGACAAGGAGGTTGCTGGGCAGCCAGGTGGACAGTAAACCAACAGCATCCTCAGCCTGTCTCATCAATCCAACACCCTCAAAGTTTGTGTACAACACTGTTGGGCAGGTGTGCACATGCAATGTGGCCCTTTACACAATCATAGAAGTAATGGTGAAGACTACAAGGTGAAGAGCAGGTGAGTATGAATGTCTGAATTATTCAAATGAATGATTCAGAATATTTGTATTACCATAATTTGAATATTAAAAAATGAATATCTTAACATTCAATTTGAATTCAAATGTCCAAATTTGGCCAAATTCATTTGAATAATGAATATTTCAAATATACTTGCACACCCCTAATTTGCACAAATATTTGACAGGTTTGCAATTCATACCAATTCAAACAGTGGCATTTGATTTGAATATTGGCTACATTTGAACACTGATATTCAAATGCAAAGCAAATGTTCTTGTGCATTTGTTCAAAGCTTCTTCATATTGGTGAAAGTGGGGAGGCGGCAAAGTCACATCTTCAGCAGATTCAAAGCTGATTTGGAAAATTTTTTGAGGGAATTTGGATGTGACTGGCAACAGGGATTCAAAGCAGATTCAAAGCATTCAAAGAGCATTTGTAGAGGATTTGCAGAAGATTTGAATCCTACCATATTCAAAGTGACTCTATCTATACGAATGGAGAAGCACAGTGGCACCAGGCAAGATACTGGTGGAAGAAGCCCAGGGGGCTCCCGATGGTGGCTGAGAGAGCTCCCTTCCCCCGTGACTCCCTCCCATCAAGTCTTGGCCAAGCCATGACTCATGGCAGCGAGCCCAGAAGTGGTGGCACCTCCTTCCTCCTCCTCACCCGCCTTAGGAGCCCATAAGAGTGCATGAGCGCACAAGTAGATCAGAGGTGTAGGGATGGCTTGAACTGCAATTCTGCTTTTAAAACTTTTAAAACTTTTTTGCTTGATGTATTCCTGTTTTCCAAGCCTTTTTGCCTTTTCTGCTAGCATTGCAAGCATGGTGGACATGGTGAGCTGTGAAGTCCCACCCCCATGTGGCTGCCATTGGCCAGAATGCTACAGCTCTACCTCAAATAGCCCAGGACTGTTCTCACCTGGGGGGGGGGGGAAGCAGGCTTGGGTATGAAATGTTAGAAAAAGTCCTGCTTTCCCCAGGATTATTTCCTCCCAGATTTTTGCAGGATAGTCCTCAGAAAATCCAGGGATAAGAAGTTGAATTAGAACGCTGCTTGCCAAATTTGGATTATTTACCTAAGTAATGGGAGTGGTGGATGCTGAATTTGAATCTAGTCCAGATTTAATTGCCTATGGGAGCACACCCAGTCTTTTCAATGTGAACACACGCACACACACACAAATCCAGATGCATCCCTACCATTGTGTGTTAGTGTTCCTATAGAATTAAAACTGAAGGGTAAATAGTTAAAGAGATGGAAGAGATACAGGATTTCTTTGTGTGCTTAACTACCATGGGATAATGTCCCGCTTAAGATCAGGGATAGTCGCCAGTGATCATATTGCAAACATTGGCCCCATCCCTAACCTACTAGAACTTACCTTCTGGCCATCCAAGTGTGAAGGCTCTCATCTGGAAGTGTCCACCTCACTGCAGCAATGGCCATGTGTGGCATTGCTATGGTGATTGGCCAGTGCTGTGTGTGACTGGGCATCCACCCCACCCCACCCACCCACAGCCTTCACATGGAAGCTATGCAAAGGCTGGGTGTGGGACTCCTCTAGGAGCACCATGGGTTTTTACTGCTCCACAGCTAACAAAGATGGAGAGGGTCACACACAATCAGAACCACTCTGGGAATAAAATGGCTCTGTGGGGTGCATATATTCCATACCAGAGCATCCCCAGGTGCCCCCATCTTTGAAGTGCAAAAAGGCCCACATGCTCTACTTTCTGTGACTAAGGAGACTTGTCTGATGAGACTTCTTCTGTGACATCTGCAAGCATCAACTCTTGTAAAAGCTGGTTGACTTGAAACCATATCCATGCTGATTAAAATCAGGCAGAGAGCCCAATTCCCCAAGTACAAATTTAACAACTTGAAACACGGAAGCTGTGTAGAACTGAAGTGGGGAGGAAAGACTTCAAAAAGTGAAAAAAAAAGTATCTAGCTTCTTCTTTAGGTCTTTTTAGCAAGAAGCCTTAACACACATCAAGGAATGAGGGGGTGGGGAGGTTCATTTTCAGATCCTGTTCCCTTCCCATGTGCAAGGCTATGATAAAGAGGAGCTTGTTCTGAATCCGTCACACCCTATCTCATGGTCACCTCAGGCTATGGAAAATTTTATCTATGGCACCAGCTTTGCTTGAATAAAAAGATGCATCTAGCCCTCATGGTTTTGAAGGAAGCGCTCAAAATCTGGCGGCTGTTCTTTTCTTGGGGAAACTGTTAGCCACTGTAGTCAAAATAGTTAGACAAAGCATTCAAGGCCATTCCCACATTAAAGGCAGGCTGTTTTTCTCCTTGCTGTGACACTTGCGTCACACTTGTGAAGAGGAGGGGGAAACATACCTGCTATACTGCTGAATCTCATGAAGATCCTCAAATAACACTTAACGCTCAGAACCCCCATATAGCTTGGCAGATGTCAACCCTACAGTAGGGCTACTTGTAAATACAGTAGCAAGCTCAGGGCAGTTCTATCCTGTTTTAGTAATGCCATTTCATTAGAATGCTTCATGCAGCCTTCTATTCTTTCTCTCTCCATCACTCTTTCTTTTTGTTTCCAAGCTACTTTCCACCACATGTTTGCAAATACAAAAATTACCATATCAATAACATGTCATTACCAGAGGAAGGTTGCCAGTCTGGGAAACTTTTGAATCCTCGTCCTTGCAGATCATTTAAAAAAACAAACAAACAAGATTTGGTCAAGGGTGGCTTTTCCTTTTCCTTTTCCCCACCGGACTTGTGTATTTTGCCACTTTGCGATTTTTCTTTACTCCGAGTGGTTATTTCATCATCCAGGCACTCAGACTCTGAGGTACCCCATTGTTGTCTCTTTGTGAGAGAAGAAGAGGATCCAGAGAGTGAGTGACAGCTCAGACTCTTTTTGGTTTTCAGTGTTTTCCACCTCAGTTGGTGGCCCAGCAGCCACTAACATACTTAGATGAGGTGGATTACATAGCTCCCAGGAGGGTGCGCGCCTGCGTGCTGCACGCCTCCTGAGTGGACAGGGCTGCTTCTGGCAGCTCCTGCCATCATGAAGCTTCCTGCGCAGGCGTGCCGACTGGCCAGGGCAGCACGCCTGCGCAGAGAGCCTCCTGATGGGAGGAGCTGCCAGAAGCAGCCCTGGCCAGTCAGGAGGCGTGCAGGAATCAGGGCGATGCCGAAGAGGTAAGGAGGGGATCGTGTGGGCTCTCACCTGGGGGGGCTAGGGAGGGCCTCGTAGAAGCTCCCCCTGGCTCCAGAAGTGACAATCCACCGCTTCTGGGGTGAGGGTGAGCCCCGACAGCAGAGTCCCCCAGCTCGCCATGCTTGGCTCCAGCGGAGCCAAGCATCGCGGGCCGGGGGAGGGCCCCCAGGACACGGTTGTGAGGCAGGCGCTGTGCGTCCACACAGCACCCACCTCAAATCTGTATCTAAGTCATCCTTCCGCCACGTGTGCAGAAGGACAGGGGTGGGTAGATCCGGATCTACCCTGCATCTAAACCAGCTTTACTAAATCCGGATGAGGTAGATCTGGATCTATATAGGTAAGTGCAGAAGCAGCCCAAGTGTACTATCAGCAGGCATGGATTCTTTGGCCTACACCAGGATGTGGAGGAAAGAGACCCTGAAGAGGACCACATTGTTCACTGTACCAGATCACAGATTAGTGCAGAAAACACCTTAGTCTGGATGGAGTGAATGGTTTCTTCTGGTTCTAAGATAATTGAATCTGTTTACCCATGGGAAGCAACAGAGATGGTCTGTGCCCTTTTTTATGTGTTTGCCTATCTCTAGGTACAGAGAATTAAAAGAGTTGGAATTTCAACCTGGATCCACATGCAGCAGAATAAAAGAAAATTGTGACTTGAAAGCAGATCAGAGGTTGTAGTATCTGATAATAAAGCAATAAAACTCATTTCCAAAAAATATTCTCTATCCTTTAGTGTAAATTAGAATAGAATGGGAATACAAGCATCATGTCTAAGCCACTTTTGAACTGCTTTTATGAATGTATGTAGATGAAGTCCTGGTGTGTTTTAGCAGAGTTTTTACCATCTTTTTGAGAGAATAATCACTGGCCCTTCCCATTGGCCTCATGATCAGAAGGTCTCCAAAGGTCTCCCTGGCACTGAAATGTGCCCCCCAGGAGCTGGGAAGTCTGATACATTTTGTTCCTGGTCCTTGAGGCAATCTTCCCCCCAACCCCTCCATGCTGGTCTGATGCTGGTGCAGTCATCAAAACTGTTGTAGTGCCTAGCATGGGACAGGCAGTCCCATTGCCAGAACATCCCATGCCAGACTGGAATGGGTGGCCCACCCTGCCAGAGTTAAAGCCATAAATGCAAATATAGACATTAAAAGAATTGAAAACATTGTTTTAATGTTTCCTAATCTCCATATTTTTTTTAAAAAAATAGCACATCTTTACTTAAGACAGCTTTTAGCAATTCAACTTCTTTTGTTTGAGCTTGTTAACTAGTTGCATACTAAGAGACCAAGTGTGAATTGGCCTCCGGCAAAGCACATTTGAGGGGTTAGAGCTTGTCATGGTCCATGCTAGCATGGGGATGACAGACCCCTGTTCCAGAACATATTCCAATATAGTGTGGAAAGGGTCACAGTGGCCAACACCTGTGGTATCACTGCAGCTGACTTTTAAAGGCACACTTCCTTCCTCAGTCAGAGTAGTCTTAGAATATTCTGTCTTTCCATTTTCCCATCACAATATTTCATGTTCAAACAAAAGATGTTAACTAATTGCGTACTAACTGTGGTGCACAGAATCACTCACCACAAGCATACTAACCCTTAATAAATGAGACCACAACCTTACCTGTTGCATCCAGGCAGTGACCATCTGCACTATTTCTGGTACAAGGGGGGGCATCTGAGATGTCACCCAAGTGTTCTGGCACCTCAGATAGTCCCTGATGTGACTGCACATGCACAGAGCGCCATCATTACTGTTACAATGGCAACAGCACATGTGCAGTTGTGCAGGCCACCACGATCAAAATGGTGGTGCCCTACAGAGGATCGGACATGCAACCAGACCCATGTGAGTGTCTGCACGTGTGAGTGTTAGGCTAGAGTGTACTACCGTTCCCATCCAATGGACAGGGAAGCAAGTGCAGAAATGTGGCTGGATTGGTTGACTCGAGATAAGGAGACAAAATGGCCCCTATTTCAGTCCTGCTGTGAATCTCTTCAAAGACGTCCACTGGCATCATACCCTTATAGGTAGGAATAGCCAGGGGACATTTTCAACAGCACTCCAGAAACACTACCAGAAGTGGTGCTGGAAGCAACACCGCAAAAAGAAGGTCTCTCCTAGGGAAGTGCACTTTTTTTAAAAAAAAATTATTTGTATCAAATCAAATGCAAGAAAGTTTGTATTTGGTAGGATTCATATTCCACACCAATGTTCGATCACATAAGAATCCCATATGAATCCCATACAAATGCATACAAATAGCATACAAATCCCATACAAATGTATCAAAACATTCCATTCTAATTCTGTCAGTCTTTGAATGTGCCAAAATTGGATTCAAATTTGAATGTCTGAATTCATCCAAATTAGTATGAATTTCAAATGTTAATAACATCCCTATTCTCTCCTGGAAATGCTTATTCCCAGCCTTCAAGGCCTTGGCACTGCCTCTAAGGGCTCTGTGGAGGAAGTGGTGGGATCTGGCATGGGGCACTCCTTCTGAATGGAGGCAGTCATCCCCTGTTCCGCTGTGGGATAGGTTGCTTGTTCCATGACAGAGTGTCCTGCCCTGTCACCAAACAGTGGGGGTGAGTGCAGAAAGGCCTATGAGAATAAGTTGGTTTTCTGATCTAACGGGGCATTTTTTATGCTCTTCTAGAAGAGTTGAGGCTTTTGGAGAGATTCCTTCCCTTCTACTTGATGCAAGAATGTAGAGGTCACGGAGGAGAAACAAAGAAATAACTTTCAGGACTATGTGACCTCTGGAACCAGACATGCTGAGGCTGGACAATATTGAAGCCAGAAACAGAAAGGTGTGGGAAGAAAAAAAGCTTTCTGATAGCAATCGCTGTCTCTCATGCCCTCAGCACAATAGCTTAAATAGCTCCTCGTTGGACAAACAGATCAATACAAGCTTTTTAACATCTTCAATGAGAGCTCATTAATGCTCTCTCAGTGTCCTCTTTTGTGCCCTAATGACCTGGTGGGAGCAGGAGAAGGTCTGATAATGATCACAGTGCAACACTTCAGATCCTTGGCCTCCATACAATGTGAACTGTTTTCATAATTATTCAGGACAGCAGCAAGCAAAAGTGCAAGCAAATTGATCTGAAAATTAGGTATTGTGATGCATTTGGGTGCATAAGATGGAGCTAATTATTTGCGGTTACATGTTAACATTGTGGCAAGGCAAATTTTAATTCTATGTATGATGTTCTGTAGACCTTCATAGTCTTCCTTCTACTGCTTTGGCAGGCATATGCTTCTTATATAAAAAAGTCATCTGTTGTTGTCCTTTAGGTCCAGACAATAGTAATGCTGGATGCAAGGCTGGAATTTTAGCCTGATCTCTGGCCCTTTCCACTTGCATGCAGTATTCCAGAAGAAAGTTGGCAGTCCTGTCCCAGAACAAGCGACCCATCCCAAGCTGGGACAGGTTGCTAGTGGAGTGGAACAGGGGCATCAACATTCAGACAGCCCATTTCAATCTATGCTGGGTAAGTTATAGAATCCCATATGAATCTGTAACGAAGCTTCGTACGGATGTATCAGAATATTAAATTCAAACTCGAATGTCAATCTTTGAATGTGCTAACACTTGATTTGAATTCAAATGTCCAAATTTGGCCAAATTCATATGAATTTTGAATGTTATAAATATTCATGCACATACCTACAGGCTATGATGCCATTTTTGGTACCCTATCCTGGTCCATGGTTTGTCCAAAGTATGATGGAAGGCAGGACTTAGTCTAGTCCAAACTAGAATGTGGACTGCTTCCCCTTATTCCAGAATCTGCTTCAGAACAAGAGGCAGTGCAGAAAGGGTCTCTGTTAATATCAGGATTATTTATTTAAACAGGACTGTGGGTAGGCTACACTGGCCTCCTCCCAGGATAAATACCTAGTAAAACACCGAGGTGACTCTACTCAATGACCAATGAAAGAGAATATAGTTTCATAAAAACACATAGTTGGAAGGGACCTCAGAGGACATCATAGTCCTGTCTGCATTTACCTGCTAGCAACCTATGGTCCTGCTCACTGATGAGGCATTATGGCTCACTGGGGGTGACCTGATCTTACAAGGGAAGTGTTCCAGTCCCCTTCATATTCTTGTTCCTTCATTTGTCTTTTAGAATTAGTACATTTCATTTACCAAGGTAATCCAGAAACTTTGCCACTGTGTCCTAGCAGTTGAAACTGGACTTTCTCACTGTCACTGGCCGGACCTTGACTCTATGATGACTAAAAACACATTAAAAGCAACAGAATCAGCTAGAATTGAGGAGGTGGAGGAGGGAGAGGAGGGAGAAGAAGGAGGAAGAGGAGAAGAAGATACATTTTCTTTTCTTTTTTAAGAAACAAAAATGAAGCACTGCTCTATTTTAGTCAGTTTTTTAATTCTTGTTTTTAGTGCAAGATTTTAATTATACATACTTCCTCCATTTCTTATATTCTGACATATTAATTAAGGATGCTCTAATTCATTTCCTGTGGCACTATTGGCCTATTCTGTAAAAACATTTGACTGTTTTTGTACAAATATAAAAGTGAGCAGATAGGTAAAGGCTGCACCTCAGTTTGCTGCCTACACACTACTAGCATTTCTTCTTGTCAAAGACGAAGAAGACTATTTTTTAAATAAATTGATTCCCCCCCCCCCCAGCATATGCATAGTGGCATATTAAATGCCATCTACAAGATATTGTTAACTCAAAACATTGGAGCTGATTCACTGTAGCCAATATATGGCACTGCAGCTCAATATATGACACTGCACCTCAGTTTTGGAGGATAAAGCAAGAGATCAAGAACTTAGGTCAATTGTACATGTGTACGTGCACACACACACGCACACCGCTATCTTGGATCAGAGCAAAATGCCACACTGAGATGGACTGTTGTTGAGCTGGAATAGGGCTGTTCATACTCAAGTCAACCCATCCTAGTTCAGTCCAGAACACTGACTGCATGCTGGAGCCAGCCCTTGAATTCAGTGCTTCAAGGGAGAGCTTTCTTGCTAATAACCCAGAGGATTGTGGAACATCCTCCCCACTGAGGAGAGTCAGGCATTCTCATTATATGTGTTTAGATATCTGGTGAAGACACACCTCTATACCCTGGTCTTTGGATAAAGGAACAGTGTTGCTTCCCCCTTTCAGGCACTGCTATATTTTTAGCCAATCTATTTTTTATATATATATTCATAGTGATTTTATTGTGATCTCTTGAGACCTTTGAGTTTAGATAGATATATAGAAAACCAGTTTGAGATTGGAAATCTGGAAACCTCACTTCCATCCCCATGTATTGCACTTTGAGCCACTGCAATTATAGGAGATCAAAGTGACACTTCCTGTTGAAACCAAACAGATCGCCTCTGGCCACCCTAATAAGTCGGCTGCTACTGAAAACACATGGCATTGTAAGTGAACTCCTAGGTGGTTCTGGGCCTATCTCAGTCAGGAAGTAATGGTCCCACATACTTCCAACTGTGTAAAGTAAAGTAAAGTGGTACTGCATTTGCTCCACTTTTATGAGGGAGTAGCCCAGCCTTATAGTGCTGAATGTGCTTCATGTTCAGAATATAATTCCTGTTGAATCATTTATTAATTTGGCTTATATACTGCAGATTTCCAAACAATTGGTTCAAAATAGGGATGTGCATGAATATTCATAACATTCAAAATTTGGCCTAAATTGGTCGAATTTGGACATTTGAACTCGAATTGAATGTTATGATATTCGTATGCTAACATTCAATGAATACAAATGTTTCCAGACATTTGTATGAATAGTTCGGACATTTGTTAAGCTGGGGAAATGTATCAGATATGTATCTGTTCATATCAGATACATATCTGTTCATATGCAGGTACATATCTCTCTCTGCACACTGGTGTGGTCTAAGTGAGGTCTTGGATGAGGGCTCTCTTAGACTGAACCAGTGAGTGGAAGAGAGGATCCTAATGTGCTTTCTTGTCCAGGATATTGGCCAGTGCAGAATCATCCAAAATATTTATCTCATGTTGTCCCAACATTTGCCTTGATCATCCAAAGTAGGTTGGGAATATAAGGGCTTCATCAGGAAAGGAAATCAACGAAAGGCATCTGCCTCTTCCTTCAATTTATTATCCCAGTACAGAAGATCCAGATGTGGGTCTAGTAAAGGAGATTGATGAACCAGATTTGATGAGGCAACAGGAAAGGCATGCCACACTGGTTTGTGTGGGAGGATCCACAGGCTATTCCAGTAGGCAGAGTGTAAAAGGGCCCATTGATTGCTCACTGAAATTATTTGCAAGTAATGATCTCACTGATGCCATGTTATTGTATTATTAGTCCAATTAGGCATATTATTAAGGGTAACATAGGCTGTACAATTTTGGGGGCATGTGTGGAACTTTTATCATTTAGTGAACTAAGGAGAAATCACAAAAGCCAAACAGAAATATTTAGTCCCCTTCCTTCATTTTCCCTTTATTTGGATCCTCTGAAATCAGCCACTTCAGTATTTGGCTTATGTATTATGGATGTATATGGGATCAGGACCCCTGGACAGCTGGAGAGGTAATGGCCAACAAAGTATAGGAGTAAATAGCCTTACCTCTTGGCACAGCACATGATGGGGAAGCAAAAATGGAGGGTTTTTTTTTTTTTGTGTGTGTGTGTACTGTATGTATATGTCTGACCTTTCCTTTTAATACCCCTGAATTTATTACTGTTATTTTATTAGATTGATTTTAATACTGTTCTGATTGTTATTAGATTGTTTTATTGCTATATTATTATTTCTGTAATTTTTAACCCTGTACCATCCCTTGATGTATGAATGCATGTGTCTATACCTGAATACATATCCATACACATGCATGTGTGCACATGCACACACAGGCACGCATACACACATCATACATGTTCTCTCCAAATAGTTCACATGAAACCATTTCAATGTCTTATATCCTTGGATATTTTTTTTAATGTGATGCTTAATTAATCTTTACAAAGTGCAGGCAGGCCTTTAGTTAAAGGTCAATATCAATGTGCAAAAGCACTCATGATTAGAGTTTTCACCTTGGACTGGAAATAATAGGGCTAAGGTTTTGAATAATATTATTGCAGGTGTTCTGTTGACCAAGTATGTACCACTCAGAGTATTCAAGGGCTTTATCTAGTGGAAAAAGGCAAAAGGAAAGACATTCACAGTTTGAATATATATATATATATATATGCCTGCCGAGTTAGTAGTCTGTGTGTATTAGTGTGCATGGTGTGAATGCACTCCACATGAATTGACAATTTAAGTGGTTTCACACCATGGAGAAACAAGTGTTACAATGGTAGAGTGTTTGTTTTCACTCTGAAGGCATGGCACATTCTGTCTACTGCATCCCATGTGCTTCACCACCTCACTCCCTCACCTCTACTACCACAAAAGGTGATGACAGCAACTAGCCTGGTTAGACAAATTCATGGAGGACAAATGTATCAGTGGCTAACAGAACTGATGCCTTTAAAGGCCATTTGCAACCAGATTCTTTGAGAATGCTCAGAAGCAATTGGTGGCCCATTGTGTGAGACAGGATGCTGGACTAGATGTTAGGAGGCCATGGTGACTACAGCACCCAACTGTGCAATTGCGGTCACACTGCCATGCCCACTTGCAGTGTTGTACGAGGAAGAGAGTACAGACACTATTGTAGAGGCTAGAAGAATGTGGCAGGATGGTTGCCACAGTCACAGCAATAAAGGCAGGTATGAAGAAACCTGTGGGTGTGGCTGTCATTTTTGGAAGAAAAAAATGTTTCCCCTGAAACCAATCCTTGAAAGGAAAATTGAAAGACTGTAGATATCCTCTGTGGTCTACACAAGGGTCACTTGTCATGTAAGAGATGAAAACACCTGTCTCTGAAATCTGTTTTTTCCCCCCTAAAAAAATTCTCTCACTTACCCATAAGTAACTCCTTGAAGGTATTCATATCCTTTATCCAAATGGTATCACATAGGAGTAACAAACACAGGCACACAAAGCTCTGAAGCGTCCCAGCCTCGGCCACAGAATTCTAAACAGAATATTAGTGCTAGAAAGCAATATGAAGAAGTTCCAGACACTTAGGTTTTGCTCTTTTCTGGCAAAAAGCCACAAACTAGATGGAATTATTCCCACAACTAATCTTGGTAATCTTTGCCCCTCTTTTCTTTCCGATGCCTTTAGCATACCTTATTTTATTTCTTCCCCACTCCAGAAAAGCCTGAATTAGCCATAAGACTGTGATAGTGTGTGTCAGATAACTTTTGAGGATAAATGAGGTGCAATGATGCCAAAATGTTGGTAAAAGAGGATTATAGAGGCGAGAGTTGATTTCCACCTCAGTGGTTTTTGCATTGCTATTAAGAGGGATGGATTAATATCAGATTTCTGGTATCTGCCTCCTCACTAGTATTGCTTAATTATCCAGATAAGTGATCAGAATCTAAGAGTGTGCAGTAGCATAAATATGAAGGACATCATTGCTTTATATATATAATGTGTTTATTAGTTTAAGCATCATAAAAGAAGTGATAAAGTGCTCATTAAAGGTTAAGTTCAAAGCTCGCTTTGAGTGGCTCATTTTGGGATACTTGGAAAAGGGGGAAAATATTCCTTTATTCACAGCTGCTCACTAAAGGGCTCCCCATTGACATTGGACCTTATCACAGGACTTCTTTACAACTTCATATCCAATCTTGTGCTCTTCCATTTTTGTTCATAAGGCCTCTGTCTCAGACCTTATGCTCGGTTTAAAAGGGTGGGCCATTCTCTCCCCCTTTGGGTCACATCAAAGGCTGAAAACATCTGCTGTCCCAGCTGAATCTCCAAAGGGAAGGACCAGGTATTCCCAGGTTACTTCACTGACCCCAAAAGCTACTGTGTGGCAGTATTCTCAGATTACCAGTAATTATTACAATGACCCGCTCTGAAAGGCTGCATTTAAGCTCCACAGAGGCTTGTTTTCATTTGTGCCCATGACTGACAGTTCAGCTTCATGTAAATTTTAATCTACATTCAATCTACCTTCATTAGGGATGTGCACGAATATTCATAACATTCAAAATCTGGGCGAATTCGGCTGAATTCAGACATTTGAATTAGAATCGAATGTTGGCACCTTTGAAGATTGACATTCAAATTCGAATCAAATGTTTTGATATATTCATATGAAACTTCATATGGGATTCGTATATAGGATTTGTATTAATTCATTTGGAGATTCGTATGGGATTGAACATTCATATCAAATATGAATCCTACCACATTTGTAGGGGATATTCAAATAAATGTGAGTTTTCTTGCATTCAATTTGATATAAATCAAATATATATATATATAAAATTGTGCACATCCCTAGTAGTTAGTGCTGGTCACCTGAAAACAGAACAAAAGGAATAGGAAGATGGTGAGAAAGGAGAGAGAAGAAAGTTCACCATCTTGAACCACAAAGGGACATACATTATTAAAAACTTCAAAACGTTCATGAAAGATTCTAAGGTGATGTATGAAACAGAAAAAAATTAAATTAAAAGTGTACATTAAGATAAAATAAAAATAAGAACAGACAATAAGAAGAGATCATTTTGTTGGATAATATATATTCCTGTTTTATTATTATCATTTCTTTTTATTATTATTTTAAAAGGACATTCAAATTAATACCACCCCATTTATCAGTTTGAAAGGCTCACACCATCCAAAGTTTTACAATGTCCTTTCATTACAGTAAGTTTCACCATTAAATTATATATCAACATACCCAAACTGATGTACATGTTTAACTGAAGATAAAAATCTCTTAACTACAGTAATTATTTCTGTCTGCAAGACTGGGCTCCCCCACCAACTTTTGAAAGCAAACAGTACCACCTGGGGCTTAGATTTTGCCAGATTCCCTGACCTAACAAAGGTCAGTGTATGCCCCCTTTCCATTGAAAACTTGCTCCAGAAACCTCAAGGTTGCAGCTGTATCTAATTATTTTCCACACACACACCAGCTTTAGTGTCAGCCTTGTGGAATAAAGGTTTGGGGGCATATTGTACAACAAAAGTTCTTTGCCTGCTGATGACCATCTTTTAGAAAGCATAACATATTCAAACACATGTCTGAAAAGTTAAACATAAAGTTAAATCAGACAAATATGCAAGATTAAGCAGTCCAGCTTGCCAGACATGCAGCCTTAACTCTGAAAATTTGAAATGAAGCTGTAAACAGGGTGTGAGACAGCCATTAAAGGTGGATTGTCTCACCCATAAGGGCAAAGGATGCCTTGCAATCACTGCAGATGAGAACACAGAACATGAACCTGCTAGCATATCCCCTGAGTTACAAACCTGAGGCAGTTAGAACATAAGAGGAGCCCTGCTGGATGCCACAGCCCATCTAGTCCAGCTTCTTGTCTCATATAGTAGCCCACCAATTGCTCATGGGCATCTCAGGTGTGAGAAAATACATCAGCAAAGAGACTAGCTGTTTTCTTTCAGTGTTAAATAACTCAGAAAATTCACCTTTGGGATGGATAATGTGGAACGAAAATTACTGGTCATTTCACTGATGTGTTCCTGTGCTCTGAAGGTGGACTGAAGCTGGATTAAACCTTAGGAATGGCCACAGCCAGATGTCCCTTAATAAGACCAGGCAGAAACTGAAGCTGGAGAACTTTCATTCCTCAGGTTTGAAGTTTGTGAGATGGGAAGTAGAGGGGATACAGATGTCCCTTAAACCGAGGTGGAAACCAGAGGGAATACAGACCCTATACCTAGACTCTCTGGAGTCAGAGCAAGTGTCCTTTTCTCTGCACTGTGGAGATGAGACCAGAAAGAGAAAGAGAGAGATTTCCATTTGTATTTAAGGCACTAAATGCCAGCATGAATTTTAAAGACTGAAATTAACAATGCAGTTTTTGATGCCATTTGTGCTATTTGATTGAGGGGTAGGTGGTTTTGCGTTCTGTTTTCCTCTGAACTCACCTAAGCAATGCAGGTCATCTTTATTCTTCCATCTTGTCAAATGCTTGGGGATCCTCTGGGATGGCACAATTGAAATCTGGAAGATCATTGCACAGTACTTTCCTTGTATTGCTAATTTTCTCCACTTCTAATCTCTTGGTTAGATTATAATTAGGCTCTCTCTAGAGCTTTTTTCAACTTAAGAAAAAATGAAGGGTTTTTTCCCCCTTTTTTTCAGGTGAGACATTTTGAAAGTCATTTTTTTCTTTCTTAAAGGCAGCATTTTACTCCCATATATCCATGTCTCTTTGTAAAGGACAAACTGATTTTTTTTTTGCTTTATGTTTAATCAGAGTTTATACACATTAATGGATGGATTTGATATAAATAGTCTGGAAAATATTGTCACTGTTTCTTTTTTTTTTTCTCAAAATCCCATTCTTTTTCTTGATGAAAGGGTACCCAAAGGGGAAAAATGTAGATTTCCCCAAGCCATTATAATTTTTATGATTTCCTTTTGCATTGCCTTAGAGCTGAGGCTCATGAATGCAAATTTTCTTAATTCATTTGAATTGCCCTACAGAGTTAGACCAATGTGTCCTTTAGGGTGTTTTTCCACTGTCACTAAAAGTACCCATTAAGTACCCATAAATGGGTACATAATGGCATTTTTGTACCCATTAATGGGTACTTAATGGGTACTTCTAGTGACAGTGGAAAAACACCCTTAGTGAAACAGCCATTTCTCGCGAGAAGTAACAATGGGCGAATTTAGACTTTGCCTCCCAACTACTTGCTAGCCTCAATCCCTGTTTGCTCAAGGAGACACATTAAATGCCAGTGTGGATTAGGAGTGTGCACAGATGCAATTTTTGGGATTAGATAAGATTTGAATCAAATATCCAAAAAATCAATTTGATTTGAATGTTTAAAGTTTGAATTTAACCAAATTTGATTCGAATTAAGCAAATTTGAATCTATTCGTTCAAAATTTTTATTCAAATTTGCACTTACAAATGTTGACAACATTTGTAGATGCCCATATGCATCTTCCCCGGGTCCATATGCATCCATATGCATCCGTACAAGTTCGTATGCATCCTGTAGTTATCCCGTATGCAAATCGTTTTCATCCTGTACGTATCCATACAAATGTGTACGGATGCGGGAAAGATGCAGATCTTCAAATACACATCATGTACGAACCTGTACACATACAATTGTCTGGACAGTTAACACAAATAAATCCAAAATTCAAAACTCGAATCAAATCTTTAAATTTGAATTTAAGGACATTCAATTCAAATTCAAATGTCGAAATTTGGTTGATTCGATTGAATTTTGAATACATTTGAGTATCCGTGCACATCCCTAATGTGGATGGATCCTTAGGCTGTTTTCATACTTCACCCAACTATCCTGGATCAGAATGGAATTCTCTGGTCTGGGATAGGCAATCTTTCCCAAGCTGGGGCATAATTGAACAGTGGCTGCAGATTTTCCCTTTTCCCTTTTCCCTTTCTTGCGAGAGTTGACCCTCTCCAGGAAACAGCAGGCCTCTTAGAAAGAGAGGGATCAACCATGTGATCAGAAGAACCTTGCCTGCTGCTTTGGAGGATTAGGAGAACATGGAGATGTTCTATTCTCCCTGTAAACCTCTTTACTTCAGAAAAAAACATAATTTTGCATTGTTTTTTAAAAAAAATACATTTCTGAAAGCACCCACAGAAGAGCAGTATGATTGGAGCACTCTTCTTAAAGTGGCCATGTGTTGTTTGCAGGCCTGCCGCTACTCCTGACTCCAGAAACATCAAAGTTAGGAAACTTTCATTCCTCACCTGTGATGTTTCTAGACAGGATAACTTCACCAGGGACAGGGAATGACCCTGGAATTTGGCAATTTCTTCTGTTTGATGAAACTGGGAAGGGGAACCACATTTTAGGTGAGACACACATTTGGAAGCAGAAGAGTCAGAGTTAGTGTGGTCTCAGCACTTTCTTCTTTTCTTCCTGACGAGCACTAATCCTGAAGTGCCTGTTAGATGGGTTGGATGAGATGAAACCCTGCACTCTTCCAGTATTTCCATTGTGCCATATATATGCAGCGACAAGTGCACACTCATGAAACATTCACACTGTCACAGCAGCATTGTGCCTAACTCATTCTTACGCCAAAAGTTTCCATGACCAAGAACGGCAATTCTAAACTTATTTATCCCAACATTACAATTTTTAGTGCCCACTTCTCCCCCCCCCCATAAACAGTTTCAAAAACAATATAATGTATTTTACGTTGTTTTCTTTTTATGTACAGATTTTTCCCTAGGATGCATGTTTCCACTAGCTGCTATTAGAAAGCAACAGTGCAAAATTTCCATAAGTGTCCAAGAATATTGAAAATTCAGTTTTAATCTGAACCAGGAAATGAGAAGTTTGTAAGTTTAATGCAAGTTAATTTAATCAGTGCATATCCCCAAACCTGGTTAAACATCTCTAGCTCTCTACTTTTCTAAGGGATTCTGGGTACTCCCCCCTTCCATCTTGAAAAATGATTAGGAACATGAATCCTTATCTTTGAATAAAACCATATTTTGTCTGGTATATAAGCTCCATTACCTTTCTCCATTCTCCTTCCCTACCTTCTTATTGCCACATTCTTTCAAAGTGTTAACACATCTCAATTTATGAGCCTTGCATAGCAAGGGTCAATGTATTAATATGTTAATAATGCAATGCTTTGCCAATTATGCTGAGAGGGGGGTTTATGTAGAGCCTCAATTAATTATGTTATAATATTTTGATGGCAGACTGATTGCCAGCGTTGCATAGCTGCAATGCTAAATGTTTAGAAGTTGATAGCCAGGGATGCTTTAATGGCCACGTGGTTTGATTTGAGGGTTGATGTATATGAGGAGATAAGGTGCTGTTTTTCAAGAACTCTATTGCAGAAATTGTGCTTAGGATCTGTTGCCATCTGGATTAGCAATTTTTTGAGGTCCAAACGGAAGTTCATAAGGCTTTCAAAAGTCATAATATTTCAAAATAGGTATGGCTATATGCAGACAATTTATTTTAGTGTCCAGTTGCTGCTCATTTGTGTGGCGTATCCGGCTTACGCCACGAAATGCGAGGGCTCCAGGGAATGGGGAGCAACAGCTGATTGCTGCAGCTCCTGAACGCCAGATGTTGCGAAAGTCTTCAAATTACCTGACTGGCCCAGATAATTTGGGATCAGGCCCATTTGTTTGGCCTAACCCTGAGAGCTAGAAAATGGGGGAGGGGGAGAGAAGAGGCAGGACATAGAGATCAGCTGGAAGAGGGAGAGTTTATTACTCTGCAAAGCTTTTTATATCCCCCACAAGAAGGCGGGGAAGGAAGTGACCTCAGGATAAAATCCAGGTAGGAGATAGGTGGAGCTGTGTCAGCTGAGCAGGGCAGAAGTCCTTCTGATGTCATATCCTGTAGCGGGAGGCAGGGAGGATCCTCAACCAGGAAGAGAAGATGGATGCCATGCGGCCGGGGAGTCATTTTGCCCCAAGGCGAAGCGTCTAGCACCCTGCTGGTGCTGGGTGTGTACTGCAAGCCATGGGAGCAGGAATATTCTTTTTACTCTGAGGCTTGAGAAATGGAAGGCTCAAGCCAGGGGAAAACCTGTGCAAACCTTTGCGATTACTACACAGTTGTACAATGTTCAGCAACATCCACACCAGGGATCTGCACAAATGCTTTGTTCCCCATTCATTTTGCATTGTAGTGAATGGGGAGATACTTGCACTTCTGCAAATGAACACACACACACACATGAATGAAGGGGAATTCAACGTCACTTCAAAATCTTGTTGAAGATTCATAGTGAAGAGACAGGAAGTGGCTGGCTCCAAGCAGCTGGGCACTTCCTCTAGAGGGTGGGAGGTGGCACTCTTTGTCTCTGCCTTTTGGTAGTGGCTTCAGTGAAGCCACTGCTAGAGAAAGGTGGGTGGCTGGACCATGGCTTGACCCAGGCCAGGTGCTCACATGGCTCCTGATCTCTGACACCATTGTTATCAAATGTGTTCTGGCACTCTATACATGTGCAGAGGTTTTGAGATCTTTTTAGGACAATGGACTTGTTTTAACAGACAAGCAACTGGCAGCTGATCCATCAGGAAGGGGAAAATAACCATCCAGGTTCTAAAACCATGTTTGATTTATTAAGAATGGCATTAAAACAATTCAAAACCCAAAATAAGTTTAAAATAGCTTCAAAAGACAGAGAATCAGCACAAGTTTTAGCCAATTATTAGGGCAAAATAAAATTTCTAGCAAAAAAACTAAATTGTCTTAATGAGAGGAAATAAAAAAAAAACATTTGAAATGAGCCACAACACAGTTTACAAAAAATAGCAACTCTGCTTTCCTAAATCTTAGGCAAAGTAACTTACCTCCCATAATCAAGACTATTAATCAAGATTTACTAAATCCGGAAGAGGTAGATCCAGATTTACTAAGGTAAATGCAGAAGCACCCTTACTGTTTTAATATATATTGTTTTTTGATATGTTGGATTTTAAAGGTTGTTACTCGCCCTGAGACCTTCAGGTATAGGGTGGGATAGAAATATAAATAATAAATACATGAATACTGGGAATGTGGATTAAGGCAGACCTCACCCAGGGTTTGCCATTGTCTGTATCAGAATTTGATGCCAAGTCCCAATTCCAGGATAGTCTGGAGTAAGACCCAGTGCAGAAAGAGCCTCAGTCATGGATATCAACAAGCTGGCCTTCATCTAGGTGCATCCTGTGTCAGCACACTGGCTGCTTTTCTGACACTATCTTCAACTAAGACACCTTGCTATCCAGAAGTGTAGATGCAACCAAAGCCACCTCAGGCCCTAAGGCAGCCTGAATGGTTAGAGTTTACTTTTATATGGATGTTTTTATCAGGAAACAATTTCTTGCTTGGACAGGGGAGAATATGACTCAGATTCAGGAATGTCCCTGTCTTAGTTAAGACTTATAGGGGCATGTGAAATAAACTCTATAAATATTTATAAAGCATTCATTCTGAAAAATATGTAGCTTCCATTTTGAAGTAACACACACAAATATCAGATGAAATTGACACTCTTTCCTCAGGGAATATTACAAAAGGGCTAATAAAATTAACACAGACCTGCTGAGTTCAAATATTCTGTATTCTCAAGACTTATTTATAATTCAGTAAATGAAATCCACTTGCATACAATATAATTGATAGAAACCATGCTGTGTTTATCTCTTTAAAAGTGACAGAGAATCACTTGGCACATTCTAAATTATAGTTTAATTGGCCTTTCTGATCTCATCTTTACTTTTCTGGGGTGGAAACAATTTTGGTCACCCACAAACCTGACATCATCATCAACATCATCATCAAGCAGCAGCAGCATAGTCTTGTTTGGTCCCCATGCCTTTAGTCTATGTTCCCATGTCTTTATTTTATGTCCCCATACCTTGACTCTAAAACTGAATCCAGACTGGATTCACAGATACTACAGAGCAGCTTTCTATCTGAAAGACATTCAAAAGTTTTTAAATCTCTTGACTCTTCAGGCTGGGAACTGATTTCTGGTTGTCTACTAAAGATCCCAAACATGTTATCTTTCCATCAGTTAAAATTAAATTTGGAAAAAATGGAAATTTTAGTGACCTGATCCCCACCTCTATGGCCAGAAATCTTAGAGTCTTGATTGTCTAACCCTATGATCTTTCATTGAATTGACAGGCAAGGCCTGCAACTTCCATCTGTTTAATATCTGCAGGATTAGAAGAAATTTGTCAGCTGATTATTAAGCAAATTATTTTACATATATATATATATATATGTGGTGGTGGTGGTAAACAGAATTACAAAAACTATACACTGGAAAATCAACTGAGGTTGGGACAGGTTGGCTGCTTCCGCATTTACCGCAGTAAATCCAGATCTACCTTATCCAGATTTAGTAAATCCAGTTTAGAATACCGGTAGATCCAGATTTACTAAATCCAGATGCACGGTAGATCCGGATTTACAGAGGTAGATCCGTATCTAAGAGATATAGATCTACCACCACACACACACACCCTGTCCTTCTGCACGTGCGGTGGAAGGATGACTTAGATGCGGATTTGAGGTGGGTGCTGTGCAGATGCACAGCACTCGCCTCACATCTGTGCCCCGGGGGCCCTCCCCTGGCCCACCATGATTAGCTCCGCCGGAGCCGAGCATGGCAAGCCGGGGGACTCTGCTGTCGCAGCTCGCCCTCGCCCCAGAAGCAGTGGATCACCACTTCTGGAGCCAGGGGGAGTTTCTCCGAGGCCCTCCCTAGCCCCCCCAGGGGAGAGCCTGAGCAATCCCCTCCATACTTCTTTGGTGTCACCCCAATTCTGGTCCCGGGGACCCAGGAGGCTGCACGCCTGCATGCTGCACGCCTCCTGATTGGCCAGGGCTGCTTCTGGCAGCGCCGGCCATCAGGAGGCTTTCTGCACAGGCGTGCTGCCCTGGCCATTCGGCCAAGGCTATCTTGGGGTCCTGCTCTGGCTGGCAACAGCCAGTGGGGGGCTCCTGCGTGCTCACTCCCACCAGGGATGCACATTGCCCCCCAGCCCCCTTACCTCATATGTAAAATGTTTAATTCACAATAATACATTAACAGCAAGCATAAGATCACTTGATAAGGCAAACAGAAATGAAATCAGAGGAGACCCAATATCTGAAAAGGATACGTTTGGAAATTGCCTACTCATTGCTCTAAGCTGATATGTATGTATATATGTATGTACTTACTTACAAAGATACATTCAGTATCTTTGAAAAGAAGTGCGTGATGGACGTTAGTGCACAAAATGATATTGCTAGTCATTCTAACATAAATCACTAAAATTTACTTACTGACTCCATGGTGAAGTTTGGGAGATACCATCAGGTACCTTATGAAGGAAGACCGTGTGTTCATGAAGATCTTTTTCATATCTTGTTTACCAGTCCCTTGTATTTTTCAATAAGAACAACTTGTTTGGGTCCCTTTTACAAAATGTGTCCCACTGGAATGCAGAACATAAGTTGACTTACCCTCTGCAGGGAGAAAATGTCCAGGCAACATGTAGGGTAGCTTTGTCTTTTGTTAAGACTGCCCGACTTAGGAAATCATTCACTGAGTTGAATGGGATGTCTTGTAAAGGTGATGGGGACAAATGGTGATACTATATTTATTTTGTTTCTCAATTTTATGCTTGTATGTTTTATGATTTTATCTTTTGTAAACTTGAATTGGTCAAATGACTAATCAATAAAGATCAAAGTTCAAAGTCAATTAGGTGTGGCCATTCCAGAACTACTTTAATTTCTTATTTCCCCAAGCTCCACCCCTAGAATTTTCCTGGTCCACCCTGTCTTAACATTTCTTCAAGTCTTTGTGCCCCCTATGATGTCTTTGCAGACCCCCAGGGGTCCATGGACCACAGGTTAAGAACCCAGGTCATATGCAATAAAGTACATTATTTGTAGAAATAGTGGTAGAAAAATGAGGCATGACTTAATATGGCTCTTCCTGCAATCTGAGTGAGACAGGGGTTATCACCTGCTGGGGTGATTGCCCTATTAAAAATATATTCAGTTTATAAACTTGCCCAAACCACAATTTCTGAATAGGAAAATGTCTAGATTCATTGAGATCATTAACTGAGACTATTAGAAAACACCTCACTCAGCCTCATCTTAGACTTTTAAAAATAATACATAAAAATGTATTTCCTAAAGTCAGTGTACATTTGCAGGGCACAGCTCATGTTTTGAAAACACTATCTAGCTACTGCCAGATATGACCAAGAAATAATTCCATACAAAGCTAAGGATTTGGCTAGGAAGCGGCCTTGTGGAATTATGCAGACAGGAACAGATTTTCATTGACTCATTGAAAGCAAGACAGTGAGAGCTTCCAGTGCCTTCTGGTCATTCCTTTGCAACAGCACCAACTTTTTTTCCGTCTGTTATCACCTATATGGAATTACAGGCAGCTAGAGGTCAAACTGAAGATTTAAGTTTCTATAAGACTTCCTTGATCCTTCCCTTGTAGAAATTGGCTCTGAAGTGACACAGCTATGCACTATGCGGGGATCCTGGCCTTTTCTGCTGCTTGATGGGCTTGGAGGCATAAAAAAACACACCACAGCCTCTTCATTCAAGATCCCAGGGTGGATTTGAACTGCGGTTGGAGAGGTGAAAGGCCTCGGGAACATGTGTAGCAGCTCTTTCCTCAAAACAGCAGGAGTAGCATCTAAATCTTTTGTTCTGCATGCAGCTCGGCCATATTTTATTCAAAAAGGGGGAGAAAAGGCTTGTCTCACAAGCTGAGCTTTTTTGTTCCTTCTTCCTCCTCTCAGATAATAGCCAAGTGTCTTTAATTCAAACCAACTGAACTAATTGATCTAAAAAAGAATGTTAATAGCCCCGTCTACCAGGCTGTATTTAAAACAATTGTTAGCAATCAATAAATCCTGCTGGATTGTTTGATTTCATTAAAGATGTATTTGTTAGCTAAACAGCTGGCACCCAAACAGCTGCTTCAAATAGAGAGAAATTTCCCCATTATGTATTATCATGTTCTTCTCTATTTTCTTTTTGCACATTTGCAAAGACAATGATGACTGAAATACCAGAAATGTTCAGACGAGCCCAGCATGAGGAAGGGGGAAGAACGGCTGAGAATTTATAGTGATGTCTAGTTTTGTACTGATTTCTTTCTGTTCGAAGTCACAAAAGCCATGTTTGAATGGAAATTTGGATTGAGCAGCAGTATCACCTTTCCAGTAAATGTTCAATGGAATTTTGTGTTTGACAGCACCACCACATAGATTAAAAGGATAGCGTTCTAATTAGAAGCAGCATTATGAAGTGGACCAAAGCATGGTTCAGGGACATGAATAAGGATGTGCACAATTATTTTTGGCGGTGGGAGGGGGGGTTCAATTCATATTGAATTGAATGCAAGAAAATTTGTAATTGTTCAAATAGATCCCCTTCGAATGTGGCGGGATTCATTTTGATACGAATGTTGATATGAATGTTAGATACGAAACACATGGATATCCCCTATGTATCCACTCAGAACACATCAAATCTGCTCTCAATCCACTTTGAATCCACTCTTAGTCCACTTTGAATCCACTCTGGAGCCATTGCAGATGTGACTGGGGCAGCCACTTTCCCACATCCCAGTTTCCCAAATGTTCCAGAGCATTCAATTAAAATTTGAATGTCAACCTCCAAAGGTGCCAACATTCAGTTCACACCGGAATGTCCAAATTCGGCCGAATAATGAATAATATGAATATTGGTGCACATCCCTAGAGATGAAATTTGGGCTTCCAGTCAGAACCTCCCTTCCCTTTCCCCACACCGATGTGTGATTGTTGTGCAAATCTTCACAGTTCTTTCATCCTTATGCATGATCTTACTGTCTGGCCACAAATGACAAAACAAGTTAACTGTGCTTTCATATGTAGTCATATGGATTGTTTTTAAAAAGAAACAGAAAAAAGGATAAAAAAACCTATCAAGTGAATTTCAAGCAGTTTGTAAACATGGGTGCATTTTCAGCTGGGAGGCTGCTCTTTACAGATTGTGATGCTGCTTACAGATTGTGTATGTATTTGGTGTAAAACTGCACTTTACTTTTTTCTACTTTTTATGTATTTACTGCCATTTGAAATTTTATCTCTACTAGGATTGTACTTAGAGTTCTAACACAGCATGTAACATTATTAAGCACACAGTAAAACAAACCATTGCATTCTGATTTGTTCTGCAGATAAAGTAGGTCTGAATGCTTAAATACAAAGACTAAATGAAGGATATAGAGCATAGCTATATGGGACTACTGTATACATAATGCAATTACTATTTAAGGTATAAGGCCTCCTTCCTTTCTTCCTTCCTTCCTTCCTTCCTTCTCCAGGACTTTTTTTCCCTGGGTGATGTACTATAGTATCCTGTCACTTAGGAATTTGTCTTTCATGTTTGCCTATAAAATACACTGCGATAGACACAGTATATGAAATGCCACAATAAAGTACATCATCAGGGAAATGGGAAACATGATATGACAATAACATTTGCTGAAATAAATGGCCACTTTAGGATTCTTTTGGAATAATATGATTTCTCTTCCTGGAAAATTATTTTATTTTTAAAATAATATATAATATATTTATAGCAATATATAAAATAATAATAAAATCATATTCCAAACTATAAATATCTACCAGACTGTGTGATGATGATGATGATGATGAGAAGAAGAAGATGATGATGATGATGATGATGATGAGAAGAAGAATGATAATTGTACTGTCACACTGCAACTATTCAGATAATTGATTTGGACCAGAAAATAAAGTCTCCACATTGAAGTTTTTTGTTTTGAGCAAATGGGAAAAAACTATGTAATGTGAGTTGGGTTGCACCTTAGAATGTTGCTTTAAAAAATAAAGAATTTAGTTACCAGGATGTAAATGTAAGCAGAAGGCAACTCAACACTATAACTGTAATAAATTCCACATCTTTTTCACAAGACGTCACCAGATGACAAGTGTGAGATATAAAAGATATAGATGTGCTTATCATCACAACTGGTAAGCTGCATACAAAGTCATCTCGCTTGGAACTTCTTGATGCGAACCAAGTGCAGTGGCCATTCTTAAGATGCCAGATCATGTGAGCAAGCACCCTGTCAGGTAAGGGATCTCACTATATCAGTAAAACCTGGCTTAGAAATTGATTTTCCTGCAATAACTTTAATGCTGGATAATTCCCCCCAGCTGCCACAGACACATTCAAGCAAATTTTAAAAAATTATTCAGCAAAATTCTAGTTCCCCTCCCCACTATTTTTCTAACTTAATTACCATGTAGTAAAACTGCTGTGGGAGTGCAGAAAGCGTGTGTGTGTAAAGGAGAGAGAACACAGTGAAATGTGAAAAGTAAGATGTAAGGGAAAGTAAAAATTCATACAAAGAATTAGTTTCAGTATCAAAGTAATATTCATAGGCCATTTAGAATGTCACTGGACTTCTTAACAACGGTGATGGATGTTAACGGCTGGGAGGATAATGTAACATGCAGATGATTACCCTATATTACATTTCTTTCTCTTTTCTTATCCCCCCTCTCTCTTTCTCTCTCTCTCACACAATACACATTTGTGACTAAATATGAATGCTTTTTAAACAGGAGGCATTGGTTTGAGCCAACATGTATTATAAATCTTTACATGGCTCTACTCTCTCTTCCACCCTACACAAACTCTGATCAGAATCATTTGTTAGGGCTTTGAGGACATATCCTGATGCCTCCAAGGGCCTGTTTGGGGTAGGTTTAAGTGGCATGCCACTGAAAGCCACCACCAACCCCATATTTACAAACATGAGAGGCATAAACAGATCCACCAGAGATTCAGGTTAAAACCTCCCTTAACGTGAATCTTTTTCATATGGATGGAGGTAGTCCAGTCGAGGGGCTCTGTGACTCACATTAATATGCAGATAGAAAGGCCAAGATGTGTACTAGTACACACCCTTAATATGGATTAAGGATCCATACAGAAATGACCTGTATCTAGCCTTGAGTAGCTACTGCTACCTGAGAAGGGTCCTTCCTGCATTTGGCCTTATTCTGGAATATATCTCAGAATAGGGGTTTGCTGGTCACATGATAATGCAAACTATGGCAGACCACACCTGGGGCCTGTCATAGGCTGCACTAGTATGTGAATAGCAGGCCCCTGTTCTGGAATAAATTGCAGAATAAGGCTAAGTGTGGAAAGGCCCAAAATTTGAATTGTCCAGTCTGTTAATTGAAACGGTCTCAGAACCCAGATCTGCAAACCTACTGCTGCTCCTATAGTGCGAATCATAGGTTCTGTTCTTTAGGTTGATACAGCATCTGACTTATGCTTAAAAGACCAATCAGCTTGATCCCTGGTTACTATGTGGTCAGATCACCCTGTTTTCTTGACAACTGTAAGTGGTTTGCCATTGTCATTTTTCTGAGATTATTTTGTTAACTTTCTAATCCAGCCTGTGGCACTGGTGTGCTTAACTGTGGCCCTTCTAATGCTCCTGAACTAACATTACCCACTATTTCTTGTCATTCGCCAGATTGACAGGCCTGATGAAATATGCAGGTTGGAATCTTCTGCAAAGTCACTGTTAAGTATCCACCCTCCCTCTCTCCCTCCTTCTCTCTCTTTCTCCCTCCCTCCCCTCCACAACTAATCTGGGAAGTAGGTTAGGCTGGGAGAATCAACCCGGCTGAAAGGACTGTAAAACTGGGTTTTTTCTAATCCTTCTAGGGCAGTGCTCCAACCACTGGGCCGCATTGGTCATAAGAACTGTGCCTGCTATTCTTCTTGCTGCATTCCTTATTCCAATAGCAGTTGTAAGCATTCCCAAGCAATTTCCCATTCAAGTAGTAACCCGGCCTGATCCTCTCAGGCTTCCTCCAGAAGGCAGCCTGATATCGCAATAGAATGCAATAATGCAAGGTACTGCTCCTCCGCTATCTGCACGAATATTCAGAAATTTGAATATTCGATTCAAATCCAACAAATGTTGACATTCGAACTCGAATCAAATGTATTCAAATGTCTAGATTCAATATGTATAACACATACGAATGTGTTCGTATAACACATTCGTATGTGTTATACATATTGAATCTAGACATTTGAACACATTTGATTCGAGTTCGAATGTCAACATTTGTTGGATTTGAATCAAATCATTAAATACGAATCTACCATTCGAACAAATAGATTTGAATGTTATGGATTCAAATCTTTTTTTAGCATTCGGATTTTAAACATTTGATTTGACTTGAATTTGAATGCAAAAAAAAATCACGCTCACCCCTACTGACAGTGCTGTCTTTCCACATTTTGGTCATGTGCAATATGAGTCATTTGACTGCTGTTGAACTCCCAGATGTGCACATGACCACCTCCACAGCCTCTATGTATGCATGTTGGTTGGAGCTCTTCTTGCTGCTCTGTCCAGAAAGGTAAGTCCATCACTAAAAAAGCACTATTATGGAAAACCCGTGACCAGTGATTCCGGCAATGGTTTGTAGTGCTTTTTAGGGACAAGGAACAGAACTATGGTGGGATTGCTTACAATACATGTCGACCCCCACCATAGCAGTGCCACAATGGTGCTATTTTCATCCTGTCTGGATGCACCTTTAGTTTATAAGACCAGACAAGATAGGTGAGGAACAGTCTAAATGATTAGACAAACCCTAGGGATGGGAGGGGAACCACTGCCAAATTTATTTCTTACAGATTTCTCATATTGCTAACTTGAATGTCAGTTTTTCAGTTTTACTTACAGTTCCTTCAAAAAAAAAAGTTCTCAGATATGCAAGTTTTTCTAAGATACATATAATACATGTTATACACACACACACACACACACACACATTTTTGGTACATATTCTCCTGAAAAATGCCATTTGCTAATCCTATTTTTCTTTGAGAAAATTAAAGGAAGTGTGACTTAGTCTCTCTAGGGACATTTGCAAGTTTGGCTGGTTTTGGAAATGTATCCCTTTAAAATAAATAAGATTTAGTTGTGAATTCAGTAGATTTCATTCCCCTCTCTATTCTGACTTCTTTAAAACAATAATCCCAGTGCTGTGGTTCAATAGCATGGCACATTCTTTGGATGAAAGAGATCCAAGTTCAGTTCCTAGCTTTCTGTCTATGCCTGAAATCCTGTATAGCCACAACTGGACAACTGAGAGTTCAGAGCCAGGTGAATCAACAATGCAGCATGTTTGGATTTCTCCCCTTTCTCTAGAGCCACTTCATACAGAGGGCAACTTAGGTCCACCACCACGTCACCAAAGCCCCAAGTTCACTATGTCAGGTTTGCAATTTGTGTTTGAAAGAATTGCTTCCAAGTTACAATGGTCTGTTTCTGTCAAAGGCAGTTTCTTTTGCTGGTACTTTATTTCTTTGTCTCCCATATGTAATGTGTGAAGTGGCTTTTAATCACTTAGCACCAGGATGCTGGTATTTCTAGGGCCTGCAGAGTGTATAGCCTTTCATTTGTGTAGCATCTCCTAGACTGAACCTCTGTGCAATGGAAATATTTTATGTCAAGTCCTGCTGGGACTCAGTGATTGAAATTCTGTGTTTGCATGCCAATTTTCCAGCTGATAACTTTTACAATTGTCAGGACATAAAGGCCCGAAAATGAGCACAATCCTAGATGACCATCAATGTATAATTAGCCTATTAAAATTGTCAAGATGCTACTTTTGGTTAGTTAAAAGATGTATCAAAATCATTCTGTTCTTGAATAATATGCCTTTTCTTCCCAAGGAGAAGGCGAATTTATTATTTAGCCTGTGATTAATGACGGAGGCACTTCAGCATTATAGCATTAAATTGGTAGTATCATGTTAGCTCGTTGAGCAATGTGAGATTTTTAGAGCTGAACCCTTGGTTTTGAGGTTTTGTTGCTCATCAGTGCTATCCAAACTGATGATAATTTTAGAGAAGGATTCCTTTGTAGGACCTACTTTTCAATAAGTTACCCAGCAAGCAGTTGTGTGGCTAGCTGCAGTGTGAAACTGAGGGAAAGGGAGGTCAAGATTGGCTTAGGTTGCATCCAGACAGCCTAATAAGTCATATGGCGGTGTCTCCCACCTTCCCAAAATCTCACAGCTGCAAAATAAAGTTTCACAACTATGTGCTTCCCAGCTTTAGCAAACTGGAAATTATCTCAGAAGTCAGCCATTTTTGGTCCAGTGGTTAACTGGGCCAAACAGAAAACACCCCCAATAATATGTGTCCTCTATATGATGGTGGAGGAGTCAACTGAAGGTGAGAGAAATGTTCTCAGAGATATTTATCACACCTTTTGTCTTAGGTGCCTTCCCTTCCAGACTCAGAAGCACACAAGAAGCATCCCTTTCCAATCATGTAGATGCAACTTTAGGTCCTTGTAGCTCTATGTCATACAGCAGATACACTGTGAAGTTTTCCAGTGTCCCTTTACTGGAAGCTATGGGCAAACAAGGAAGCATGTGATTGAGACATCTCCATTCTCCACAAATCTGCCACACTGAAGCTACTAAGCACTGGCAGTTGTCGTGCTGACAAGATAGTAGCTGGCCCATCTCTAACCAGATGCTACAGCTACAAACAAGTTTGAGAATATATATATATTGTTTATATATAGAGAGAGAGTTTATATATATATTAAAGAGCAGGAAGATGTTCTACAATTTGACTCCTTCAACAATTATGCTTGGGCATCTTTCATTTAAAAGCTGAATTAAGCAAAATTTGGTCCTTTTTGCACTTACCTGCTCTGGATCCAGAATAGCCCAGGCCACTGATCCTAAGTAAAGGAAGTCATGGGCAGGATCAGCACAGTCTGCATCAATGGCACTGATCCTGAATACACTTTGAGGCCAAAAACAGAGGCCTCTGACAACAAGCAACATAGGTTCCTCCAATCCAGAATAACCAACCAACCCAAACTGGGATGGATTGTTCCTCCAGCAAGCTCTATACCAGCCCCTGTACCAAATCTAAAGCTCATGAGAGCTTCAGAGCCACCACAGGAGACCTCCAAGTTTTCTGAAGGCCAGGAACATTTTCTCCTGGGGGACATAATTTGACAGCATACTCTGTTGTGTTATTGAATGAGTCCCTCATTGTTTATCAGATCAAAAGGACATGCTGCACACCTCCATAGTCTGATATACTGTCAGTAGACTGAATCAATATGCCATTTTGGATGCCCTGGTCTGCTTTATCCTGTGTGGAAAAGAGCATAGTAGGACAGGATGGAGTCTCACTGGCCTGCTCTAGGGTACAGACAAAACAGAGTCTGAAATGGACTGTTGTTCAGTCCACTGGCAAGTTTGGAAAGGCCCCAGGTGGCTCTTTTCATTACAGTAATTGTTTAACGCAGTGCTCTATGCATGATAATTTGTGAAGAAGTCTGTCTATGAAAAAAAAATCAGAGTTAAATATTTGGAACAATGTGCCAAAGGAGAATTTTGTGCCAATACAATATTTTTTTTCCTCAATATATGGGCCCCAAAATCTCTACACTACAGTCCTTGATTAGGGAAAACTTCTTCACTATGTCATAGTAATAAGCTGAAACTTCTTACTATTATTATTAGCAATAGAAAAGTCTATTACACTTATTGTGAGCCAGTTTGGTCTAGTGGTTAAGAAGCCGGACTCTTATCTGGGAATACTAGGTTCAATTCTGCCCTCCACCATGAAGCCAGCTGGGTGACCTTGGGCTAGTCACAACTCTCTTCTGAGTTCTCACAGCCCCACCTACCTCACAGGGTGTTCTCTTGTGGGGAGAAGAATAGAAAGCTTTGTCAGACACTTTGAGTCCCCTTAAATGGGCGAGAAAAGCGGGGTAGAAAAGCCAACTCTTCTTCTTCTTCATTTGAATGGGTAGTATGCATTTGTTTCCTTGTTTGTCTTAGCATATCAAATGTCTGCACTATTTTCATCTCTCTTTCTCTTTTTGTATGCATATGTGTATATCATTTGTTTGTTTGAATAAATTTGACCCAAGCCGTAATTTCTAACAATGGTTCTTTGTTCTTATTAAAAAGGAAGGAAGGAAGGAAGGAAGGAAGGAAGGAAGAAAGGAAGAAAGGAAGAAAGGAAGAAAGGAAGAAAGAAAGAAAGAAAGAAAGAAAGAAAGAACACCTTCAGTGAACACTCATCCTCATGTATATTCAGTTTTATGAACCCTATGCTGAGTTGCATAATGCAATAAATGTTATTATTGCATTGCGATGGAGGTGATTAAAATTAAACTTCACATAGCAGTTGGGGAGTTAACCTGAAAACATTATGCACCCAATACTCCGGAGAGCATGGGGGGAGAAAACATCATAACAGACAAGCTCTTTGGAAGTTCATTGTTCCAAGCCTGGCCACAACATTATGCAGCGCAGCTGAGAGCATCATGTCGGTTTGGGTTTTAAAATATGTTTCTGACAGTGGCAGTCATTGTCTTTTTAGAATGCTAAAAAGTTCATCATTAGAAGGTAAGCTGCTGACTGTCCATTGAACATATTTTGACAGTGAAGGTTTAAGCTCTCATGAGAAAATAAAAATAGGCAAAGAGCTTGCTTGTGTTAGAAGTGATGTTGTTAAATATTGAGGACTCTCCTTGGCTGTTGCTGACAGAACTGGAGAATTTACTGTTGTTGGCACTTGGGAGACCGATTCGTCGTCAGATGGATAGATGGATGGCAGGCTGGTTGCCTTCTAAATTAGAAGCATAGTGAGAATTTCAAGCAGGGAAAGACATCAATTAGCACTTTTCAAATTCTCCCAAGATTTAGAAAAGAATGGAAACTTTTCTCCTTTAATATGGTCAAAATACAGTGACAAGAAACATTTGGCCCTCCAGATATTGTCAAAACTCCTATAATTCCTAGTGCATTTGACCGTGGGTCATCATGGCTAAGAGTGATACAAGGTAAATTGCAACAGAACTGGATAGACATAGATCTTTCTTTGTCCAGATGTCTGAAAGTCCAACCCCAAATCATTGCTGAGGGAGTTGAGGAACTTCACGACATTTAAGCAACAGTGTAGGTTTTCTCTCTACTTCTTGGGGACAAATGTTTTACTTATTGCAACAAATGAAAGTGTTTCATGGAAACTTTCTGAACAGCTTCCTTGTTAAAACTTGAGATGTATTTATAGGAGAAAGAATGGCAGTGTTCTAGAGGCAGCTTGTAGGTGGGAGTGGGTTTGCGCAGTTCCTGCCCGGAAGAGAAATTGCTCCAGACCCCTGGCACTGAATAGGGAGCCAATTATAAAACAGACAGTGGCACCTTTAACAGGCTTCACTTCTACAACTCTCTCTTCAAAATCCTCAGTATGAAATTAGATTGTATCTGGGGACAGACGGTGGCTAAAGGTACATTTGTGCATGGTCTTCAGTTTGATTCTGCACAGACAGGGAGACAGGGGGGCAGGAGGGATTCCCCTCAAGGCCATTTGCATGGAATTGAGAGCAGGTGAAGATTTTGCCTTTGTCATCTGCTTGAAGCCCAAAAGCAATTGGTGGGCCACTGTGTTAGACAGGATGCTGAACTAAATGGGCTGTGGCCCAATCCAGCAGGGGCTAGGGAGTTGGATCCTTATCTGGGAATACTGAGTTTGATTCTGCCCTCCCCCACAAAGGCAGCTTGGTGACTCTGGGCTAGTCACAGTTCTCTTTCTGTGCTCTTACAGGTCTTCCCGCTTCACAGGGTGTTCTGTTGTGAGGAGAAGAATAGAAAAGCTTTCTCAGCTGCTTTGAGTCCCCTTAAATGGTGAGAAAAGTGTGGTAGAAAAGCCAACTCTTCTTCTTCTTCAATAGAAAGAATGAGGGCATAAAATAGTAAAAATGATAAGTGGGAAGCAGACATTACAAATTGGCTAAATTCCTTCCTGGCTCAGGTATTATTTTGAGCTGAAGAAGAATTTGTGCTTCATCCAATCCAAGAATGCTTTTCACTGCATTTTCTAGCTGGGCCCATGGCTGTCTGATTCTAGGCTGTTGCAATGACCTCTTCCACTGGGAACCTAAGGAAGGGATTTAGCATGCAGCATTTATTTGTTTGGTTCTTAAGATTTCTATACTGCCCTATGTTTGTGTACAAAAAGAAACAGAAGGGAAATAAGCAAATCAAGAATATGAAATACATTAAGATAATAGGCCATTGAAAAAAGAAAAGAAATAAGCACAGGACTGTTTCAAGAAAGGCACTGTATCATGTGCATTACCTTAATGCCTTGGGACTGTGGAAAGCTTCATCATCTAAGAAACAAACTTGTACTGTATATTAGTCCTTTAAGTGTAAAAACATGAAGCATTGTGGAGATGCAATATTTAGAGTTTGGATTACAAACAGTGGCAATGTGAACAATGGAACTGGTGGGGCATAGGGTAGAAGAAGGATGCAGTTGGGTCAGCCATGGATCCAGGTAATTTCTGCCCTTGGCCTTATTCTGAATTATAGTCTGAAACGAGGTCATGCTATCCTGTAGTCTGCATGTCAATGGCAGGTCCCTATTTTGGGATATAATCTGGAATAAATGGCCCAAAATACATTTCAGAGAGGAAAAGCCAGTTATAGTCTAAAACAGGAACTTCTGTGATCTAGTATCTTTGATTATCAAGCTTCAAATAAGTAGGAGTACTGCCCCTTTTTTCAATGAGCACTCCAAGATCCAGATGTTGAAGATCTGGATCTTGGAGATGGGGTCCTCCTGGATACATGGATGGAAATCCGGATCTCCAGGAAGACCCTTTATGTCCCTGTGGGTACTTAGGAATGGGTACTTAGCAAGAAACCGTGGGGATGCCAAAGCACTCCTTCTGGCTCCATTTGACAGGAGCTGGAAGAGGGCAGTGCAGAGAGGCAGGCTTCGTAGCTACTTATGCAGCAGCTATGATGTCTGTGCTGGGCAGGAGGGTGGTGCCAGTGGATTGCAGGCACCCTCTGGTCCTGCCGCTCACCACCCACCATCCATTGCCCCCTAGGCAAAGCAGTCACATGGAAGGTGAGGGATTACTGCTTTTGCCACTCTGGGCGGTGGCGGAGGGTCACACACACACCCCAGAGTGATGGAGGGGGAAGGGGGGTGGCACCCATCCCTCCCCTTTCCCCCAGCCACCTGGAGAGGTGGAGGGGGCAGGGGAGGGCACAGCCAGCCCTCCCCTGCCCCTAGCCCACCCAGAATGGTGGAGGGGGCAGGGGAGAGGCACTCGTGCCCTGCCACTTTGCCCAAAGGAGGACACAATGGGAGGGGAAAGGCAGCAAAGGTGGAGGCAAGCCCCTGCTGCCACCAACTCCCACCCAAAGCAGCTGCCCAGGAACCCCTATGGTTTCATGGGTGGGTAACAGATCCCAGCTGCATGAGGGCCTGCATTGCAGCTATGGTGGCTGCTTTGCACGGACTTCGTTGACAGCCTCTGTAGCTGTCAGTGGAGGTGGAGCTGATGCCACCTGCACACGCAGGTCCACTCCTGCTGGCCCAACCCCTGGACCCCATCAGCAGGTAAGTAGTGCTGAAGACTCCATTGTGGACACCTTTAATCAGGTCCCATTAAATCCAGATTTCCCCTGCCCTCATGGGGACAGGGCCTTGTAGATGGGACCTTCATCCTCATCTTTCCCACATCTGTACACATTTGTATGGATCCATATGGATGAAAACAGGTTGCATATGGGATAACTATGGGATGCATACAGACATGTATGGATGCATGTAGATGTGCAAGGACCCGGGGAAAAGGCATATGGGCATCTACAAAAGTTGTCGACATTTGTAAGTGCAAATTTGAATGAAAAATTTGAACAAATAGATTCAAATTTGCTGAATTTGAATTGAATTTGGTTAAATTCGAATTTTAAACTTTTGAATTGAATAGAATTTTCGGGTATTATATTTGAATCAAATCAAATCCTGAAAATTGCATTCGTGCACACCCCTAATCCAGATCTAAGGTAAGTGCAGAAAGGTCCTTTGATTTGGTTTTCTACATGGAACTGCGAGTTTGACTCAGTAGTACAAATGGTGCTGTAGCTAATAAATATGTGCCAAAGCTGTTCTTCTGTGAACTAGTTTAAATAAAATCAAGTATCAAATCAAATCTGTCTGTCAACTCACTATGTATCTATCATCTACCTAACTATGTATCTATCTATATATCATCTAGCTCTCTATTATGTTCATTATATTTTTCCACTAAGGGGGAAAGGGAAAAACTTTCTTTTCTTATTTTTCATAGCTAAGTTCACATTGACTTGGAACTCTTAATGTTAAAGTCAAGTTTGGTAAAAATTAAAGCAGCGTGATCTTAATTCTAAACTAAATAATTTAGAACACTTTCACTGCTAGCTTGTGGTCCTTAGAAAGTTTATCATCAAAGTCAGTTTAAGCCAAAGATGAGACTTTACCTACTTTTTTCTTCTTTTTTTCAGAAACAGTTTCACAAGTTTAAGGAATTCTGTTTAATGTAATTTTAATTCATAATAGAAGCATCAAAGGAGAATACCTTTGCAAATAGTCACCTTTTACATACCGCATTTAATTGTGTGTTTGTGTGTTTTCTCCCAAGAAGAAAAAAATCACACAGCTCCTTTTTAGAAGTACTAACTTATTCCTTAGTCTATGAAAGCAACTCTGTGCTTTCTTGCTGAGCCTGCATTGAAATGAAGGTAAACAACAGCACCAGCCAGGCTTTGATTATTTCTCATTCATCTTAATAGGATGAAAAACACACATCTTGGGGGGCCTGATCCAGTTTTAACTGAATGCAATGACAATTCATTCTGTGGTTGCTTTGGGAGCAGCAGCAGATGAAAGAAAGACGTTGGACCACTAGATGACAATAGACAAAAATGGGTAATTAAAAGTGGCCACATAGATGCCACTCAGAGTAAACTACGTAATTATTTTCCTCTGTGTGCACGAATGCAATTTTCAGGATTTGATTTGATTCAAATATAATACCCAAAAATTATATTCAATTCAAAAGTTTAAAATTTGAATTTAACCAAATTCAATTTGAATTCAGCAAATGTGAATCTACTCGTTCAAATTTGCTTACATCTAAGCCTATATTTTCAGAGAGGGAGTCAGAAGAATTAAACTGGATAGAGGTAACCAAGGTGGAGGTCCTCCCATGGCTCTACTACCTAGCATTAATCCCTGCAGTATCAAAAGATACTAGGACTAAGTTGGTAGCTTTTTGGAGGCAAGGTTGCCTGAGAGAAAGTGACACCACTTGAGAAAAATGGTCCTCAGATTCCAGATTCCAGATGAGACTGCAGCTAGAAAGACAAGTTCTATTATTATTCTTGAACCTTGTGCTGCCATTTTGTAACAAAGCAGCCCCAAAGTCCCCAGACACCTTACCAGCTGACCTGTCTGCAAAAGCAGACCATGTGGCCCCTACATAGTATCCAGAAATGTGCATCACTAGTTGGTCTGCATAAGCATTTTGCCTCACTGCTATGCACCTGCAGACCTGAAAATAGTACATTGATAAGCACCTTTAGGCATTTCTAATGAGTGTCAGAAGTATCAGCAATCCTATTTTAACACTTAAAGGATTTTAAGGCTTAAAGGATGAAGTGAAGCACTCCTCTTGATGACTGATGGGACCTCTTATATAAAAACCAAGAAGAGGCAGCAAGTTGCTCCAAAATGCTTCTTGGCATCACTTCTTTCCAATTAGGAGCTGCAAGGATAAATAAATTACTTCATCTGAAGCCTTATGGCACTTTCATACTGGTCTTGCCAATCCTGCGCTGCATTGCACTATATTCTTTTTCTGTGTTGGTCTATCCTATCCTGCCCAGTACAAAAAGGGCCTTAAATTATGTCAAGCAATCCAGAAAGATTTGAGATTTTAAAAAGTGTTGTGCTGCTTTAGGATCAAACTAGTTTCAACTAGAAGTGGGCAAGTTCAATTTATGAACAGAACTACAATTGTTTGAAAGAGGCTGATTTGATTCCAACTGAACCAGACTGGTGGTTCAAGCAAGGGGACAATTCACACTTTGGCCTGTTGTCAACAATTAGGCAACATCTAGGCAGGTGCACCTGCATTTGCAGAAGGCATTTGCATGCTAGAAATGCCCCCTGCCTACCCAGAAGTTGACTAATTATCAACTAGATTTGGTGCCCAAAATCGTGCTCCACAACCTTATCAACCCTTACCCGAACTTACCTGATAGCATCCAGTTGGTGACCATTTGCACCTCTGCTAAATGGGGAAGTCATTGGAGCTGCCACATGTGCAGTTGTGGAGAGTGCTGCACACAAGATGGCGGCACCCAGAAGAAAACCAGCCGGCAATAAAAAAATGGGTAAGTGTTTAATTGCTGTGTGTGTGTGTGTGTGTGTGTAGGCTAATGTTGACTTTAGTTTGCAAGTGCGAGCGCTAGTCAACATTAGTTGATTGCATTCCTTTCCCATTCATGGGACAGGAAGGGAAGTGCAATAACATCCAGGGATGGGGAAGCTGGTGACAAGAAAAGGTTATTCCTTTCTCCAACCCATTATCCACATTAGATCTACACCAAGTTCATGGTAAGGAGAACAGTTTTCTATTTCTGTGGTCACACCTTGCTGAAATAGTCTGCCTTATTAAGAAACAACTCAGAATGCACTATCTCCAACCATACCCAATATCTGATCATCTTTTCTCTGCTTCCATTTTTATTTGTATACCGCCTTTCCAAAACAACGTTTTGCCCAAGGCGGCTTACAACAAACAGAAAAAAAAAATACAAAGAATACAACAAATCAATACAAGTAAAAATTCAATCACAATAAATAAACATTGCATCAAAGAATACATCAAATCAATACAAGTAAAAAAAAACAATCTCAATAAATAATAGATGAATCTCAGTAAATACAAAGTAATACACCATACATTCAATGAGTACACTAATATATTAAATAAATAATATATTATAAAATTATATATAAATGGAATAATATACTTTAAAAATTACATAAAATATTGGGGGAGGGGAAAAAGAGGCAACAATACTGGTTCCTCCTCCTTCCCCCTCTCCAAGCTCCATCTTGCTTGTCCTTGGTTTGGGCCACTGTACTCACATCTCTCTGTTCCCATCCTGAGAATCCTTTATGAGATTTTTTAGACTGCCCAACACCTCCGGCGCTCTGTGCCTTTCACCAGACATTGGGCAAAAGGGAAGGCAAATCCATGCAGTATCCGCCCATTATAGTACAGTTCAGACCCCTTTAGTCCTCTTCCCCAATCACACAGATTAACATTCTATAACAGCTTGAGACCTGTAAAAATATGGACTTACAACTGAAGGGAGAAAGTCCCACAAATAAAACAGATTGGACTAAAAAGGTGTGAGTGGTGGATTTGGAGATGGACTGAAGAAGGATTAAAGTGAAAGTGTGACCATGGCCATTATCTCACTCCTTCCATGCAGTCAAGCTAAAGAGATCGTATATCTTCTGTCATGATAATATGGGGGAGAATGAATTTCTAGCTGTGTTTCCCAGTTTGTGCTGTGATTGGAGATGTGCTGAACCTGTTTATTTTTTAACTGGTTCAAACTGAGCAGACTAGTTCAATTGCTTCAAACTGAAACTCAAACCATTCTTTATCAGAATGTCCATCAATACCTTTCAAAGTAACCCATCACACATTATACCTATGTGGCTTATTTTGCAAACTGTGCAGAGGTTGCTGGGAAAAAAACGTGGACTATAAATTTTTAAAGGGAAATGAAGAGACGGGAGGGAGGGCACGAGGGAGAGAGGCCCTTGTATTGGGTGTTATTCCAAATTATATCCTAAAATAGGGATCTGCCATCCACATGCTCATGCAGACTGTAGAAGACCCCAGGGAGGGCCTACCATGGTCTGCACAAGCATGCAGGTGTCAGGTCCCTATTCTGTAATACAATCCAGAATAAGGCCCTGTGCAGAAAGGGCAAAAGGAAGGAAGGAAGGAAGGAGGGGGGGGAGGGAGGGAGGGAGGGAGGGAGGGAGGGAAGGAAGGAAGGAAGGAAGGAAGGAAGGAGGAGGGGGAGAGAGGGAGAGGGAGAGGAGAGAGAGAGGAGAAAGAGAAAGAAAGAAAGAAAAACCACAAGTGCACCCCCAATGTTCCTTACAGTCCCATCCACCATTTCATGTCATATCTGCCCTAAAATGATAGAGACTGTAGTTCAGGAACATCTGGAGGATTGCACTTGAGCCTTATGAGAGAAATGACCACCATGCTATGTACATAATCTTCTGCCCAATTGTGAATAGTTATGACTTTTCAGTATGTTTTCAGTTAGCCTATGAAGTGCACTAAACTGAACACATGATTCCCCTCTCCCATCTTTGTGGGCAAATGCCACTAACTCAGGAACTGGCAGAAGTACGTGGCCCTGTTCTGGAATTGTTCCTAGAAGAAAACACAGCGTTTTGCCTAACGTCATGGACAGATGGCAAAACAAGAGTGACAGGATGTTGTCATGCCAACTGGCATAATTTTCTTTTTTTTTTCTTCCACCTTATCCCACCCAGTTTAATTCTGACACTTTTGGGCCTATCTATACCTAAGCTTTAATCTAGCTTCAGTCCACTTTCAGAGTGAGAGAACACATCAGCAGAGGGACAAAGTGTTTTCTTTCTCTCAACATGATCTAACTCAGAAAATCCAACTTTCAGTAAGATATTGTGGAAAAAATTCTATTCTTCTTATTAATACATTTACTCCTACTTTGGTGCAGATGGGTCTGTATACATCAGAACTGAGGCCTATTTGCACTGTGGCCTCTAGTGAAGTCCTGCTAAAGAGCATCTGCCCTTCCTCAACAGAAGTTCACTAATTGTTGATTAGGTGTGGAGCACAAAATTGTGCTCCACACCTTAATCAACCATTACCAGAACTTACCTTAAATGTCCAACGGCATGACCATCTGCACCTCTTTTGGAGCGCCAGGGTCATCTGAGGTACCGCACAAGAATGCTGACACCTCAGATGACCACAGACACAACTGTGACTGCAGTCACAGAGGATGCCACAGCCAAAATGGCAGCACCCAGAGGAGGACCAGCCCCCTGATCGAATCAGGTAAGTATTTGATTTGGGGGGGGGGGGTCAAAATTGACTACCATTGCAAATGTGAGTACTAGTCAATGTTGGGAAGAGAAATGTGAAAACGCATCTGGGTTTGTTGGACTCAGAAGCACCACATGAACTAGCATGGTGCTTTCTCCCTCTTTCTTATACCTACTATGGTGCCATTCTTGTGTTTTTTCCTTTTCTCCCGCCATTCCTTCTTTACCTAATTTCCAAGCTATATTTCGTGGTTCTCCTGCTAAACGATCAATCTGAGGAGCTTGGAGAAAAGAAAAGGATAATTTAGAAAGTAAAAGATAAATTGTCACAGATTTTGCCAGAAATGTTTCCTGGGTAGTTTTTTTTTTCCTTTAAAGTTGTTTGAGAGTGCAACCAATAAAACCCATTTATCTCTGAGGATGAATATGATCCAGTTACTTGCAACATTTATCACCAAAATAAATAATTGTATCTAGAATTAGCTTGAATCTCACTTTCATCATTGGTCTACCATGTCTGGATGAATCACCCTGATTCTGTTCTGTTCAATGTGACATACAGAATCGGGGACGTTTCCGTAACTAAAATCTGGCCATAGAAATTAAAAACAAAAATGATGTCATCATGTTAGCAATATTTCCAAAGATGCCCTGCAAACCCTCACTCAGAGGTTCCACCAGGTGGTGATGGTTGGTCCTGCAACACCTGAAGGAAGGCTAAAGGAGGATAGAAACTTGGACTTGTTGTGGACATTTTCAAACTTATGAAGAAGTTATGTCTCTCCATTTAAGACATTAGTTACTGAAGCTCAAATTAACCTTTGACATGGGGGTCTTTCAAAAGATATTTCAAGAGTACCATGCTCTCCTCTAGTAGTTATCTAATGAAATAATCTAATGGTCTCCATACATCAAAGACCCTTTGAGCAGAGTGATCATGATAGTTAAGGGGGAATTACCTTCATGTCTCATTTGAGAATTTGCTCCCCCATGACTTAACGATCCATTTTCTCTCTAATGGAAATTATTTGTGTTAATTATATACCATTGCCTGCTATCCCAGCACACACTTCTTCTTAACTTAAAAAAAAATGTATGAATGATAGGTACACAGTATAGGCATATGGATATATATAATGTCAGTATGCACACATTTCATGAAAGTGATCCTTGATTTCAAATTCATGTACTCAGCTTGCATATGAAATGCTCTAGTAAACAGAGCAAGCACTATCTCAAAGTACTGGCACTTTCTGAAGTAAAGGTTTTTGTTTCAATATTTTTAAGTGTTCTAATTTGCTGTGCTTGCCACTCATTATATGATGAAAATGAATCAATATGAAACTTATTTTGAAACGAAGTCATCACACAGCAAAGAGATGGAACAACAAACTATTGTATTTTTAGGCTGCTCAGAGTTTTCTATTTTAAGAAAGGAAAGCAAATGTTTCCAAGGAAAAACAAAACAAAACGTTGACCTTGATAGAAATTTAGTCACTGGAATGTTGAAAATTTGTTTAAAATTTATCTAAAATGCACAAACTCCTATCTTTCTCTCCTTTCTCCATCTCTTGTGAGTATTATTATTGTTCTTTTTTTATTGTTTTGGGTATGAATACATTTATTGCAGTCACGTTATTAACTATATTGTGAATACTTTCGTGAAAGAACAAGAATTGTTACATAAATAAATCAGAAGTTTCAGCTATAAACCATGGCAGCCAACGTGAAAGTGTGAATGTATAAAGTTGATTCATACTGAGCCAGATTATTGATCTCATCTAGCTCAAAGCCTTCTACACTAATAGGAACTCTTCAGGGTTTCTAGCTGAACTCTTTTCATAATAGCCTGGAAAATCTAGGAACTAAATCTAGAGGTGCTTGAATTCAAAATACACTCAAGAACAAAACATCCACAAGGGATGGAGTTAATGAACCCATAGTGCAACTATGAATAGTACATGTGTGTCTAATGAAATGATCTAAAACATCTCCCTGTGTTGGCTTTGGTTTTGAAATAAGGAAGGTGCTGCTATTGTAACTAGAGTCATCTATAATGTGGATTTACCAGTCAGTTAGGGAGAGAGTTAGCATAAAAATTGTTCAGCAGAGCACTCAAGGTATGCCAAGACAATGAAAGCCACCAAACCTATCTGAGGCTGAGCAGAACATGAGAGTGGTTGGCCAGCAGGATGTATTGCTAACCATTATGCTTGAGAAGTCAGTATAATGCCATTACAAAAGAGTGGTTGGGACATGTACTAGTTTACATGTCAGCATGGTTTTGGTCTACAGAGGCACATAATAGAACAAGGGGACGGCCTCCTTCAAAAACAAGCAACATCAAATTCATCTGCTACATCCACTGCCTTCCAATGTCATGTGACGAGCAAAGTCAATGCTAGGGATCATTAAAAAGAGAATTGAAAACAATTCAGCGAATGACATTTTGCCTCTTTATAAAACTGTGGTGAGGCCACATTTGGAATATTGGGTACAAATATTACTACATTTCAGAAGGATATTGTGGAACTGGGACACCCTCCTTACAAAATCAGGCTACAACACTTGGGCCACTTCAGCCTTTTTCATGTTGAGGAAAAGTGGATAAAGAAAAATTATTTTCTCTACCACACAACACTAAAACCAGGGGGCACTCTATGAAGCTGATGGGCAGGAAAGTTAGGATTAATAAAGGTAAATATTTTTCATAGAATTTACTACCTGAATGGGTGGTGACAACACCTAGCCCAAATAGCTTTAAGAAAGGATTAGATAAATTCATGAAGGACAGGTTTATCAATGGCTACTAGAATGGGTGTCAGGTTGGAGACAGGCAGGTTGCCTATAAAGGCCATTTGCAGGGAAGCAAAGGTTTTGCTTTTGTCTTCTGTTTGAGATGCCCAGAAACAACTGGCAGGACACTGTGTGAGACAGGATAGTGCTCTAGATGGGCTGTGAAGGTACTTGGTGGCAGGGGATGCTGTGCTAAGACCCACCCAGAGCCATAGGCACAGTTTGTATCATTGATTCTTCATGGCCGCTATCATCAGAAGTAGTGTCTCAATAGTCTGTTGTAGAATCTCGAGTAGGAAAGAGCACCTCAGTGGATTTCTGGCTCAGTATCTTCCATGTTGGAAAATCTAAAGACTACTGAGGCTGCTTTCAAACAGGGTTAGAAAAGAACAATTATGGCATAGCATGTTGGAACTGCTACATGTACTGTATCTGTGCCAACCTCAACGTAATCCCACTATACAGGGGTAAAATTGAACTTTTTCCTATTCCTAAAAAAGGCACTGATCAGTGCAGATTTTCCTGGAATGGTGTGAAAACCTACTTGTCTGAAAGCTCAGCAGCACAATCCTTACTGGAAAAGAAATGCCCACCTGTATATGTGCATGACCACATCTGAGGCAAAAATGGTAACTACACATTTGCAAGGGATGGCACATCCACCTCTGGTTATTTTTCACTATCAAAATTCCCAGATGTATGCATCACACTAGCATTGAAACAGGCAACATGCCATCATTTTGAAGGACTTTTACTCCAGAATACCACTAAAAAGCATGATTTTCCAGAGATGCGTGGAAGTGGCCTGAGCCTTGAATCATCATCATAATATAGAAGTTGCATCTTGATTGTCCTTCATAATTGAAGGAAAGGGGAGATATGGCATGGTAAACCTCTCCATCTACCCTACAACAGACCAGGAAAAAAAATATTACTACAACAACTATGTATACGCATGGATATTCATAACATTGAAAATTTGTACAAATTTAGCTGAATCTGGACATTTAAAGTTGAATAGAATATTGGCTCATTCAAAGATTGACGTTCAAATTTGAATCAAATGTTTTGTTACATTCATATGAAGCTTTGTATGGGATTTCTATGGGGTTCATATGCAAAATCGTATTGAACATTTGTATCAGATTCAAATCCTACTACCTTCAAAGGGGATCTATTCAAATGAATTGAATACAAAAAAACAACAACCATTCATGCACATCTCTACATCAACAGCTATGAAATTCCTCCCACCCCCTTTTCCTTGTTTGTCATATATTTTTCACTCAACAAGCCTTGAGCAGAAACTTGTCAAATTTTATATATTCTAAGCCACTCTGAGTCTTTCTAAGCATGAGGAAGGCATAAAAAAATGCTGAATATATCTAATTTGAACTTAATATAAAAATGGTGATCTTCTTTGGCCTAAGTAGAATATGATGTCAATTGTTTTTTCCTAAATAATTGTAGTTGTAAAAGTGTCATTTGAGGTCACATTCACAAATGGATTTTGTCTACAAAATTTTAATTGTGGTAAAGAGAAAACTAAAACATCACAGAAAGCGAGAGAGAGATTACATGTTTTCTACAGTGTTTTGACTCTGACATGGTACAAATAGAAGTCTATGCTTTGTAAAGCAGAAGTTACCACATCCTCATGGTTGAAACTGACTGCTTTATCTCCAAAAGTATTTCTGTGAGCTGTCAAAGCTTATGAGAACAAAGCATCTTTTACAGACAAACTAAGACACAGGTGTTGGCAAAGGTTCTTTGCTTGAATTTTCTGTGTCATAAAATAAAACAGACTCAAGAAAGATCATCAAACACTGTGTCAAAACAAAAATAGTATCATTTTCATTGCATCATATTTATTATTCTATTTCTGTTGTAGTTGCTTCTGTTAATTTTGCTTTACTGTGCATCTATTTTTCACCATGGAAATCTTGGATCATGAGTAGATTTTAAACACCCTAAATGAATTAATATTTTAATCAGAATAAAAACAGAACGTAAAAGGAGCACTGCTGGATCAGGCCAGAGCCCGTCTAGTTGAACATCCTGTTGCATACAGTGACCCACAAATTGCTTCTGGGCATTTCAAGCAGAAGACAAAGGTAAAACCTTCATCTGCTGTCAATTCCTTGCAAATGGCCTTTAGAGGCATCCTGCCTGTCTCTCCAACCTGGAGGCAGTACCTCAACATCCATTCTAGTAGCCATTGTCCTCCATATCTAATCCTTTCATAAAGCCATCCCAGGCTAGATGCTGTCACCACCTGTTCTGGTAAGATATGCACAATGGCATTTCCTGCCGCTTTGGGGCTAGAGCCCTTGCAATTAGAGATGTTTCATGGACGGATCGAATAGGGCCCTATGTGGATGGCCCTAACCATCCATGAATCAGATTATCCAGTATCCGTAGAAGCTTCTAAGGATACTGGATGCCCCGGGGCATCCCTACCCTGGCCACCCCCCAGCCACTATCCCCCTACTCACAGCCTCCCAGGGCCCCCTACACCAGTGGTGGTGTAGGCCTTTTCCAGGGCTTTCTAGAACTATGAAAGGGAGCCTGCTCATGGTTCCAGAGGGCCCTGGAAGAGGCCTAGGACGGTGATGGCAGTGCCAGCGCCAGGGAGAAGGCACCACGGATGGCAACAGCAAAGAGGTAAGGTAAGTGGAAAGGGGGTAAGAAAGGAGGGATGGGGGGATTTGTTCTGGGCATGGATATTCTATAGAATAGAATATAGGGTATTCGGCTGGAGGTGAATTTTTCCACATTCTATTCAACTCGAATAGAATGTGGAAAAATCACTGCATACACACCCCTACTTGCAGTCAAGTTCACCAGCCCATGCAATGTGAAGTGTGTGGCCCTTTAGGGATCTAGGAAGAATGTGGAAGTGGTTTCAACTGGCTCCTTTGGAATAATTGCTACATTAATAGCAATGATATCTTCACAGTGCCTGTGGACACACCTCACATCCTTGGCAAAGGTTTTTCCATTGCCTTTGAAGGAATTTCATTCTCAACTACCCTCTGGATGAAGAAATACCTCCCCTTGTCGGATCCGACTCTCCTACCCATCAGCTTCATAGAGTGCCCCCTGGTTTTAGTGTTGTGCAATAAAGAAAAGAAATGTTCTCTATCCACCTTTTCTATACCATGCATAATTTTATATACTTCAATCAGGTCCCCTCGTAAATGGCATCTCTCCAGAATGAAGAGGCCTAGACATTGCAGCCTAGTTTTGTAAGGAAGGTGTTCCATACCATTAATCATTCTGGTTGACCTTTTCTGCAACTTTTCCAGTTCCACAATATCCTTTTTGAGGTGTGATGACCAGAAATATACACAATATTCCAAATGTGGCCTCACCATAGATTAATAAAGGGGCAAAATGACACTTGCTGATTTATTTTCTATTCCCTTCCTAATTATTCCCAGCATTGAATTAGCTTTTTTCACTGCTGCTGCACACTAGGTTGACACCTTCATTGAATTGTCCACCAGAACCCCAAGATTCCTTTCCTTGTGTGTTGAAGAAAGCTCATACCCCATGAGTTTATAGACATAATTTGTATTTTTGGCCCCGATGTGCATAACTTTGCACTTGTTAAGATTAAAGCACATTTGCCACTTGATTGCCCACTCACCCAATGATAAGAGATCCCTCTGGAGCTCTTGGCAATCTCTTTCAGTTTTTTACTTCCCTAAATAATTTAGTACCATCAACAAACTTTGCTATTTTACTATGTACCCCTTCTTCTAGATCAGTGATGGTGAAACTTTTGAGCTTGGTGTGTCAAAATTCGCAAGAAAATCTAGCTTAACTCGGGTGCTGTGTCACATCTAAAAATATCCATAATTTTGTGATATTTGTAGCTCTAGTAAAAAAGATATTTTTGATATGTATTTTATTAAAAGCAAAACCAAATCTTTATATTAGTGACTTTTGTTGCTGAATTTTGTTTGCTAAATCTTCAGTTGAAAGTTGGTATTTCGTACACTTCAAGAACAAGCAAGCACTACACGCCCAGGTGCCAGGGTAACCATGTGTGTCACCCAAAAGGGCTTGGCGTGTCACCTGTGACACGTGTGTCATAGGTTGGCCATCAGTGTTCTAGATCATTGTTGAATACATTAAAAAACATTGGTCCCAACACTGAACCTTGAGGGACCCCACTTTTTACCTATTTCCACCCTAAGAATTGGCTGTTTATTACTACTCTTTGCTTCCTACTCTTAAGCCAGTTACAAATCCACGATAGAACCTGTCCTTTTATTCCATGGCTGATGAGATTACAGTAGGCCCTTATTCCTAGATATATTCCAGAATAAGGCCAAGTGCAGAAAGGGCTGTTTATCAGGAAGTCATGCCTTTCAGCAGAATGCTGCATCCGAAAAGGGTAAGGTATTGGACTGAGCTATGGTTTGAAAACAGGTTGAAAGTGGTATGTGATGATTGGACTGGATACAGGAACACAATTTATTCAGAGCATGCAGTAACAACTCTAATAACCTTATTCTTGCTGAGAAGACATCAGTCTGTGCCAAGTTTTACTTATCTACATTTTTACATATGTACAAAGAAACCAGATGTCAGTGCTTGCCCAACCCCCCATCTGCTTCTTTCCATCCAGAAGATGTCAGTTCTTTCACCTTAGATTATGTCATTTTGTTGGTGAAGCTCTTGACAGTTAGCATCTGCTTCACACCCAAACCCAAAGTTTTCCACTCCAAATTACTTCAGGGGCTATGGCAGGCACTCGGCACCTAACATGTTCTGTGTAGCATTCCCTGGTGGTGGACTGGATCTGCCACTCATGTCCGGATAGGATCAAGCAACTGATTGGATCTGCCAGGGACCAAGAAACTCCACATCATTTCAAGGTGGACCATTTGCACTTGTCGTGAGGAAAGTTTCCCCAAAGTGTCCACTACCATCCAGAAGTGCAAATGGTCCTCCCGTTTATCAGCCCACAGTGCTGTGTCCAAAGCTGGTAGTTCTACCTCTTGACTGCCAGAATTGGCTGTTATGTGACATGCTTGGAAACTGTTGCAGAGAAGCACCCACTGCTTGGCTGCTGATCACTAGATGCAATGACTAGATGCTGGGGTTTGGTGGTCCAGTTCAGTAATTGATTATGGCTGCCAACACCAAGACACCTGCAGATAGATGCTGCCATCCCTGCTCACTGACCGTAGGGAACCAGAAGAAGAACAAATGGTCTTGCCACTGGATGCTTCAGGTACACTTTTGGTCAACATTGATAAAGTGGGGATTTGGCATGAGATTGGAGGTTTCAGTGGCTAGTGGCATAAGAACTACACAAACCTGATTGTGCCACATGTGAACAGTCAATTGTCCTAATGCTGTAATACTATTACAATGTTAACATGGTAGCAAAATTGGGCCAAGATGTGGACCTGGCCCTTGAGCATAATTCACTTCTCCCAGAACTAATGTTTCTCTCTTCACACATAGGCACCATACATTCAGAACTCCATTTAGGCAACCATAAGATCATCTGAATTAAATAACATGTGGCTGCTATCAAAAAGTCCAAATGTGAAAGTAGTCTGAACTAGACAAGATCTTCCAATTTTTCCTCTCTTTGCTCCTATTGCCCTGATTGTAATTGGCAGCAGTGTTCTTTTCAGGAACAAAAGAGGAATGCTGAGGTTGTTCCTTGTGGTGCCACAGGAAAAAAAAGAAAAAGAAGAAGAAGAAGAAGAAAGCTTTTCAGATCAGTACCATCAATGTTTCTAGCAATTAGACACCATTCAAATGCCTTTCTTGTGTAATTTTGCAACATTATAAGGGAGGGAGGAAATAGGAGCAAATGTGCAGAGAATATACTTCCAAATTGCAATTTTTTGGCTATAGAAATGGTGGGCTAATTAACATTTTACATTTTACCAGGAAAAAAAAGTGCATGACACAGTCCAATCCAGCATTGGTTCAAAATACAATACCCTATACATGCCATCTGAAGTGGCTTCCATCTCTGACTACTTTCTCATTCTACATAGATGTATATATCATCTTTTAGCTGGACTGCTTCTGTGTAGAATAATGCTGAAAGTATATTCTGTCTAGAAACAAAAGTTAGATCACAGATTACAGGAGTCTCTGCTTGGCTATTCATTTTTATAAGGTAATTTTCTCATTTTTCAGTAAAATTGTAGATAATGGCAAAACAAATACAGATTGAAGAGGAGGAGGAGGCTTTCATACCCCATTTTCAAACCCTGTTTAAGGTGACTCAAAATGGCTGACAAACATTCTTCTCCCTAGAACAGACATCATGTGAGGTAGGTGGGACTATGAGAGCTCAGAAAGAAAGCTGCGACTAGCCCAAAGTCACCCAGCTGGCTTCATGGAGGACTGCAGAATCAAACCCAGTGACTACAAGATATGAGTTCAGCGTTTTAAGCAGAAGACCAAACTGGCTCATGCCAGTCACAGATAAAATTTTAAAATTGTTTCTGGTTTTGAGGCTCTCTGAAAAATTCTGGAAATGAATAATAGCATATAGCCACTTAGCTATAAAGACACGTAGTCCTTCTACAAGCCTTTCTGTTTACAATAGCTCTTTGCACCTAAGCAGTTTGAGTTTCTGTGTTTCCACCCCAACTTTTTATTTAAGCTTCAACTCTTGTAATTTATTGCAAGAAAAAAGAAAACCCAATCCATCACACTGCCTTCCTGTGTGGCAGGGTTGAGTCAGGAAACTTGAAATGACTTGCCATCCTAAAACCCTCTTGGCCCTTAATAGTTGCAGTAGTAAGGTCTCTTCAGTAATAGCCGCTACACTATGAAATAGTCTTTCCTAGGAATGTGCACAATTTTTTTTTGCATTCAATTCAATTCAGTTCAAATGTTTAGAATCCAAATGCAACAAAATCCAATTCGAACTGAATACATTTGAACTGATTATTTCAAATGTTAGATTTGAATCTAAAGATACGAATGTTGACAACATTCATATGTATTATACGTATCTGTACACATTTTGTAGGCAACCCGTTTTATCCCCATATGCATCTCGTTTTCGTCCCATACTATCAGTGCAAATGCGTATAGATACGTATGATGAAACAGCCCTTCCTCTAAAGACCATTTGCAGGGATCCAGGAGCCAATAAAGGTTTTTGCTTGAGATGTCTGGAAGTAATTGGTGAGTCACCGTGTGAGAAAAGATGCTGGACTAAATGTGCTGTGGCCTGATCCAGCAGAGCTCTTCTTATGGTCTTTTGTTGTCCCCTTTCAGGCACTGTTGTTTTAGCCAGTTCTTTAAAAATGTGTTTTACATTGGTATTATTATGACCTATTCTGAGTTAGATGATGCAAAAAACAAACAAACAGCTTATCATTTTGCTGAAGGGTTCCCTCAGTCAAAAGGGGACTGAAGCTGGAAGTGAAGAAAGAAGACCTGAAATGTGAAGCAATGTTAAAAACACCATAGCTGTCTGCTATCAAAAGAGCTATACAGTATTCTGCACAAGTAGTGTGTGAACAGGTTCATAGATGCCAAGTAAACAGGAAGCCTACTTGCTTCACACTTCCTGTTCCTTTTTTTTTCTGTGGTTGCAGCTGACCTACTTCATCTGTTTGATTCAAACTGATTATATGGAAAGTCAGTCAGCTCAAAAAACTGAAGTATTCATTGGATAATCATGTACAAATTGTGAGATGTGTGTGTAGACAAATCAAACCAGTTGTTTGCACAAACAGCAGGAAAGCAACCAGACATGGTCACCTTCTCTCTTCATATGCAGCTTCCCCTCCATCACATAAATCTCAGGTCCCATTCAACAACATTCCTTCTCAGATGTGCACAAACATCTCCTGGTAAGGAGTCTACTCTGAGTCAGCAGCTCCTCCTGCTGGATCTTTTCCCCCAATCGCTTTCTCATCCTCCTGATTTCTCTGTCTCTTCACCTTGTTCATTCAAGCAAGCAGGTGGATGAATGAATGAGCAGCCAAGTGGACAAGGAAGCAGTTGAGAAAAAGATAGAAAGGATGAGTTGCCAATAGGACAAACTGCTAGCTCAGCATAAACCACAATATCAGCAGTTGTGTTTGCTTAAATGAAACATTGCTCACATTCTATGACTATATGGTATCTCAATCCCTTCACAGTTCCAATGAATGAATGAATGAATGAATGAATGAATGAATGAATGAATGAATGAATGAATGAATAGTGAGTGACAACATCTGCACAGCCCAAGTGGATTTCACCAGTGGTCTGGGACTATGGAATCCATGTGTCAGAGTATTCCTCAGAAGGCATAGCCTGCCTAGCAATGCACTGGCTGTGAGAGCTCTGAGTCTGGTCTGTTCCCTGGCACAGAAACTGCTCCCAGGCTCAATCTGCTAGGATAGACCCCAATTCTGCCATCATCACGTGGGCAGGCAGGAGTGACAGAATTGGCACAGGTGTTTTTTGTTTTTTTTTCTGATGGTCAGTGAGATTTTGCCAGGCTCTGGAATATGGCCCACTTCAGGACCATTTCTTGGACTGTGGAGAATTTGCCCTGCCTGCAACTTTTGTCCCCCAGCTCTGAAAATCATGCCCCATTTCTTGACCAAATCCTAATATTGGGCCAAGAGGGATCTCTGTGGCACATGTTGCAGACAGTAGTGTGGAAGCTGCTAGTGATTCCAGCATGCTGACGCTCTCCCCAAAATTACTAATGTGACATATTGGTTATATTTCTGTGGAAGCAATAGCAGCAGCGAATGTGTTGGTAAACTATTATTTTCCATACTCTACTACAAGTTTTATCTATTATTATTTAATGGAATTAGCAGGGAAGAGTGCAGTGTTTCCCAATAACCAGCAGGGGGACAGCGTCTTCACAGGGGGAATGGTGAGAAGCATGATAAGGTATACTCTTCATACCTACAGTGAATAAGTAGCAATGTGGCTGTTCTCCAGGTAAGGAGACAAGTGCTACTGAGGGTTGTGTCCATGAAGCTACCTGATCCATGGTCCCAGAACTTGGCAGAAGCACTGCGTCCAGGTACATATCGACTCTTCTTTCTTCTCTTTTCCTCTTCCCACCTTCTCCCACTGATGACTGGTATCCAGGGACTCAGCAGAAGGTCTGAACAATGATTTTAATTTTGTAGCAAACCTCATCTAATATAGATGTAAGCACCTCTGTGTCTGATCAAGGCACAAGTTATTGTGCAATAGAAGCATCAAATACATGTGGCAAATGATGTTATATACTTGGGGGCTGTCTGCTGCCATTTCCTACTTCTTCCTTTAGGTTTGTGATTAGAGTGTCAGCTACTTATCTGGTGGTCTCTGGAATTGATCCCACACTCCTCAATGAAGCTAGCTGAGTGACACTGGGCTAGTCACAGCTTTGTTTCTGAAATCTCGCAGTCCCACCTACCTCACAGGGTGCCTGTTGTGGGGAGGAGAACAGAAGGTGTGTTGGCCACTTTGAATCCCCTTAAAAGTTGGGGAAAATGGTGCATAAAAGCAAATTCTTCTTCTTCATCATCATCAAACATAGGTGAACCGGACTCTTAACAGGTTGAAAAACAGAGGCTTCTTTGCACTACAGCTAAAATGCTGTAGAACGCTTTGGCCCACATGTGTCTAAGACACATTCCCATCCACACTGGCAGGTAAAGGACACGTTCCACACACATCTTTTACCTTAGTACGTGCAGATGGAAAACTGTCTTAGATGCGTTCGAGCTGAATGGCCATCCCACCACGCACAAGTCCCACCCCCGGCCTCCCCCCATTGGCTGCTATGGAGCCAGGGGGGGACAGCCCTGATGCCTCCCTTCCATGTGGTTGTGCACACTCCCCAAGGAGAGATCAGCTTCTCGGGGCTGGCAGGATATCCACCCAGCACTCCCCAACCCACCCGAGGGGCACACATGTGTGAACGGGGCTTACCTGTTCAGCACAGGGCAGCAAGTGACGCTGAATACCACCTAAGCGTCTGCCTGTGGACTCCACCCCCCCACCTTACTTAAGAAGAGGGGGAGAAGAGCAACGGGAGAGACGCTGAATACCACCTAAGCGTCTGCCTGTGGACTCCACCCACCCCCCCACCTTACTTAAGAAGAGGGGAGAAGAGCAACGGGAGAGACGCTGAATACCACCTAAGCGTCTGCCTGTGGACTCCACCCCCCCCCACCTTACTTAAGAAGAGGGGGAGAAGAGCAACGGGAGAGAGCACCTATACAAATTGCCTGCCTGTGGACTCCGGTCTGCGCCTACCCCTAAGCGTTTACTTCCCACACCCACGTCCAGGCTACAAATGGGTGTGTGCTGAAGAGCGAATGCTCTTGCATCTTTGAGTGGGGAAGGCTCTGTTCACAAGAACATATCATTTTACACACCACTTTTTTTTCCTTTCATTGTTTAATATTGGTGTAAAATTTGTGGTGTGGGGGTGGGTAGTCCATGTGCGTTTGTCGTGTGTGAGGGTGGTAGTTTTATATTAGTCTTTGGTTGGTGGGTGTGGTTGTTGTGGGAGGTTGTTGTTGTGCTGTGAAGGGACTATGTGCCAAGGCCAAAGAGGGGGAGAATTAAGGGTCACCACCATTATCGGCAGGGGGAGAAATGACGATGGGAGACGGAAGAGACGATCAAGGAGAAGGGGTGTTAGATACCTTGAAGCTGTCACCCCTTCTGTTCCGCCTTCCAGCCAAAGGCATCTGGGAAGACCTGCCAACCAAAAACCCACTACTCTGGCAGTGTTGCTTCTAAATGCCAGGTCGGTCCGGAATAAAACATCAATTATCCATGATTTAATTATTGAGGAAAGGGCTGACCTGGCGTGCATAACTGAAACCTGGATGGACGAACTGGGCGGGCCTGGCCTCACCCAGTTGTGTCCTCCAGGTTACTCAGTGCAACACTGTTCTAGAGTAGGGGGGAGGGGAGGGGGTGTCGCTGTGGTCCATCGGACTTCCATCTCCCTCACCAGGCGGCCAATTCGCTCTGTTAACGGGGTTGAGGGCCTGTTTTTATTGCTGGGCCAGAGAGACAGAATAGGGATGCTACTGGTGTACCGCTCACCCCACTGCCCAGTATCCTCCCTATCTGAGCTGGCTGAGGTGGTCTCGGAGGTGGTGTTGGAAGCCCCCGCCACGGTGGTGTTGGGGGATTTCAACATCCACGCTGAGGCCACGCTAAGTGGACCAGCTCAGTTCTTTATGGCCTCCATGACAACCATGGGGCTGTCTCAGTTTGTATCTGGTCCGACGCATATGGCAGGCCACACCCTGGACTTGGTTTTTGCCTCAGAGCGAACTGATGATTATCCATTGATAGGAGGGCTGACTGCTAGCCTGTTGTCATGGACGGATCACTCGCTGGTGAGGTTTGGACTCACAGTGCCAATCCCCCTCTGTGGGGACAGAGGACCTATTCAGATGGTCCGCCCCCGGAGACATATGGAATCTCAACGATTCCTGAATGCCCTGGGGGATTTTCCAGTTGGCATGTCTGGTGCTCCTGTAGAAGCTCTGGCCTCTCTATGGAATCAGGAGATGACCAGGGCTATCGACATGATCGCTCCCAAGTGCCCTCGGCCTGCCTGTAGAGCCCAGAAAGCTCCTTGGTATTCCATGGAGCTTCGGGCCATGAAACAGGAAGGTCGACGGCTAGAGCGCAAGTGGCGTAAATCTGGCTGCGAATCTGACCGAACACGAGTTAGAGCACACTATCGTGCCTACCACGTGGCGGTGACAGCGGCGAAAAGCAGTTTTTTCTCCACTGCCATTGCGTCCTCGAGTAGCCGTCCAGCAGAGCTCTTTAGAGTAGTGAATGGCCTTACTAAATCTGGCCAGCTGAGGCGTGAGCCTCAACCATCTAATATCTGCTGTGACAGTTTTGCAAAGCACTTTGAGGACAAAGTTGCTCAGATCCGCAGAGGGTTAGATGTCACAATTGGACATAGTCTGAGGGAGGTGTCCAGAGAACTGTCTGGTCCAATTATTTTGGATCAGTTTCAATTATTGCGGCCCGAGGATGTGGACAAGCTGCTTGCAGGGGTGCGGCCGACAACATGCTCTCTAGATCCCTGTCCTTCTTGGCTGATTAAAGCTAGCTGGCAAGGTATGACCGGGTGGATCCAGGAAGTGGTAAATGCCTCTCTGAGGGAGGGGGCGGTTCCATTGGCCCTTAAACAGGCTGTGGTACGTCCCCTCCTGAAGAAGGCCTCCCTGGATCCAGAAGACTTAAACAACTATCGCCCGGTAGCTAACATACCTTTCCTAGGCAAGGTCCTGGAGAGGGTTGTCGCTGTTCAGCTGCAGGCATGCTTGGAAGAAGCTGATTATCTAGACCCATTTCAATCCGGCTTCAGGCCCGGTCATGGCACGGAAACCACCTTGGTCGCCCTGGTTGATGATCTCCTCCGGGAGAAAGACAGGGGGAATGCTACCCTGCTGGTTCTCCTGGACCTCTCAGCGGCTTTCGATACCATTGACCACGGTATCCTTCTGGAGAGGCTTTGGAGTTTAGGAATTGGAGGCAGTGCTTGGCATTGGTTCCACTCCTATCTCCAGAGCCGATCTCAGATAGTGGTGATGGGAGAGACGGAATCGACACCCTGGGAACTCACTTGTGGGGTTCCCCAGGGGTCGATCTTATCTCCCATGTTATTTAATATCTACATGAAGCCGCTGGGAGAGATCATCAGGAGTTTTGGAGTGAGGTGTCATCAATATGCAGATGATACCCAGCTCTATCTCTCTGTGCCATCTGAATCAGGAGAGGTGGTTGAAGTGCTTGACAGGTGCTTGGAGGCGGTAATGGGCTGGATGAGGGCCAATAAATTGAAACTGAATCCAGATAAGACAGAGGTGCTGTGTGTTACAGGCTCTTGGGTCCAAGTAGTTGGGAGATACCCTGTCCTTGACGGGGTTGCAATATCCGGGAAGGGACAGGTGCGAAATTTGGGGGTACTCCTGGACTCTGCGCTAACACTTGAAGCCCAGGTGGAGGCCGTGGCCAGGAGTGCCTACTCCCAACTACGGCTAGTGCGTCAACTGAAACCTTTTTTGGACAGAGATGACCTGGCCACAGTTATCCACGCTCTGGTAACCTCCAGGCTGGACTATTGTAACGCGCTCTACATGGGGCTGCCCTTGAAGACGGTTCGGAAGTTGCAGCTGGTGCAAAATGCAGCCGCTAGAATGCTGACAGGAACATCTAGCCGGTCGCATATTACGCCGGTTCTGAAAGAACTGCACTGGCTGCCAATTCACTACCGAGCCCAATTCAAGGTGCTAACTTTAACTTATAAAGCCCTAAATGACTTGGGTCCCAGATATCTAAAGGAGCGCCTTCTCCCATATCGACCTGCCCGTGTTCTTAGATCTGGAGGGGAGGCCCTTCTGGTGATCCCTCCGCCTTCTTTAGTTAGGCGGGTGGGTACCCGGGAGAGGGCCTTCTCGGTGGTGGCCCCCTTGGTCTCCCCCCTGCGTCAGGCCCCTTCTCTGTTCTTATTCAGGAAGGCGGTGAAAACGTTCCTATTCACACAGGCCTTTGGTTAAATGTTCCCCACACTTCCCCTCACTGAAAACCGCTGATGTTTTTAACTGTTTTGTACTTTTAAAACTGTATTTTTAAATTTGTTTTATTTTTGATACTGTTTTTATACATCTGTTTTAAATGTTGTGAGCCGCCCAGAGACCCTCGGGTATGGGGCGGCATATAAATTGAAATATAAATAAAAATAAATAAAAAATAAGTGGGGCGAGGAGGCCGGCCATGTTCTGCGCCTGCGTGTGGGGCAGTTCCTGAATGGCCAGGCACCCACCTGGCTTCAACTGGCCATCTGCACAGGCACAGGCACCTGGTTGATCAGGGACCGCCCCTTTCATGCATGTGCACCCCTGGGGTGGGTTTGGGGCGCTGGGTGGGGGTCCTGCTGACCCCAGGAAGCCAATCTCACCTCAGGGAGTGCACAGAACCACAGGGAAGGGAGGCACCAGGGCTGTCAACACCTGGCTCCACAGCAGCCAAAGGGGGGGAGGCCGGGGGAGGGGCCCAGTTGTTACGGAGGAAGAGCATGCAAGTGCTTTCCCTCCAGTACAGCTGGGAATGCACCGGGACAGGCTGAACACACCGGGACAGTTTCAGAGCACATTTTTTGTGCTCTGAAACTCGAACGCGTGTAGACGCATTGGAAAGGGCCGGGGTGGCCCGGAACAGAGCCACTGGCCCACAGGAGCAAATGCTACATCCCAAAGCATTCTACACGTGTTCAAAAACCCCTCGTGCAAAAAGGCCTCAGGTCACTATCTTACCCCTTTGCACCAGGAGATAATTTTCATAAAGAATAATGAGTTGGAACATTCCAGGTGCTTCTTATAGCTGTGACTGCTTTCACCTTTTAATTCCAAGGATCACCTGGAGCCTTAATGGTGCCATGGGATTGTTCCAATTGTGCTGGAGTTACACATCTGTGCACTCTTGTTTCACCATAGGGGTACTTCAAGGGTTCAGGAAGATATGTAGCCCTGTTTTTTTGGGAGCATTCACTACAACACAAACAGTCAATAGTCAGTAGGAACCTTTCATCATACTTCCCATCTCTCTCTCATCACAGCATGTCTGCATTTATTTGGAAAAACTCAGGAAAATGGCCAACATATGTGGACATTACCTGTGCTCTGCAGAAAACCACAGGGGGAAAACATTTGAATTAGGAAACAGAGGTTCCCAAAGTTTAGCATTTCCATCATGACAGCAGCAAACATGCAGATTGGCATCATGTGGAACCTGCCAATATTTTGAATCCATTATTGAAGTCATAGCCAAGACTGGTGAGGCATCCATTCTAGTAGACACTGATTGGTTATCTTTTAAAAAAGAAACAAGTGAAAGTGATAGGTGGAACTGTTCCAAAACTGCAACAGATAATAAAGAATTCTAAAGAATTATATACAATTGAAAATAGAACTTTCTCTTTTGGGCTTGATGGATCCATTATTGCACGTAGCTATGACCTTGGGATTGCAATGTGCATAAGAATGGAAGAATCCAGCATTGCCTTCCATGGAAGATTGGCTAGTGAAATTGATAGACTTGGCAGGATGCCTCTAAAGGCCAGTTGCTGGGATTTGAGAGCAGGTGAAGGTTTTGCCCTTGAAATTTGTTTGAGATACCCCAAAACAATCCACAGTGTGGGACAGGATGATGCACCAGTTGGTGTTTAGAGAATATTTCTATGTATTAAAATGTAAGCGTGTGCACAAATGCAATTTTCAGCGCATTCAATATTCAAATTGAATATCTGAAAATTTGAATCAATTTGAATGTTTAAAATATGAATATATCCACATTCAATTTGATTCAAATATGAATATATCCACATTCAATTTGATTCAAATACATTTGTATCTATTTGTATGAATATTTGGTTCATATTTGAAGATATTAATGTCAACAACATTCGTATGTGTCCGTATGCATCTGTACACATCTGTACACATCCTGTATGCATCCTGGTTTTGTCCAATACGTATTTGTACAAAGGCGTACGGATACGAATAAGATGTGTACGGATACATATGTAATGCTTGTGTATCCATACACATACGAATGATTCCGAAATTCAAAATTCGTTCAAATGTTAAAAAACGAAGTATATTCTATTCAGATTCAAATGTCTGAATTCAAACAAATTTGATTGAATTTTGAAGGTTTCGAATATTCTTGCATATCCCTACTAGGATGTTTGGTGCTTAATTAAAAATATATACAATATATATACTTTTAAAAAAAATCAGAAGTTTTGCTTTTCTTTGCTTGGTTTGTCTCATTTCTTTTTCTGTATTTTAATGTAACCTGTAATATATCCTAGATCTCTAATTAAAAAAAGAAAAAGAAAACCAGGAGTTAATCTCACTTGCTTCATTGTAGCATCTGTTCTTATACCTTGCAGCTAAACACAGGAATTCAATCTCCCAGCCTTAGTCTCTAGATGAATTTATAGTAATCTAAATAGCTGCTTCATTCCTTTCTTTTACTACAGTATGTGAACCACTTGGATTTTGCCTCTGTTCATTAAGAATGAAATCCTGAGTGATATTATTGCTCCAAACAGCTAAGAAACTGCCTAGTATGACCCTTTAAAATTCTCTGTCCTTTTCCGGCCCTTTCAGACTCTCATTCTTCTGTTTTTAACTAAGTAGTCGGTTATTATCACATCAGTAGCTGGTTATTACATCTCCACCTCAATTGAGTGCGATGCATATTCCTGTTAACCTTTCATTATAAATCAATCTCTTTAGCCCTCTAACCAATGCTTGACAGACTCTCCAATATCTTAATATCATTCTGATAATAAGATGCCCAGAAATTAACCCAATAATCTCAGCTGGCTTTTCTTGATTTGGCAAGAAACAAATTAGTATCTTCATATGTTCCCCGTTTTATTAGCTTCCCTTCAGTTAAAAAGGAAAAAGAAAGGAAAAAAGTGTTGATCCCTCCCTGTCTCCCAGTGGGCTACTGTGCGGCCTCATTTTCTCTGTGTGGTCTAAATAACATCCACACACTTTATATAATAAAGACATCATGGTACAGTCCACAGCCTAGTAAAGATAAAGAATTTTATTCTCTCCCTAAACTTCTTTGCTCTTGGTGGGACAAATACTGTTCTTATATTGTGATTTCTGCATTTTCTGGATTATTGAGTCGAACTATAGTAATGAATTACTTGACCACTGCAGCTTGGGTGTAAACCTTTTAACCTGAGTGTCTGAAAAAGAAACATAAATATGGCTGACAGTATTGCTGGAATTCACAGCCTGGCCTATCTGAGAGTATGGTATAGTTCTGACAAAAGCAGTTTGTGGATGATAGCTGGGAGAGTGATAAAGGAAGATCTGGAAGTGTTTTGGGCTGTGGTCACACCTAAGGTTGAATCCAGCTTCAGTCCACCTTCAGAGCAAGCAAAGTGACCAGTAATTTTCTTTCCACATTATCTATCCCAAAGGTTAATTTTCTGAATTATTTAACACGGAAAGAAAACAGCTTGTCACATTGCTGATGAATTCTGTAGCTGGACTAACCTTAAGTGTGACCACAGTGTGGACTGTAGCTGGACTAACCTTAAGTGTGACCACAGCCCTGGAGAGATCAAAGTGAGGCTTCCGACTAAACTCCTCAGACTGCCTGTTAATTCCGGGCACTACATTTGAAAAAGGACATTGAAACACTAGGACCCACCCAAAGGAGACTGTTGGTCAAAGAAGAACACAGTTTAGTGCTGCTTTCATAGCTAACTTTTACTCAGCTTCAGTCCACTTTGAGAGTGAGAGAACTCATCAGCAATGTGATTCAGCATTGTCTAACTCAGAAAATCCATCTTTTAGTTATAAAGTGGAAGGAAAGTAACAAGTCACTTTGCTGACAGTTTCTTCCACTCTATACTGAGATTGGGTTAAGAGCCTTTTCACACCTAATTTCCCTGGGACTATGTGCCACCACTCACATTGCAAATGCCAGCCCCATCCCAAACGTACCTGAAACCTCTCCAGCAATGGGGTAAGTGGGACCTTGTTGTGGAAATGGCCATGCAAGGCTAGGAGGGATGTGCACAGTATTTTTTTTTTTCCATTTGGTTCATATTGAATTGAATGCAAGAAAATTTGAATTCATTAGAATAGATCCCCTTTAAATGTGGTAGGATTCGTATTCAATATGAATGTTCAATCCCATACGCATACCATATGAATCCCATATGAATCCCATACGAAACTTCGTACAGCTGTATCAAAACATTCAATTCAAAACTGAATGCCAATCTTTGAATGTTCAAATTTGGCCAAATTCATACGAATTTCAAATGTTACGAATATTTGTGCACATCCCTAATGGCTGGCCATTCCTATGGTGATCAGCAATGTGGGGAACAACTGCAAGGGCACAACTGCCCTGGATCACCACACACAGCCTTCACATGGAAGCAGATGTGAAGACTGCATGTAGGACTACACTAGAAACGCCATAGGCTCTCCTAGTATAGTATTACAAAAACTGCTCCAGAACTTTTGAAGCACACTGGGAGGTGCTCCCAGAAGGAAGTGGCTTCACAGTGCGCAGATGTTCTGAGCTGGATGGAGCATTCACAGGCTCCCCCCAAGGGCCAGGTTTGAAAACCCCTAAAACCTAAGTGTAAGTGCAGCATAGCTTGGGGTTCCTTGCTCCTTAACAGAGTGATTTATGATCAGCAGAGGTAATTGAAACAAAAGGTAAACCACTGAGTAAATAAAATAGAACACACAAAGACAAATCTAACAAAATATGTAGCTATTTAAAACTAGAATGCAAAAAGAATGCAAGTGTAGATAGATATAGATAGACGATAGAGAGAGAGGGGGGGGGCAATTAAAAACAGTAAATAATATACCTAGCCACAACAGCCATACCTTCCAGTAAAACAACTGCCAGAGTATTCTGCAAGGCCATTATAACTCTCTAAGTTCTTCTGCCTGTGTGGACAGTAGCTAAGGTGAATTCATGCAGAAACATACACATTGAGTTACTATGACAGATGTGGCCCCATAGGTATGGGTCTCTGCAACTGGAATTTACTACCAGAAGAGGTGGTGACAGCAGCTAGTCTGAAGAAGGGCTCTAAGAAAGGACTAGATAAATTCATGGAGGACAGGTGTATCAGTGGCTGCTAGAAAGGGTATGTAGATACTGCCTCTGGGTTGGAGAGACGGGCAAAAACAATTGGTAGTCCAATGTGTGAGACAGAATGTTGTACAAATGGCCTGTGGCCTGATTCAGCAGGTCTCCTCTTATGTCAACAGTAGATTCAGCACCATGTGGTGGCCAAAGGGTTATGCTTCAAAGATAAAAGGGGACAGCAGATCTTTTCTGCCAGTTATTTTCAAATTGCTCAATAACTATCATGTCTAAGATCAAACAGACCTTTGCTCTGTTGGTCTACAGGGCAGACATAAAATTACTGGGTAATAATGAAGAGAAGTAGCTTTTGGATAGATGAGAACAGAAAAATGAATTGCAAGAAGTACATTTGGAACAGAATGATTAGAGAAGTGATGGCCTCTTCTTCATGCACTTGTCATTGCTGCTGTAACTGTAAGATTCTTGTGGCAATCCTAATACAGCTCGAGGACTATCCTGGATTTTAAGCCACAGTGATGGTGAAACTTTTGAGCTTGGTGTGTCAAAATTTGCAAGAAAACCTAGCTTAACTCGGGTGCTGTGTCACACCTAGAAATATCCATAATTTTGTGATATTTGTAGCTCTAGTAAAAAATAATTATTTACATTAGTGACTTTTGTTGCTGAATTTCGTTTGCTAAATCTTCAATTGAAAGTTCGTATTTCGTATACTTCAAGAACAAGCAAGCACTACATGCCCAGGTGCCAGGGTGACCAGGTGTGTCACCCAAAAGGGCTTGGCATGTCACCTGTGACACATGTGTCATAGGTTGGCCATCACTGCTCTATAAGCTGCACTGCCCAACATACTTTTATGTATGAAACCAACATATGTTATACCATATCCCCCTCCTTTTCCACCCCCCAGCTTAAAACACAGAACAAATTATACTTGACAAGAAGCTAGGAACACCCGTTAACAAGCTGCTTCGTGCCAGACATGGTTGCCCAACAAGAGAAGTTTGAATTGGATTTCTTTTTTCATATATAGGGCTTATATGCTAATGCGCAGTACATGATTTAATTCGTCAGAGAATCTTTGAAAAAGGAAAGGCTTCCACTTATGAAACAGAGAGGCCCAAATGTGAAAAGTTTCCATTTCCTTTGTTGCTGGTTACGCAGTGTTACCCCCCAAAGAAGCAAATCACGCTATCAAACCACATTGATGCATGGTGTTCGCTCACTGACGTGAATATGATGGCTGTATAGTAAGCCTGGCTCCTCTGTTAGAACTGCGCTCCTGTGGGGACATTAGCATTTGGAATTGCATAGTAAAGTCATTCCTTAGCTCTCAAGGGCATGTGTCTGAACTTGCATGGAAGATCTCATCCTTGCATTTTTCCCCTCTGTGATAAATGAGCATGGTGTAATGAAAATCACAATATTTTTTATTGCCAGCCGTTATCCTCTGGGGGGGTGGGGGTGCGGGGGGTGGTTGGAAATCTACTGTAGGTTCTTTTCTGTGCAGCGAAAATGCACCATGCATTTTATTTCAATGCGGTCAGAATGATATAAGAGTTTGAAGCTCCATGTTTAAAACTGAGGGGTTTTTTTAATGTGGGAAGGGGATTTGTATAATTAAGAGCCAGAATCTAGCAGAACCTCAATGCTTCTTGAACGATCAAGGTTTTGATGCTGTGAGAGGCTGTTTGACATTTTCTGCTCTGCGCTTTGGCTCGCAACAGAGAGACTAATGAGGAGATATTCAAAGCTGGGTTGGGTTTATCAAGTTTAAAAGGCTGGATTGCGTTTAGCATGTTTTAATACATTATTTTGGCTAACATTTTTTTTTCTCTATCGCTGGTCCAGAAGAGGATACAGAGGAGGGTTTGTTTAGGGGATTTACGGATTGCTACAGATATGATTTGATTATCTGTGCTTCCCACTTAATTTTTTTTAAAATGAAACAAAGCTAAACCTAATGCAAATGTGCATTCTGGCCCCATTTTTTTTTTTAAATTTAAATCACATTCATTCCTGATTCCGCTGTTCCCACAGAAAACGCTTCAAAAATTCATTGGGGAAAGCACATATTTTCCTCCCTGCCCTTTGCTAGCCAGGGTGCCCACCCCTCTCTCCTGATTGGGTTTGATCCTGTGATGATGTGGCCAAGGGTGGGGAATCCCAGCTTCCCCTCCCCTCCTGCTTTTGCTGCCACCGTTTGCTCCCCCACAGCAAAGCCAAACCTTCAGCGAGTGCAACCACAGGGATTCCTTATGATGTTGTGCAAAATCATCTCCCTAAGCCTCCTCACCCAAGCCTTCCCCTCACTTTCTCCTGACTATCCATCACAGTTGGCTCATGCAGGAAGGAGCCAGCCAAGCTGTCTTTCCCCAGCTGAAAAGGAGAAAGTGAGGGGAAAGTGTGGGTGGGAAATGAAACTTGTTATTAGAGTGAAGTGGGTAAAAATGAAACTTTTTATCTACTGTGAAGTGGCCTGACAAGGGAAAGAGAGAGGGTGGAGGCTTGGACACTTAAACTCCTCTGCAAAGGAGGGATGGCAAGCCAGGGGCTGTCCTACCAGGTAAAACCCCACATGCTTCATGATGCATCTCCCCCCAATACTGTGATACCATTCCCAAAGGAATAAAGTAAAGTGTTTTAGCAGCAAAAATGGGATGAGAGCTTTTTTTTCAGGTGTTTTTTTATTGTGGTTTTTAGCTATTTGCTCCTAGGAAAATGTGGGAACCGAATCTGTAATGGGGCCAAAGAAAATTCAGATTGGTGGGAACAACCCCTTTGTCTGTTATGTGTGTGAGAGAGAGGGGGGGGGAGAAAGCTTTGCCTTTATCTTCTGCTTGAGATGTCCACAAGAAATCGGTGGGGCACTGCATGAGACAGGATGTTGGATTAGATGGGCCATGGCCCGATCCAGCAGAGCTCCCCTTATGTTCTCACAAGATGGATTATTTGGTGAGGCCCCTTTGACAGTACATTGGAAGGAAATTCCAGGAGCTTCCCACATGCAGGGATGTGGGAGAAAACAGCCAAAGCAAAGGAAAGAAAGGAATGAGTGAGATCTATATAGGTAGTATCCAGCACGTGATTTCTTCCAAGTTGAAAACACATGGGAGGATGTGTTAAGTATAGGCCTTCCAGTTTAAAAGTGAGTGATTACAGTGCCTTTAAAGGAAAGAGCATTTGCTTCTGTCCCACAGATAGGGCTTCTCATAGTGCCTGCATATTGTCTGCCTCATTCCTTTGCTCTCTTTGAAGCTGGGGAATAAAAGTCTTCCACTTTTAAAGGGGCATAATGGTGGTGTGTGAACATCTAAGGCAGCCAATGCCCTTGGAGATCCTTTTCCTGGTCTGCAGGAAAAACTTCATCCAAACAGCACTTACATTATTTGGATAATCCAGAATGAAGCATGAATAATCTGGAATAAAATGTTTCTCAATGCACTGGACTCTGGATATGAATGCTTCACCCTTTTTCACCACACATATCATAAGTTCAGTGTGAATACCGTGGTGCTCAAAGGGTGTATTCCACCAGACTTTCCCAATTTTATTGCGGTTCTGATCCATGGTCCACTGCTGCTGGCTTCTTGATTTGTCTACTTAATCCTAAGAAAAACTGCTCAACAAAGACTGCTTTGAAATTACAAGTAGGGTCTAAAAATGTCTTACAAAATCTGGCTTTGCGGTGGGAATACAGTGAAGAGGAATTACTTATGGATTCTTTTTTATTATTTTCAAAAGGGATGGTCAGTATTCTTCTGAGAACATCTAATGTTTGTTGCTTAGGGGAAAAAACTTTTCCTAGTCTTGAACATCTAATAGAACTTAGCCTCAAACCTTTTAGTCTGGTGCTTTTTTTGAGCCCTGATCATATTAGAAGATTGCAAAGTGATGCTTCCAACTCAAGCAATATCCTCTTCCTCATTCTTTTTTGCCCCCTTTTATAATTTTGGTTTATGTTCTGGCAGCAGAGCAAATGTGAATCTTCTGAGTGATTGCTTCTTGCATTTGTATGTATATGTAATCAGCAGCAGACTTTACATTTACGATGGTTCATGTGTGTTTGTGTGAGAGAGCTCATGTGTTTTATAAACTAAAGTGGTGTAAGATTGCTCCTCACATTTTCTGTATGCCAAAACTTCTTTATTTGATTTTATTTTTTAATATGCAGGCTTTGCAAAATCCACATTTGAAACCTGAATAATTTACTTTTCCTTTAACTCATAGCAGGAAAGATTGGGGAAAATATACCATGGATCACTGATAGACAATTTTATTCAGTATAAAAGCTTCATTCACTGTGGTCAAAGTATTTAAGCTTTTGTTCACAGTCTGGATTCATTTCCTTGAATATTGGCTGGGTTGATCTTGTATCCTTGGCTTCACCATCTAGCAGTCCTGATTTTCTCCAACAGAACCATCCTTTGACTGGGGGAGGGGGGAGGAAACAATTGAATAAAATTTTACCACATTCAAATACAATCTATCTGAACGAATACAGATTTTTGAACATTTGTTCATTTTGAATCAAATGCCAAAAAACATTCGTACACATCCCTAACCAAAAACCATAAAACTGTGTTCCCAGTACACATCCCTAACCAAAAACCATAAAACTGTGTTCATCAGTTACAAAAGGTACAACTATCAAAAGCAGCATGTATTCTGCCCTGATCTCTCTGATTATTCTGGGTCCTTAGATAGGATCTGATTATGAGAATACCAAAAAATCTCAAACATCCATTAGTGTGGGTGCAAATCATCACCATTCTCATCAGTGAGTTCAATCGTGATACGTTATTAGGCTTACATGCTGCAATGAAATATAAAGCTATGCTGGAGGGCCATGCAAACCAGACAGGCCTCTACTGCAGAGATGTAGAGGAACTTGAAAATGGTGGTTTGGTTTGATTCGAATTCTGAACACAGTTCAAATTTGAACCTGCTCAAACTGATTCAAATCAGCTCTACCTGACCTGTTTCTACACATAAAACATTCAATTAAAAAGTACTTCGAAATGGCTTTATTCTGGAATATATCCTGGAATAGGGGCCTGCTATCTGCCAGCTAATGCAGGCTACAGCAGGCCCCACATAAAGCCTGCCAGAGTCTACATTAGAATGCAGACAACACTCATGTCCTGAGATATATTCCAGAATAAGGCCAAGTGTGAACAGGCCCTGGTTTGAATTAAAACTGGTTCATCACATCTTCTGTTTTAGTATTTGCTTAATCATATGTTCGTAACTCACCCTGTGAGTGAATAAAATGGTGTCCCATACCCTTTAATTATGACAAGAAACAAGCACGCAAACAAAAACCTCATAGAACAGTCATCACCTGGTTCAACAAGGACAACATCAGCTGTTATTATCTAGTGCTAAGTGGGTTACAAGATTCAGACCTTCAGTTGAGCACCCAAGGCTGAAGATGACAGAACTACAGGAATGGCATATTTGATGACACAAGTATACTATTGCACAAAACTGAGAAATGATCTCTTACTTCAAGTCAAGCCCATCAGAATAAGGGTGCAAGAAAAAGATCTAGACTCAAAATCACTGAACAAAGACTAGTAGATCAGCAGTGCTTCATAATGAGAAGCAATAGTAGTAACTCAAGTCCTACATGAACAAAAGCCAGAAAATACCCAAGGTGCAGTCAGACAGTGTGTTTTCCTAGGAAGCATGGCTGCATAGACTTCTTGTCTGGAGTGCTGTGGGCACAAAAGCCGTGCCCAGGAGTGGCCATTTCTGGTGCCATTTCCAGGTACACAGTGGAAGCTCCCCCAGGCTACAGTATAAGTGGTGGAATTTGCATTCCCAAATTCCAAAGGAAGGACAAGGTGGGGTGCACAAAATGCAGATAGCTGGTGGCACACTCTGCCTTGCCCCTCTCCATTCCTGGCATGATTGCCAAGGAATGCTCTTCACAGAACATGCCAAAGTTGCCTTTACAGTGCTATCTTCTATGTGCCTTACTATTATACTTCTCAAACAAATGCACACCAGTTTAAAACTTCACCAGGTTTGCAGTGGAATTGAGCATCGTCAAGTTTGTTTGTTTGTGGGTTTTTTTTTTTACTGTCCTGTCACTGTGAATGTTTTGGACAGGCCTTAATTGTAGCATCTGCCTCACTCTTTGCCCTTCTGTTTCAAAAATGTCCATCAACTTGGTGGCTCTTTGCCACTGTCTAGATTCAAGATCAAAAGCATAGACCATACATTCTGGCCTGAGACGTGGCCATAAGAATCCTTTAATTTAATAAATAGTAATGATAAAGCATGCCCACCTGGACACTTCAATACAAAGTGAGCCTAACATTTACTTTGATTTAGTACTAATCCACTGAGAGTTTCAAGTGTTTGTCAGAAAGTTTAATGCAAGCTTTGAAATTCGGAGGCGACTATTCTTTGACTTACAAATTCGCTGTGCCTCGTGGGATTCTCAGAAACTATTAACATCTTTTATTTAACGTAATAAGCTCTAAAGATAGGGATATAGCCATGAGATAATAGCCTTTGTGAAATCACTAGGAGTGCTGGGGTGAATCGATGGGTACTCAACATAATGACGAGATCATCAGCTAATGCCTACTTTTATTGAGATTTAATATTCTAATCACTTTTCCAAGAAATCATCTTTACATTGAAAAGCATGGGCAGCCTCGGAGTACAGATGTTAAAACAATATTATTTTACTCTTGCAGCATTGTAGATAATTAGTTTTAGTAGGAAGTAAATGTAGCTCTTCCCTATGCTGAACAGGTATACAAAAAAAAAAAGAGAGAGAGAGAGAGTGTAGGAATTTTAAAAAGGTGACTTTATACGTTTGGATTGTGAATCAAATGTGATTGTGACCTTTTTTTGCTGAAGTTTTGAAAATTGTGCATTTACAACAAAAGGAATGTGGTGGATGATGGCTGATAGTATGTTGTTTAAAGAATCTAGAAAAAGGACATTCTAGAAAACTAACCTTTTGAATTGCACATTGTTCATTTGAATTTACATTAATTAATCATTAACATAATAATTTATTGTTAATAATAATAAATTTGGTCTTGTGGTTAGAGTGCTGGACTCATATCTCTTACCCCCCTTTTTTCCATGCACAGTCAAAAGATCTGAATCTGGAGATTTGGATCTTGAAGATGCCTGAAGAGCCCATTGTGGACACCTTTAATCAGGTCCACACAAATTCCAGATCTAAGGGCCTGAAGGACCTTTTAAATCTGAATTTCCCCTGCCCTCATGGGTACAGGACCTTGCAGATGAGGCCTTCAATGGGGTCCAGGTGGGGACAGGGCCTTCCTGATTGGGTTCCTAATTGGGTCTTAGAAGGATTCTAAGTCTTTGCTAATCTTCTTAGATCTGGATTAAAGGAGCGCGGTGGGAAAACACCTATTGTTTCCTGCCCTGGGCATAGGTCAGAATATAATAAATAAATAAATAAATAAATAAATAAATAAATAAATAAATAAATAAATAAATAAATAAATAAATAAATAAATAAATAAATAAATAAATAAATAAATAAATCTTTACAGAGGCATTGTAGGGGAATGCACTATAGTGAATTTCAACTGTACCTCCATTTTTATCAGGTGTAGTGGGTTTCTCTCAGCCACATCTGATACTTCACTCTAGAAGCAAGTGTAATCAGTTCTCCTTTGACTACATTTTCTTGACTGCTGGGTATGTTTCAGTTCTCATATTATACCAACATATTTTAAAAAACACACAAAGCCAACAATAAGGGTACATCTGGACACTGCTTACTCATTCTTGGATATTCCAGAATAAAAAATGAAGTTTCCAGAATATCCAGATCAGGACTTACTGGTCCTTTCTGCACAGGATACTGCCCCATGTCAGAAAGGGGCCCAGAGACCTTTCTTCCTCAGGCTAGTGCAGATTATCGGAGGTCCTGTCCCTTCTTATCATGCCCCAGCATGCATAGATTGGGGAAGAGAACAAAATGGCATTCTAGTCCAGACCAGTATAGCTCAAATTTGTTTACCACCATGCTAAGGATGGTATACTGGACCACAAGGGCCACAAGGGTGACCCATTTTGGTGCAGGGCATATTACCAAAATCGGCTCTCTAGGAGCTCCAAAGGACAAGAACTTTCATTCCTGACCTTGGGAACATTCAAAGGCCCACTGTGCTGGGCTTTGGAATTGGCATGATGGTCCCAATGTGTATGGCCTAATCCTGCACAAGAACAACTTGGCCCACCTTAGGGTGGGGTGCTAATCCTGGGACAGAGCAGCCTGTTCTATGTCAGGATAGGGAAGGGATGACAGTAAAGTCAGAAGCTTCTCTTTTATTACCTTCTACGGATCCAATTTTTATCTATCAAATTTTGTGCTTCTCTGGATGCAAGAGATCCATTGCAAAAAAGAAAAATCATATTGCATGTTGAAAGGCACTTTTTTTTTAGATGAAAAGTGTATAAAGCAAAATTGACTGATCTATTCATTCCCATCTAAAAGCAACACCTGATTTTCAATAAATAAAATCTGTGTTAAAATGAACGACTGTTTAAGCAATTGTGTATGGACCAAATGATTCAACATGTCCTTTTAAAAAAGAAAGTGACAAAAAGTGAATTTCTTTTAATTTGTCTGCTACTCGAGCTGACAGATGAAGGTGAAAGATGGCTAGTGTGGAAAGACAGAGCCAGTGGTTAGGAAATGTGCCTTCCTTTCAGGAAACTGAGCTTTTCTTTGCATTTGCATTCACTCCCAGATCAGTGAAAAAAGATACTTTCCCCCCAGGTACCATCATACTCTTTCCTATATGAGTCATCACTCATCTTCATTTTTTTTCCTGCTCTAGATTAGGCAGGCAAGTTAAATCCTTCTGGCTTTTTTCCACATTCAATATGTTGTGGAATTCCTGGATGCATCATCTGCATTTTGTAGAGTTGCTACTTTGCCAATGAGATAGTTTGGTCTAGTGGTTAGGGAGCTGGATTCCTGTCTGGGAATATCAGGTTTGATTCCTCACTCCCCAATGAAGGCAGCTGGGTGACCATGGGCTAGTCACAGCTCTCTTCTGAGCTCTTACAGCCCCGCCTACATCACAGGATGTTCTGTTGTGGGGAGAAGAATAGAAAGCTTTGTCAGCCACTTTGAGTCCCCTTAAATGGGTGAGAAAAGCAAGGTAGAAAAGCCAACTCTTCTTCTTCCCACCTGCAGCTTTGTGTGTGCAGGAGTTCCCTAGAAGTGTATAGAATGTAGAGCAATTCTAACTGTTCTCCATGCCACCAGGCACGTCGGCCTTTGTACCTCTCCCTGCTGGGAGCAGTCCAAAGGAAACCTGACACAATCACGGTTAGCACTGTGTTGCCCCATCACTGAGGCATTGTCACCACATGGGTGTCTTGCTGCCATTGGTGTTGTTCTCCAATCACTGCCATAATGGCAATGAGTTGCACCTCACCAGCACTGAGCAAAGTGCTGGTGAGGTTAGGGAGACAGGCATCATCCAGAACTCTCCTCCATCTTCACTTCCGGGGAAGGTTCCCCCCAGGAAGCAAAGGTGCAAAAAGGTGGAAGATGTGGCCTTCTGTAAAGATGTTGTAGGTGCCAATTATGAAATATTTGCTGTGAAGCACAGAAAATTGCAAAACACAAAAATTAGATAAAAATGGACTTTGTTATTTCTCAGTGTCCTGTCTCACGGCGGCAGGACGCGCAGGCAGGCGCACGCACGTCAGCAGCGCTCCAGGGCATAGCGTTCTCAAGGTCAGGTCACGGTCCACGGTCAGGGTTCAGAGTTTCAGCAAGTTGGGGTGCAGTCCAGGGTCGGGGGGGTTCCAGAGGGTCGGCAAGTCCAGCAGATTCCAAAGTCCAAAGCACAAGTCCAGTCACACAGCAAGGTTGCACAGCTTTGTCTGCAACGTGCTCTGGGTGCCACCCAATTCCTTAAGTAGGGAAGCTGCATCACGCCCTTTTCTTTGCAGGTGTCTGATCCGTAATGAGCGGCGTGTGACTTGCTTCTCCCTGCGCAACACCTGTGGGGAGGGCCAGTCCAGTCCCTCCTCACTCTCACCTGAGGAGGAGATCACGCGCTCCTCGCAGGCGGGGTCCTCGGTGTTGGGGCCGGTACTGGCTGCCCCTGGTGATGACAGGGGCACAGGCGTGCGTGTGGGCGCATCTGCTTCCTCCTCCGAGGAACTGGCATCGGGAGACACAACGGGAGGCATTACACTCAGCTCTGAAAAAGAAGGGAGATTCTAATTGAATAGATAGTGGTAGGGATGTGAACGAATATTCAAAATATTCATTATTTGTATGAATTCGGACATTCGTATATGAACTGAATGTAAAGGCATTCATCCCTTCGTATTTGTACAAATATTAATATTTTGAGTTATTTGTATGAATAATTCAGGCATTTGTATGTGTATGGATACATACATATCAAGTACGTTTCCATATGAATCTTGTGCGTATCCGTATTCATCCATACAGATACATACAGGATGAAAATGGGATGCATACAGGACGTGTATGGATGCATACGGATGCTTACAAGATTTGTGTCATTGGATACATGTTGAATATTCAAATCGATACAAATGAATTTGTATCGATTTAGATGTTCAGACATTCATTTTTCTTTATTCGTACAAATTTGGATTTTTGAATATTTGATTCATTACGAGTCAAATACCAAAATTTGCATTTGTGCACACCCCTAGATAGTGGCCATGGCATATTCAATTTCTAGGAAAAGGTGAGAGAGTGTATTAGAGACAAGGAAATAAATCCTCCTTCTGGATATTTCAGGCCTTGATGGGTACGCATTCACCATGTGTTGAGCTCTCTGGGTATAGGCTACAATCCAGCCAGAAAAGAGAAGCTTTGATACTATCATCAATGGAGGACCCACACAAGCAAACAAGGGCATCTGGCAGGAACCCAGGGGATGGAACTTCTGTGACCCAGTGCACCACTGGGGATCATAGATGCCCCCAAGGGCAGAATCTACCCTTGGATTCAACTTTTTAGCAAAGCTGGGTAACCTGCTCTGGAAAACATTCACTGCCCCTGAACATCTCTGCCACTGCCATGCAGACTGACAACAGCAGTGTTAGTAGCTTAGGTGAAATCACCATCTGCTAGAAATGATTAAGCAATGCACAAAAAATGCCCAACCTTGTGGGACATTACCTGTAGGCCACTAAATGACAATAGGTGTATTGTTTTAGATTTGCTGATTTTTTAAAAGTGCTTTTAATGTATATTCTGTTTTTAAAATCTGTTGTTTTAATGGTTGTTACTTGCCCAGACACCTTCAGGTATGAAGCAGGATAGAAATGTAAATAAATAAATAAATAGGTGAAAACTTGGAAGTCAGGCTGTGGTCTACTTTCAGAGTGAGAGAATACATCAGCAAAGTTACAAGCTGTTTAATTGTTAAATAATTCAGAAAATCCACCTTTGGGATAGATAACATGGAAAGAAAATTACTGGCCACTTTGCTGATGTGTTCTCTTGTTCTGAAGGTAGACTGAAGCTGGATTAAACCTTAGGTGTGACTACAGCCGCAGAGAACTTTCAGTCCCTAGCTTCAATGTTCAAGAGCAGGAGAGATGGGCAGCATGCAAATGATGCCCCCTCCTGCCTTTGGGGCAGGTTTCCATGCTTTCTCCCCTCACACATATTTTCAACACTGTGCAGAAAGAGCTTGGTTTGCATGGAAGTTCAGTAATCAACTCAAAGGATCTCAAACCTCTAAAACTTTCGTGAATTCATTCAGCTGATATTGGTCTTAGTCCTGCCCTTGAGGCAGAATCATTAATGATGAGTGAGATATAAGTGTGCCTTATATAAAATGCTTTAAAATAAAGTAAAATGCCCCCACTGTTTACAACCAATTTCTGGGTGCTACCACAAACTGTTCTGCATTTGAACTTTCTATCTGTATGTGCATGTGCATTGGGTCAAACAGCCAAACCAAACAAAACCCTAAAGCAGGAAAACCCAAAGTACAAAACCAAAGCTAAACAGAAGGGTCCTGCAAGAGAAATAAAAATAACCCAATGGAGTAAAAGTAAAAAAGACAATGTCTGCCCCAGTCACCAGTGTGAATAGTAACACAAAATTCAAAACTATAAAGCTGAAAAGCAATTGTAATTTCTGAAAAGGTAACGATATCCCACTAATAAATTTTATTGAAAAATATTGAAAATAATAATATAATAATACTTAAATAAATATAATAAAATATGAAATATAGGAGGCCAGACGTGTTTCGAACAAGTCTTCTTCAGTGGCCTAAATGCAATAAAAAATAATATAATACCGCTCCCAACTGTGACTCAGTAAAGTTTTAAAATGACTGTGCTCTTCTGCTGCTAGTTACCTCACAAACAGCAACATGAAAGAAGAAAAGATATTGTAAAAGAAATTGTGCACCATTGCAGAGATAGTCAGTATAATATCCTCCAGATGTTATAGACAAGGGCTGCTATCATTCCTGAGTGCTAAGCATGCTGCTGAAGGCTGATGGGAGTTGTAGTCTGCAGCATCTGGAAGGTATCTACCCCAGGCTCACTCATTAATATATATATATCCACCTCCATAGGTTTCAAAAAGGGCAAAGACTAGAGAATTAAAAGCAAGAGACGAAAGATGAAAGTGGGAGGAATACTAAATGGGGGGAAGTGGGTGACATTTTGCAAGCTCAGCAGTTCTTCAGATGTGGTCTGGCATCTGGTTCATAAAGTTGAACAAATCAGCTCATTGTAGTCATTTATACATACATATATACATGTATAATATGCTGCAGATATATGCATTCTTTATAAATCCTGAAGACAGTTTTAGACCACTGCACTATAAATGATTGCCAGTAATAAGTGTTTGAAAAAAGACACTAAACACCACCACCACCCCATTTAATAGCCTCTTTGAAACAAGAAATCCCCTTTAATTTAAGACACCTTTTCCTCCCTCCCTCCTTTTCTGAATATGTGTCTGTGATCAGATAAGTTGATGCAGCCACTGCAGCTCTAAAATGAACTTTGTCATGAGGAAAGTTGTTGCCTTGATGTTTTACTGCAGTAGGGATTTGTTTGTGGCTTTTGCATACTTTGCTTTGGAGAAGAGATGGAGATGAGCCATATTTTGAATTCCTTCAGGAAGTTCCTGAAGTAAACTATGCGTGGTAAATGCTTTTCAAAATTTTCAGCTATGGTTGATTTTTGACACCCATTTTCAGGGCTTCAGTTTAGTTCTAGAATGCGTGGATTGACAGTAAAGAAATGATGTCCTCTGAGGATATGCGGAGTAATTTTCCTTTGTCATTTCTGAAATTAACTCCCACACATTTAAGATAAAAAGGAAGGGTCTAGAAATGTAGGCTTTAGGGCAGGGGGAGACAATCGCTCACTTGTCGTGTGGGGCAAGCTGGTCATGCAAAACAGTATACACAAATTAGATTTTATTTATGTATACTATTATTTATTTATTTACATTTTTATCCTGCCCTTTATCCGAGCAGGTAGCAGCATCTAAAATCAAACATCATTCAAAACAATAACAGCATCTGCCAGTGGAGAGAAAAGTGTGTCCCCACTTAGCTGAAGGCCAGGGCAAAGAGGTGCATCTTCACTGCCTTCCTAAACATGTACAATGAAGGTGATAGACACACCTCAGGGGGGAGACTATCCCATAGCCTAGGGGCCATCACTGAAAAGACCCTCTCCTGGGTGCCCACCCCTTTTGCTGATGAGGGTCGTGGGGCAACGAGGAGGTATGTATGTAGTAGAGGTAGAGATGGGGTACTGCTATTCTGTTGATTGCCTATTGGCAACATGACCCCATTCAGAATTGGGTACCCTCTAATTTCCTAGACCTGTGTCCCAGGATATCTCTATCTTGCCTGGATTCACTTTCAATTTACTGCTCCACATCCAGCCCATCACTACCAGTGATTGGAGAAAAGCATCTTCCTTTCAGTGAATCATAGGCACTTTTGAGCCTGCACGTTGTTGGTGAGAGGAGTGCCTCTGTTCCTTCCCTCCCTCACAAAGATGTTGATAATTTTGGTGTAAAACTGCAGAGATGTTCAGACAATTTGCCCATTGGTGCTTAAATCAATTAATTGCATGTTTCTCTCAGAAGATGGGAGGGAGAGGAAAATACATTTTTATAGCAAATAGCTAATTGCCACAATCATTGCATATTAATTAATTTCATGAATGAAATAAAATATAAAATAAACTTAGCTTCTCATTATATTGCCCAATATATTTATATATATATATGCATGAAATTAAAGCTCCATTTAAAACAAACCTAGAAGCTGATAAAAGGCAGCCATTTCACAATTTATGGACTTTCTCCAAAGTGCCTTTAAGATTTAGCAAGTGCTCAGTGTCACGAACACAGCAGCTGAAACATCTGAAACTAGTTAATGGCAATTTCCAGCTATCAAGGCGTTCCTTCTGCACCAACATGAGTAGCAAAAGCTTGGCCTAATGGATCTTGCCTTGTAACAATCAGTTAAAGGGTTTTTGCTGGAGTATACTTGAAATTCCCTGTTAAGAGTGCATGTATTTCTTGTCAAAGTAGTTCATAGCACCTCTTGTTCATTATTTATTTATATACGCCATTTGTCCATTGTGTTTGCAAGATTGGAAGGAAACCAGGAGGGGATAAATGTTAGTTGTACCTGTTTAGGTGGGTGGGGTGGAGAGCAAGACAGATGAAATGAATTAAAGCACATAAGGAGCCAGTCTCTTATCTGAGAATACTGAGTGTGATTCTGCGTTCCCCCTCAAAGCCAGCTGGGTGACCTTGGGCTAGTCATGGCTCTCTTCTGAGCTCTCACAGCCTCACCCACCTCACAGGGTGTTCTGTTGTGGGGAGAAGAATAGAAAGCTTTGTCAGGGTGAGAAAAACAGAGTAGAAAAGCCAACTCCTCTTCCTCCTCCTTCTTTCAAGTCTGAAGAGGCCCAGAAATTGTGGCCAGATTTCATAAGGGAGGTATTCCTGCACCTTGATAATTGTAGTTGCCCTTGGGTGTTTTTCCACTGAGCTCCTTTGATGTGGATCTAAGAAGACCCGGATCTAAGGAATGGGTACTTCCCTTAATCTGGATCTACTAGATCCAGGTTAAGGGAAGTTCCCAATGTGTTTCCATGGGTGGTATAGCAACCAATAGCAATGGGTGCTAGCCTGCCTGCTGTGGAAACATTGGAGCACCCTTTTGTAAATTTGGATCTGCCCACGAGGGATCTGCCTGTCACCCCAGGTGTTTTGGGGGACAGGGGGTGCAATCTCCAAAGTTGCCTTTGGAGATTAGCAAAGACTCCGGAGTCCCTCTGAAGTTGCCTTTGGAGATTAGCGCAGGTTCTGCAGAAAAACCCCTTGCAGCAGTGAAAGGCTACGGAGGATCTTCAAAGTCAGTGGCAGATCGCAATCTGCAGCTAACTTCAAAGGTCCTCCGGAGCGCTTGACAGTAGCATTGCTCTCACAAGGGGTTTTTCTGCGAAGCTTGTGCTAATCTCTGAAGGCAACTTTGGAGGGACTTCAGAGGGACTTTGAGGTTTTGATTTTGAGGCACCCACCCATGGCACCCACCCATCTAGACCCCATTGCCCAATTGCAGTGGAAACAGGCTCCCTATAATCCAGATTTTATGGCTGAAGACCCTATTGTAGACCCCTTTAATGGAGTCTACACAAAATCCAGATTATAGGTTGTAAAGGACCCATATGATCCGGATTTCCCTAGCTGTGGTGGAAACAGATGTATCTCTAATGGGGTCTGTAGTGGAAATGGGGTCATCCGGCTCTCAGCCAAATGGGTCCTTAATGAGTGTTTCAATGGGTACTTAGTGCGAGTGGAAAAACACACCTTTTCTACACCTTTTCCAGTTTTACAATATCTTTTCTGAGGTGTTGTGGCTAGAATTGTACACAATTCTAACCAAGGGGGTGAAGCTGGATGTGTCCATGAAGTTATAAATGCCTCTCCTAAGGAAGAGGTATTATGTCCCTGGGTCTTTCCGCATTTGCCGCCGAAAACGGATCTATAAGATCTGTTTTCCAGAGGAACGTTTTTAAAAAAGAATCTGTCTTAAACAGAGACAGATTCTTGGAGGCCCCGCGTGTACGCATACGCGTGGGGCAGTGGCGGCAGGGCCAGATGGGAAAACGGGTTGGGGTTGGTGCTGTGCGAGTGCACCACCACCCATCCCAAACTGGCCCTGCCGGACCTGCCTAGCTGTCAGAGAGGCAGAGTGCATGCTCTGTGACTTTGACAGTTGGGCGAGTCTGGCAGCCAGCTTCCCTGCCTTCCCTCTGGCCAGAGAACTGACGATCCTCCTTTCTTTGGCCAGGGTAAGGCAGCTCCTATTCCTACTCTCACCCCCACCCACTGAGAGTCCCTCCGACTTACCTGATCGTTTCCAGCTTGATTCTGAGGCTGGTAGGGCAGGCACCTGAGGGTCCCAGCAGCCTAGGGATGCTGGGAAATGTAGTCCTGGGCTGCTGGGACCGTCAGGGCCATGGCGCTTGCATGCACGATTGGCACCTGCCCTGCCAGCCTCAGAATCGGGCTGGAGATGATCAGGTAAGTCGGAGGGACTCTCGGTGGGGTGGGGGTGAGAGTAGGAATAGGAGCTGCCTTACCCTGGCCAGAGAACGGAGGACTGCTTGCCCTACTGCTATTAGCAGTTCTGTGCTGTAAATGAAACAGAAGAAGAAAGCAGCCTTCCCTGTAAGCAGCTCATAAACTAGCACTTGATGCTCTGGAGCAGATTCAGAGAGGATTCGAAGGCCAGCACATTCAAAATGGCTCCTTTCGCATGAAGTTCCATCCCATGTACTTTGATGTGAAGCCAATGGGGAAAAGAAATCAGGCACATCCCTACTTGTTTAATTATTATTTAAAAAGAAAAGATTTTGAGTAGATTTTTTTCCTTAAACAGCACATTGAGCCCATTTGGGATATAGAACAACTGAGGCCTTGCATAGATCTCTCTTTATCTGTTTTTACATACATGCCCCCAGCTCCCACCTCCACTACCAGTATGAACTACATCTACAGATGATATTTTTCTGGGCGTTTTGAATAGCCAATGGGGATGGATCACATTTCTCCATTTTACAGAGGAAAAGCGGGCTATGTCTCCGTTCTGTATTTTGGGTCTGTCTCTCTCTACACACACACACACACACACACACAACACACACACATACTGATGTAGAGAAACCATCATAGAAGTGCCAACCTGTCATCTCCAGCGATGCTCAAATTCATTTTGCATAATGTGAATGGGAAGGAAGGAGTTCAGTGCCTCATGCTGTATTAGTGTTCTGCTCAGGGCGCTATAGACTCAAATCTCATTAAATATGGCTGTTTGAAATGACTTAGACATTGAATGGCAGTGGGTCTGTATTATCAGCACTTACAGTAGGTCCAGGGGCTCATTGTCTGGGTTGTATCAATGCACAGTTAGACTACCTTTCTTCACTTATCTGAGAAAAGCTCTCACTAGTTAAAATTAGAAATGCCCTGACAGTGGATTATCTCCTGCTCACTTCTACCCATAGGTGAGATGGTAAAAATCCCTGCTTTTTTATGAGGTAATAATTACCAGCCTTTTGGAAGAAGAAAATGGTCTGTCTTTGCATTTCAGATATAATGCACCATAGGTCTTCTCCTTGTACAATTCAGTGCTTCGTGTGACTCGTCACAAAGAGACAGAAGCAAGTGCTGTGTTGGATCAGAAATGTGAAGCCCACACTTTTCTGTATACGAAGCCTACACATTCCCACCAAAGATTCAGACTGCTTTTAAAAGACTGGTGGATGCCCAACATCCTTTTTCTCATCTTTAAATAATTACAGTACTGATTTCCACCCCTTCGCCCAAAACAAAATAACCCTCAGGCACATGACACATATTGCAAATGCTTGGTGTTGATATGAATGATGAAATCCTAAATTGGGCTAAGGGTTCTGATTGGCTACATGCGTAGACCAAGGTTGAATACTATATCATAAACTCTGCTGTTCTGTACACTCAAACTGTAAAGTCAAAACTTCATTGCTGTTTTTCTTTTTATGGACTATCAACCAAAGGCCATTTCTACACTGGGCCTTATTCTGGATTCTATCTCAGAATAGGGACCTGCCATCTGCGTGCTGGTGCAGACTGTGGCAGGCTCTGTAGAATGCATCAGCATGCAGATGGCATGTCCCTGTTCTGAGATATAGCTCAGAACAATGTCCAGTCTTGAAAGGTTCTAAAACAGGATTATTTATTTGATATATTTTTCTAAATACATTTTGTATAAATGTTTTTTGAAATGTGGGATCATGAAAACAATTGTCCCAAAGCGGAGGAGATTCATGGGGACTTTTGTTCACTCTGCCATTCAGTGAAGCCAAGCTTTATTTTTTGTGGCAAAACAGCACTTAATTCATATTGGAATTTAAAATGCCTACCAACTATATTGCTCAGTGTGGGAGAATGAAAAAGTCTAAATGAGCACATTTTCACACCTTTGGAGAACTATGCATCCACTCCCAAATGAGTGCACAATATGGTTCATTATTTGGTTCAATATGGTTCAATATCTTCAGCTTATGCACAATCATAACTTAAGGATCAGTTATGTAGGAGGGTAGCTCACTTTGGTTCTCCTTGAAGTGAATTCAAACCAATAGGAAGTTAGCAATTAAGACAGTATACAGCAACACATTACGTTTTTGTGCTCCAGGGTTCCTAGTTTCTATACAAGTGGACTATTCATAGTGGGGTGATCAGGATGGACCAATGTGCTCTGGGCTGGAGGAGTGTGTTGCCACCTCCATCTTGGAGAGGCCAAGAGTGTGCACAGGTTTCCTGATCGCCTCCAGCTGTGGAGCTGTGAAGCAGGCCATAGTCCCTGAACTTAACTGCCGGGTAACTTAACTATCCCAAGGCAGTTAGGTGTGAAAAAGCCAGTTTCAGTACAATATGTGGCATATTCGTGCTCCAAGAGCAATTAACAACAAAGAAAAATGTTGGAGTGATATGTCTTTCTTACACTGAACTCCTGTTTAAGAACCATATTGGAAATATGTTCAAGGAAGCTGTACTGAGTGAAATGCCATTAGAGAATTGCTAAGGTTAGCCAGCCCTTGCCGTTATTACATAGTGTTTTGATTTGCTTTCAACCCTTAGATTCAGTTATTTGTTTTAAGAGGAGAGAGAACTTCCATTTGGAGGCTCCTCCTTTCTGCAGATTTTGGAGTAAGGAGGCACCATTTTCAGACACAGAGTACAAAACTCCAAAGCCCAAGGGCAGCTCCATGAGCTAAGTGTAGACACCTACAACTGATTTCCCCTTTTTTCTTTTGAAAACATTGCACTTATAAGTAGTTCCTCAGAAAATTATCACTCCTTAATTGTATTAACATCTGCAAAGAAGCATTATAATTTGGGAAGTGGAAACACAGATGAGCTTAACTCAAGGAAAGTCAAGGACATGTATTACAAATTTATAGGATCTAATAAGGTGAATTTTCCAACATTAGATGAAAACTGTGCTGGTCCCAAAGGGTGGGTGGGGGAGAAGAGGTGAGATTTTGTTAATAACAAAATTTGCACTTTCAACTTGTCACCACAATGGACTGTAAAATGAGATGTGATGCAGATAAACATGGCATTACACACCTGAAAGAAATAGGAGAAAGATTAGGATGTAAAGTATATTTTCCAATCCCTCCCTCCCCCAACCCCCATATACAGATGCAGAATACAGAGTAGTGGACATGATTGAAATTTGCATTTAAATGGAAATGGTTAAAGGTAAAGACACAATGTTTAGAAAAATGAGAGTATCCATTTTTCTAAGAGGGATGCATACTGTTATTGTATACCATTAGGATGTCAGAGAGCCTAAAAATGTTTAGAAATATTAGATGCTGCTACAGAACAAAGAACACAGAATGCCATTTGGAAATGACTAGACACTGCGAATGAATTTGACCAAACGCTACATCACATACAATTGTCTTTAATGCTTTGTGCTGCCATTGCCTAATGGGAACCCTGTTCACTAAAGAGTAGAAGATCTATTAGGCTGCTTTCTGTTACTTTTCAAATGTAATAAAATCCAGAGTTCATTCATCATTGCATTCCAGTGATTGTGGAAGGCCATTCTCGGTAGGTTATCAGTAGACCCTAAAATGTTCATCTGGTACAGCCCTGGCATATTTATTGTGAAATCTAATGGTGTCAGATGATGATAATAAGGCCATGAGAGGAGCTTTGCTGGATTGGGACACAATTCATCTAGTCCAGCACTGTATTTCACAAAGTTGTCTACCGATTGTTCCTGGGCATTCTCAAGCAGAAGACAAGGACAAAACCTCTACTTTCTCTTGACTCCCTGAGAATGGACCTTAGAGGCATTTTGCATCTCTCTCTGACCTTGAGGCAGTACCTAGGCATTCTGTCCAGCAGGTATTCATGTCCTCCATGAATAGTCTATTTAAAAAAATGAGAGAGAAATCCTACAGGATCAGGTGCAGTCCATCCAATCTAACATCCTTTCTCTCAGAATGGTCCACCTGTTGTTCTGGGCATTCTCAAGCAGAAGACAAAAGCAAAACCTTCACCTGCTTTCATCTCTTTGCAAAAGGCCTTCAGAGAAATTTGTTTCTTTTGTTATCAAGAGATCAGATTTACCTTTTGCTCTCCAGAAGAAAAGTAAAATACAGGTAGTAATATTTCATAAACTTGTTTGGGCCTTTGACAGTCAAGATACCTTTGTTACAAAAATGGTAGTAGTCTTAACACAGAGATAAAAGTAGCACTTACAAAGCACCCTTCCCAAAGTCCCCTCCAAGCATCCCTTTGTTTTTATTTCACAAAGCCAGAACTCACAGTTTTTGGGCCATCTCCACTCCTAACATGACTGTCCTTCTAGGCTTCCATATTTTGCACACGTGGAGACAAATTTGCACATTCAGGTGAATGCATCTTGACTCCTGCTGAAAGGGGGTCCTTCACAGTTTTGACTTTAGATTGTTTTTGAGGACATCTAGAGGCAGTTAGCTTTCTATATACCCTCCTGTAATCTGTTAAATGTGTGAAGGGAAAATCCAGAATAAAAAACAGAATGAATGAGATCTGGAGCAAGTTCAAAGACGGGCCACCAAGATGGTGAGTGATCTGCTAACTACATCCTATGCTGAGCAGTAAAAGGAGCTAGACATGTTTAGCTTGTAGAAGAGAAGACTGAGAGGAAACATAATAGCTGTCTTCAGAGGGATCAGTCCTGTACTCATTTTCACAAGAGGTAAGGACTAGAAGAGTGGAAAGTCCACAATGGAGAGTGGAAAGTCCAAAATTAAACCACATAGAAATGAAAAGGTGTGAACAGTGAGACCTGAAGATGGACTGAAGAAGATTTAAAGTGAAGGTGTGACTACAGCCTATGTTTCTATTATTCTATGGTGGTCCTTTGTTCCTTTGTCCTTCCTTCCTTCCTTCCTTCCTTCCTTCCCTATTGCTTTGTGTGTTTTTTAAAGAGAAAAATGGATACTATACATGACATATAAATTCTGGTATAAGGAAACATTTTGTGTAAAGCACAAATGTGTAATTTATGTTACTATGAAACTGAAATACAGCCATCCCTTGTATAAAGCTGTGACCTGGGCTGAATTCACACTTAGGCCTCTGGTATGCAATTAGGACAGCTCTGGTACCAGCTCTGTACCAGAGCTGTATCAGAGCTGTCCTAATTGCATACCAGAGACCTACGTGTGAATTCAGCCCTGGTTTCCACAAATAACTATGCAGTGCAATTGCTGTCTATGGAAAACTGGAAGTTAAAGGAGCCATAGAGGCTTTGACTGCCAATGTAAGTCAATGCCATCATACAGGGCTTTTTTGCACCAATGAGGATCAAGTGTGGTGGCAGCAATTTGCAACATAACCACTAAACTAGCCTCTTACCAGGGCAGCACTGCTTGTGTAAACAACCAGCCCAGGGCTGGCTAGATAACCAAGGCAATATTGAAGGCAATGTCTGGTGCATGTTCAGACATTGCCTTGGTAATTTGGATGCTCTGCATGACTTCCCAGCTGCAGTTGTTCAGCCATGCCCACTTGATGCACTGTACCTGGAAGGGGGTGTAGGTGCAGCATCTAGGGGTGATCCAGCCATTCCTGGTAAAACAGCAGACTGCTTTTTGGCAGTCCACAGCTGGATCACTCTGGAAGAGTTGCTGCAGGTCCCCAGTGTGGGTGAAGTGAATCAATGAGCAGCCTGGACTATTCTAGCACACAAGTGTGAGCAGGCTCAGAGATTTGACCTAGTCAACTGCTGTAAAGCAGTGGCACCTCACAGTCAAACAACATCGCTGAATGTTTCCAGGATTGTTCTAACATGTGGAAAAATTGTACAAAATCTGGATATGTCAATAAATTGACTAAGAAATGTTTGACAAGCAATAGACACATTTAAGAGCATTGGAACTGCACAGATCATGGATGTTACATTTGGTTTACATTTAAGAACATAAGAACATAAGGGGAGCCCTGCTGGATCAGGCTACAGCTGATCTAGTCCAGCGTCCTGTCACACACAGTGGCCCACCAATTGCCCATGGGCATTTCAATCAAAGACAAGGGCAAAATTCTCCTGCTTTCAAATCCCAGCAAATGGCCTTGCCTTAGAGGCATCCTGCTCGTACCCCCTCCATTCTAGTAGCCATTGATACATTTAGGCCATGCCAGTTACAGTCCCATGAGTCTTGGGAGCCAAATGGAGCGGAAGCATTTATTTACCCGACCCTCCAGATGCCAAAGGTCTAAGCTCTGGCTTGGAGGAACCTTCTGACAGTAATGAATGTCAGTTAATGGGTTACCCCATGGAGTGGTAAGTTCCCCTTCACTGAAAGTTTTTAAGCAGACACTTGAAAATCATCTCTCAAGGATGGCTCAGTGACTCCTGCACTAAGCTGCAAGTTGGACTTTTTCTGAGATCCCTTATAACTTTGTCTGTGGGGCTAGCTATAATTTGGCCAATCAAATCCCAGTGGAATAATTAAATAAATAAGTAAATTGTTTTTGTTGTTGTTGTTGGGATGCTTTTCCCCAGATAGTTTCCATTCCATACATATGGATTTCTTTAAGCAAAGAATTTTGTTTTCTGATTCCAAAGTATTTGTGTTCCAGGGATTTGTGTGGTACTAGAAAACAAAACTTCATATACAAAGTCCATGTATTTGAAGAATCTATGCTAACTAAACTGTGCCAGGTTTTGTTCTCATTATAGTATATTGTTATCTCACCAGTTTTGAATTCAGGGCAAGTCTATAGCATCCAGTCTGAAAGGTATAGGAGAATTCCATAGCAGTTATATTGAAGAGATAAATGGGAATGTTATGCTAAATTTGATATTCTAAAGGAAAGTTTTATGAATCAGAAATGCTAAGGAACTTCACCATGAGTTGATGCAAGCTCCAGAAACTCACAAAACTAATCTGAAAGGGGAAATAAATGTTCTTTTAGCTCTGATTAAAATTTCTTTTTAGCTCTGATTAAAATCTGAGGATACAAGGAGAATAGATTCATGGAGTTTTACTTTAAGATTGTCAACTGCATTGATACTAACAAGGAAACACTGTAACAACTTTTAGTTTGCTTTTATAATAATTTTAACTCTCACTAGATTGAATTTTCACTATGTACTTAGTGAACCTTTTACACTGGACAGTACTTTGCCAAAGTGTTTGATCTGGATTTATAAATACCAGCTCAAAAATGTTCAGTAGTAACATTTTTGGGCATTCATCATTGGCCCTTGAAATGCACATATTAAATTAGAAGTCAATATATACGAAGACTATGTTATTTCCCAGTGGTTAAACAAACTGGAAAGCAGAGGACAGCCAGTTCAAGCCCTGGCCTCTCCCTGGAGATAACCATAAAGGAGGCCAAGAAGTCAACCAAAAGCTGGCCACAGCTTGGTGGCACCCAACAAAAACAATGATGGTGACAATTTAGAAGAACTATGGAAGTGAAAGTAGGAAACATAAAATCTGGATTGATCATAAATAATAAGATGAAAGCATAACACAACCTTTAATAAGTAGCTAATAATCTTTCTCATTTTAATGTGTAGGTGCAAATGCTGGACGTTGAAAGAGAGAAAACATAGGAAGATTATGAACATGGTAGCCATGTACTGTAAGAAAAACCAATCAGTCTTTGCTCACATCAAATTCACCTCTGTGATATTTTTTTAAAATGAAAAATTTAATAAATGTACAAGATAGCAATAACATGGGCTGCACAGAGATTCACATGAACTAACCTTATTTCTGGTCATGTTAGAACATTTTATCCATAAATAATCTTAAGAATTGAAATAACACTAAATATATCCTAGGCATAAATTGTTACACTAGTGTTTAAATTTATCCTAGGAAGTACCTAACCAGTGGTGGCTATTCAAACCAAGAGTGTTTCCGCACATGCTGCCGAGAAACGGATTAAAGTAAATCTGTTTCTTGGCGATCCATCCTCCCAAGGACCTGCCCCAAATAGGGACGGATCCTTGGAGGCTCCACGGGTCCACACATGCGTGGGGAAGATGGATTCGGCTGTCCGGATCCCCTGGGTGTTGTGTGGAGGCTGCAGCACCCATTCCAAAGGGGATCCAGCCTCCTGCACCATTGACACCACCCCCGGAGCTGTGGGACTGGAGCATGCAGCTGCTAGTCACCGCACATTTCCGGTGGTGCGCAGCACACAGGGGAGGGTAGAAGGAGGCAAACTGGCCTGCTTCTGCCCTCCTCCAGAAGGCGGCCGCAGGGACATCCATCCCTTTGCCTGTCCATGTGCAGAAGCATCCTGCTTCCACATGGATCAAGGTGAAGGGATGGATTGAAGACCTATTTTTTTAGGTCCTCATTTAGACCCAGTTTTTGGCAGCGAGACCCAATTTATAGACTGATCTCGCATGCCAAAATGCAGAAGCGGCTGCCCTGAAGGGTCCCTAAAGAGGTCTGTAATGCAGAATGTTAGTACCCAAGGATTTAAAATGTGTTCTAAATGGGTCATTAAACTGGTTTCCGCGGCCAGTTCGGAAACACCCCAAATGTGGAAGGGTCAAGTGAGCTTCAAACCATGTTTTTAAGAACAGTTGTGAAGAAATTGCAACAAAGGGCTGTTCTTGGAGAAGATTAATGTGATCTAAATGAAGGGAATGTAATTACTGTCAGTCACAGAATGGCAGTGATTTGGATGTGTGATTGCAAAAAAATGGGAGACTAGAAGAAAGTACAGGCTTGAAGGAAATGAAAGAAACAGACAATGATGGACAAGACAGAATAATGGACTCAAAGAAACAACTGGTGCATCTTTGGAGGTAGAAAATATTTTAAGACATTACCTTTGGCAGGATCTTCATGGTAAGAAGAGCACTACATAAGTAGCACTCTTCATAAAGTCAGTGGTAACACCTTTCCTTTATACCTTCTTCATCTTCAGATCTGACTGCTCACACTTTTTCATTCCTATCCAGTTCATTTGTGGAATTTCTACCCTTCATTTGGACTATCCTGAATGGAAAGTCCACAAATGAACCAGATAGAAATGAAAAGGTGTGAGCAGTCAGACCTAAAGATGGTCTGAAGAAGGTTTAAAGTGAAGGTGTGACCACAACCAAAGTGATGATGTGCTTTTCCTATGCCTGCCACCACTCCCAACCATGTAGAAACCACAGCTTGGGAAACTTTCATCACCTGGCTTCAAAATGTTTCTCCACCCACAACAGTTTAGTCAGACATAAGAAATGCCCTTGGAAGTGGGTCCTGTTCTGTATTTCTTTAAACAGGGCCATGTTATCTGGTTCAAAGAAAGCAGAGCAGACTCAAGAAAGCAGCAGATCTGCACACCGTAACAGTGGCAGTAGTGCAACAATACAGCAGAAGTTAGTGCCATCACAGTGCTTATTCCCACTCTACCTTGATAGGACTCTTCAGAGTACTTATGTCAGGTTCTGCGTTGGCTGCTTGCTGCACACCCAGTGAATTGTAGATACTGGGAAATGTGGATGCTGCAGCCTTAAGGCATCAGTCACAGCACCACAAAATCACTGTGAAGATTCTAGCACCACCAACAACAAACGTTCATAGTCATAGTCAAAAGATTTGCTAAGATTTGTCACTCTTATAATGGATTGTCTGCAGTTAGGGATTTATTTATTTTGGAGGGGGGAGGAGTCCAAGAATCTTTGATTCTTACCATCTCAGAAAGTTCCAGTGGCAATAGAGAATTATTGTAAAGTTCACAATTTAACAAGAGATACATTTGTTATCATTTTGTGCATTTAAGTAGCTCTCATTTCCTTTGCAGTCCTACTCATTTATGTTATCTTTAACATTAGTGCATGTTTTTCTGTGTGCTTTTACTGCACTTAAATTACAATGCAACATCTGGAAAATGATACTCATTTGTCTGGAACCTGTGTCCCAACTTCTATCTCCAGTAAACAAACACACAAACAAACTTCAGTGTGTATATATTGGCCACAGATTTCAAAGTTAAGAATGCTTATGCAGCCTATGACTTCTTAGTAGGGTGGTTGACTAAGGCTGAAAAAGAATTTGGCCTATTCTCTGGGTATGCGTGAAAATATAAAGCAAGCTTAAGTTAATCACTGCTAATTTCAGAGCATTTTCTTACCATCAGAATGAAAAGGGAAGCAAGGGGTGTTTTTCCACTGTCACTGTACCCATTAAGTACCCAATAAATGGGTACAAAAATGCCATTACGTACCCATTAATGAGTACTTAATGGCTACTTTTAGTGGTACTGGAAAAACACCCAAGAACTCCAATGTTCAATAAATCATGTCTTAGGATCTCCACTAGTATGAACAGTGCAGAATAAGTAACAATGACATTATAGTAAATTTGTTTGTTTCTATTTCTATCCTGCCCTGTACTCAAAAGTCTCAGAGTGTGTTGCAATAAAAGAATAATAATAAAATATTTTAAAAGCATGACTAAAACATTGACAGGGCCTACGTGGGGAGGGGGTGAAGTTCAGGGTAAAGAGGTGTATTTTTAGATTGACTACCTTACCGCTATGTGTAGTTAATATTAAAATTGTAACTCTTTTAATAATGTCCTTCACCTCTCTTTGCTCTGCCAACTAGTTGTTCTAAAGTCACTGCTGGATAATTGATGTCAAGTAATTCATTCACTATCCAGCTTGGAAAAGCAATAGGGTGCAGTCTGCTATATAATGTGCAATTGCAGCAACATGTAAGAATGCAATACATACCAGGGATCTACACAAGTATACTAAGGCCATGATCAGATCTCCAAGTAAAGTAGCAAATAAAATCTCTCATGACATTTGGGTTGCATGATTGTGTATACCTGGTGTCTGTGCTCTACCTTGGAAATGCAGAAAGGCAGAGAAGGGGAGAATGTAGATTTTGCACTCTGAATTTTTTTTAGTAGAATTCTTCCCCTCTTGCATTCATCTGAGCATTTATCTGATGCACATCAGTGAGCCAGTTTGGTCTTCTGGTTAGAGTTTCAGATTCTTATCTGGTAGTCTCCCAGTTTGATTCCACACTCCTACATGAAGCCGGTCAAGTGACCTTGAGCTAGTCATAGTTCTATTTTGAGCTCTCACAGCCCTACCCCATAGGGTGTCTGTTGTGGGGAGAAGAACAGAAGATTTGTAAGCCATTTTGAGTTCCTTCAAGGGTGAGAAAAGTGATGTATAAGCAAATCAACTCTTCTTCTTCTTCACTGGCACAGCAAGTGAACAACAGGCTGAATTTGCAGCCATAAAACACACTGCATGGCAATAAATTGCCACATGGCATGTTATGATGGCACAGCCACAATAGGCCCCTGTGACAGGCCCCTCTTGCTTTAATGGTAGGTCACCACTACTTTCTCCAGCGGTACTAATGATTGGTGGATGGCCTCCATAGTTCCTATCACTTCTGATTTTCCATCAGCAGCAGTTACTGGCCTAATTGTTTTACACCACATGAGGAGCTGCTATGTTATGGATTCTACCTGTTGCAGAAAGGCCATTCTACTCTTATAAGACTATATCAGTCATCAGTCATCTATAAGTTACTTTGGAGATGGGAATAGAATTCAATAGAAGTTAAGACCTACTACCATTATTTGAAGTTCTAGTTTTGTGAAGTGAGAATTTTGGATCTCACCTCTCTCTAGCTTTCTAGCAGTAAAGTGCTGGCTTATCCTCTGGAGAGAGTGGATAATGCAAACTGTATATGGGGATGCCATTATCCTAAAATGCCCCATTAAAATGAAGGGTCACTGAGCAGGAAACATTTCTAGGAGCTATGTTGGCACAGGCATCTCCTCCTGGGGGTGCCATTTCCTGTGGCTGGCTTCAGAAGAAGTTACGTTCACAAGTTCACTGGGTAATGGATCAAACCCTCCACAGCTGACTGCTGTGCAGTTTTTCATACATTTGATTATAACTGGCACTAACAAAAAGCATAAGCCAGACAGATTGCTGATTTCTAAATTGGGTCATTATGTGTGGTGGGGAGAACCCTGAAGCAACTGAATTCACACCAACGGAACCCCTCCAAAGATTTCAGAGTTTTATTTAAATGCCATGTATACCCTGCATGAAAAGCTACATAGATCAAATATATACATCTCTACCATTAAAGTTTCTTTTTTCATACACCTATGAGTATGTTCTTGTCTTCCAAGACTTCAACTGCCTGCACTGCTAGAGACCAAAAATAAAAAAAAATTAATTGAAATAAAGATAAGATAGAAACCTTTAATTTACTTTCTCCCAGAGCAACAGGACTTCACCAGCTGTATCTTTTTTCACCTGGACTGGTGAAAAAAAAATCTTTAGATGAAATATTTCAGGGATTTGGGGATTTTTTTGTGCCTCAGGACAAAAGATGGTGCTTATAAAAATGATCACTGTCCTTCGTTCAAGGCAAAGTTCCACCCTTATTGAAATGCCAATGACAGTGAAAAGAATGTCATTTCCATAGACCCTCCTGAATGCTTAAGCTGCTTAACATGCTCAACCAAAGTAAAGAGGGAAGGAGGCACCAGCAGCATTTTATCCTGCAACCAATATAGAATTCTCATCTAACACGTACAAATATTTAAAGAGCAAAAATTCTCACTGTTTCCATTTGGGGACAGAAATGTTCAACAACCTAAGGGTGCTTCCGCACAGCACCTCTGAAATCTGGATCTACTAGATCTGGATTTTGGAAATCCGTGTTAAGGTCGATCCTGATCTAGTAGATCCGGATCTACTAACACCGCTTCCATCTGCACATGGAGCAGTAGGACAGAATTAGATCCGGATTTGAGGTGCACTGCACCCACCTCAATCCGGATCTCCAGAGGCCCTCCCCCGGCCTGCCATGATTGGCTCCTCTGGAGCCGAGGATGGCGAGCCGAGGGACTCCATTTTCGTGGCTCCTCCTCGCCCCAGAAGTGGTGAATTGCCACTTCTGGAGCTGGGGGGGTGTCATGTAAACCCCACTAGCCCACCCTGGGGGTGACCAAGTGAGATCCCCTCATTACCTTAATGCAGCCAGCCTGGTTCTGGCTGTGGGGTCCCAGTTACCTTGGTGCCTTCATCCTGTGCACCTCCCGATTGGCCAGAGCCATGCCTGGCTTCAGGAGGCTCTCTGTGCAGGTACCGACCCTGGCCAATTGAGAGGCGCGCAAGACACAGGAATAAAGGCAACCAGGACCTCGCTCGGTCGCCCCCAGGGTGGGCTAGGAGGGGTTAGGTGAAGCTCCCCCTGGCTCCAGAAGTGGTGATCCGCCACTTCTGCGGCAAGGGGGAGCCACAAAATTGGAGTCTCCCAGCTCTCCATGCTGGGCTCCAGAGGAGCCAACCATGGCAGGCCGGGGGAGGGCCCACTTAGAGAAATGGACACCCATTTCGGATGTGTCGTAATAGCAAAAACACTATGGGCCTTTCCGCACTGGCTCTAAAAACGGATTTAGAGCCAGATGTGGAACGCATTTAGACGTGGCTTTCGCATAGGGATCGGAATTAGGACCCCTTTGAGTAAGCCGCGTCCACATATTGGCAGGCAAAAATAGTTGTTTAAACCGGTTTTGCGGCCGAAATCCTACCCAGATATAAGACCTGAAAAAATCAGGTCTTACATCTGGCTTTCCCCCTGAAAACGGTTTGGAAACGAATGTTTCCGCACCGGAGGGGGAAAAGCCGGATTGCCGGTGCATGCCCAGCTGTCAGAGAGGCAGAGCGCATGCTCTGCCACTCTGACAGGTGGGCGGGTCCGGCAGCCGGCTTCCCTGTCTTCCCTTTGCCAGAGAACCGACAATCCTCGGTTCTCTGGCAAGGGTAAGTCACCCCCTACACCCACTCTCACCCCCAACACCCCCAGAAAGACCCTAAAACTTACCCGACCGGCTGCACCTCAATTCTGAGCCTCGGAGCACCAGCATGAATCGCGCATGCGCACACCACGGCCTTGCCTGTCCCAGCTCCCCAGGGATGCTGGGAAATGTAGTCTCAGCCTTGACCTGCAGACGATCAGGGATATCAGAGGGATTCTCAGTGGGGTGGCAAGGGTAGGGCACCCCCTACTTTCACCCCCACCCCACCGAGAATCCCTCCGATGTCCCTGATGGTCTGCAGGTCAAGGCTGAGACTACATTTCCCAGCATCCCTGGGGAGCTGGGACTGGCAGACAATGCAGGTCAATGCTGAGACTACATTTCCCAGCATCCCTGATCATCTGCCAGTCCCAGCTCCCCAGGGATGCTGGGAAATGTAGTCTCAGCATTGACCTTCAGACCATCAGGGACATCGGAGGGATTCTCGGTGGGGTGGGGGCGAAAGCAGGGGGTGCCTTACCCTTGCCACCCCACCGAGAATCCCTCTGATGTCCTTGATCGTCTGCAGGTCAATGCTGAGTCTTGCAGCACCGGCGCCAATCGCTGACTGTCGCAGCAGGCCAGGACTACATTTCCCAGCATCCCTGGGGAGCTGGTACTGGCAAGGCTGGGGCGCGCACATGCGTGATTGGCACCAGCGCAGCCAGGCTCCAAATTGAGGTGCAGCCGGTCAGGTAAGTCGTATGGTCTTTCTGGGGGTGTTGGGGGTGAGAGTGGGTGTAGGGGGTGCCTTACCCTAGCCAGAGAACTGAGGATCGTCAGTTCTCTGGCAAAGAGAAGACAGGGAAGCTGGCTGCCGGACCTGCCCACCTGTCAGAGTGGCAGAGCATGCGCTCTGCCTCTCTGACAGCTGGGCAGGCGCTGGCAGGGCCGGTTTGGAATGGGTGCTGGTGCACTCGCACAGCACCCACCCCAAACCATTTCCAAATCCGGCCCTGCCGCCGCTGCCCCGTGCGTGTGTGTACGCGCGGGGCCAACGAGAAGCCGTTCTTACTCAGAACCGTTTTCCGTTGGAAAACGTTTCACCAGAAAAGGGATCTGTTAGATCTGTTTTCGGCGGCGTATGCGGAAAGGCCCTATGTAGTCTTCCAGGAAACTGGTTTAAGGGCCGCTTAACACCCATTAGCGACACATCTCATGGGAGTCAATGCGGAAGCAGACTCCCCAATGTGTCTCTAATGGGTGCTGCTGTGCGGACGTGGTTTTCCCAAGCATTTAAAATGTGGTCTTAATGGGTGTTAAAGGGTCAATGTGGAAGCACCCTAAATGTCATTTGTGGACTCCATCTCTTAGTGGGTTCTATTCTGCTTCCAGCCTAACCATTGAATTTTTTTCCCATCTCTATCCCTGAAACCATCTCTATCATGCAAAAATGAATGTGAATGCACTTCTGACAGTTCATTCATAACCCAATGTGTAGGAACAGCTTGTGCATACTTAGCCTTTAGTCTTTAGTTTCCTCTGGGTGTGATCCTGCTGGGGAGGGAAGAACAGTTTTATATCCCACTTTTCTCACCCATTTAAGGGAACTCAAAGTAGCTGACAAATCTGTTATTCTCTTCACAACAAGCACCCTGTGAGGTAGGTGGGGCTGTGAGAACTCAGAAAAGAGTTGTGACTAGGCAAAGGTCACCCAGCTGGCTTCATGTAGGAGTGTGGATTTGAACCAGGAGACTACCAGATAAGAATTCAACACTCTAACAACCCTTTATCCAATTGGGGCTGTCTCTCTATTAATGTAAGAAGAGAAGTATGACTATATCATTCATTGACATTTCTTGGATGGAAATATCATATTTTAAAGAGTGATTATACCTTTGTTTGAAGTTGATGGACCATTAGAAGAAGAGTTGGCTTTTCTACCCCACTTTTCTACCCATTTAAGGGGACTCAAAGCAGGTGACAAAGTTTTCTATTCTTCTCCCCACAACAGAACACCCTGTGAGGTGGGTGGGACTGTGAGAGCTCAGAAGAGAGCTGTGACTCGCCCAAAGTCAGATCTTCCCTTGATTAATTCAGGTTAGGTTGAATCAAAGGAGGGTTCTTTCTGCACTAGGCCTTATTCCATATTGCTACTCAAATGCAAACTAACATGTAGATGGCAGGTTCCAGGGTATAATCTGGTGAAAGACCTAATGCAGAAATGGTCATGAGTTCTTGGCATGAGGAAGAACTTTTACTTGTACTCATCGAAGCTGGCCACTATTTCACATCCACCATATTCTTGGTCCATTGTGTCTACAAGCTAAGGACTTTGATCTTTAAGGTCTACAGATCACCTATGGTGCAGTTGTTTTTAACTTTCATCCTTTTAAAATGTTGCTGGCCCATACCGTGTTTCTTGACTGGAAAGTCAATTAAGGAACACTATGAAATAAAGTACTGGATGAATGAATGAATGAATGAATGAATGAATGAATGAATGAATGAATGAATGAATGAGGAATTGATTGAGCAAAGAAAGCTGTGTGTACGCTTTCCTTTGCTTTTTCAAAGGAAAAAAAATCACAACTATTCTTCCTCCTGCTGTTTCACTGATAGCCATTAATGTGTTTTAAAGTCTTCCAGATTGGTCTTGAGAAATCCGTTATCATGCTCCTTGTCTCAGCAGAAAAACCCACAGGAGCTATTCACAGCAGTCTAAGTTAATAAGCTGTAAACTGAGGGTTTTGTTTTGCTTTACTTTTTAAGGAAAAGGGGGAGGGGACCCACACAACCTTTTACGAAATAGTAACACCACTTACCCAAGAGTCAAGCAATTATTTGTAAAGATACTAAGGAAGCCTTTAGATAAAAGGAATAGCTTATAAGAGGCTTTAGAAATCAGATGACTGGACATCTAAGTTCCAAGAAACATGGTAGATATTCCCTGCAATGTATCCAAAGTGCCCAAGCAGTCAGCAAACTGCAAGTACTGTGAGCTGTAATTCAGTGGTGTGCCATAGCATGCTGCCAAAAATCACACACACATACACACTAATTACCCCAAGCTAGGATCTGTCACTCCTAGCCATTGGGAGATGGGAGCAGCAGCAAAGTTCACACAAGCTTTGCAGCCTCAGGAGGCTTGATCCAGATTATCACCATCAGTGAAGGTGGTACAGATCCAGCTCTTTTCCTCCCATGATCCAGATCAGTAGATCTGGTAAATCAGTATCTATTGACCCAGATATATAGCACCTCAGTGTAGAAAAGACCTCAGGTTTTGTACCTTGGGGGTTGTTCCTACCTGGGTTTTATTACAGGTTGAAAATGATTTGAATTTTCTTTGGCCCCATTAAAGATTGGGTTTCCCCATTTTCTGAGGAGTAAAAACTCCCATTTTTGCTGCTAAAATGCTTTATCTTTTTTCCTTTGGGAATGGTACTACAGTATTGGGGGGGAGATTGTGCCTTTCAGGTTGTCCCCCCCCCCCCCCGCATAGCCTTCTGCCCAATGTCTGTCACTGTTGTAGGTGCGTCATGAAATGGATGGGGTTTCACCTGGTAGGACAGCCCCTTACCATCCCTCCTTTGCAGAGAAGTTTAAAGTTTTAAAGCCTTTCCCTTCCCTCTTTCCCCAGGCAGTCCACTTCAGGATTGATAAAAGTTTCACTTTCACTCACTTTGCACTGGATAGCAAGTTTCATTTCCCACCCAAGCTTTCCCCTCTCTTTTTTGGCTTTCTCCTCACGTGGGGAAAGATGGCTTGGCTGGCTCCTTCCTGCATGAACCAACCATGGTAGGTGGGTGGGAAGTGAGGAGAAAGGCACAAGAAAGGAGAAAGTGAGGGGAAAGCGTGGGTGAGGGAGGCTCAGGGAGGTGATTTTGCGCAACACTGAAACACCATGGAAGTGATCCCCGTGGTTGTGGAGGAATTGCTTGTCTGAAACTGCACAGATGCGATAACACTGAATTGGAGTTGACTGCGATTTAAAATCAAAGAAGTGGGATCAGCCAGAATGCACATTCACAACCGATTTCATGTTAGTTTTGTTTTAAAAAACTTAAGTGGGAACGTGCCCTTGAAGAATTATTTGGAAACTAAAGCCCTAAAGCCCTACATTGGAAACTGTGGAAGAAGTGAAGGATTCACATATAACAAAAGAAAAACACCCTTGTCAAACACAGAAAGAAAATATAAATTCTGTACTGGGTAGACTCAGATAGGACAAGAGCATCTACTTTGGTGCCACAATTTTAAAATAAGTACAATGGTGGTTCAGAGATGGATGACAAAGTGGAAATTAAAGAGGGGGAGTGGAAAAAAGAGAATCCTCCATTTCTTTTATGGCAGGATTTCATTTAAAAATAACCAAGTTTCAGTCATGACTTCTCTTTGGTCTGACGTCTTGAAACGCATTTAGATTGATGCAGCCAGAGCCTGGAGTTCTCTTGCTGAGTAAACAGTCAAGTGTTCTTAATAGGAATTGCCGTTTCTTGACATCTGTTGGGGAAAAGGGAATGGCGAAACAACAATTTAGATTGAGATTGGTTTTGTTAAATGCATTTAAATTCCAAGATTAGTGGTGTTTCTTCTTTTTCAATTAGCATTTACTTGCAGAAAGGTTACAGATGAAGGGACTGAACAAGAGTTCTTGTGGGGAGGGTGAGTTCCCAGGGCAGTTCAGAAGGCACTAAAACCACACACGGAGGATTGGTAGAGGACTTTAGCAAACTTAACAAATGTGTGTGCCAAGGCAGAGCCACTGAAAATCGCTACAATGTGAAAAGTTCACTTTTTCTTCTCCTTCTGAAAGAATCTTAGGTTAATTCCAACTGGGTTTTCTCTAACCTTGTGCCAGTGATTTTCACAAACAATTTGCAAATGTGTTCTAGTCTTTCTTTGTATTGTTGTAAGACTGTTAGATAATTAAAAGCAAAAAAAAAAAAAAGAGAGAGAGAGAGAGGGAGAGAGGGAGAGAGAGAGACCACTGAGCACCAGTATCCTAAACTGGATGGGGCTTCTGGATTGCATCTACATTCCCAGATCTCAGGGTTGTTGTTATTTTAACTGTGTGGCCATTTTGTGTGATCTCTGCATAGTCTTGCTTGCACACATCAAAGCTTCCTACAAAACTGCATTGAAGCAATTTGTGAAATTTGAGCAAATTGTGTAGAAAATCCAACTATGTAAAGCAGAACAAATTGGTGTGCACTTTTCATCTACCTGCACTCCAGAGTGCAACAGATAAAAAGAAAGGATGGGAGGAACAGAGAATGGATTGGACCCACTAAGTTTTGTAGTAGTCATAAGCAAATTCATTTTGCCCTTTTGTTCTTCCATGATCCCCACAAGCCCTCAGTGCTACTCCCTACCATGACTTCTTCGTAAGTTGGATGATTTCTAAAGTTATTTCGGTGGTTCAAACGTGTTCTGTTTCCCATCTTTTTAATTTATTTATATGACTGCTGAAGGCCTATATCCCATGGAAAAGACACCACCCCTAGGGATGTGCAAGTATATTCTAAATTTTCAAAATTCGACCAAATTCATTCGTATTCGATATTTGAATTTGACTCAAATGTCTATACATTCATTTTTTAACATTCTAATGAATTTTGAATCTTTTGAATCATTCATACAAATTATTTGGGCATCCGTATGTGTACGGATACGTATGCATTACATACGTATCTGTATGCATCTTATTCGCATCCATACATATTTGTACGGATACATACGGGACAACAAGGGATGTATACGGGATAAAAACAGGATGCGTACGGATGCTCATGGACAAATATGAATCAAATATTCATACAAATAGATACAAATGTATTTGAATCAAATCGAATGTGAATATATTCCTATTTTAAACATTCAAATTGATTCGCATTTTCAGATATCTGAATCGAATTGAATGCTGAAAATTGCATTCATGCACAGCCCTAACCACCACTGCCTAGCCTGACCATCATCTTCAGCTTGTCCACCTTCTTCTGCTCCGAGCAACAATGGCAGTGTGAGAAAAATGAGCAGAAAATATAATCACCTGCATGTTTCCAGCTCCCAGACTGTTAGGAAGCCTAACAGCTTGGTTTTCACAAAAGCCTAGCTATCTTCCTGAATACAATGTCCCCTCTGCACATGTGCTCAGCTAATCTGAGGTGAAAATGGCCATTGTGCATGGGTGGTGCACATATCTGGGTATTTCACACTGTCGAACTACCCAGATATGTGCATGTGATGCCAGCACAAAAGAAGGCACTTTTCTTGTGATGTTGTCAGGGCAACAAGAGATGATTTTGTAGGGCTCTTAGTCCAGACTATTGCTAAAAAGTGTAATTTTCCAAGAGATGTCTGGAAGCAGCCAATTTGGGGATTCTGCACAAATAAGTTGTGAATCTGATGATATCATATTGATAGCACGACTGTCTATGAAGTTTATATCAGAGAAATAGCCGTGTTAGGTCTAATTTGAAAAGTCCAGCAAAGTAGTTAGTAGTGGAGACTAACAGGAAAAGGGTTGGTGGCATGAGCTTTTGTGGACACGTCTACTTCTTCAGATGCTAGGGGACCCACTGACCTTGGGTGCCCTAGCATCTGAAGAAGTAGACATGTCTATGAAAGCACATGCCACCAACCCTCTTCCTGTTAGTCTCCAAGTGCTACTAATTACCTTGCTGTCTATGAAGTTGCAATTGATTGTAATAATTCAAAAGATTATAATGCAAGTCACTGTGAGCAGATCTGTCATTAGGTGGTTTATGCCTAAGCAAAACTTCTCTAGGGCACAAGATTTGGACTTATACTTTCCAATTTAAGTGAAGGTTTCAGGTATATGAGTGGAGCACATCTCTGTGTGAAACTCTTCCAATTAGGGAAGGCAATAGAGTGAGGCTTCCTATAACACAGTTTTATACTTCACAATTTTGATTATGTGAATTCATTAAAATGTAACTTTCCTTGCACAACGTCGTTCTCTGCATTACAAAACTGCACTATGTGAAACTCTGCCAGCAATGGATACCTGGCACTTAGGGAAAACGGCTAAGGTGATTTGCATCACATAACCAAGGTTCTCTAAAATAGATCTGCAGTATTATGCAAGGGATGACCATATTGCGATCCATTTAAAGCAGGTTCCCATGTTCCCCTTCCTCATTTTTGCCTTAGTGCAATCAATTTGATACTAGAGTGTCTGACTGCACCAAAGTCTGTTAAATACCTCTGTGTACACTTAGAAGAAGGCGAGATTGATTGTGCTATTTATTGATCTCATTTATATTGTCTCAGAGATTCCATGCCCTAATGTTAATCTGATGAAGTCCAGGCAGAGTAGAATGGAGTGGTTTGGAACTGTGTGCCTCATCACACAGACCTTTTAAAAGACCAATTTTCATTGGGAAAGGACCTGAAATGAACCAGCAAACAACAATCTGGCTTGAATGAATATATAAATGTTGGAACCCAATTAGATGGCACAACAGGAAGGAACTTCTTGTGCCTGATTTCAGCCCTTTTCTACTCATCCGCTGTATTTGTCCTCCTTGAAAAATATTTATTTTCTTTCCACTCATCACTTCGGGTATTTAAACATGCAGCTAGAGAAATGTCTTCCACGCCTGTAAGCATTCAGATATAGATTCAATTCAATTCAGTATATAGTTTTTCCTTTTGGGAAAAAAAAAAGGTATTAGTGGATCACCTATTAAAAATCTGAATCATTTGAATAGTAACTAGGAACTTGGTTAATCGTCATCATCATTATCAAAGAGGTAGCATTTAATTTTCAAAACATTTTTTTAAAAAGTTCCCTTTGAAGTCTTGCAAAAGTGAATCTCGGGACCTCAAGGGGAAGGATTTCACATCGGCAGCTGATATCTTTGGTTTTTCAGCTCTGTATCCCAGAATATAATTTGCACACAGAAGGTACTAAACATAAGGAAAAAATATTCATCTTAGTACAGAATGTATAAGTAAGGGACAAAACACTAGGTTTGGATATAGCCAAAAATCAAGAAGAAGAAGAAGAAGAAGAAGGAGGAGGAGGACGTATCGTTTATACCTCACTTTTCTCACACATTTAGGCCCCATCCCCATGGCTCTTTGGTACGGTTCTGAGTACAGGATGGGCGCTGTCCGTCCCCATGGGCTTTGGATTTGGTCCACAAAAAGCATGCCAACTTCTCCCAAACCATGCCAGAAGGGCGCCAAATTTGATACCTAAAAAAACAAATCTCGGCATGCTTTGGGGGACTGGTATGCATTGCTCAGCGAGCCGGGAATGCACATGGAGACACTAGCGGGCTAACGGGGAGGAGATTTGTGCTCACATCATTGGGAGGTGGGGTATGCTTGCTGTCCCTGCCCTGTCCATTGAAGATTGTGGCCGCTGACTTTTTTAAATGCCAATCACAAAGGCAGGCTGGAGAACGACTTGCTTTTTAATTTTTCTGACATTTCCACGGAAGTAATTCCAACCTCGTTTCAAGACTGTAGGCTGCATAATGGCTTGATTTCTGTTCCATTCGCAACCCCTGTTTTTCCAATCTGCAGGGTGATCATAAATAAAGGCTTGATTTTCAGTTGGTCAGCAGAGCTACCAGCAAACTTGTGTGGCAGGTCCATTGACCTCCTCATCCAGCAGAGGCACCAATGGTCACCAGGGCAACAGGGCCACATAGGCATTGGTTGGTGCAGTTCTCCAATTGCTGCCATAATGGCAGCAATTCACACCTCACTGCCAGCACTGAGTGAAATGGTGTCAAGGCTAAGAAGAGAACAGGCATCTGAAATCTGGGTGCCAAAACTCTCCCCTGTCTTCCCAGAGAGGTTCTCCTGGGGAAGCGAAGGTGCGAAAAGGCTGACTAAGCAAATTGTTAAAACTGTTTTATATTTGATTTGGGGCCTGGTATCCACAGTGCTTTCCTATAATTCCTTAAGTGTCCACAGGCCAACAAATGTTGAGTGAACTTTAGCTTTTAAAAAAGAAACAAAAGAAAACAAAAAGATATTTCAACCTTTGATATGTACTCCATCTGTACAAGCCTTTTTAATTAATTACAGCATGTTTTCCAGGGACTTTGATGTTTTCATTGTGTGCCCAAAGTGTGAGAATTTAAGCCTTGACATTTTCACTTCTAACAAATATTTAGGTTGGTTTTTTTCTCTTTTTTTTGGAATAGAATCCATTGATAGTTTTGTTTTGTTTTTATCTAACAATCCATGGTATACTGAGGAGCCTTCTCCAACATCAAAGTTCAAAAGAGTCTACAGCCATTTCTGTATATACCTCAGTTAATTTATATCAGCTAGATCCAGATTAGCTTGATCAACCAAAAGAAAAGACATCTTGTACTGAGTGGGTTTTAGAACAGCAAACATGGACTAAAGAGTGCTATCACTGTTCTAGAACACATTTGTGGCTACTGCAAGGAGAATAACCCATCGTATTCTGCTGGAGCCATCCAGGAACACTTTTATCTACTGCTTAGCACAGTTCGAATCCAGATTTAATATACTCTTGTGCAGACAATGTGTCCTTAGCAGCTCATTGATCTGAATTAACAACTAAGTGCAAAAAGGCCCTATATATGGCAGCATCCCCATGCAAGCCATTTGGTGTTGTTTGGGTGCTGATTGGGCTCGCATGGGCTGGGTGCAGGACCAAGATTGAATCTCAAGTGTCCCCATGTCATTCCTGGCAACACGAACCACTACAGGTTGGGTGTGGATGGAGGCATCCCCATGCAAACCGAGCTAAACCCTGGCACGCGGGAGCAGCGCCAACTCCTCTCTGCCCCCTTTTTCCTCATTGGAAGCCGGAATGACATCAGCCCACTCCTGTGCCGCATGCTCCCCTCCCTATGCAGCACTGAAGACCAGGACTGGGCTGGGAGGCATGGGGAAAAAAAGTTAAAATAAATTAAAATAAAGCGTACTTCATAATAATAAATTTATAAATAATTTTAAATGACTGAAAGCTGCTACGAGGTTTAGCAGCAGTTAGGCTCTTGAGCAGTTTTGCACACCTCCGGTCCACCAGGAACTGTGAGAACACCCACCAAATTTAAAAGGAAGAAAATCAAGCCTTTCTTTCACAATTGCCTTGGTGATCGTGGAAGTGGGGGTTGAAATTTTTTGGAATTGGAACAAAAATTAAGCCATTATCCAGAGTGCCTTGGCAATTGGGAAATGGGTGTGGAAATATTTCTGTGGGAAATGCACAAAAATTAAGCCAGATCCTGCCTGCCTTGGCGATCGGGATTTTAAAATGTCAGCGGCTGCGATCTCCAATGCACAGGGCAGGAATGGCAAGCACACCCCACCTCCTAATGATGTGAGTGCCAATCTCCTCCCCAGTTAGCCCATGATCATCCCCATGCGTGGGATTGGCTCACTAACCAATGCGTGCCAGACCCCAAACCATGCCAAGACTTGTATTCTCAGGTATCCAATTTGGCCCTGTTCTGGAACTGTTTGGGGGGACTTCTATATAAATATATAGAAAGAAAATGAAATCCTCGCCCAACTTTCAGAGTCACACAAGATAGCACTGTGTCTGTTTGGTCTATTGAGGGGGAAAAAAGAGGATTGTTGGAATATATCGAGAAGAACTGTTGTTAGGGCACAGTATTATAGATGTTTATGACTGGTTTGGTCTTCTGCCTATTGGATCCTTCCCAAGGACTTAGGATAATTAGAGAGACTGGCACAGAATACATACTGTTCCCACTAGTGCTGCCTTCTGTAATTGATGAACAACGATCCAATCAATGTCCAAGATGTTAAGATGCTGTTGTTGTTGTTGCTGATAATGATAATTAAGCCAATTGTCTGTATTCTACCAATCTACAGTAAATCAAAGTATTTTCACACTCAGATATTTAATTTGTTCTTTGACAATGTCTATTTTATCTTTATATTTTTACTACTAATAATAACAACAACAACAACAACAATAAATCTCTTCTTAAAATTATATGAAAGTAGTTATCTTCTGTGTTGAAGGAATTCCTTGAGAGGCCCCTGCAGATATTTCAGCTAATTTTTGTTGTACCCGTACACAGTGCCAGGAAAAGCTCAAAGGTCTTTGATTGATTTGTCCTTCACTATAGTTATCACCTTTCATCCCTCTCTAGTTCATGCACATTAAATCTCTATTTAAAAGAAAGAATAGGACTGGCAAGGTAACTCAATAAAGCAATGATTAGTTAAAGAATTCAGAGGGCCTTTAGCATTTTAGGATTTAGTTCAGGAGCTAAAACAAATTTGTTCTCATCCAGCAGTGGTAATTTGCAAAGCAGGACTCAGCTGCAACCCAGATATCAATTTCAGTGGAATACAGGGCTGCATATGTATTAATAGGATGTTTGTCACTGCTGTGTGGATGAGAAAATGAACAATGGTGTAGGCCCATAAGCAAGGCTACTGTTAACACCCAGAAATTTCTAATCAAGGAATTCCCTAATCAAGGCAGCAGCTCTGTTATGAACTATATTGTGTCACAATTGAAATGGAACAGTAGAATGGCCCCTTGATTCAGCCAGACCCCCACTTGATAACTGTTCTCGCCCCAAATTACAGGGCTTAGAACGGGTTATCCTGGGGGCATGGGGACACTCCCGGGTTACGATCGCAGCACTAGCAGGAGGGGGTTCACTGTCCCTGCCACTAATGCTGGGATCACAACTGTTCCCCCTTACCTGAGTGCTTAATCACCCAGGTAACCCAACAGCTGCCCCGCAATCAGCTGAGCAACTGTCAGGGGGTTATAGCAGCTCTCATGCACACAAGCAGAGCTCCTCTAATGATTGAAAGAGAGACAGGAGCACAGAGCCAATTAATATGCACCTCTTTCCAAGGCTGGGAGATAATAGGCAGCTAATTTCCTTCCCAATGCCTGTGAGCTCTGATGAGTCAGCCTCCCAGCAAGAAGCTAATTAATATGCACCTCTTTCCAAGGATGGAGGTAACAGGCAGCTCTGAGTGGAGCTCTGCTTGTGCGCATGAGAGCTGCTATAACCCCCTTACAGTTGCTCAGTTGATTGCAGAGCAGCTGACAGGCAAGTGTTTGCAGTAAATCAACCCCTTACCTGGGCGATTAAGTGCTCAGGTAAGGGGGGTGGGGTGGAGAAAACAGTGGCATCCCTATGCAGGGATTTGCCACAGTTTTCACAGGGATGGGCAGGTTCGCCTTGAACCTGCCCTGTCCTCCATTGCCATGGGGACTCCTTAATGTGAATCTTAATTTGCATTAAGGCTGCCCCGAAGCCACAGTGCATCAGGGGAAGCCCCAGTGAGTTTGGAGCAACAAGGGAGGCCCACTGATTCCAGCCATGGATTCCAGCCATTTGACCTGTGTGATGTTGCTGCTCCAGATTGGCCCATGCTGCAGCTGCAAAGCTCATGTGAGTATCCAGGCCGCACTTCTAGTGCAGTCCTAGTGTTGTTGGAGCCTCTGGGAGATGCATTTCAGGGACATGCTGTAGCCTTCTCCTGTGTTGTGGATCAGGGCCTTCTAGTGCATTGGTAGACTCATTTAAACAGGGTCTCCATAAACTGGATCACATTCCATCTAATGCAGATGGTGCCGACCAGTTGAGGGTGGGGCTTTACAGAATCAGACTAATGTGCAGATCTATGAGATCCAGATAAGCATTACAGTGACCTCAATTTCAGATTAAGGGTCTGTTCAGAAAGGGCCTAAGAGTACAACACAAAAGCCCAAACTAAATCAAACAAGCCAATCACTGCTGTTCTCACATGAAAGACTGGGCACCACTGAATAATGCTTTATCGACTGCTTTAAAGTGATCTTCCACTGGCGCAGACTCTGACATCATTTTCTGACCATGTCCTCCTCCAACATTGTACCGCCACCATCAGTAACAAAAGGAATGGACACTGGACACCCAGGAGAGGGCCTTCTCAGTGATGGCCCCTAGGCTATAGAACAATCTCCCCCTTGAGGTGCATCAGGCACATTCACTATACATGTTTAAGAAGGCAGTGAAGATGAAATGGGGCAATATCCCAGGGGGCTTCTCATGCCTACTGTGTGGCCAAGATCACAGCAAAATGAATGCATCATATATCTTTGGGCCCCATTTCCTGAAAAGATATTCTAAAATGCCACATACAGGCAATATGTAATGTCTATAATTACATGTAAGTATCTTAAAAAGTCAGCCTGGAAAGAAAACAAATAAGTACAGGGATGGATGAAGGAATGTTGTGAAGTTGAGAGACTAAACTCCTGCAATAATTTGTTCAACTTTAGTTAATTTTTATTTTTACACTTCTATTTCTAGGTTTAAGATTTTGTCCTATTTGATGCAATGAAGTTCATCAGCTTTGAGAAAAGAGCAGGGAAACAGCATGTGTAGTGACGGCCAATGGTCTGCCCTTCCGATTCTCTGCATTGCAAATCTGATTTGTATTTGCAAAGGCTAACACACCAGCACATTTCTCCATTCAAATGAAAAGCAGCAGGTACATTTTGACACAACTTAAAATCAGACGTGTGCTTTTGATATCATATTGACAAAACGCGATCATATGCTTTGCTAATCTCATGTGCTGAATCTCCTGTGTGTGCTTATGTTTTTTTGCATTTTAAAAGAAGCGCGGCCGTGCTTTGCTCTGTAAAAATGTGTAAATGCGTAAATTATGTTGGGACAGATTGCAACTGCAAGTTGAAGAAATCAAAAATATGGTGCACTTGTTGTAGAGTGTGAAGGGGTGGGGGTTCTGAAAGGTTGTGAATGAATAATTAATACTTCTTTCCTCAGCATGATACTCAAGTGTGAATCCTAACAGTGCAGCATTTATATGATACTTTGCTTGAAGTTTATGATGCCCTTTATTTTTCTGAGTTTTACCAGTTTGATTGCTTTTGTAGAAGAGTTACGGAAACAGACCTGCCTAGAGCTACCTAATCTGTGTGTTTGGCATTCATTCATTCATTCATTCATTCATTTTGTTTCACTTTATTTATTTAAGCTAGCAAAAAGTAAACACATGGATTAAATGTAAAACTATACCTAGCAGTTCACAGGAATATGAGCTCAGCAATATTTGATTTGAAAATCACCATACGAATTACAAAGCTGATGAACATTTGTTGTTGATCCCTGACCATCAAAATCCACTAAATAGGGATGTGCACAAATATTCATAACATTAAAAATTTGTACGAATTTGTATAAATTCGGACATTTGAATTTGAATTGAATGTTGGTACTTTCGAAGACTGACATTTGAATTCAAATAGAAAGTTTTGATACATTTGTATGAAGCTTTGTATGGGATCTGTATGGGATTTGTATGAGATTCATATGGGATTTGTATGCATTCCTATGGGATTCATATTGAATTGAACATTCCTATCAAATTTGAATCCTGAAAGGACATACAGAGTGTCTGATCCTATGTAGTAACAGAGCAGGATGTTTACCTGCATTCACCTGGCATTCTGCTATCTTTGCAAGACAGATGAAATGCCAATAGATGCATCACAATCTGAGGTTTTTGAGACCCCATCCAGATCTGCATGCCTAGGGTCTTAGCTGCCCATGTTAGTAATGGCTTACACTTCTCTCTGACCCTTTCTCTCTGATCTCTATCTCTCATGAAAATATATTTAAAATTTACAGCACTGATGCTTCAAATGCTCATACACAAATAAATTCAGAATAAGGGAAGGAGGGAGTATTGAGTGAATCTGAGTGCATTCATTCATGTGTCTGTCACATCAGCAGCAGGGCATCTATACTAGCTGAGGAAGATCAAAACTGTACAGCAAAATTTAGAACTTCATCCAGACAAGACTTACTTATTCTATATTATTTGGCTAATCCAAAATAAATTACACCCAGAATCATTTTATTCCAGGTTATCCATGCTTTATTCTGGATTAGCCCAATAATGTAGAACAAGTAACTGATATCTGGATGAAGCTTATAGGCAGCAATCTATTGTGGGAGACCTGGAAGTTGGGCCACCAAAGTTAAAGAAGGCCCTCCTGGTTGTACCACCACCCTCAGTAGCAAAAGAGGTGAGCAACTGGGTTAGGGCCTTTTAAGTGGTGGCTCCCAGATTGTGGAATAGTCTCCCTCCTGAAGTGCATCAGACACTTTCACTTTATGCATTCAGGAAAACAGTGAAGACCCACCTCTTTGCCCTAGCCTTTGACTAAACAAGGAATGATTTTTTTTCTCCCCACATTCAGGCACAGTTATGGCTTAATCTGGATTGGTTTGCTATAGGGCGGTATACAAATAAATATTATTATTATTATTATTATTATTATTATTATTATTATTATTATTATTATTATTATTATTATTATTATTATTATTATTATTATTATTTATTTATTTATTATTATTATTATTATTATTATTTTATACATTTTAATGTTGTAACTGGTTTTTAATGTTGTAACCCACCCTGAGACCTTTGAGTACAGGGCAGGATAAAAATTCAAATAAATAAATAAATTTATCTCCTGAAATCCCCACAGAATCAGAATGATTGCCATCAACATATATAATGCAGATGTAGTCCACATTCACATAATCAGGTTTATTTTTGTATTATGGGCTGGTCAGGGTTGTTTTAGAATGAATTTTAATTATTGTATTTTGATCTATTCCTGTACTTTATACATTTGTCTAATAAATGCATTTTTTTAAAAAAAAACTGATAACTAAAGTAATGAAATAACATTGAATCAAAGGGACAACTGTCTAAGGAAAGAAATAGGTTGCTAGGATGTTGTGAAGAGAATTTTTCAAGCAACGTATATGCAGACTCTGCAAATTGACATCACCAGATGGACAAGATCCAAACCATATTGCATAACAGGAAACAGAAAAGAGACAATTTAATCAGTCAGGGCACTTTCAGATGTAGGCAATAGAATGAGCAGTGAATTACCTGTGTTGAAAATATTTAGTTTATATTAGAAAGTTAGACAGAGAATTATGTCAGCAAAATAAGATCTGTATAAAATACAAGCTTAACAAAGCTTAATGTAAGGAGAAGATTCAATATCGAAGGCTATAGAAAGAGATATGAAAACTATGAAAAAAATAAACTATGGATAAAAGTTCCAAGTACATTCCCTAAAAGTTACCATAATTGTCAGGACATATAAAAGAAAATAAAAAATAAAAAAATCAAGGGCAATAAATGAAAGATACAATAAATAGATGAATATAATAAGAAAGGGAAAAAAAGACAAGAGCTATAAGCTAGCAACCTTATAGATTTTATAAGCTTATCTGGGAATGCCGGGTTTTGTTCTGCACTTCTCTACGAAGCCAGCTGGATACCCTGTGCTAGTCACAGCTCTCTTTCTGAGAACCCCACCTACCTCACTGGGTGTCTGTAGTGGGGAGAAGAGTAGAAGGTTTTTGTCAGCGGGGTAGAAAACTCATTTCTTCTTCTTCTTCTTCTTCTTCTTCTTCTTCTTCTTCTTCTTCTTCTTCTTCTTCTTCTTCTTCTTCTTCTAATACAGTAGACGTCAAGAATAACCAAGGAGGATATATGATAGAGAGCAATGAAATTAAAGAGGAGTCTAACAATATAAAATATTCCCATGGGCTATTTGAGGTGGGTCAGCATCTGATGTCCTCTGGAGTCCCCAAATCCTCTGCAATTAGCCAGACATGAGGGTGGGGAAATAGCCAGACTTCACTACTAAACCACTTTCCAGGTTTCATTCATAAATCATCTAGAAGTAGGGGGAAGTAGGGACATAGCAGAGTCTGTGGATGGTACTGAATGATTGTAAAGAGCTCCAAGAGCTCCCTCAACACTGGGGGAGTAGACAATGAAGTGGCAAATGCACTTCAATCTTAGCAAGAGCAAAGTGATGCATACTGGGACAAAAAAAAAAAAACCCAGTTGCACCTCTATGGCTGACCTTTCTGTGGCAGACCTGGAAAGGGATCCTAGGGTTCTGGGGTGCAGCTCAATGAAAGTGTACACCCAGTGTGCAACAGCAGTACTCAGGTAATTAGGAAAGGAATGGAAAATAAGTTGACAAGGGCAATTGTGCTTTTTAATACATTTATGGTGAAGCCACATTTGGAATGTGGGCAGTTCTGGTCACCACATCTCAGAAAGGACAACCAGAATGATCAAGGGACTGAAGCACCTTGCTTATGAATTCACCTTCTGGGCCTCGTCAGCCTTGACTGAAATATGGCATGTGGAATATGGAAAAGGTGGATAGAGAAAAAAAATATTATCTCCTATCTCACAACACTAGAACCAGGGGGCACTCTATGAAGGTGCTGGGCAGGAGAGTTAGGGCAGACAAGGAGAAACACTTTTTTTAACCTGGCTTGTTATCAGATGGAGGTGTTCACAAACACAACTGCTAGGGATCAATTCAAATTGAACTAAATCTCAACCTCATTGGGTAGTCATCAAGGTGGCTGAATGGTTACTATAATTTACAGTATGCAAAAGTGTTTTACAGTTGCATCATGTCACTTTTATGGCTGTGATGGGCTTTGGGGTTAGTCATAAAGACTTGCATACTAGGGATGTGCCTGAATTTGTGTGTGTGTTCAACTCTAATCAAATTTAATACAAGAAAATCCATTTTTCTTTGAATAGATCCCCTTTGAATGGGGTAGGATTTGACTTCATATAAATGTTTGATATGAATTTGATTCAAATTCCCACTATGAATCACCTATGAATCCCCTACATATCCACTACAAATCCACTACAAATCCACTATGTATCTGCTCTGAATGTGACAAATCTGCTTTGAATCCACTTTGAATACTCTCTCAGTTCACTTCAAATCCACTGGATCAATGCAGATGTGACAGACACAGCCACTTTCCCACCTCCCAAGGTTCACAAATGTAATGAAGCTTTGTATGAATGTATCAAAGCACTTGATTCACATTTGAATGTCAAGCTTTCAATGTACCAACATTTTATTCAAATTCAAATGTCCGAATTTGGACAAATTTGTATGAATTTTTAATGTTATAATATTCATGCACGTCCATATAGCATACAAAGTCACTACAAAGCATCACTGGACCCTGATACCAGACATCATTCGGCTAGGTTATGGAGCTTGGCAAAGTTTTCAACTTGTCTTTAAGGCAAGCCAAAAATACAGCACTGTGCTCAGTTTAATGGCAAGCTGGGTAAAACACAAGGGCTCAGTCCTGAGCCTGCACACTAGTCCTGTCCCAGATAAAACCTTACTGTGATTATGAGTGGGTATGGGTTCATATATTTTGGCAAATGGATAATGAAGTACAAATAAGAATTTGCTTGGCCAGCTTGAAAGAAGGAGACAAAGAGGAAGGCAGTGGATTTGCTGGTTGGATAGCTGGGTAAGTTGAAAAAGCCTATGGAAGTGCCTTTGGAAGTTCTACATGACAATACAAGGGCCCTCCTGCACTTGGCCTTATTCTGGAATATATTTCGGGATAGGAACCTACTATCTTCAAGCTAGTGCGGACTAAGGAAGGACCCAGTGAGACCTGCCATAGTCTGCATTAGCTTGTGGTCAGCAGACTGCTTTCCTGAGATATAGACCAGAATAAGGCCAAGTGCAGAAAGGGCCAAGATGACAAACATTTCCACATAAAATCACTAAGGAACAAGTCTGACGTAAGAATGAATCCAGGTGTCAGCTACTTAATCCATCTTATTTGGATAGTCTAGAATCAAGTACAGATAGCCATATTTTATTCCAGAATATTCAAATATAGTGGAATAAGTAATTAATGTCTGGATGCAGTCTTTGTGGAACCCAAGTTGGCTTGCCATTTGTTACTATCTCCATCAATAAGGGATGTGCACAAATATTTGTGACATTCAATAGTCGTATGAATTCATACAAATTCAGGGATCCGTATATGACTCAAATGTTATGACATTCATATTCTTATGAATATTTTGGAACATTTGTACAAATGCTTCGGAACATTTGTGAACCTGGGAGGTGGGAAAGTGGCTGTGGCAGTCATATCTGTAATGGATCCAGAGTGCATTTGACATGGATTGAGAGCAGATTCAAAGTGGATTCAGAGTGGATTGACACTTTCAGAATGGATATTTTACGGGATATGTATCGGATACATATTGGATACATATCTGGTACATGTGGGATATGTATGGGTTTGTATCAGATATTCATACAAATTTGTACCAATATATTTGAACTGAATAGAATCCTACCACATCCAAAGGGGATCTATTAGAATGAATACAAATTTTCTTGCATTTGATTAGATATGAATCAAATGGGGAAAAAAACCAATTTGTGCACATCTCTACCATGAGTGTAGTGTTCTTTTCAGACTACAGTAGGGGTGTGCATGAATGCTAGTTTTGACATTCAATTTGTAATGAATTGAATATCTGAGGGTGCTTCTGCACATGCCCTTAAACACCCATTAAGGACACATGTGGAAGCACGCAACCACACAGCAGCACCCTTTTAAGCCGCTTTTAGTACGGAGCATCCGCACAGTAACACTCAATAAGCACACATGTGGGAAACCTCGCCCACACAGCGGCACCCATTAGAGACAGATATGCATCTGTACACATCCGTACACATTTGTACACATCCTGTACACATCCCATATGATCCTGTATGGATGTGTGCAGATGTGCACAGATGCATACGGGATGTATATGTGTATGTACGGGGTGTGTATGTACCCATACAAATACAAATGTCCAAATTTGTCCAAATTCATACAAATAATGATTTTTTTGAATATTGGTGCACATCCCTAGACTACAGTTTTCATCGGCTCCTGCTAGCCTGGCTGTTCTGTCTGGTGATGACTGGAGTTGCATTCCAATATCTTGGGGGCATCAAGTTGGCAAAGGCTGGTCCATTGTGTAGAACAAGCAACTGCAAGCGTGTCACTAAGGGAGCAGGAAGATGCTGACTTTAAGAATCATCTGGCCAGATTCTACCTCCCATTCAAATAAAGGAAGAAAGAAAAGTGATACATCTATTATATTGATTGAATATTCAATTCATAAAGTTCAGTGTAGGGAAATAAATACTTAATGGAATGAAGTTTTAATGCATGCAGATTTCCATACAAGTGGGATGAATCAGGCCATTGGGAGAGATGCGCTCATGAAGTATATGTGTTCCTGCTCCTCTGCTATGTGGTGCATTCTCATTAAGATGAATCCCATATAGTCAGGAGTCTTTGCGATGGCATTTGCTTCTTAATAGCTCTCTTCATTGTAGATACCTGTTCATTCCTATTTTGCAGATGGGGCTAATACCTGTTCCCCTTGAAATTTGCTAGAGTATTTCAATTAAGTTTAATGGAGTTGAGTAGATGGGCCATTGTGTTTTAAGGTTTTTTTACCCATGACTGGTATTGTCCCTTTTATCGGAGATTTATTTAAATGTATCTACATCATTAACTGTTTAAACACATATTTGTGGGATTGTGCAATTAATTTAAACATCCATAAATCAGATGGATGGGAATATATGTGCCGATTCTAAAGCTGTTGAGAAATTATTTCTTTTCCCCAAGCTATTTGTTTAAGTGGGTCATGTTTAACCTAAAGAGTTAGGTAATCACTTCTGTGATTTTATTGCTATACATTAAATATTTCACCAGCAGTTGCAGTTTTTGTGGCTATATTTGAACCCTAGCTGTTTGATACTTTGATCACACCTTACAGTAAGAATTGGAAGTGGGGGAATTATTTAATATTAAAAAATTTTTGTCAAAAAAAAATCAAGACACTTATAACAGTTATCCAAAAGCTTCAAGGAAAGGAAAACCTGATTCCATGTTAGAAGGGCAAAATGAACATAAGAGTGTAAGAGAAGCCACAACCCACCTAGTCCAGCATCCTGCCTTGCACAGTGGCCACCATTTGTTTCTGGGCATTCTCAAGCAGAAGAAGAGAGCAAAATCCTCAGCTGCTCTCAATTCCCTGCAAATGGACTTTACAGATATCCTGCCTCTCCAGTCCAAAGGCAATAGGAGCTACAGATGTGCAAATTTGGTTTGTTCAGTTGACTATTTTAAATCGAACCAAATATTTCAACTTAGTTCAAATCAAACTGAATTAATTCTCACTATTCAAAAGAGGCTTGTTCAATTAAAATCTAACCACTGCTGGTTCGAACTGGATCAAACTGAACTGTTCAATCCAAAGCATTCTCAAAATTGGGCCCCATCTGGACTAGCGTTGGAGGTTGTAGGCCTTAAAGAGAGATGGTTCCAAACTCCTTCCTTCCTCCTTACCCCATGTCATCTACAGCTTTCCTTTAATATAATTTATAAAGGTATGGTCTGTGCAAGTACACAATGCTACCCCTTCATAGGCAGGATATGTGCAATTGCACAATTGTGCACTTCTTTTTTTAACATTTGAACAGTCCACAAACTGTCCATGTGTTCAGGTGGACTGGTCCAGCAGCAAAGAAGATGGAAAACCGCTTCAGTCAAACCACGACAAGGCCGTGCTAGCAAGCACAGCACCCTCAGATGTCTTCAAAAGGTTAGCGAGGCTTTGGTGTTCTGTTTTCACAGATAGTATGCCATCCAAGGAAACTGTGGGATGAAAGATGGACTGGAGATGATTAATCAGATGTCTGTTTGATTGCCTGATTGCTGAAAGGTGCAGGAAGTTTGCCTTCTTTTGCATCTGACCATTGCTTTATCCCCAGCCCCTGCCATTAATCTTCTCCCACAGCTAAGCCAAATTAAATTCACGTGCCAAAGCCCTGCGGTTGTCATTGATATATATGCAACAACATATGCAGAATGTCTCCCACTATCTTAGAATAGGAAAGATTACAATAACAGTCAAACTGATCCTGCACTCCTTTTTTTTAGTCATATCCTCAAAGAGAAAGAAAAGAAAAAGAAAAATGTGCTCCTTCTCTCACAAAGTACTTCTTCTCAGTTGAGGCTTATGGAAACGTGGTCATTGCATCAACCCACCAGACTCTAAGCAAACACCACATTCTACTTAAATTAATCATTATCCTTTGGGCTTTCTGGTCCATTAGCAGTTGGGTTTTGTGGTTTCACATAGGTATCCTACAAGCCATCTTTTATTATCTGATTCAGAAGATCAAAGCTGGAAATTTCTTTGGTGGTAATCTTACCCTTAATCCACAGATCTCTTGTGCATGTGCTCAACATTTATTGGATCTTTGAAGGCAAAGCTCTCCTGTCTGATCTGAGCATACTACAAAGTTTTCCAGGATCATTAACCAAAAAAAAAAAAAAAAAAGGTTGCCTCAGGCAAACGGCAGGCAACCTTCCCTAAAGCCAAACCGCTCCCTGATATGCTTTCTCCAGAAATCAATTTATTGGAGGATGAGGGTTGCTGTGTCATAGGCATGTCAGACAGATGGTTCAGGCTTCATGATCTACAGTGAGGCAGAAGTAGCCATAATATTATTTGTTTGTTTGTTTGTTTGTATCCTCTAGACATAGAATAGAATCATACCACATTCAAAGGGGATCTATTCGAACAAATATGGGTTTTCTAACATTCGATTTGTTATGAATTGAATGTCAAAAAAAAACCATTCATGCACATCCCTAGTTAAATCTGCTCTTTGGAAGAATGCTTCAGAGGATGTTCCAAGAACCTTCACCATCCTTCCCTGGGTGCTGTATTCATTTGACTACCTCATATCTGGGGCTTCCTCAGATCAACCACCACCACAGATATGGATCTAAAGAGTGGGCCTGGGAAGCTAGGGGCCATCTACCATTTTTGAAGAGTACTGCATATTTACCACCACAACTAATTTGGCCCTTAGAAGAAAACCTTTACCTCACTGTTAGAAAATCCTCAATGAGCTTCAGGGTGCTTCAGAACGTTGCATGTATGTGTGGGGAATAAATTCCCAGAATGCAGTGTTCCTCCGATGCCACATTTCATTCCTAGCTAAAAGGGAAGGACACAAGAGTCTCTCTACTAAAGCATGTGCCTGCTAGTCGGAAGATTTAATATCAATCTTCTTCCTGAGACTGTATCTTAACTGAATATACAAGTACGGTCACACTATAGCTATCGTACATCTTGAAGTGTCTTCTTTGGAATGATTAATATACAGTGGTTGCATTAGGAGACTTTTTATGATTTTTTTTATTGGCACATCAAATCCTGATTTTGATATTCCTGCATTTTTCTCCTCCCTCTTGTAAATACTCCATCAGAAATGTTCATATTTCTCAGCATTTTCATATTCTGCCACATTCAACTGCTACATCAGATATTACTCAAAACAATCTCATCTTCTATATTCTTGTCACCTGATGAGCAAGACTAAGAGAAGACCGAAAGCTGCTTATAGTAGCTCATACCAACTATATTTTTACCTATATTAATATTTTTGAGGGAAGAAGGATTGGTATTCTGCTACCAAATGCATTTCCTTGGAAATAAATGCCATTGATTTGAACTTCCAGAGGCTGAGAGCATAAAATGGCTGAGCTATTAAGAAGCTAGGAGATACTAGATTATCAAAAGGGGATGAACAGAAGTAGTATTTAATTTTTGGTTTCTAATTTGAAACTCCCTGTCAAGGTCTGAACTAGACCTGACCCTAAACTTGGTGAGATTTGTTTGATGGCTGCTCGGATATCATGTTGCTATAGAAAAACAATGAGGAAGAAACCTGAATAAAACAGTTCAAGGTATTTCCACATCCAAAGGAGAAATTACAAATCCTTCCTGAAATCCAATAAAATACAGTAAACTGATTAGCAGTTTGTTTCCTTTTAGCTCTGTCCTGTTAAAACTATACAAACATGTTCTTGGCCTACTCTGTATACAGCTTTAATTATATAAGTGGCTAAGGATATACACAAATGTTTGCCATATTCAAAATTAGTTTAAATTTGTTTGAATTTGTACTTTCAGATTTGGATTTAATGCTGGCTACATTAGAAGATTGTCATTTGATTGTAAAGCAAGTGCTCTGGGACATTTATTCAAAGCTCATTATGTGCATGGAACTGCTCAGCCATATCTGCACTGGATCCAGAGCAGATTCAAAGCAGACTGAATTTGAAGCAGATCCAGAGGAGATTTGAAGTGTTTGAAACAGTTTGTAGTGGATTTGTAGTGGATTATGGGAGATTTGTAGGGGATTCGTAGGTGCACTAGGATTCAAATAGCATTTGAAGAATATTTGTGTTGAATTTTAATTCTACCGCATTTGAAGGGGCTCTATTTGTATAAATGTCAATTTCCTTGCATTTGATTCAAGTCGAAAACACACAAAAAATTGTGTACATACCTATAAGGCCATGTCCCCATGCAAGCTGTTTGGTACACTTTGGGAACTGTTTGGGCACGCATGGGCCAGTCACAGGACCGCGAACGCATCTCAGGTGTCCCCATGGCATTCCCAGCAACGTGCAGATGGTGGCGTCCCCATGCGAACCGTGCTGAACCCTGATACAGGGAGCAGAGCCACCTCCTCTTCACACCCTTTCTCTTCATGGGAAGCTGAACTGACATCAACCCACCCCTGTGCTGCATCCCCCCTCCCTTAGCGGCACTGACAGCCCAAGCAGGGTGGGAGGCACAGAAACAAGTACAAATAAAGCTTAATTCATAAAAATATCTTTAAAAAAATAAAATGCTGAAAGCCACAATGAGGCTTAGCAGCAGTAGGCGCTTGAGCAGTTTTGTGCACCTCCACTCCACCAGGGACCGCGAAAACACCAATAAACTGAAAATCAAGCCTTTATGTATGATGGCCTTGCAGATTGGGGAAACAGGGGTTGCAAATGGAAGAAAAATCAAGCCATTATGCAGCCTGCCTTGGCATTCTTGAAATGGGGTTGGAATTACCCCAGTGGAAATGGCAGAAAATAAAAACCAAACCATTCTCCAGCCTGCCTTTGTGAGTGGCATTTTAAAATGTCATCGGCCGCGATCTTCAATGGATAGGGCAGGGACATCAAGCACACCCCACGTCCCAATGACATGAGCACAAATCTCCTCCCTGTTAGCCCACAATTGTCCCCATGAGCAACGCGTGCCAGTCCCCCAAACTGTGCCAAGGCTTGTGTCATGGACAGCCAGGAGGAGGATTCAGAAGATGAGGAGAACCCACTTCCTCAGGTGCAGGAGGAACCTGAGGTAGTGTCAGGGCCCAGTTCTGACCTCCCAGCCCCAGTGGAACCTGGGGTTCAGCAGCCCAGCCTTACCTCAGCAGAAGCACAAGATGAGGGAATCTTGGAACAGCAGGGCATAGAGATTCCTAGCTTTAGGCAGAGGAGAGCGGCAAAGGAAGGGTTAAGAAGATCCAAAAGACTTGCAGAGAAGCATGCTGATAGCCTGCAGCTGGGACTGTAAATAAAGCACCGGGCAGACACCCAGGACTTTTGTCAGAATCTATTGGTTCTCCCTTTGGGAAAGCTGCTCTATCTGACTTGGAATACCTGGCTATCGTGACTCCGGACCGGACCGTGACGTTGCTCTCTGGAACCCTGGACTCGGACTGTTTATTGACCTTGCTCTCTGGACTACGTTTGCTGTGGTTGCTGTGTGTTAGAACAGCCGGGACAAGTAAGCTTAAGCAGTTTCTTATCAGCTGTGTGTCGGTGTGTGGCTGCCAGCTTTCCCGGACAGCTTGTTTTTTCAGGTATCAAATTTGGCACCCTTCTGGCACAGTTGGGGGGATTTGGTATGCTTTTTGTGGACCAAATCCAAAACACATGGGGACAAACCTGTCCGATCCTGTGCTCAGAAATGCACCAAACTTGCATGGGGTCACGACCTAACTGACAACATTAACTATGGACCTTGTTTTGTGGTCCTGGTCATGCAAAACACAAGCTACAAAAAAAGGCTTTCTATCTCCATGTCAGTCATCAACCACACCTGCCAATGGTTTGTCACTCCTATGTCATGTTCAGTGCACCAGAGTGGGACCAAGCAAAACAATATTTGAAGAGGCCTTGTGTCTACATAGCATTCTGAGATTCAGATAATGATTTTTGGAAGAAGTATTTGGGCTCAAAGATACTTGTTTTGGATCAGGTCCAGAAGCACTGATGACTGGAGTGGAGCATGATATGTCACAAGCCAGCATCAGCATGTGTGTGCCTTCTGACTCCATCCGTCCGTCCATCTGTCCATCCTGTCCTCTGAGCCAGAGATCTTGATTATTAATTTTGATCAGGCTCCATCTAATGCAGATAGAACAAGACCAGCAAGGGGCAGCATCTCTTGATCTTACTGCACATTAGAGGTCCACTCTACTGACCCAATGTGGAAAGGGCCAAAGAAGGCTCTGACAGATATGCTTACCAAGGGATACAGGGCCATAGAATTAGGAAGTGAACAGTAACAACATAAGAGAAGGCCTGCTGGATCAGGCCACAGCCCATCTAGTCTACCATCCCATTGCACACGGTGAGCCACCAAATGCGCATGGGCATCTGAAGCAGAGGCAAGGACAAACATTTTCCTGCTCTCGAATCTCAGAAAATGGCCATAGAAGCATCCTGCTTCCCCCCACACACCTGAAAAATGTACCTAGGCATCCATTCTAGTAGCCATTGATACATCTGTCATCCATAAATTTGTCTAACCCTACCTTAAAGCCATCTAGGCTGGTAGCTGTTACCACCTCTTCCAGCAGCAAATTCCATAAACTGATGGAATAATCCTTTTTGTCCCTTCTGACTACACAGTTCTGTGGTTCTGTGTTCTTTAAGGGACAGAGAAAAGAAGGAAGAACGATAAACAGCATGTGTGAATGTGCAGGGAAGGGGGCAGTAACTGACATGCATTTCACCCTAATGAAATGCTGCAGCTTGAACTGCTTTAAACAGTGTTAAAGCATTATTGCAATTAATTGTGCATTCTTTACACCAGTTTGGAAAAAGAAAAAAGTGACAAACTGCCCACCTTGAAACTGTAATTTTTCATAGCAATCTGATACCACTAGACTAGACTTTAGTGCAAGTGGCATGATCACCATAGATTATTAATTATGATACTGCTGTCATAGTTCAGTTTAATCAGCAAAGAACATCAAGGAGTCCAGGAAGTGGGCAATATAATTCAATTTATCTTTGCCTTGTAGCGATAGGGATAACAATGCTTTGCAAATTGCTTCAACTACAAATATACAATTAAAAAGTGATAAATATCAAAAGATATGCTACATAGTCAAATCAAAGCCACAAGTGCAGGTCTTAATCCTAGTTGTCAACTTTAACTCATGAGTTAATTCCCCCCTTGATGTATACACTTAACTCCCATTAAAATTAATGGGAGCCACACTTGCTCATCAAGGAAGGAACAGACCCCATAGTGTGTATATTATTCAAATAATAAGGATTGGGTAATTACTATATTATTTGTACATTAATTTTCAATTTATCTTGTAAATGTGCAGTCTTTGTGATCTTCAGTCCAATTATATGGAATAATTTAGGATCTGGCAGAACATTATCCATTTATAAAGAGCATTCATTTCAGACATTGTACTGACAATATCCTGATGTACAAATAAGAATGTAAAAATATAAGAGCCCTGAGGATCAGGTCACAGCCCATCTAGTCCAGCATCCTGATCCTCAAAATGGCAAGTCAATTGCTTCACAGCATCTCAAGCAGAAGACAAAGGGAAACAAAGTGCAAATCCCCTCCCCTGATCACTCCTGGATGCAGCATTTGCACCCACTTTTCTGTACAAACTCTGTGTGGGGACAGGATGGCATGCTGTATTGCAGTAGGCATGGCAATGTCCAGGCATGCAGCAGAAGTTGATGCGGTTGTTGCTATGGTGATTTGGATTGTCCAGGACAGACTGTCCACATCTCAAGCACCCAAAGGTAAGTTGGGGATGGTGCTGGCACTTGTGATGCAAATGCAGGCCATTATCCCTGAATGCAACTTCAGTGGGATACCATTCCACTGAAATTAAGTGTGAACAAGTCCATAGAAATACATATATGTGTGTAAACTTTCTCTGTCTTGTATACCACCTCTATATCCATGTTCTCTCTCAGCACTATGATTATGTCATATAGCTTTGTTGATTAATTTCTTCCTTAGCAATCTCCCTGGTTGCCATCCATCCACCCACCCACCCACCCTCCCTCCCTCCTTCCTTCCTTCCTTCCTTCCTTCTTTCCTTCCTGTCCTCTAGCCCAAGGCATCAGGTGGCTTACAACATTTTTTAAAATATAAAAATTATATTTTTAAAAGAGAATTTTATCCCTCATTATGCAAGGTTAATTTGTTCTGTGAGAATTGCTTGATAAAGTGAAAGCTTATAAAGCAAATTCACATTGCCACTGCCAAAACTACAGCCTTGTATAAGTGAAAATCTGTTTGTTTTGAGAATAACAGGTGGAAATTGGTACATCTCTTATGCTTTAAATCTCTTATATCGATTGCTTGTGCAATGAGGGATTATGATGAAATTATTCAGAGATGAGTAAGTTACTAAACCATTTTGAATAGGATTGACATCAGTGCCTGCCTAATTCAATTTTGGGGACTATTGCTAGTTTTGAATCTTAGGTCCTTTCTGCACTGGGCCTTGTTCTGGATTATATTGAATAGGAACCTGTCATATGCATGCCGATACTGAATGTGACAGGCATCACCCAGGGTCTGCCATAATCTGTGCTAACATGTGATAGTTTGGTTCAGTTCAAACTAGATTGAACAACAACACAAAAAAATGGTTTTATTCAAACTGGTCGAACATGTCCCAGATTTGCATATTTCTATTACCTACTGTGTTGCTCACTTGAACATTTTGCCTGAAATAACAGTACAAGAAATGGTGTCAAGTACGCTTCTGAATACTAGTTTCTGGTTGCTGTTATGGTCCAAGTTTCCATATCCATCCTCAAGACATCTTGGGCAAGGGAGTTACAGTGGATATTCCTCCGCTGTCCCAGAGAACCACCCAAACAGCTGCCCCATGAATCAGCCTGGAAGGTTCTGGCCACTGTGCATTATGGGCAATATTTGAGTATTCCAGACACCCATACCACAGAGGGGCAGACATTCAGCTAGGTGACCACTGCAAGCCAAACTGACTGGACAGTATAGGAAAGTCCACATTCACATAAATGAACCCTGTCGTCTGTCTTGTAGCATTTCTTGCCTAGTTTTAGAAAGGTTCATCTATTCTTTCTGCCACTGCCAATAAGTTTAGGACAGTTAGGACAGAAAGAGAGAAATACAAACATAGCTTATATGTCTGTTCTCAGATTGTTCATGTTGTCCTGTCAAAATTAGAAATTCCTAAGCATCTCTAATGGAACCTGATTTTGGAGAGGATTATAAAGGAAATATCAGATCACCTGCAGTAGTGAACAGCATTTTTAGCCTGTCAGCTAATATTAGTAGATCCAAATACATCTTTACAAGTCCAAGTGGCCAGAACAAAAATGTTTGTTATGGTGGACAGGAGGTAGGCAAGATGTTTTCCAACAAAAAATATATAATTTTTCCTAAGATATAATCTTTCCTACTTTTGTGCCTGAAAATGGGAAAGTAGCAAATATTATACCGCATCTCAAAAAGGATATTTTAGAACTGGAAAAGTGAAGAAAAGAGAAACCAAAACTATCAGGGGATTAGAACAGGCTGCAACACCCTGCAATATTCAAAAATTCAATTCGATTCGAATTTCAGCAAGGGCACATATTTTTAATGCAATGGCCCACCTTCATCTTTTGTGTGAGAATGTCCAGAAGTAAATGGTAGGCCAGTGAGCGAAATGAGATGCTACACTAGATGACCTACGGGCTGGTCCAGCAGGACTTCTCTTATGTACTTATGTTCAGGGAAATATGTCTTCCATTACTGATCCCCTTATCAAGAAACCTGTTTGAATAATTTTCAGGAGTCCTGAGATTCCAAGTGAAAAATATCTTTTTGAACCATGAATGGTTTATCTCCTTACTAGCGTGTAGTATTTGGGGTCTACACAGCTTACAAAACAGTCTGGACAAAACAACCAGTGAAGGGGAAAATTTGATTTGACAATCTTATATTTGCAGCATCTAAATTAACAGAATGTTTATGTTGACAACACAATTTAGAAGCCCTATTACAATGACCTATTTATTTCTGGCTGATAACCCGTAGCAGTGGTACTAGGAAATCAAGGCAGAGAGAAGAAATGTTTTTTAAGGTTGATAGGATGCCTAATAGGATGTTGCACTGATGTATATTGTCTTTATCTATATCTACCACATCTCTTGGAAGGAAGGTTTTGGCAGGTACAGTACAGAGGATGTGAGTGAAAATGGAATATAGGTCAATGATATGCATACTGTCTTTTAAAACAAAGTCTTTCTGCAGAAATAGCATGATTTTCTGTTATGACTGTAGACTTCACATCGATTATCATACTGTCATTCTTTTCAAAGTGCTCAAACTTACATGCATCTACATGCATAACGTGTTTGTATGGAGAGTTGTATACACATGTTTCAATTCACACTGAAACACGCAGCCAGGAACGGAGACAAAACTGGGATGTGCAGGATTTTTTTTAAAAAAAAAACACTTGTGCAATTGGTGTTGGTGTGAGGATTTAGTCTCTTTGTTGCCATCCCATAATATGCTTTACAGTATTTTGCCTCAGAAATAACTCTTGGACTTTTTATTTAACTTTTTTCCTTGGCAGTAGTAATCAACAGACAGGTGTGATGATATATTGACTTAACCCACAGAACAACAATAGCTAAAAGGAATGTTTCTTTGCCTCTCCCTTTACACTTCAAAATATACCAGCTGTCTGCACCAGGGGCCTTTCTGCATTCCCACCGCCTTGCATTGGTAGTCACATTGCTGTGCACACTGTTCATCCCCCCCCCCCCCGAAACATGTCCACAGACCTACCAAAGGTGCAGCACGTGTCTGGGCACCACCATCTTCATCCCAGTGCCTGGTACAGATTTCACCAGGACAGCAGTGACATGCCACATAGGAGTGCTAGAGTCCCAGTTCACCTGACATGCCAATGCACTTGTGCAGCACCTCAGATCAGCCCTGGCAGTCGAAAAGGTGTGAATGCTCTCTCCACTGGCCCGGGACAGGTAAACTTGCAGATGGGTGTGGTGCTGTTTCATGCACCACCACTAGTGGATGCTGGAATAGCTTCTGGGATAGAAGGAGACATTTCTTTTGTGGAAACACTGAAAATGCAGATGGTGCTTCCCAGTAGCTACCCCAATGCAGGCCAAGTACAAAAGGGCCTCAGTTCTGTACTACATAGGCCATTCTGGTCCACACTGGTGGGTTCAGACCATGCTGCAGTAGGTTAGTATTAGCTCACTCTAACAGTTGTCCACATTTGGACAGTTCATCACAATCCAGACTTGGCTGCTGGCATTGAAGGCTGGGTCCATCTTTTGAAACCAGCACTCAGCCTGTGAGGGAAGAAATGAAAGTTCCTGGCTATTATGGTTTCCAATTGGGCCCTTTTTAGTAGTACACTGATCCTTGGTATTGCTTCTGGTATTGCTTCCTGGTGTGCTTCCAAAAAGTGTCCCCCTTTGTATTCTGGACTATGGGGGCATGCTGTCTGCACACCCATCATAGTCCAGAATATGAAGCCTGATTTGCTTGTAGACCACTTTAAAGAGGTCTACTGCATGATCAGGATATTGCACCATTTTGATGCTCTGTCTAGTTAGTAGCGTCACCCAATGCAGTAAAGCTTTTGGTGGGGAGAGGTCCTTCTGGTGTGCATTGGAAGGCTTGGAACCTCTTCATGTTCTGTTCTAACAATAAGTGCAGAAAAGGGCCCAGTTTTCCGGTGAACTCTCTGTCTTATAGCAAACTCAGTAGTGTGCTGTGTGAGAACATTATATACTCCTTTTCTTCTTCTCCGATTCTTCCAGGATTTAGTTTGGTCGAGCAGCCCTTTGTTTTGGTATTTTTGGGGAAAGGAGAGAACTCCCTAACCACTTTATAGATGCATTACCACTCCCTTTGAGCTGATGGTCTTTCCCTCCACTCATCACAATAGGTACCAGCCACTGCTGAAAAATTAAATGTCTCCAAAGACACAAGGAAATCATGTTAAAAGACCACCAGAAGAAAAGGAAAAGGAATGAATAGCTTGAGTTAATAATGCAAGTTGGCAGGGAAGTTGCTGAATAAGGGGATAGAAGCAGGTAATAACATTATAATTTGTAAATGATTTATAATAGCATATGGTGATAAAATAGGCAAGAGACGAATTGCTTATCACGGTGACTGGAGATGTTATATAATGTGCAGATGAGATGCCAATCCTTCCTGTATGCCGGAGAGGCAAAGGGCAAAGGTCAAAGGAGGAGGAAAGCACAGTAATGTTTGAAGTTCTCCTTGTCACCTCTTTAAATGGTCTCCAAAAGGGTGAGAAATAAGGGAATAATGATTAATTGATTTCTAACATTTTGACTGACAGGAAGGCAATCCTAACCCAGGGCAGATCTATCACTGCATCCTGAACTCTTTTGGTTCACGCTGACTAGGGCAGAAGGTGGAATGCAGAGATTTCATTCTTCTCCTGTCTTCTCACTATGCTAGCTCAAGGCTCATGCTTCTAAGAAGCTAAAGGGCTGGGTTCCAAGGAGACAGAGGGATTCTTTTAAAAAGAAGTTTTGTACTTACAGGGCTTTTTTTCTCCACCACTTTTTTCTTCTGGTGCTGCCAACAAATGAAACATCAGTGTTCCCATTTCCAAAGAGATTTGCAAGCAGGACCACATACCAACAGGTATGTACACCAATGTACACCAATCTGAGGCACAATCTGCCCGGCATCTTTATTGTGCAGTGAATTCACCATAAGGGGACAGACTTCCCTCACTCTTACTCCTTATGGTACATCCAATGATTTCAGAGATTCACCAGGAGTCGTCTGCTGAACGTTTTAGGTACCCGGTGGTCAAATACACTTTGTCACCCAGACACTTGGCAATTGAGTCACCTAGTATTTTTTGCTATCTTACTGCTCCAATTCCTGTAGACTTAGGGCCTTTCTCCACTTGCTACAGTAGAACACCCAGAGGTTGCTCCCACATGGAGCATACTCATTTTGCAGAGCCTATTCTGTCCTAAAGCAGCTCCACACATACCAGAATGTTCCCTAATAGTATATAGTAGACTAAAACTATATTAGCAGCCAGGCTAGGATAGCCTGGCATGTTCCATTTGCCCTTCTTTAGGGTGAACAGAATGTGGAACTGGCAGTGCCATCACAGTGATAGTACAGTGCATGTGTGTTGCTGTGGCCAAGCAATCCTGGTGACTGAACTTACCCAGCACTTAGGGAAGCACTGGCTAAGTTTCAAATGCATCAGGCATCACAAAGTGTGGACACCCAATGCATTCTGGACCTTTGCCAGTATTGGATTTATTCTGGAATATGTACCAGAATAGCGGTTTGCTGTCCACATGCTAGTACAGTCTACAGCAGCCCCCCAAGTGAAGCCTGCCAGAGTCTACATTAGCATCTGGACAACAGACCACTATCCTGAGATGTATTCCAGAATATGGCCAAGGTTGAACAGGCCCTTGGTATTTTAGTCTTTTATTTTGGTCCTTATAGCTTTTTATTTAAAATGTTTTGGGTATTTTATTTTGGACATCACCCTGAAAACATGGCAGAGTAGTACAATGATTCCATAATAAATAGATAGATAGATAGATAGATAGATAGATAGATAGATAGATAGATAGATAGATAGATAGATAGATAGATCCATGAATAAAAAATTATACTCTTATTTGGGGTCTTGCTGTTGGTAATGCTTCCTAAGGTCTACTTGACTTTGTTCTCCAGAATGTCTGGCTCTAGTTCAGTGACCAGACCATCTGGTCTGTTTCCTTAATATCTCCAATTTTCTTGAAGAGATTTCTTGTATTTTCCATTCTATTGACTTCTTCTATTTCTTTGCATTGCTTATTTATGAAGACTTTATTATCTCGACTTAATATTCTCTAGAAATCTTTGGGCATATCTTTTCTCCTCTTACCTTTTGATTTCCTTCTTGATTTCCTTCTTTCCACATCTCTGTGTAAAGCCTCATCAGGCAGCCATTTTGCTTTCTTGCTCTTCTTTTTCTTTGGAATGTTTTTGTTGTTCCCTTCTGTACAATGACACGAACCACTGTCCATAGTTCTTCAGGCACTCTGTCTACCAGATCTAATCTTTTAAATCTATTCATTGCCTCCACTACATATTCATAAGGGATATTATTTAGGTCATACCTGCATGGTCTAGTAGTTTTCCCCATTTTCTTCAATTTAAGTCTGAAATTCATGGGCACTATAAAATATGAAAGCACCTGTGCCCCATTTTCAGTTTTTCTTCTCTCTGCTGCCAATGGCAAAACCAATCAGTGGGGTCATTACCAGACATAACTAGTGAAATTGCAGTGAAAGGATGGCAGGTGGCAGGGTGCATTTGATTGTATTTTATCACGCTGAACTGGCCTCTGGCTGATTTGGCACAATTAAACTTGGCTCACCAATTCCTCTAACCCTGTGGCATTACTTCCATTTTGCCAGCTAGCACTGGTCCTTTCTCATGAACTTTGTAGACCCTACAACTACTAAGTGCCTTGCTGCATCCTTCAAGGAAGGAAGGAAGGAAGGAAGGAAGGAAGGAAGGAAGGAAGGAAGGAAGGAAGGAAGGAAGGAAGGAAACTGTTGGGGTGATAAATGACAAAGAGAATGATAAAGAGAGAACAGTTGAGGTAACAGGTAGAAAAATGGCACAGAATTGCTCCTGGTGTGCTATTTTTATACAACACTATTCTGGACTGTGGTCACTCGTTCACTTTAAACCTTCCTCAGTCCATTTTCACGTCTGGCTGTTCACACCTTTTTATTTTTGTAAACATTTATTTTGCAATATTTTCCTTCTTTAGCCAAAGTGAAGGTTTGTTTGTTTCATATACAGTCTAGAGGTGTCTGTGACTTGGCAGAGCCCTGCTTTGGCTTAGCATAACATCCAAGGTGAGGGATTCTTGGAAACATGGCTACAGGTTGCTTTTGCTAGTCACCCAGAAGCCTTGCACTTCTAGTACCACTGCTGGTTGACAAGCAGAATGTCATCAAGTATGGTATACTGGTCCACAACCTGTGTGTTGATTACAAGCAGTGCACACCTGAAATGACCTAAAGGGTCTAGCCCACTCACTCCAACTAGACTGTTTCAATAAAGTGGTATGGCCAGTCCCTTGGGTTGGTCTACCAATCCATTGTAGACACACCTAAGTGACTGCTTCCTGGTTTGACTTGCAAAAAGGTATCCAAGAAGAAGAAGAAGACGAAGAAGTTGGATTTTCTACCCCCACTTTTCTCAACCATTTAAGGGGACTCAAAACAGCTGACAAAGCCCTCTGTTCTCCCCACACAGACACCCTGTGAGGTAAATGGAGCTGTGAGAGCTCAGAAGAGAGTTGTGACTAGCCCAGCTCTTACCTGTTAATGCCAGGTTTGTGGTATCAAACCTGGTATTGTCAGGAAAGAGTCCAGCTCCCCAATGACTAGACCGAACTGGCTCAAGAATGTTGTTTAGAAGCTTGTACAGGGGGAAAAAATAAATATTTATTCTTTTTAAATTGTGGCAAACAAGACAGATGCACCAGTGTTTTGGGGTTTTTTTTTACCTTCAGAGATGATGCAAGAAGCCCAGTTGTCCCCTCTACTCAAAAGCTGGGCATCAGCTACCATTGGCTTTTCATAAAAAAATGACATTGACAGCAGCAGCTATTTGGAGAGGATGAGGATGATGAAGGTGAAAGAATGGCTGCTTAGACCAATATAACAGTAGACCTATTTTAACAGGTCTACCAGGGCCTCTTGGACAGAACAGGGAGTCATGTGGAAGGGTGCATACCTCCTTGTTCTGGTTTAGCAGGGGGACCCACTTTGGTGGCACACAAAATTGTACCAACAAATGGATCTGCTAAGAATCCTCAGCCTGTTCCTGGCCATCACAGCTCTATCAGGAGCGTCCAAAAAGTGTACATGCTTCAGAACAATGTGGAACAGTGTGGAACATGTCCCAGAATAGGTAGTCCAAGTGTGTAGAGCCTTGTTAAGGGACACCTGGAGCACTGCAGCATGTAACCTGTTCCGGTAGGAGTAGGTCCAGTTACAGAGGTCCAGCCCACACAAAAGCAGAAATGGCCTAAGACTCTGGACTTCTGGGTATTTTGTCATAACCAGGCAAGGTAGTGTGGCTACAGTCATGTGAAGTAAGTGCTATAATCTGTCCCTGAAAAAAGACACCTCTGCATCTCCATTTTCAAGCATGGAGGTGTCATGTCCAGCAGTAGCCAGGAGTGCCTTCATTCAAGCAGAAAAACTGTACTCTGTAAAAATGGCACCCCTCACAGAAATCACACTTGGAAATGGAGCAGTGAAATGGAGCAAGGCACCTGCTGCCACTGCAAATGGAAATACAGCAGCAATGGGCATTTTACCCTGTACCTCCATGGGTAAGTGGAGATGCGGACACACACACAAGAGAGAGAGGATGGAGACAGAAAGAGAGATGGGTTGCTCTGCATGTTGCTTTCTTCTTATTTTCCAGCTAAAGCTTCTTTTTTAAAAAATGAATTTGTTGTCTTTAACAAGTAACTGCAAGGACAGATGGTGCCTAAACATATTACCAGCAATTCAGCTACAATGCAACTCTGTGGGAGTCAGGGCATTCACTGTATACCTTCCAAAGGGCATCCATGTAGTCAGCTGAGAAGGGAAATGAGAACTGAAACATTTAACTGTGCTGAAAATGCACTTGGGCAGCAATGGTATTGTTCTGAAATTCCACTATGGGTACGTGTGGAGAAGGAGGGGTTGTTGATGCTGGCCTTGCTGTATGGTGAAACAATTCATGAAATTGCAGAATGAATTCAAAAATAGTATTTATCTTAGTCTGCAATATTAAAAAAAAACACTTCCTCCTCCTCCTCCCTCTTCTTATTCCTCAACTTTGAATTAAACACTCTACTTCTTGCTAGAGTTCTTGGTCTTTTCTTCTTATGCTCCAAATGAGTCTTCTTCCCACACATTTTCTAGGTGGGGGACTGTTGCTCACCCTGGTGAACTTTTATTTGGTGTGCACATTTCACACTCTGATTTCAGATGCCATCTTCTTTCAGTTCAAAGCCCAAGGAATAACAGGAGCCAAATTAGATCATGAGATTTATTTTAACCCTGTAAAAGGAAAGCCATGATAGAGAAAAAGTGTTTTACAAGGGAAGTTATGTGGGTTATACAAAACTGTTCTACTGTATTCAAGTGCTGTTTTGCCATCAGGTTGCAGGAGAGGCAAGGTGACTCTAAGGGGACTCACTATCCTCCCTACTACTGATTGTCAACATTCATTTCTTCCCACAAATGGCATCAAGGTGATCATTCTATCAGCAGTCTACAGATGTGGGAAGCTTTGGGTGAAATGGCTCAGAATTCACTAAGCATCTGCACTTGCATAGATGCTTAGAGCATTCCAAACCTCCCGAACCCTCCCCAAAACTTACCAGTGACGTGAATGGTTACCTGGATGGCAGCCATGTCCAACTCTTGTGTGTGGTGTGTCACTTGACCCATCAGTGCATGTGTGTATGCATCACATGGGTTCATGCATCATATGCCCCTCCACCACCCAGACGTGGTGCACAGGGGTTGGTCAAAGCCTTACTGGTTCAGGTGCTTGGTGAAGGTAAGTGCATGTGTGGAAAAGGTTCAACATTCCTCATACATAGTCAACACAGGGTGAGCCTGGGAGGATTAGGAAATGGCTCCTTCACAAGCAGATGCTCCATCTCGGAGCTCACCCTGCATCCACTACTGGGCCAAATGAAAATTGGATCAAAGAGGCAGGATGACACTCTGGGACAACTGTTTTCTCCACCTCTTCCCTCCCAATAACTTTTTTCTTATGTGTCATATCTTTTGTGATTGTAAATCTGAAAACAGAAGAGATGTCTAGCATTATATATTGTAAGAATTATGTTTTGTATCAGATTGGGCAGGTGGAAGTACTGGCAACTGACTGCTGAAATGACAGCAACCTCCACCATGACCTTGTCACACTGGCCCGCTGGGACAGAATCACCAGATAGTATTTTATGGGTACGCAGCATGCTCTATGGCCCTAGTCAGAGTAGGTGTCCTGACTTGAAGGAGAAATTAGGCTGCAGTGTGGCAGCAGTGGAGCAACAGGGCATGCCATTTGAAATGCACTCCCCAGAAGTTCCAAAGGCCAGGAACCTTCATTCTTTGTCTCCAGAGCATCCAGAGACACCAGCACCAGCTCCAAAGCAGATGCAGTATTAGGAGGCCGTGCAGGGGCTGGCATGGGCTAGACCATACCTACTGCATTTTCTGGCGTATAAGACTACTTTTTAACCCAGGAAAATCTTCCCAAAAGTCAGGGGTCGTCTTATATGCTGGGGTCATCTTCTTATACGGCGAGTATATCCCAAACTCTATATTTTAACTGGAAAGTTGAGGGTTGTCTTATACACCGAGTCGTCTTATACGCCGGAAAATACGTTATATAGATGACCTGCACTGTCCTGCAATTGAAGAGGTAACTGTGAATCTGCCCTATACACAAGATGTTGGCACTCATGCCATACTCACGGCTATTGGACTAGATGGGCCACTGGTCTGATCCAACAGTACATTACTTATATTCCTATGTAAACAAGCCAGGAGTTGACTTTGATGTGCAATTGAAACCATAACATAGCAGTGGCCAAGGGCTGGACATCCAAAAGGCTGCAAGAGGATTTACCCCTCTTTGTTGAAGCCTGTAGCACACACCACAAATTATTTTTAATCTGGTGCAGGGAACAAATCTTCCAGGCTGGATCAAAGGATGTTCCCACAAAGTGCAGGTCATCCTGTTTCATACGGGGCAGGGCTGCCATCCTAAGGGCTGTTTGTATTTTTGAGAGCCTCACCAAGCACAGCCCCAACTGCCGGAATCAAAGTCCAGGCTCAATATTAGAAGACTAGCCAAAGACAGCTTGACTTATTCAGTTCCTGACTGAGGTCTTTTCAACAGCATGCCCAGGAGTCTCTGCACTCCTAGAGTAGTACATTTCTAGCAGCAATTCCAGGTACCATGCTGTTTGTATATCCTTTGTGGTACGGTATTGTATCTCAGTCCATAGCTCCATCCAGTGAGGACTGAGCATTCTAAAGGCAGGGCAGGGCCTATGCTATTCCACATCAACCTATGGAATGCAGTGTCCTAGCACCTTTTGTGGACCAATACATCTGCCAGTGAAGAAAGAGGCAAAGAGAGTTTGCTGCATGTTAATGGTCTTCAAAGGGCAACAAACCCACAGGCCCTACACAATGGTGTTTGGTATCAATGAGCTGCTGCTGCTAACTGCCTGAAGTTCTGTTCAAATGCAAATCCCATTTGAACATGAATTCCATTCGATCTGTACAAAATTGGAAATCCCTCACACTTCCTGTACAGTCCTACCAATAACATTCTTTGCTCGGTTTATTAGATCTACTGCAACAAACTATGTAAGAAGCTCCCCCATTGTCCACCAAACTTCACTTTGAAATAGCATCCATAATATGTGGACTTTTTCACATGTGAGAAGTAGTGGCTGATGTGGCCAGCATTCACACAGTGAGTGCCCACAGCACCCACAGCTTACCTGGGAGCTGTTGCAGTGTGGCACACGGCATGTGTTGCATGTCATGTGTTGCAACCACAACTGTGGCTGCAACACCCTACCCTCATGCAAACTTTGTACAAGGAAGTAGTGCAAACGCTACATCCAGAAGCTTACTGGGAGCATGCTAGATGCTCACAGTAAACCTGTGGATGCTTTTTACTGCTCCACAGCTGTGGAAGATTGGAGTGCTCTGGGATGTTCTGGGATGGAGGCAACATCATAGCAGGCGTATGGACTTTCCCAGAGCACTCCGAACTGTGCCCAGACAAGTAAGCATGAAGAAGTCCTGAGTCTGTTAACTTCCTGTCTCCTCCTGATTTCTTGCCTTTATATAAGGCACATTAATTCATATTTTAAACCTGAAAGGATAAATATTTCTTTTTCTAATGTTAAATTCCTTGAAATACAGACTATTCAGTTTACTTATATTTGAGGACTGCTGATTCTTATGTCAAGTTTCTCCTCAGAAGGTGGTTGTGTAACTCCAGTGATGTTCTAAATTCCATTTCTGATAGAATTCCATTGCAGCCTTACTTTTCTTGTTCTATAGCATAAAACTGAGGTGATCGCCATTGTTAAACACAATGGAAACTTTCACATCATTATCAAAATCATATAGGAAGGTGGTTGGTGTATATGCAGCAAAATTATTGAGTGAAATATAGATAAATGGTCAGAGGGGGAAAAGGAGTTAATGTGCCATAGAAATCTTTTTCATAATGGGATGAAGGACTCCATTTCTGGACATTACATATGGTACCCTTGGAAAGAAAATTGAAAATGACAGTCTATGTTTCCACCTACACAACACCTACTGGAGATCTGGAGATTCAAAAGCAATATATGTATTCATAATACATGTATAATTATACCTGTGATTGCGGAGATATAGGGAGCCTTTTTTGTTCAGATGAAAGCAAAAATTCTGCAGTTTTCTCCACCTCTTGATGACAAAGTCAGGCATACAAAAAGAATCACTGCTTGACTTTTTTCCCCCCATTGGCCTCTTTTTCATACTTAAAGTTTTCACCTCATAGTAGGTACAGAGGGCAGGGAAGAAGACAAAAAGAACATGAATATCATTACATCCAGAGCGCTTTTCTCATTTTTCTATTCATTTAAATAGGCAACATTTCCCCAGATTTTTATTCACCTGCACAAAAATTCTAGAGTTACTCTGAAGTATCATCTTCTGTCTCTCGTACAATAAAGTTAGCATTGCTTTCCTGAGCCAAAGGAACCGACTTCTAAGAAGAGAATAAAAATGCCCTTCTCTTCATATACAGGCTTTTGAAAATCTTTTCTAAAAATAAAATAACCACTTGAATATGGTTTGGGTCTCTACTTATATACTCTTCCAGGTTTCCCATTCACATGCAATAATAGGCATCATCCATAGTACCAAATAGATGTGAAATTACAAAATATACATAGGAAATCACTTAGGCACCCTTCTTGACCATGGATTTGAGATTCTAAAGAATAAAGTACAGTAGGGTAAGATCAGTCACATGGGCACAGAACAAATCCAAGCCTGCTTTTGAGACTGGAAAACAAAACTTTCCAGCCTCAAAGTTACAGTCCAGGTGTAGTGGCTTGAACTAGGGGCCTTTTTGAACTTTATGAGAAGAGACGCTCCAGGTATGCTCCCAGATGGAGCATATGAATTGTGCAGAAACACTTCTATCTTAGAAACATCTCCATGTGTGCTGGAGTGTCTCATGGCCAGGAAAAGAGTGAAGCATATTTTCATGCTCCACAACTTATCTAGCTAGGGGGCAGGAAACTGATGTGTGCTCTGTTTGGACCACTTTCAAGTAGAAGAAATAGAGTGTGGGGCTGGGCAATTCATTGCCTCCTTAATGAAGGTGATTCACACTTAGTCAGTGCTTGGTGAAGGACCGGCTAAGTGTGGAATGCCTTGGGCATCACAAAATGTGGACAGTCTAACCATTCCAGCAGTTACCTGGCATTCCTGCCTTATCAAGGTGCAAATTGGCTCCAGGACTGCCTTAAATCAGTCCCCAGCTAGCTGTTCCTGGGCCCAGATCCTGCATCAGATCAGGCCACGTGTAAGGGCTGTGCAGTCACAATGGTCCCAGCATGCATATGGCATGATCCTCAGTGACCAGGGAAAAAATAAGTGTTACTCCAGTTCACAGCTTGGTTCTGTTTCATTTAGAGGTTACTATGACTGTGTCAGTAAGGGCAGCTTAATCAGGCTCTCAGGTCATGTGTTTGATATTGAGAGTAATGGATGATGCCTTTGGCATGTAAGGGAGGCACTTTTATTTTGGCCTTTCCTGCACTTATTTCACTTTGATCTATATTGGTAAATCTTGAATAATTGGACCCACCAATTCTGACCTTGTGGAGGAATGGGCTGAATCAGGACTGTCTCAACTGACAGAAGTGATCAAGTTAGGGATGTGCACAAATGTTGTTGTTTTTTGTAATCAATTCATATCAAATCAAATGCAAGAAAATTTGTATTTGTTTGAATAGATCCCCTTTGAATATGGTAGGATTCGTATTTGATACAAATGTTCAATCCCATATGAATATCATATGAATCCCATACAAACACCATATGAAGCTTCATACGACATTTCATATCAACGTATCAAAATGTTTGATTTGAATTTTAATATCAATCTTTGAAAGTGCCAACATTCTATTCAAATTTGAACGTCTGAATTTGGCCAAATTCATACAAATTTCAAATGTGCACACCCCTAGATCCAGCCCATGTCTACCCATGACTGCACAGTTCTTCTGAGCTTCACAATTAGCGCTCTCCACACCTCCAAAGGAATGACAGTTACTTCCCTCAGAGCCTGGAGGTCTTGACGGTGCACTCTGGCACAGTGCTGGAAAGAAATCCCCAGTAGTTCCAACTAATGGAAGCATGCCATCTACATATATCTCTCATCACCTGGAACAAGGCCCCTGGCCTAGTTGTAGACCAGTAACACTCTAAGCCCAGTACACTCGGGGTACACAATGACCATACACATTTCTGACAGCGAAGGACACTCTTTGGCAGCCAAAAATGTGAATGATGCTCCTGTACCCAGAGCATACCAGCCTGCACCACTGCTGAGCCCTGCCCCCTGGCTGGCACAATTGGCTGCAGCTGCTGATATCAGGTATTCCATTACATACTGGATACTGGCAGGCAGCCAATGGGGGGAGAGGGCAGACTGGTCTGACCCAGTAGCTTGCCTCCCCACCCCTGGATCACCCACCCCACTGACCTGCTCATGTAGGGCATTGCCATCCTCCCTCCCCCCTCTCAGCAATATCACAGGGCTTTTCCTCCCCCATCTCAGGGATCGCGGGACTTGAAAAGCTAGGATCCTCAAGAGGAGGGAGGAAGTGGCCTGCAATTGCAGAGAGGGGTAGAGGAGGATGGCAAGGGGCAACCAGGCACACACCCCGGGCAATGCCCTGCACGAGCAGGTCAGCATGGTGGGCAATCCAGGGGTGGGGAGGCAAGTTGCTGGGTCAGACTGGTCTGCCTCCTCCATCAGCTGCCTTTCAGAAACGAGCACATCACAGAATGCCTGACGCAGGTGATGGCAGTCAATTACATCAGCCAGGGAGCAGGGCTCCCACAGAAGCCTCAGAGGAAGAGCAAATGGTTTCCCTGCTGGATGCTGTCTGTAAGTCCGGGGTAAAGGTTGGGATGGGTGTGGAGCACAATTTCATGCTCCACACCTCATCCACAATCAAGACAGCTCTGGTGAGGGTGGGCACAGTTCTAGGCTGTAGCAGCCTAATGAGCATGTGTACGCTCTTTACCAGAGCTGTCCTGATTGCATACCAGAGGCCTAAGTGTGAATAGGCCTCTGATTAAATGAGACTACAACAGATCTGGATTAAATGCCTCTTAAATCTGGATCTGGCTCCTGTGAAGATGGAGCTGGACTAACAGAGACAAGCCCTCCTTGAGCCACATTAATGGGTGGATGTGAGTCCCATGATTCTTATTTAGAGGGTCCTTAATCTGGACCTAAATTCAGTGCAGAAAGGTCTCAGAATTTAATTTAGCATTCATATAATATGGTACTGCTATCATAAAGTTATTACAGATTTACTAGGTGCAGCTAAAGCTTGACCTAAGGACAGTAAAAATGAGGTGGTCTAGATACAAAGATCTAATCCTGTGTGCTTATGTTTTTAATTAGTTTTTTTAAAAAATCAGAAGTCGTTATGTTTGAACACCCACTTCATTTAAACATCCAGCTACCATGAACTCTGGGAGCATGGCATTTTACTAATTGCTTCCCAAAGTCAACAGATGGAGTACGATGAAATTTGCTCCTCAGATTTTGCTTGTTTAATAACAGCAGGATTTGGACTCTGCCATTGCAGAGCTTTGGGTGTGCTTTGAAGGGACTCAGCCCTGTTCCAATCTGATACATTCCATAGGTAAGAACAGCACAGCTCACCACACCACCACAAGTGGGGTTATTAGGTATGCGCATGAATATTCGAATATCCAAAAATCATATTTATATCCAACAAATATCAACATTTGAAGGGATTTTGAATATCCGATATGAATATTCAAATAATTCAAATGAACGAATTCCTATATATTGAATGTGCTGATTAGGATAATCCGGATTTGAATCGGATTTTTGGAGATTCGGATTTTCCCCATTCAAATCGAACTGAATTTTCAGATAGGCAATTCCACTTGAATTTGAATGCAAAAACTACATTCATGAACACCTCTAGTGGTTATAGCACTTTACTAGCTGAATGTCCAAATTATACACACACCATCTCTCCTTTATACATACCTGTGTTTTACCGCAAATCACTCTTGAAAAGGTTTTGAGAATTTTGAAAATAGGAATGTTTGCAATAAGTCGGGATGCAGATTTTTAGCTCATCATGGGGCATCATGGTGGATTATGCCACTCCGTGGGCTAGACAGCTTGCTCCAGCCCCGAAGGTGGGCTTAAAATATTCATATTTCTGTCCCAGGCTATTTTGAAAGACACAAAGAAAGTGGTCCCAGAAATTGGTCTTTTTCTGTATCTTTAAAAATAAGGCCATGTGTTTAACAATACTGGGAGGAAAGTGGTACAGGTGCATTCACAGAATGGGTGACAGGGTGGGAGAGCAGTGAAATGTACTGTCACAGTGGTTTCTTCATTCTTGACACAAAAAGACATCCTGGTGGTGCTTTCCACATCTCAGTGGACCAACAGGTGAAAGATTAGTCAGTCCCCATCCCCATCAGGGTCCTCCATGGTGCCATAAGCATGCCATGCAGGTCCTGCCACCTGGTGCAGTGTTGTCAACATAACTGATACTATCCCCATCACCATTGGCAAAATCTTGAGATAGCTGCTTGGTTTTTCTTGCTCTCACCACATTTTCTTTGGATCACTTGTCCTAGAACCAATCATTCTGCACACACTTCCTAACCTTCATTATTTTATGTACTATGCCAGTCACTAATGTAAATTATCATTAATTCTTGGGCTTGGAAAAAAAGTCATTCAGTGGTATCCATTGCCTGAAGATCTAACCTCTTTAACAGTGCCAAAGAATTCATTTCAAACTAATCAGCTTGGGGATGAACTACAGTGTAAGAGCATGCAAATCAGGTCACTATTTGAATATATATAAAAAACTAAATAAGCAAGATCAAGGTCCTTGGATCTGTTGCTGTTCAGCTAAGTAACCTTCTGTTAAATTAAATGAACAACTCCATATTTTTTGCATAGGAAATGCCCATAATATACTCAGGTCATGTGTCAACTCGATCCCACTCCCCCCTCATGAACTCGTATTGACAGAATAACACAGGCAAGGCAGCGGTGGTCGAGCCATACAGCCCTACTGCCTGTCAATGGGCTGATGTCTGTATATGAACTAGACCCCCCCCCCTTGCCCAGGCATCCCACTTCAAAGGCTTACAGCCAAGCCTTCTCCCTGAAGCAGCAAAATAATCATGAGTGTAATATAACACCAACTGTTTATTATTTACAAGCCGATAAAAAATAAGTGGTAGCGAAATATGAAGGTTGCCCGATATTGCTTAAATAGTCCAAAAGAACAAGTAATTGTAAATAGGATTCAGCTTAGCTCTCACCAAGCTAGTCCCACAAAAGGAAAAAGGAATAGCAAAAGCCTCCAGCTCCTGAAGGAACCTTTCAGGTGTTCAGCTTGAAAGTCCTTCCTAAAATAAAGATCAAATCCCAACAGAAAAGTCGTCTACTTGTTCAAACCAGAGCCAAGAAGCCCCTTTCAGCATCCCTGTATTTCCCCAGTTACCCCCTGAAGTCTACCCTTAAAATAGGCCCCACCTTCCTTCTTTCCCCTTGTCCCAAAGGCCTAGAAGGCTGAAGAGTTGAGCAAACTCCCCCAATGACCAGTCCCCCTCAAAACCTGCCCAGAGAATGACACAGACAGCCCTAGCTCTCTGGGTTAAATAGGGAGAGATCCTGGTGCTCTGATTGGCTGGGCTTTGCCGCCTTTGGAGGGAACTCCTCCCTCCTATCACTCAAGCTTGCAAAGTCGCTGGGAAGCTTTCCCGCTCTTTTCAGCTAGCAGCCAATGCTTACAAAGAGCCCAGGAAATATTTCCCGCCTTTTTGCAGCTTGCAGAAGATGTTTGCAAAAGGCCTGGGAAATTTTCCTGCCCTTTTCCGCCTGCAAAAATGAATCCGTCATCTTTCTCATAGGCCCCCTCCCCATGCAAGCCATTTGGCACTCTTTTGGCGATGTTTGGGCTGAGCACGGGACTGGGCACGCATCTCAGGCAGGCCAGGTATAAGTTTGGCATGGATGCAGCCATCCCCATGACAAGCATGCTGAGCCCTGGTACGGGGGAGCAGCGCCACCTCCTCTCCGCCCCCTCTACCCTCATTGGAAGCCAGATCGATGTCAGCTCATCTCTGTGCTACATCACCCCCTTCCCTTAACCAGGACAGAGGTGGGAGGCATGGAAACAAGTACAAATAAAGCTTCATTAATAAAAATAACTTTTTAAAAAATTTAACGCTGAAACCCTCAATGATTTAGCGGCAGTAGGCGCTTGACAGTTCTGACAGCTGACAGGAGGTGCTTAAGCATTTTTTGTGCACCTCCGCTCGACTGGGGACCATGAGAATCAAGCCTTTCTTATTATCGTGGGTTTGACTCTCGCCTTGCCAGGCACCTCAGACCACTGAATCTCCCGGTTTTGCTTTTTGTCTCAGCGGCCTCATCTCCATGCTGACAATCAATTCCCCTTCTGCAACACACACACACACAAACTTTCTGTTCTGTCTCGCTTGTCCAAGCGGCTGTCTCCTCCCTTCTCAGCTGATCAGCTGGTGGTGGCAGGGATCAATGGACATTTGAAGAACTTTCAAAGTGAATTTGAAGCCTAGCATATTAGAAGTGGCTTCATTCGCATAGATGCAAATTTCTGTCCTATTCGCTTTGATGTGGAGCAAATGGGGGGGGATCTGTGCGCATCCCTACCACACATGCACAATGGTGACAATCATGCACTTCTGTGTATTTTTGTGCTGTCAAAAACCTAGGATGCATGCTTCACCATATCGCTCACAGACAGCACCAGCCCCCAAACTATGTAGCCAACAAGTGATTATTAGTGGACTTTTATCCAAAGTATCACATGTTAGTTAGTGTGATATCCGGGTGGTGCCTTGAACTGCCCAGGGTTGTATTGGCTTATGATTAATCAATGGTGCAACCAGGAAATTTCAAAGTACAGGGGCTTTATTTATTTATCCACCCTACCTAGGGTGTCAATAAAACATACTGTACAAAACAATATCTTATTCATTTAATGCTTTCCAAAGAAAAACTGCTCAAGGCAGTTTATGACAAAACACAACAGAAAATAGTACAATATAAGCAATACAAAATAATACATTATTTAATTCAATAGAAAATGCACAAAATATAGAAAAGCAAAGCAAACAAACCAGCTGATTCTTTAGGGATGGAAATTCACAGGAGCCCTCCTGTGGCTCAAGCCTTTAGCTTGGCAGATGATGTTTCCTACAGTAGGGAGACAGTAGGGAGTTATAAAAAATAAAAGGATTGGATTTGGACAGATAGTAGACAAATTCAGTTGTATCCACTGAGCATTTCCAGTTCCCAGACATTAGCCTGACAGTCATTAATACGGACAACAGCAGCTTATTTAAAGAGGGAAGGGGTAAAGATAAGAAGTAGAGTTGGGAAGGCACTCCATTGTATCCACTGAGACAGTCTACAGGTAGATAATCCTGACAAGATGGAAATACTCTGAGTGTGTCCAGACTTACAGATTCCGTGCATTCCAAAGTGCAGTCAGAGCGTGGGCACCACACCTAATGCCCGATATTGCATAGTGAAGGCACATTATGCTGCTGCTACTTCAAATTTATGGAATGATGAGCACTTGCTCTGCAGTATCAGGTAAATTGGAATGTTCCTGCTAGTCCGGACAGGATGGTGAGAACAGCGAACAAGAGCTGAGCCAGCAGCTCAGTTCCCATTGGCTGCCCCATCTCATGTGACGCAGCTTTCTCTGAGAAAGTTGCAGGGAGGCTGCTGGAGTCCAGATGGCGTGTCATGGCTCCGGCAGCCAGTAAGCTGTGCTTTTTTCTCCAACAGCAGATTTTATTCTGCTAATCTGGATATAGTGTATGTGGTAAGGTGTCCAAGTACAGGAAGTTAAGAGGCACCTGGGATTGGATAGTGTTGTTTTGCCTCAGAAAGGACAGGTGCATGACCTTTGGTACCTATGTAGCAGCAACCATCAGGAGTGCCTACCTCCATCTCTGACTGGCTTGTCAGCTTAAGTCTTTTCTGAATAGGAATAACTTGGCCACAGTAGGCCACACTCTGGTAACCTCCAGATCTGACTAATTTAATGTGCCAATCAAAATGACTCAGAAGCTGAAACTAGTGCAGAATGGAGCAGCTCTACTGCTGATGGGAGTTTCTGGCCATATAACATCACACTGGTCCTAAAACATCTCCACTGGTGGCCTATTTACTACTGAGCCAAATTCAAGATGTGATGATAACATATAAGCAGTTTGGGTCACAGTTATCTGAAGGAGCACCTTCTCCCATACAGACCCGCCCACATATTGAGATCTCAAGGAGAGGGCCTTCTTGTAGTTCCTTCTCTCTCAGAAATGTTAGGGACACATAAGAGGGTATTTTCTGTGGTGACCCCTAGACTCTGGAGGTCCACAAGGCGCCTACATTTTATGGTTTTTGGCACCTGTTTAGCTCCTCCAGGTGTAGCCTGATGGGGAGGCTGGGAAAAAGGCAGGAAGGATTATATTTTAAAGATGCTTTAAAAATATTGTTTGTGTGACCCACCCAGGTGTTTTTGGTAAAGGGCAAGATATAAATACTTAGAATAAATAAATAACAGCGCATAGGAGCGGAGAGTAAATGGCCTCTTCAGTGAACTGTCTGGATCAAGATTATCTATCTATAATAAATTCATATGATGAGAAGGTGTATTTTACCCAGAAGTCCCAGGGTGGGTTACAACATATAAAATGAACACATCAAAACCATAGCATATTAAACTTATTAAAACCATAACAGTGCCTGGATGTAGGGAGAAAAAGCAGTTCTCTTATTCAGCCAAAGGCCAGGGTGAAGAGGTCTCTTCACAACTCTTTTGAACACATAGAGTGAAGGTGCCTGATGCGCCTCAGGAGGGAGACTATTCCACAGTCTGGGAGCCCTCACTGGAAAGCCCCTGTCCCATGGCCCCTGATTCATACTTCATTCCTTGGTTTCCAATTAGTCAACATCTGGGCAGGTGTATCTGCATTTACAGGAGGCTCTTACAGCTTACAAGCACCTCCTACCTGCCCAGATGTTGACTAATTGTCAATTACCTGTGGTGCACAACATTGTGCACCACAAGCAACCCAACCCTCCCCAATCCTGACTGAAATCTTACCTTAAACGTCCAGCCACCGAACTTCTGCACTCTGGCCAGCTGAGGAGGTCATCTGAGCTCCCGCCCAAGGGTGCTGGCAACTCACATAAACCTCTGACACAACTGTGACAGTGCAGAGTGTCAGCATCATTGCAGTGCTGGTGCTCGTGCAGGGTGCCACACTCAAGATGGTGGCACCCAGGAGTGGATCGATCTCAGGTAAGTGATTGATCACATGGGGGCTAGGCTGTCATTGGCTAGTACTCACACACTAGCCAATAGGATGGGAAGGGAAGCGCAAAATCATCCCCAGGTGCCCATCCTTTTGGCTGCAGAGTGTGGTGGTAAAATCAGGAGGGCCTTCCCTGCAAATCTTGGGGCATGGGCAGGTTGATAGGGAAGAAGGTATTCCTTTAGATATTAGTGGGCCAAGTCATTTAGGGCCTTATAGGCTAAAGTTAACACCTTGAATTGGGCTCGGTAGCGAATTGGCAGCCAGAACTGGCAACTCTTTTGAGACCGGACTGCCAGCTATTTCAGTATCAATGGATACTAAAGGGTGTTCCTGGGTTCTGCGTCCACATTGCAGAGTCAGGCAGGTTATTTGTAAAGACCATTAGCAGGGGGTTGAAAGCAAGTGAAGGTTTTCCCTTTGCCTTCTACTTGAGATGCCCAGAAACAATTGGTGGGCCACTGTGGAATGCTGGACTAGATAGGCTGTGGCCCAATCCAGCAGGGCTCCTTTGATGTTCCTATGTTCTTTGTCATGGCCTCATGCAGCCTGCTGGAGTCAGCTAACATGCCTCTTTATCTCCATTGCTGCTGGATGAGGCATTTTATAAGAAGTGGCTGTGGCTGTGAACAGCTTCCCTGCCTTCAGTCAGCTGCAGTTGATTTTTGCTATGGTGATGGCCCTTGTCAGTGCCCAAGGTAGGAACCCATCCCACAAACTAATCTCAAGGTGCTTTTGATGAACCCTGAGGATACGACTGACTTTCCCAGATGCTTTGGGGAGGAGAAGCAATGGAAATTGGCAGCCATGCCTCAACGATGTCTTGTCTGTGAAATGAAGACCCAGCTACACCCATGAGAATGTAATCCCCCAAACCCCCTAGTACTCTATTTCTTAGAACAAGCTGACAGTTACAGATTAGAGGTGGATAAAACACCATCTCATGTGTTTCCTGAAACATTCAGAATAGTCACACCTCTACTTGGGCATCACCTTTGCTACATGGGCATCACCTTCGCTAGGCATCACCCTCCTAGTCTTCTCAGAACCTGAGGATGGGACATTTGCCACTGCACAAGGTTACTTGATGAATTCAAACTTTCTGGAATGTCCCCTGAAGTTCTCTAGATGCCAAATAATCTGTTTACATAGAAATGGTGGTTTGCACAGCACTTCCCCCCCCCTCCTCTGTGAAACTGAATTCTTGGCCAGATCAGTTTGTTTCCATCTCCCCTCCATCAGTTCTCCATCCTCTGCTATGGGGTAATGGAGCAAACGTTCAAAGTTCAGGAGATAGTGGGAAGGATAAGTTCTCTTGAGGCTTCAGATAATGACCTGTCCTGTCTTCTCACAAATTGGTGCCCTGGAGCAATCTTACTCAGCACGCCAGAGTGATGGAGCAGAAAGGTCAAAGAACTCCTCACCCCTTTCATCTCTCTTCCAGTACAGTAGCCAAAGAAGAGGGTGGCATCCAAATAAAGTATTATCTAGGCAGAAAGTGAAAAAGAACCTCCACTGTGAAGTAACACAGGCTAACAAACAGAGGAATGATGGTGGCCACTTTAACATCTGGAAATATTGGGCTAGTTTAGCTGGGCTAGCCAAACTTTCCAGGAAGGAAGTAATGCTTATGTATGTTCATAACGTTCAAAGGTTCTGCTTTGCATAAGAATACCTGGAAACTCACTGCACATTGAGAGTTAGCCCTTTTAAATATTTTATGCACTCAGAGACACTTATTGTCATTTAGTGCACCTGAGTACTGCCCTTTTCTTGTTAGAAAAGCGAAATCGATCGTGTGTCTTCCACTGGTACAGCCTTTGTATTCCAGCCCTTCCCTCCACCTTCCCTTGCACAGCAACTCATAGCATCATCCCTTATGCCACTTTGACTGATAATACTTTCTTTCTGTATTTAACAGCATTCAGGTTTTTGATGTGCCCGTAAAATTCTACTCCAAAGTGCAGTCAAAATGCAGATTTCCAATTATGCTTCTTACATTTAGGCCAATATCAACCTATATATTTTAATTTTATTTCTCTTTGCTGCACCAGAATAAAACCTTTATTGGGCTGAAATTGAGAGTTTAAAGATCCTTTCCAAAAAGTGTTCCAAATTGTTTTATCTGTATGTTTAATATTCATAAAAAGTGGCAAAGGACAAAATGAAGCCAATTTGCATTTCATAGCTCAATGCAAGCTCCTCTACTCCCAGGCTACAATTCACCACGAAAAAGCTATGAAGTGAGTGCTGCGTTGCTAAATGTTAAGGAACAATTCAGAGACTAGAAGCTACAAATGATGCAGGATCAATCTCGTGCTAGATCAGACCATATATCTGTGAAACTCCTGACAGAATAAGAATGTAAGAAAAGGCTTGTCTAATCCAACTGCCTGTTGTCAGTGTGGGCAACTGAGTAGGTCACAAACACAATGTTCTTTTGACTTATGGTCCTCCAATGGCCTATGCTAACATGTGCATTTGTGTGTACATTTTTCCTTGGAAAACCTTATTTCTGCAAGGGCAGTATTCAGATAAGTGCAGTCAGAAAAAGATTGGCTCAGAGGGAAATTTGCTGGTAGGCTTATGGTCCCTCTGGAAAATAGAGCATGGAGGCATGCACCTTTTGCAAATCTGTGAGATCTGGATTAGGTCCCATGAGTATACTGGTAAACCTTAGTGATCCAGATTAGGAGCCTCCTCATCTGGATCCTGTGCAGACAGAGCATGCTAGCCAGTGGGTTTTCCCCCCATATTCCATACTATGCAGAAGGGTGGCCCTTAGAGGACTTGCTGGTGCAGAACACCAGTAAGTTCAGAAAGGTCCCATGTATTGCATACAAATACTAGGGATGTGCACAAATATATTTTGACAGTCGCATCCGAGTAGATTCGAATGTCTTAAAATCCAATTCGAATTCATAACATTCGAATCTGTGTGTTTGAATGTTAGATTTGTATTTAAAGATACGAATGTTGACAACATTCATATCTGTTATACGTATTTGTGTGCATTCCACAAAAATCTGTACTCATCCCGTATTATCCCATATGCATCCCGCTTTAATCCCGTATTTTAAGCACAAGATAACATGCGAATCATTCGAAAATCCTTATCGGATTTTTGAAAATCCATATTCGAGTTCAAATGTGCAAATTCAGATTTTTGAAAATCCAAATCGAGTTTGAATGTCAACATTTGACTGATTCGAATCAAATATTCGAGTTTTTGAATATTTGTGCACATCCCTAACAAATAGCTACAGTATAACCAAATGAGTCAGCAATGCATAGTTACACACATGTACTAGCTCTACCTTACAGGTTGTTTGTTCCTCCTTATACTGTATATAAATGAATTGCCTTTTTAAATAAGTGTTTACATAAATACTAAAAACTGAATAGAGTTATCTGCTTGCTTTACTGCCAGGTCTTACATGGGTAGGTATATTTAAGAAATCCATAAAGTATCTATCTATCTATCTATCTATCTATCTATCTATCTATCTATCTATCTATCTATCTATCTATCTATCTATCTATCTATCTATCTATCTATCTATCTAATGAGACTGTCTCAGTAACGGTGCATGCAGGGCAGTAGGGGAGGTCAAGACTCCAACTGAAAGCCTTACATTGATTTTCACAAATTTTGCTTTGATTCCCTGTGGATCAAAGTGTGGCTTGGAGGGATTGCTCCTCTCTAGACTCTGCAGAAGTAGATGCACTTTCAGAAAAGATTAGAGGTTTGTCTGGAAGTTACATAGTTTTAAAGTTACACCTAAGAAAAATGAGACGAAAAAGTTGCAATGCCTGCTGTTCAATTGTTGATATAGATTAATTGGTTTATCGGATCTATATATAAAATTATAAAGAGAGATATTAAGAGTGGTTTTTAAATAGCATTGGAAACAACTGAATCTACAGCAGAAATACTGATGGCTTTCTTCATCTTCTTTTACGCCATCTTCCTCCTTCTTTCCAAAACTGTAATATACTTAACATAAATTCTTGAAAAGAAATTGTTTGTTATATTCAAAATGAGATTTTTTTTTAAAAAAAGAGCAAACCCTGCCTAACTAGATAATTATTCACAAAATAAAATGAGTCTGAGTCAACTTAAGTGTGTGTGTGTGTGTATTTAGTGTCATTTTCTCAACCGTCAGACTTGCTAAGGTACAAGCATTAAAATGTATGAGGTTTGAAATGACACCAGTGGTACCAAACCCAATTTGTTTTCTGAGGCTAAATTGCTGCTTGATGCCCTCTGCATTTCGGCATGTGCCAAAACTGGAGCTGAATAAAGAGGAAGCTTGCCAAGTATATCCACTTTCTAAAAATATGCAAATTGCAGCCTTCAGGGATGCATAACTCAGCATTGACTCTCAAAGTCACATTAACCTACAATAGCATTAACCCATTATTGTCAACAGAACAATTAAAAAAATCAGGAATTGCAAGAAGGAATGTTTTTAAAAAATCTCTCTGTAAAATATTGGTTTCAGATGATTTCAGCAAACACAGCTGTCATCCCTCAAGGAAATAGAATTTGAGAAAAAACAGCAATGAGACTTCTACCATTCCATTCCCTACCAATGGAACTGGTCTGTAATTCTTCCAGCTTCCAGAGAACAAGTTCTGTATTCCTGTTTTAAGGAGTTTAGTGATATACCCCTTCACCACAAGCATGTATCCTAGGCTAGGCCTGAAAAGTGGCCATTATCCTAAGGCCAGCCAGGAAATTAGCACTTAAATCTGTGTCATTCCTGCCTAATTGTTATTCAATAGCTATATATGACAATAAATCCTACAACACATTCACAAACAGCATATTTTAGTTTTCCAAAGATGGGCTGATCCTGAGGTTTCCTGTTGCAATAGAGGATATCAAAAAATTGTAGGATTTGTTAAAAATCAACAAACTTGGTTTGAAACAGAATGAAAATATGACTTTCTATTTTCCTGCCTAATTCTCCGTACATCCATGAGAGCGAATCCAGCAGGTCACTGTATCCACATGTTCTTCCAGGTGCAGCACTGCAGGTGGATATGGCTTTATCATCACTTGAAGCACAGATGGCCACCCCCACACTGGGTTTATACCTGACTGATATTGTACCATACCAGTCAGGTAACTGCAAAAAGGTCCCAATATTCACTTACCTTTCAGGCATGAATTGGAGTGCTCCAGGGCACTCTGTCAGCATGCCATGCTGCCACCTCCATCCTGGATCATCCAAACGCATGCCTGAGTACACCAATCCTCTGAAGCTTTTGAGTAGTAAAATCTGCTTCACAGTTTTACTCAGAACATCTAGGATAGTCCTAATAAGCTCTCAGATGCAGCATTCACACTACTTCCTAGTGCAAATGGCTGATGCTGTATAGTCATGTGCCATGTCACGACCACTGCAGCAATAGCATGGTGCACAGTGGAAGTTGCCACAGCCATTGCTATGCAATGTGGATGGCCTGCACTGCAACAGCTGCACTGTAGCAGCCCATAGGTAAGCTTGGGACAGTGCTGGCAATGGCAAATCACCATCTGCATCTCTGCCAAGAAAACTCCATAGAGGGACCCTTGCAGGTGCCCATTCAGTCAACCAGCAGTCAGCTACAACTCAGTGGTAATCAACAAGAACAGGTCTTCTGATTGAGAATTACTGAGCCCTGTATTATTTATTTATTATTTGCATTCTATTATGATGCTTAAATAATTAAGATAACTGTCCTCAGTGATTGAACCACCACCACCACAATAGTCCTTTCCTCACTTACCTGTAGTACAGTCAATGGAGCAGTTCAGGGTAGGGACTACATGAATATTCGTAGCATTCATTATTCATATGAATTCATACTAATTCAGACATTCATATGTGAATAAATTATTACGACATTCATACACTGACATACCTACAAATATGAATGTTTTGGAACATTTACATAAAGCTTTGGAACATTCGTGAACCAGGGAGGTGGGAAAATGGCTGCACCAGTCAAATCTGCAATGGATTTAGAGAGCAGATTCAAAGTGGATTCAGGGCGGATTTGATGCTTTCAGAGCAGAGATGTTACAGGATATGTATCGGATACATACCAGATACATATCAGGTACGTATGGATATGTATTGGATACATCTCAGATACATATGGATATGCATCGGATATATATTGGATATGTATCAGATATGTATTAGATATGTATCAGATATGTATTGGATACATATGTGTTCATATCAGAATTCTACCACATTCGAAGGAGATCTATTCAAACAAATACAAGTTTTCTTACATTCTATTTGATACAAATCAAATGCAAAAAAAAAACACCATTCATGCACATCCCTAATTCAGAGAGCTACTTTCCACACCACTTCTCTAGATAACCAGTACCACATCTAAATTGTCCCTGCTGTAAGGCTCCTCCTCCTTCCCCAATATTCCCCTTTTTGGAATATAAACCCATTATTTCCAAGCAATTTCCAATTATCAGAGTGAACGATTTGATTTTACAAATTGAATTACAAGCCAAAAATATGTTCACGAACATTCCATTCCATCACTACTTAGCATTCCAGATATGAGGCAGATGTCAGAGCAAATACTTGGGCCTTGCTTGCCAGCAACCCAGGCCTGCGCATAGGCTCCGTGTTTGTATGTTCTAAAATCTGAAACATTTATTGAGACCGGCGAAATGAGAGTGCTATTAAAAGCCCATTAAAAGCTCTCTCCCTTGCTGTATGAAGAAAAGCTTCAAAATGAATCACAATAGAATAAATGCAATATTAACATGATCCTGGATTCTAAATCAACAATGGTTTAGTAACAAGTTTTGTGCTTTAGCAATATCTGAGCTGCTGCTTCTTTTAGATAAGAGAGGTACATATACCACATTTATGATCAAATATAATTAGGTGAGCCAGGTTGGTCTAGTGTTTAGAGATGTGCACCAACATTTGTAACATTTGTTATTCGTACAAATTTGTATGAATTTGGACATTCATACATTAACATTCGTACAAATAGTTTGTACATTTGCATCCAATACATATCTGATATGTATCCAATACATATGCTTTCGTATAGGATCCGTGGGCAGCCTGCCCAATCAGAAGCCGTACCGCATGCTCATGGTATGCACTCCCAGCTGCCCCAGATCATAGAGACCAGGGACAGAAAGGAGGTAAGAGCTACAGGCGTGTGTACAGAACCCTGGGCCCCGGGGTGGGGGTGCCGGGGCACCTCTGTGGGGCTTAGCTGCCTTGAGGCAGCTAGACCCCACAGAGGCTCATGATCTGTCACAGACAGCTGGGGAAGGTGGTACCTTGTAAACCAGACATACGTGCGTCTGGTCTACCAAGGGTCCCACAGCACCTGGCCCATAGGCAGCTGGCCACAGAGTAGGTGGGTGTGTGCCCGGGTGGGTTCCTGCCAGCTGTACAGAACCCGACTGGGTCCTGTACAGCTGGCAGGAACCGGGGAAAGCCACCTGACAGGGTTGTCTGCTCCTGGGTGCTCCCACCCATTGCCAGGCAGGCCTGGGGGAGGCATCCCCGCCCCTGTCTGGCCTTTCCCGGCTAAGTCAGGTCGGAACAGTTTCAGCATTTACACATATGTGTGAATGGGGAAACCGTCCCAAACTGAAAAACAGAAATAATAATACTGAAATGCCTTCTCAAGATTACACAGCTTCCAGTTTAATATTTATTTATTTAATTTGGTGCAGGCTTTTCAATGTTTTAAAGTGCTATAGAAAATCCAGGCATGTGTGTGTGCTTGCAGATAGATACATTGATAGAATAGATAGATAAATGAGAGGAAGAAAGGCTGCATTCAGACATGTTTATACTGTCCATAGGAATGTGCAGTCCCAATTTAGCCATCATACCTGATGATTGATCATACGATCGGAACTGCACATTTACCTTAATGTGGGATCAATGACACTGCTTCAAGCCAATGCAGGCAGGTTGGTGGGAAAATTTAGCGAGATGTCGGCTAAGCAGGAAGGGCAGCTCAAAATTTGATTGGCTGCTTCAACCCATGTGATGGCACACATGAACTAAACTCTCACCGCTCCGATGGGGGAAACTATGGAGCTGCCTTCCAGTCGGGACTCCTAGTCTTTGCTGCATAGTGAGCATGCTGCGCTTTTAGATTTAACTGCGGAATTATTCCACTAGTCTAGGGGCAGCCAAAGAGACACCCTGTGCATGCATATACATACACTCACATGGCTGTGTGCCCTATTATTTTCAAGCAGACTATTAAAGTGAAATGTTTGTCCCTGTCCCAAGAATCTTCTGCCCATCGCTGAGGACCGAGCCCCTTTGTGGGAGTCAAAGCTGGAGCTAAGATGCCTAATGCCTGCCTCTCACAAGACAACCACCTTTTTCCCCTGAAAAGGACGAACTGGAGCCATCTTTCAGGAGTTTTCTCTCCCTGACAGAAATCAGCAGGGTTAGAATAAACTGCATAAGTTATCAGCTCCTCAGGAAAGAACATGAAAAAAGCCCTTCTATCACTTAATGAAAAATAGCTTCTTTTTTGGACAGAACTTCATAGGCTTGCAATCAAGCCGTGGCTCCCCCTGACACACACACGCACACATACGCACCTCCCCTTCCTTGACATGCCATAGAGGCAAATCAAGTCGGCATCTATTAATAATATTTTCCCCTGCTTCTTTCATTTCTCTGCATGTCCTACCACTGTCAGACCCCGTGATGGAGCAGCGCCTTTATCTCGTCCGAGTCTGGTCTGTCAGGGTGATAAACAATTCTAACAAGAATCAGAATAAAGATCTTCCCAGTAGACTTGGCGGAGAGATAGAGGCTTTTCTCATTTTCTCGACGGAAAAAAAAATTTAATCTAGCAGCTCAGGCTTTTTTCAAGCGTCACATTCAAAGAGATGCAAATTTGTCAGAGCTGAGACCCCGGCTGACTCTCAGCACTGCGTGAATGTCAAAGGGGGGACTGGAAGCCTTTGACATCTCTGCCTTTTTTGGGGGGCTATCCGCTGCAATGAAAAAAAAAAGAAAAGAAAGTAAGGGGGAGAAAAATGCTTTGTAGTGTATGTTTCAACAATTTTCATAAGTTTTCTTCTGAAATGAAATAGTGCCGTTGGGAAGGTAAAGAGAGAAAGAGGGAAGAAGCAGGCGAAAGACACCGACTACGTGTCCATTTAGATTTTGAACATGCAGTGTTCATGGCAGGCATGTTGCTATCATTAGGGCTATTTAGCATGCGTTAATTGAAGCGCACATGTGCTTCCTTTGACTTAAACAATATGTAGATGCACAACAACGGGTCCGCCGCTGCTCTGATACCTAGACTCATATGTTGCATTATTAATAGCCTGGTGGGTGGAAATGTGTGTTTATGTTTGTGTTTGCTGACGCCGTGTGTTTGCATGCATGTGGATTAGGGATGTTCATGTTTCTGGGTGACCCCACCTCCTGTGGAAATCAATGGAATAATTCCCATGGGATTTTACAGATAAGGCTGATTGTCCAAAGGCCCATCAACAGGCATCTGCCAAGCCATGCATAAGCCACAGCAAAATACGCATTGATCAATCAGGATTTTCATTGAGCAATGTGTTTATAATAATGCAGTCTATGGTACCAGCTTGTGTTTGATGCCTGCTTCCATTTTTGATTTATGATGTCCAGATTTGTTATGTGATCATGGTAGTTTATGTCTGGCAATTCTTAAGTATATGGAAGGTATTAATGGATCAGAACACTGACAGATTGAGTAAGGAGTCAGGGAAAGAATAAAAAGGTACTAGAGTTGGGCAAAAAAAGGTTAGTCACCTTCGCAATTTATGTGAATTGCAAAGGTCTGAAAGTCTGCATTCAGATCAAATATTGGCTATATTCGAAGACTGACCGTCACATGCGGAGCGAAAGCTTTTGTGCCTTTGTTCAAAGTTTGAGAGAGGATTTGGAATGGATTCGGAGTGGATTCAGAAGGGATTTGAAGGGGTTCAAAGCAAATTCAAAGCCTCCCACAATCAAAGTGGCTCCATTTGTACAAATGCAAAGTTCCATCTTATTCACTTTGATGTGAAGTGAACAGGGACGGAAATCATGGAAATCTCCAAAATATATCCTTTTTTACCCCATTCCCTGATATTGTTGAATGCAATAACTTAATTCCTACAGCTGAAAAGAGGAAAGGGACTCAGGGACCTTTGCTTCATTTCACTATGGGCATTTTTCCACTGTCACTAGAAGTACCCATTAAGTACGCATTAATGGGTACAAAAATGCCATTTAGTACACATTAATGGTTACTTAATGGGTACTTCTAGTGCGAGTGGAAAAACACCCTATGTTCAACTGTCTTTAAACTGAGAACAGGGCATTATTCTATTGTCTTATTTTTTGCTTTAAAAGTTTCTGCTCTCCAGCTATCCCCTAAGGTAGCAAAATTTGGTTGTGCTAGCTACTGAAGAATCTAGCTACTGACAAACAGAGCACAGGTCAGAAATGAGAGTGGGAATTAGCAGGTCTGGATGTCACTAAGTAACGCCTAGGTGAAAAGAGGAAAGGAGACCTTTTGTTAGCACCAAAAGGTACTACCAGGAAGCTTCCAGATGTGTACAGCTGGCGTGTGCTGCAAAACCACATCTGAGCAATTGGTCCATGAATGGGATGGAGCAGAATATGCTAGCAGCCATCTACAGGACAGCTACTCATCCTGACTTAGTTCAAAGAACAGGAACAAAAGTTCTCTGCACTCAAAGTTTCAGGGCAGGCATATTTTTCCACACTCCCAGAAATGGGTTGTCTTCTAGACAACATGTTGTTGGGCTCTGAAACAGGGCCTGAAACCCTCCTTTTCCAGCTGGCTGTATATTTAGCTGTACTAGGAACAACACCCAGCCTAGGCCACAATGGACTACAAAAGTGGTCTCCCACTGAAACACTCCCAGTTGTGGTTTTCACACTCAGAAACAAGAAAAGCTCATGCCTCATATAATCAATATGTCCACTGGAAGGCATAGTCTCCTAGAAAAGTGCTGTTATGTGGATTGCATGGTCCCAAAACATATCTGGCACAGTTCTTGTGGACTATGCACGTGTTGCTCCAGAGTCCAGCAAGTTAGTTCTGAATCACCAACAGCTTACATTGCCAAAGAGAGATGCAATTCAGTTTTAAATTCTTCGATGCTTAGATTGCTTCATGCATTTTGAGACATTGTGGATTTTTTTTTCACTTCCCATTTTGCTGGAACTGGATGAACCTTCACCAGGGTACTAATACTGGGGATGCACCCAGACAACAATTCCTCAAAACATAAAGGTTGGACCAGATAAAAGGCATCTCAGATAGACTGCCTTAATAGCATGCAATTTGTTAATAATTCCTTTCTAGATTCTCAGTTTTTTGTACCATTTTAATGCAGAAACCAACATAAATAATAATTTTATGGTTGCCAATCCCCCGTTCTAAATAAATAAATACAGCAAATTTAGAGCAATTTACAAAGATACAAAACATCTTTGCAAGAGAAAACCAAAACCTGTTTGCAAGAAACAATAATATTTTCATGGACATCAAAATCAAAATGCCAGATCTGTAAATTGGGCACACTATGTTTGTTTCAATGAAACATCCACATCACTGCAAATATCTGCCTCTAAAAAATCCTACTTTTGTCCACATTTAACAACAACAAAAAAAAACCTCAGGAGAAGAGCAGCTCAAGTCACTCCACAGTGTCTGTCAATGGTGCCCCCCCCATCGTGAACTCCCATGATCCTCTAGCACATGCAGCAAACTCATCTGCTTTAGGCACAAATGTGTGTGTATTGGGGGAGTGAGTGGGGGATTCCTAGTCAGGATTGCCATTCCATACTTTTGAGATCTTCTGTCTTCTTTCCCTGTTTCCATTACTATGAAGATAACTTTGTCCATGTAATAAAGTAGTCTTGAGTTTTCATTGTTGTTATTCAATTGAGGTGGTGTCCTTCCTTCCTTCCTTCCTTCCTTCCTTCCTTCCTTCCTTCCTTCCTTCCTTCCTCAACCACTTTTAATTGCACAAATTGCAGCAAGAGTACAAATAACCCATTTCCTTTGCAGACACCTATGCAACTCACAAATGCTACATGTGTTTATAAAAACCACAGTCCTCTCCTTTGTGTGATATTGCTCTTTAGGATGCTTGAATCTTATTAGATATCTACATCTAAACTTCCTGTGCACCTTTATTTTAATAGAAAACGGTTTAAACAGATGTGTGTGCCAATGTGTGTGTGAGTGTGCGTGCATTGTTTTATTCTTTCAACAGCTAGTGTAGTTTGTATGTTTCCTTTGTCCTTTCATTTTCCTATGAAACACGCTGGGCAAAATCAGAGCCCAAGTGACTGAAGGAAGAATGCCATATGCTTCAATAAATCCTCACTGCAGATGAGACAGGAGTGTAATGCAATGTGATCTGCCAGAAAATTATAAGAACTTGGGAAGGAAAAGCTAGTTATATTTGATTGTTCATAAGTTATGCTGCTCACAGACCTTACTGGCATCTTTTGTGTAGGTGAAAACATATAAGTGCATCCTATGCCATATGCAAGGCATCTCAAATTGACATCCTTATGAACTGCAATTTATGCAGGATTCACATTCACTGAAAAAGAAGGAGAAAGAATATTAAGAAAATCAAGGTATCTTTCTGGCAACACTCCTGCTACCAAAATAATAATAATAAGAGTAATAATAATAAGAGCAGCAGCGGTGGCAGTAGCTAAAGAAGGGGCAGCTGTAATAACATGTTGTATACTACTATTATCAATAAAAATAACAATACATCATTACCACCTCTGATTATCCTAAGTCTTTAGAAGGATCCAGTGGTCAGAGCACCATACGGGTCATAAACATCTCCCTGATAATCATGATGACAGCAGTGATAACAACAACAGTAATAAAAAACACATCTTTTTTGAAGGAGAAAAAGGTTTACACCTTCTGCAGAATTCTTAACAAAATTAGGACTTTTACATATTCTTAATAGGGATGTGCACAATTATTATTATTATTATTATTATTATTGCATTTGAATTCGAGTTGAATCAAATGTCAAAACATTCAGTTCGATTCAAATGTTTAATATCCAAACGCAACAAAAATCGATTCAAATCCGATACATTTGAATCTATTCGTTCAAATGTTAGATATGGATTTGAAGATATGAATGTAGAACAGTAATGTTTGTTGTAAGGATGTGAAACTTAAATAAATAAATAAATAAATAAATAAATAAATAAATAAATAAATAAATAAATAAAAGAAAAAAGAATGTTGACAAAATTTGTATGTGTTATACCTATCTGTACGCATTTCGTATGCATTCTGTTTTATCCCGTATGCATGCCGTTTTTGTTCGTATTATAAGCACACATGCATACAGATACATATGATCTTCGTATCTGTACATTCGTATCTGTACATTCAAATCATTTGAACAAATGTTTTGGAACATTTGAAATTCATTCAGAATATTTAAATTCGAACGTGAAGACGTTCTATCTGAATTTGAATGTCCACGTTAGATCAAATTCTTGCATATCCCTAGTTCTTAACAATCACTATTTATATATGTGACCAGTGCTAACTTTTATAGAAGGTCAAACTGCTTTAAAGAATTGATCTGATTTAATATCAATTTACCATTAAACCAGCAATTTATGCCTTGTACTCACTCCATGAGAAAAGGGGGAAAAGCACAATCAAAATTTTCATTTAAAAAAATGCTACGAACTTGTTAGAGTGACATAACCCAGATATTGCTATAAATAATTACTCTAAGCACTGAAACAAGCCATTTAACATGTTTTTGTCAGCAGTACAGTTTTCAGGCTGCATATCATATTTGTATAGGAAAATTTCTTCAGTGTGAAATGGGCTTCGAAGAACAAATATTTCATAGGAAGTCACATTAAAACTAGTAAGAACTGCTTGTCTGGAATGCCCTTCCCCTGACACGTGTAAGGTTTCCGTAATAATATCATTTCAGTTCTACTGAAGGCCAGACTTTTCACCTAGGCTTTTCTTGTATGAATTGTTTTCTCTAGGGATGTGCATGATTTTTTTTTTTGCATTCAAATTTGAATCAAATCAAATATCCAAACATTTGATTCGATTTGAATGTTTAAAACCCAAATGCAACAAAATCTGATTTGAATCGAACATATTTGAATATATTTGTTCAAATGTTAGATTCAAATCTGAAGATACGAATGTCGACAATATTCATATGTGTTAAACATATCTGTATGCATTTCATACACATCCCGTTTTATCCTGTATGCATCCCATTTTCATCTCATACCATCAGTGCAAATGTGTACAGATACGTAGGAGATTTGTTCAGATATGTATAATACATACGTATCTGTACATTCAAATGCTTTGAATAATTCCAACGAATGTTTCAGAACATTCAACATTCATTTGAATGTTTAAATTTGAATGTGTAGACATTCTATTTGAATTTGAATGTCCATAAGAACATAAGAACATAAGAACATAAGAGAAGCCCTGCTGGATCAGGCCACAGCCCATCTAGTCCAGCATCCCGTCACACACAGTGGCCCACCAAATGCTCACGGGCATCTCAAGCAGAGACAAGGACAAACCTTCTCCTGCTCTCGAGTCCCAGCAGATGGCCTTAGAAGTGCCCCAGTTCCTCCCCCCCCCTCGGCCTGAAGGATGCACCCAGGTATCCGTTCTAGTAGCCATTGATACATCTGTCATCCATAAATTTGTCTAACCCTACCTTAAAGCCATCCACATTCAATTGAATTTGATCAAATTTTGAATGTTTAGAACATTCATACGCATCCCTCTTTTCTCATGTTGCTTGTTTCTAACAATATTTTTGTGTACATCACCAATCCCAGATGTTTTGAAATATCTCCCTATATTTATGTGAGAATCAGTAGATAAATATTTTACATAAATAAATGATAAATGGAACATGGCTAGGAGGAAGACACTTTTTATTTATTTATTTGTTTGTTTGTTTGTATTTCTATCGCACCCTATACCCAAAGGTTTCAGCACATTCTTCTATCTTACTGACAAGGTATAAAATAATATTGCAAGTCTTCTAGAGCAAACATTTTCAACTTCACCCTTGTACTCTTTTGGCACTTACTGCTCCTTAATCTAGATCATTGGGTTTGGACTGGCCCAGCACACTCATCCTGATCATGGGTTGGTGTGGGCTGAATCAGTGCTGTCTATGGGTGATTCCACACTTCCCTTTCCATCCACTGGACAGGAAAGGAATGCAGTCAACTAATAATGACCAGTGCTTGCACTTCGGAGCACTAGCCAATGTAGCCTACTCTGGTCCAGAACTGAACACTTACCTCCTGTTCAGTTGTCACCCAGACCTCTTCAGGGTGCTGCCATCTTGAGTGTGGCACCTTCGGTGACTGTGTGTGTGTGTCAGTGCTGTCAACATGATGATGATGATGATGATGATGATGATGCTCTGTGCAGTCGCAGTTGCATCAGGAGGTCAGCAGAGCTGCCAGCACGCTTGCCCAGCAGCTCCATTGACCTGCCCTTCCAGCCAGAGATGCAAAATGCTTGCCAGCTGGACACAACAGGTAGATGATTAGGGAAGGTTAGGTAGATTGTGGAGCCTGAAATCATGCTCCACAGCTAGTTGATAATTAGGCAACTTCTGGGAAGGCAAGCGGTGTTTGGAGGCTGTAACAGCCTCCTTTAAGTGCAGATGCTCTAGCCCAGATGTTGCCTAATTTTCAACTACGGGCCAAAGTGCAAAAAGGTCCCATGATTGTTTATATCACGAGGCAAAGCTAGCACAAGCTTCACAGCTGCACTTCCATACTTTCTAAGGTTAGAAATGAAAGCTCTTAGCCTCAGAGCCTGGGGAGGACACTGTCAAAAAAGCTCCCCCCTGTCATCATCATGGCTTGGCTTCGTGAACAAAGATTGGGGAGGGCTCAACCCATGCTTGCATGCGCATTGGTGGCTAAACAGACCAATGTGAGACAGACAAGTCTGGTTGCAGAAGGTATGGAGAAAGGTCTCTTTGGGTGGTACTGTGGCGGCACAGTTCTTTCTGCATTGTCTTTTCTCCTCAAGACTGGTTCTGTGAGCATTCCCAAAGTAGGTGGCAGCTTTTTGGATGGTGCATCTCCATGCCTCTTGGTCTGAAGCCAGAGTGGGCCATTGATTGTGATCGATATAGCCAAGTCTGAGGGATTGCTTCAGGGAGTCCTTGTATCTCTTCCTTCAGGCTCCTCTGTTTTGGCAGCCGGTGGTGAGTCTGCCATAAAGCACCATCTTAGGAAGGCAATGATCCTTCATTCTAGAGATATACCCTGCGCAGCACAGCTGTGTCCTCAGCAGCATGGCCTCAATACTGGTGGCCTCTGCTAGTTCAGGGATGACAACGTTTGTCACATAGTCAGACCAGTGGATGTTTAGGATTGTGTGGAGGCATTGCTGATGGAAATGTTCAAGGAGTCGCAGATGGTGGCAATAGATGACCCATGATTTAGACCCATATTAGAGGTTAGACAGCACAATGGCTCTGTAGACATTGATCTTTGTGCTTTTCTTCAAGTGTTTGTTAATCCAGACTCTTTTATGTAGTCTTCTGAATGCGCTATATGGCTTTGCTAGTCTGTTGTCTATTTCTTTTTCCACCTCAGCATCTGAGGAGATGATGCTCCCCAGGTAGCTGAACTGTTGGACAGTCTTATGGGGAGGATGGTATTCTTCCAGTGGTGCAGGCTGATAAAGGACTTCTGTCTTCTTCAAACTGACCTCCAGCCCAAAAAGCTCTGTGGCCCCTGCAAAGCAGGATGTTAAACACTGCAGGGCTGCTTCTATGTGAGCAACAAGGGTGAAATTGTCAGCAAAGAGCAGCCCACAGACAAAATGATTTAGAGTTTCAGTGTGGGCTTTTAGACGCCTTAGGTTGAATAGGCTCCCATCAGTGCGATATTGGATGTAAATGCCATTTTCTTCATTGAGGGCTGTTGTGGCCCTTTGAAGCATCATACTGAAAAAGATTTGAAGAGAGTTGGTGCAAGAATGCAACCTTGCTTTACACCATTGACTATTGGAAAGGGCTCTGAGAGTGCGTTGCCATGCTTGACTTGGCCATGCTGATCCTCGTGTAACAGGATGATCATTTTGAGGAATCTGGGGGGGCATCCTAGTTGTTCCAAGATCTGCCTTTTCTGCACACTGTGTCAAAAGCTTTAATGAGGTTGACAAATGTCACATACAGTCCTTTGTTTTGTTTCCTACATTTCTCTTGCAGTTGCCTGAGAACAAAACCATGTCTGTGGTGCTCCTGTTAGCTCTGAAACCACATTGGCTTTCAGGTAGAAGTTCTTCTGCAATGGCGGGTACTAGTCTGTTCAAAAGTATTCTTGCAAGGATTTTTCTGGCAATGGATAGAAGAGTTATTAAATGGTAGTTTCAGCAGTTTGACCTTTCTCCTTTCTTTTTGTACAGGGTAATGATGACTGCATCACAGAGATCTTGCAGTAGTTTGCCTTGTTCCCCTTGTAGTCCCAGAACAAAGAGCCACGCTTTTGGTACACTCCCATGTTCTGGATCAGGGCCCTGGTCCCTCTGATAGTACCAATTAAATGCTATTACTTGTAAGGTGGAAGAAGATACATGGGAAAACACAATCCAGAGAGCACAGCCTTAAATTCATGGAGGACAGGGGTACTGGTGGCTCCTGGAATGAATGCCTATGTACTTATCTCTGGGTTGGAGAAACAGGCAGGATGCTTCTCAAGGCCATTTGCAGGGAACTGAGAGCAAGTGAAAGTTTTGCCTTTGCTTTCTGCTTGAGAAACCCATAAGCTATTGGTGGGCCACTCTGTGAGACAGGATGCTGGACTAAATGATCTGTGGCCTGATCCCGTGTTTCATGTTGCACTGGAGTAGGGATGTACACAAGTGTATTTTTGACATTAGAATTCGCATAGATTTGAATGTCATAAAATTCGATTTGATTCAGATATTTAAGATCCTAATATCATAAAATCCTATTCGATTCAGATATTTATGATCTGGAATGTCATAAAATCCGATTTGAATCCGTAACATTCAAATCCGTACATTCAAATGTGAGATTCGTATTTACAGATACAAATGTCAACAACATTCATATGTTATACGTATCTGTACACATTCCATAAAAATCCCTATGCATCCCGTATTATCCCATATGCATCCCATTTTAATCCTGTATTTTAAGAGTAAGATATGTATAATTTTTGCGCAGATTCGTACATGACAGATACGAATCTGCACATTCAAATTATTTGAAAATCTGTATCGGATTTTCGAAAATCCAATTTGAGTTTGAATGTCAACATTTAACATATTCAAATTGAATATTCAGATTTTCAAGTATTTGTGCACATCCCTACAGTGGAGTGAAAAAGATAAGGCACTTCCAGTTATAACAGTCACACTATATTAATTTAAAATAACTGCAACTATTCAGTATGTTCATTTTATATGTTCACTGGTTTTTAATGTTGTAACCTACCCTGAGACCTTTGGGTTAAAGGTGGGATACAAATTCAGACAAACAGCTATTTATAAAGGGTACAATTTATAAAGGGTTGTCAAAGGGTATGCAGTTGAAAAAAAGGTTGGAGATCACTAACCTAAGGTCACACCCATGACAGAGAAGGCATTTTGAACCCAGAAACTCATAGGTTCTCAGCTGGTGTTACATCCACTATGCTGTATTGGCTCTTCAGGATTTTCAAGTATATTAGATTTTTACAAAGACAGTAATACAAAAATTGGTCATAGGTCACAAATGCTGTGATTTTGCCTCTGAAATGGTTGTGACTCGCTCCAAGCATTTTGAGATAAATAATTAAGCAGGGAAATCAACAGAGGTATGATATACGATTCCCTCCACACCTCAGCATAACTGAATTCATTCCATAACACAGGTAATAATTGTTCTATGTAGCAAAAGGCATTGCACTGGGGGACTGTGTAAATGCAATAATTATCTTCCCTTTCAGAATTTGTTATGTCTGGAGCTTGTTCTGTAAGATCCTGTATCATGGCCTGCCAGTTTTTTGAAAACCCGTACACAATCCAGTAGCCAGCGTGCTCCAAAATTGTTTTAGGCTGTTTTCCCAAGTTAAGGTATGTAGGATTTAGCCTCCAAGCTTACAAAAACCATGTAAATTATTTCTGAAGTCATGTCAGGTATCGTTCATTCCAAGGTTTGCTTCAAAATTTTAATCAGAAAACACAGAAGGGGTATGAGGATTAGATTGAAATATCCTTTCACCTTGTACTCTGCCCAGGTTGACTTACTGTGGGGCTGATATAACTGGCAGAACTTACAGCACGCATGATAGAAGAAGGCTGGACACAAACTAGAGGAAACACATAAAGAAACATTTATTTTTTAAAAGTAAATCAACCATAAAGATCCTCCCAGCAGACTTGAGAGACGGAAGCTGTTCTCATTTTCTCCATGGCAAAATTTAATCTAGCGGCTTGGCTTTTCAAGCATCATATTCAAAGAGATGCAAATTTGTCAGAGCTGAGACCCCGGCTGACTTTTTAGTACTTTGTGAACGTCAAAGGGGCTTAAAGGTTGAAGCATCTTTACCTCCCTCCATCCAAAGCAATTCAGCAATGGCTTTTTAAAAAGGCATAAAACATAAGCCACCACTATTACATTTGAGGAACTATTTTCTTGGGGAATAAAAGGCTTCCTGTTGTATGTGCCTTAGGCTGCATCCAAATGGTGATTTTCAGCTGACCTTTGTTCACCAATAGGGCAGAGTGGGCAAATAGACATTCACCAGATGAGCTAACCTACCAGTAGACTTACAGGAATACTTGCTTGCCTTACTGTTTATTACAAAACTGCCAAAGTTCTCAGATAACCAACTTCTTCATAAGGATAACAAAAACAAATGTATTATTTATGTATTGTTTCCATTTTTCCCACCCTATACCTGAAGATCTCAGGGTGGGTAGCAACATGCAAAACCAACATGTAAAGTGAAGGTGCACCTCAAGGGGAAACTATTCCGTAATCTGTGAGCCACCACTGAGAAGGCCCTATCCTGGGTGCCTATCTCTTTTGCTGCTGGGGAGGTGGTACAAGCAGGAGCACCCCCCCCCCTACAGTTCTTAAGCCATAAGCAAGTCAGTATGGAAAATATTTGAGGCCAAAGACATTTAGGTTAAACTTAACATCTTGAATTGCTCTTGGTAGTGAATTGACAGCCATTGGAGCTCTTTTAAGACCATTGTGATGTATGTCTGGCCAGCTGTCATGGTCAGCGGCCTAGCTGCATTCAGGCAGCATTGATTTAATTCACCAATTTTAGAACCATAATTAGAAGGGACATTTACTTATTTATTTACTTATTTATTTAATTCCAGGGCATATCACAACATTAGATGATAGATGATGATGATGATGATGATGATGATGATAGATAGATAGATAGATAGATAGATAGATAGATAGATAGATAGATAGATAGATAGATAGATAGATACGTTATTTAAATTCCACATTTTTCCTGAAGGGAATCAAAGCAGCACACAAGAGATAATAATCAAATACAATAAAAACAGTTCAAAAAGTCACATTGTTATCAAATCTGTGGATAACAAATAACTAAAACATATTAAACATGTGATATAAAACATATAAAAACATATAAACCATATTTTGGGATTATGGGTAACTTCATTTAAACTATAAGGAGGCCAACCAAATAAATTAAGGGTAAAATTAAAAAGCCTACTGTAATAAAAAGATTTTTACTTTTCTATGGAAGGACACCAGAAATGGGGCCAGCCTAACTTCCCTGGGGAGTCCTGCCTGGCCATGAGGATCAGAAAGGGTGTCTCTTCTTGTGGTCCCACTACTCTTAGAAGTGTGAGGGGTCATGGCACATGTGAAGGCTTTCTCTGTGGCAGCCCCTAGGCTTTTGAACAGTCTCCCAGTGGAGGTACACTGTAAATTGTTTCAGTGTCTGGTTAAAACATACCTTTTAACCCAACCATTGATGCTTAGCTTCTTCTGAATGTACTAGTCCTGCCAGGGTGAGACAAAAGTTTATATTGTAAAATATATTTTATTCTTTTTTTATCACTTTGTTGCTTTATTGAATGTTGTGACCTCCAATGGGGCAATTGGGTACAGGGCAAGAGACAAATGATTTTTTAAAAATAGACATGAAATAAGAACATCAATAGAACAGTGTGAAACAGGACACAATTCACAGGAAGCTAAACATCAAAGGCCTAAATCCTCCTATATCTAGAAGTCATGGTCAAACAAATAGAAGAAGCAGAGCTGGCATTTATACCCACTTTTCTCACTCATTTAAGGGGACTAAAGTTGGCTGACAAACCTTCTGTTCTTCTCCCCACAATAGACACCCTGTGAGGCAGATACTTAGAGGGAATGAAGTAAGAATGCAGTCTGGAACACAACTAAAGCTTCATTCAGACAGCGCCAGAAGCCAAATTATCTTGAGACTATGGTGGAACTGCCACATTCAGTTTGCGATAGTCTCAAATTGTAACAGCCTGAGATGTTCAGGTTTAGGATGGATAGAAATATAAATCATAAATAAATAAATAAATAATAGTGGGGCTATGAAAGCTCAGAAAGGTCGTGGACACACCTGAGGTTTAATCCAGCTTCGTCCACTTTCAGAGCGAGAGAACACATCAGCAAAGTAGGGATGTGCATGAATTATTTCTGAATATGGAATCCAGACATATTTTGCTTCCAGAAGCCAGAAGCTGGAAATAGGGCCTTCTGGGACCAGAAGGCCCTGTTTCCAGTTTCCGGAAAGCATTTTGGCTTTATTTGTTCCATGCACTGATTTATTCGTTCCATCCGGTAAGGGGGATATTTGGCTGGAGCGGAATATTTCCACATTCTATTCACCTCAAATAGAATGTGGAAATTGGATCCATGCACACCTCTACAGCAAAGTGACCAGTAATTTTCTTTCCACATTTTGTATCCTAAAGGTGAATTTTCTGAGTTATTTAACACTGAAAGAAAACAGCTTGTCACTTTGCTGATGTATTCTTTCACTCTGAAAATGGACTAAAGCTGGATTAAACCTTAATGTGACCACAGCCAAGGAGAGCTGTGACTAGCCCAAGTTCTCCCAGCTGGCTCCATGGAGGAGTGTAGAATCAAACCTAGTAATTATAAGATATGAGTCTGGCAGTCCAACCATAAGACCAAACTGGCTCACCTATAGTTGACATTTGTGGGCTGGCCAACATTGGCTGCCTCAGATATTGCAAAATATGTGATAATCGCTGCACAAGCTAAAAGAGCAGATTGGAATATATGAAGGAAATATTCAAATTCGAGTTGCCCTGTAGACTAGGGTCAGTTTTTCACAATTTTCTTAGGTTGGTGTCCTTCTCCTTTCCTTGATTGATTAGGCTAGATTATAATGATTTGGCTGGAAAAGGAGGTTGGACAGCACCTCTTGGTTTTAAAATTCCAAGACGGCTATGTGAGATTGATTAAGCATGTACTTGTTGGTTGCATATGCTATGGAAAGGGGAATAGAAGGGTTTGACAAGATGAAAGACTTTTCAACACATGAGACAGCTGGTTGAGTGAAGAGATCTATAACAGCACAGTAAAACACACTCAACAGTCAATGATATCTTTGGTAAAGAAGTGACTGCAAGTTAGGTCACACATTCTGATCCTTGCATGACAGGTTTATCCATTTACAAAAACAACAACAAGAAGAGCACACAATTAACAGATGATAGGATATGCTTCGTCAGTTGAATTTCTGCCTGTCATGTGGCTGTTAAAAGAGCAGAATGCTTACCACCTGCTAGAAAAGCAGTTGACAACAAGAACTGTGCTGCTGTATTTCATTTCTAGGATTATTTATTTCTCCTGGAACAAAATTTGAGGGCTTCATTTATTTAGGTCCATTTTAGCCTTCCCTACAGTCAGGCAGCCTTATTGTTTCTCCCCTCGGTGATTTTCATCTTCACAGAAACCCTGTGCTGTGAGTTAGGTTGAGCTGGATTGACTGAAGGTAATTCAGGAACCTTGGGGACCAAGAAGAACCTGAAGCAATACCTGTTTGGTCCAAAGCTGAGGATGGATTTCCGTGGTCTTGTTATAGTACATTGAGGGAGCACTGAAGATGCAGTGTCTGCTAGCCACCATGCCTCCATGTCAAAATGCAGGAAAAGTGCAGCATCTGCCTGGATGAAAAGTGGAGACCTGGCTGTTATCTGATTTTATTGAGAATTGCTTCGAAGTTTTAGAACAGGAAACAAAGGACCTTTCTGCTCTGGGCCTTATTCTGGATTATAGCCTGGAATAGGGACCTGCCATTAGCATGCTAGTGCAAACTATGGCAGGACCTGAGTGTGGCCTACTGTAGTCTGCACCAGCATGTGGATAACAGGGGCATTTTAGCACTTCCCACGAATGGGAAACTCATCCCATGAGTGAGTGTAATCAACTAACGTTGACGTCAATGTTAGCTCCCTCCCACACACACACACACACACGCAATCCAACACTTACCACTGATCGCTGGGCTGATCCTCTTCAGGGCACCGCCATCTTGATTGCAGCGCCCCCTGTGACTGCATGTGTATCAGCACCATTGCTGTGACAATGCTGACGCTCTGTGCAGTTGCAGTTGAATCAGGAGGCCAGCATAGCTGCCATTGTGCTTGCGTGGTAACTCCGATGATTTCCCCGGTCAGCAGAGCTGCAAATACTTTCTGGATGGACATGACAGGTAGGTTTCTGGGGAAGGTTAGGTAGCTTGTGGAGCACAATTTTGTGCTCCACAACTAGTTCATGATAGGTGAACATCTGGGAAGGCAGGGGGCACTTGCAGGCTGTAACAGGCTCCTCTAAGTGCAGATGCACCTGCCCAGATGCTCACCTATCGTGAACTACATGCCAGAGTGTGAATTGGCCCCAGGTCTCTATTCTAGGATATAATCTGCCCAGTGCATAAAGGCAGTAAATTAAATTAAATAATTACATTACATTAATAAGAATAATTGCTACAAGTGTGTAATTCTTCTACCTATATGCCTACACAATAGTAGGGAGGTAAAGGTATGTCAGGAGTATGGCAGATTGCATGTCAAAGAGTGACTTGGTGTTGGAAAACATGCTTTCCTTTTGGCAAACTGGATGCAGGGGGATGCAGCTCAGTTCACTGAAAGAACGGAATTGTCTCTCCAAACACTGCTTGCCCCTATATGTACTGAGATCTCAAGGAGAGGGCCTTGTTACAGCTCCTCCTCTCTCAGAAGTGTGAAGGACAGACCGGGACACACAAGATGGCCTTTTCCGTGGTGGCCCCCAGACTCTGGAGCAGCCTCTCTCTGGAGGTTTGCCAGGTGTCTATATTATATGGTTTTCAGTACCTGATTAAAACATACACTGGTCTTTGATGTTTAGCTTCCTCTGGATGTTGTCCTGCTGGAGAAAGTGGTAAGGGTTATATTTTTAAATTGCTCTAAGAATACTTTATATAGTTTATGTTTTTATTATTGTAATCTTATCTGGAACCTTTTGGTGAAGGGCAGGATATATATTCTTAAATAAATGTGTGAATTCACACACACACACACATGCACACACACACACACACACACACCGCCTGCTGTTGTGTAGGTAGGTGAGCTAAAGGCACATCATTCATTTCTCAAGGTTCTTTTTCAGGATCTGTTGAAGTTCCTGGTTTTGTTTGGAAACTGAAGCAAGACGGGAAAAGCATTTTTATTTTTATTTTTGTATTCTAACTCCTGTGACTCATTTACTACCGTAAGTATCTTGGGATTTAGAGAATTTTAAGAGGAACTTTTTGCAACCACTGCTTATGAATTATCTCCTTTGGGATAAATTATTTTCGACAGAAATTTAGCAAAGGATCAGGTGGGGGGGGGACTCCATCATAGTAACTGTTTATGTGTCCATATACATGTGTTTGTTTTGTGTTCCTTGGCTTTTTATATGCACACAAAGAGTTTGTAATCACCATGTGATTTTCATAATTAACTCAGCACAATATATGCCAGGCTGACAGAAATTAGGAAGTTTCAAGGAAGAACTGCTCAGATAACAGTTGAATAAAAATGGGAATTCTCCATCTCCAAACTAAAGAAACAACATTTGACGGAAGGATTATTTGTAACAGACTTAGAGTAATTTTGGCAGAGGACTGCATTTTTATTTTATGTTACTTTTTGCGTGTTTGTTAGCATGGAAAACTGCATATAGTAATGTATATCCCAGAGTTAGCTGCAGTTAACTAAGTGTAACTAAACACAACTGTTCCTTGGGAGATGTCTTGAAAAACTCTGCTGCCTGGTCAAGAGTGACTTCTAGCTGTGTAAGCATTTATAAGTTGCCCAAAAGCTGATTTTACTTTCCTTCGAGGTGGGTCTATACTAAGCTTCACCCACATGCATTTTAAAAAGTGCCTCACAAGCTTATTAGTAGTACTGTTCCACTCCAGTCCTTTCCACTGCCTCCAAGGCTCCAAACACAAGTTCTTAGCCTCTGGAGTTTCTCGTCTGGGTGGTTTTGTGGTGGACCCATTTCTGGCAGCATTTCCTGGAGCACTGTGGATAAGAGTTCTCTTCAGTATACTGGACCATGAGTGCATGCCATCTGCTTGCCTCCTGGTGCATTAATCCGATTCATGCTTTGTCCAACACAGACACAATGTGATAGGGGTTGGTTTAATTCACACTACTATGAGGACGTGTTGCCCCTATTCCTGAATTTGTTCTGAAATAAAGGAGAGTGAAGAAAATGCCTTTGAGTAGGCTAAGCATCAAAGGCCTGGGTAAAGAAATATATCTTAACCAGGCCTCAAAAACGGTACAGTTAGGATGTTTCAGAGTCAGGAACATCACCAATTTAAATATGGAAATATGAGAATTATTTGCAAATCTTAAAAAGTGTCTATGAAAAATATACAGCATTCAAGTTTTATTCAGTCATGAATCATTTGACAGATCTCACTTACGATAAGATATTCTAGTTTACACATAATTGGCTGAGAATTTGATCTCAGTGTTCCTGAGTGTCACACAATATATTTTGCTCTTCAGGTAGGGCATGAAAATCCACTTACTCCATCAATATTCTTACTAAACAATTTTTCAGATTTGAATATTGGAACAGAAGAACAAAAATGATTACATCTCTTAGTGTTGGTAACCCAACAATGTATAATGCATAACTAAAAAATATGCCTTAAATCTGGCTAAAGTAGCATGGTTTAGGAAATCCTGCATTGAGCAGGGGGTAGGACTTGATGACCCTAGAGGTCCCTTCAAACTCTATGATTCTATGGGCTGTTCCACACTGGGTGGTTAAACTGTATTAAAGACCCAGTTAAAACAAGTTACAACACTTAGCTTATTCCCTTTCACACTGCAGACCGGATCAGATGTCTGCTTCCGCATTTCGGTGCACAAGATCTGTTTATAAAATGGGTCTCACTGCTGAAAACCAGATTAAATTGAAGACCTCAAAAATGAGGTTTTCAATCCATTCCATCGCCTGGATCCATGTGGAAACAGGACGCTTCCACACATGGCCAGGTGAAGGGACAGATGTCCCAGTGGCCACCATCTTGGGGAGGGTGGAAGCAGGATGGTTTGCCTCCTTCCACCCACCCCCACACGCTGTGTGCCACCGGAAACACGTGGTGACTGGCAGCTGCATGCCCCAGTCCTGCAGCTCCCAGGGCGGTGTCGGTGGCGTGGGAAACCAGATGCCCTTTCAAATGGGTGCTGCACAGGCAATCCAGCTGACCGATCTGGCCTCCCCACACATGTGCAGACGCGCGAGGGTCCTTTGGATCCATCCAAAATAGAGACGGATCCTCAGGAGGCTGGATCGCCAGGAAACGGATTTTGTTTAATCCATTTCCCAGTGGCAAATGCGGAAGCACCCTATAATTCTATGGTATAGAACAGTGTGGAAACTCATGATGAATGAATATCTTCTGGTGAAACATTTGAGAATGGAGGGAGTTGATAACATTCAACAATTCAGACTGATCTGGAACCCGTGCATTGAAGAACTGAACAGGAGATCTTTCCTAGATTCATCTGAAAATATATTTCTAAACAGATGGTTAACGTAAAGATGGTATTTAAGGCCTTAAAGTAAGGGTTTTTTTTTTTTAAGGGTACAGGTGACCAAGTAGAAGGGGACACTTAGATTAGGGTGTTTTTTCTTTTCTTTGGTTTGTATGTTGTTAATGATTTGTATGGTTTGTGTATGTGGTTGTTGTTTACTTACTTATAAAATATCTATTTTTAAAAAATCAACTAATTAGACATGTGCACAGAATGAATTTACATGCTTGGTTCACCACTGAATTGAAGATCCAATTGTTCAAATTTGACAGCAAACCATCAAATTGAATATTTGGTTGTGCTAATTTCAAAATGGTTTGAGAACAAGAAATACCATTTGTTTTCATTTAAAAATACTTTTCAAAGCAAAAACACAGTGAAAGAAAACAATTCAATTGAATAATTCACATTTTCAAGTGGAAAACTGGTGTGATTTGATTAAAATTTTGGATATTTAAACAACCAGACTATCAGTTTGATGTGAACATCTGTGACTGCAAAACCATTTGATTGAAATTTCAAACACAAAACGAACTTTGTGCATCTCTACCATCTATTAACAAATGCAAGATCCTAATAAATTATCAGATGAATGAAAGAGAAGACAATATTTTCTAGCTTAAATTTACCCTATGGTTCCACAGCTTTTATGTCAGCACACTCCATCACAACACTTCAGGGAGAACAAATGCAGATGTACACTAACCTGGGTTTACAGTATGCTTGATTAAAATATATTATTTGAATTAACATTGAATACATCATTCTTTAATTATAGATCCCAAAGGAACAGGCAAGCCAAATAACCCATTATGTATAAAGAGACCTGCATAAGCAGAATAACGAGCTAGGTATTGAAGTTATTCAAATTGACTAGCAAGCAGAGCACAGAAGAATCTAGGGAAATTCAGACAACCAGATACTGACAGAACTGATTTAAAAATCACATTTTTTTCACTGTATTTTCCTATGATAAATCTTGAGCTGTTACCATAATGTGCTATGAAGTCATGTGGAGGAAAGGAGAGACCATGAGTGTACAGGAAAAAGTAAGGATTAATGAAGAGCTGTTGGAGTCTCTCAAAATCACTTAGCCCCTTTCCTAGTCAGGACCCACCATAGTCAGTTTCTGGGCCTCAATGATCCACCACTGGTATGTATTAGATGGAGTGTGATCACATCAGGGAGAGCATGACTGGGATTACCATTCTACCAATGGACCAGCAGGCCCTGATCCAGAACACCTTTTTAAATAAGGCAGTCCCTCTAGACCTATTGCCTCTAGCATACTTTGGATCTTTTTAACCAAAGGCAAACACTTGATCTATACTTTCATTAATTATAGTTTGATGTAGCAGTGGGAGCAACTGTTTGATGCCTACCTTGGGATGTATGAGGAGACACCATGAGTCCAGAAATGGTAGGTAATTTACCCACTCCACCTCATTTTGAGTCCTCTGTCCTGTTCTGAGCATCCTAATTTTTAAAAAGGCATTGACAAACTGGAGCTAATTTAAAGGAGGGCAATGAAGACACATCTGGAAAACCAAATCCTGTGAGGAATAGTTAAAAGACATCCAGATGCAGTGCCTCACATGACTCAGGTGGAGCTGGCTGTCATTGGCTTAGACATTTCAATAAAATGCTGTGTTTGATAGTATCAAAAGCCTCTGTGCAGCCAAGGACCACCAACAGACACCATGCAAGCTACCACTGGGGGACTCCTCCACTCAAAATAGTGAAAATGGTACCTGGAATTTATGTGGACAATCAGAATCACAGCCAGAAGTTCACTGTAGCTCAGGTCTCCAATTGTGATTTTGGCCTCCATGCCGCCCTCCCAGTTTGGTCTAGTGGTTAGGGAGCTGGACTCTTATCTGGGAGCACCAAGTTTGATTCCACCCTCCCCCATGAAGCCAGCTGGGTGACACTGGGCTAGTTGCAGCTCTCTTCTGAGCTCTCACAACCCCACCTACCTCACAGGGTGTTCTGTTGTGGGAAGATTAGAAAAGCTTTGTCAGCCGCTTTGAGTCCCCTTAAACGGGTGAGAAAAGCAAGGTAGAAAAGCCAAGTCTTCTCTTCTTCTCCCTCACGCATTCACAAGAAGGTGAGGATGCGAGTCTGGCAGTAATGGCAACCCAGGAGTTGCTTCTCTCAAGTTCATGTTGGGTTGCTCTCGCAGTGGTCTGGAAAGGCTTTGGGAACTCATTGGAGGTGGAAGCATTTTCTTGCCCCACAGTCTTTTGTGCCTACATGAATTCACCTGCTCTAACATTCATTCATTCATTCATTCATTCATTCATTCATTTATTCATTCATTCATTCATTCATTCATTCATATTTTTATCTCACCCGGTACCCAAAGGTCTCAGGGTGGTTAAGAATAAAAACAAGTATAAATACAGTTAAGGTCCTGAACCTGCTTTTTCTTCTCCCTTCCTCTCAAGTAAGATGTTTTAGCAGCTTTCTGGTGACAGTTTGAGGAAAGAGAGTCTACCACAGGGAGCAAGATCTTGTGGTTCTTTCTTGTCAAACTGGATCTCCAAGACAGAATTATAAGGATGGATGAAGGGATTGGGGGTGGGGAGAATAGTCAGTGAAAGGGATAGAGAAAGTACAAAAGAAAAAAGGATGGGAAAGGCCTCGAAGTGGCAGAGAAAGCCAGCTAAGAGAGTGATTAAACATGAAATAGTGTTCCTGCAATAGCTAATTACATTGAATAGATACAGGAATAAAGTCATGATGGTGAAGAAGTATGTGGTGGTGTCTGTTGTACTCTCATCCCTTTGTAGGACCAGGCCACATCCACCAATATCTCTACAAATAATAATAATAATAGCAATAATAAAAAATCAACAATCAGAAGCCCATATACAAAGTAGGCACTTTCTCCTTTTCCTTGCTGTTGTGAAAATGACAGTGTCCCGTTGGGGCAGAAATGCATTTCGTACTTACATTTGAGAGCTGATTTCTACTGTATATTGTTTATCCACAATGCACATGAAGTATAATAATGAGATGCAGTTCATAGTTGCATAAAACCCTTTGTATATTATATAATTTTGATACATTGCCTAGGGGAAGCAAAGTCCAGAATATCAAATGAAAAATTTGAATCATTCAATATTTTTCATTACTCACCCCACCTCCACCATTTCCCCCCTACAATCATAATTAGCAGCAGGAATCACATCTTCATCTGAGCTTTCACGTCACTTGGCATGCTGGTCATTGATTACTGCATCGACCCGTTGGATGGTTCTAATTTCATTATTTCTTGTATGTGCTGCAGTAAAAGGACATTTCTTTAATTTATTTACTATACACTAAATGAACGAATGAACAAACACATACTAGGGATGTGCACAAATGGTTTTTTTTTTTGCATTCGAATTTGGATCGAATCGAATATCCAACATTCAATTTGAGTCGAATGTTTAGAATCCAAATGCAACAAAATACAATTCAAATCGAATACATTTGAATCTATTTGTTTGAATGTTAGATTTGAATCTGAAGATACGAATGTCAACAACATTCGTATGTGTTATACGTATCTGTACACATCCCATGCACATCTTGTTTTATCCCGCATGCATCCCATTTTCATCCCATACTATCAGCACAAATACGTACAGATACGTATGAAATGTGTACAGATACGTATGAGTATCTGTACATAAGTATCTGTATATTCAAATGTTTTGAATCATTCAAATGAATGTTTCAGAACATTTGAAATTCATTTGAATGTTTACATTTGAAGGTGTAGACATTCTACTCAAAATTGAATGTCCACATTCGATCAAATTTGATTGAATTTCAAATGTTTAGAACATTCATGCACATCCTTAAAATATACCCATAATCAGTGTCTTGTGCAAATGAGGGAGTGGCAGCCAAACTGCAAAAGCCCTTCCATTTATTCCTTTACTTTCTGTTGTTATTTTCTAAAAATCCATGAGACGCTAACTTGCAAAATGGATTAGGGTGCTAGTTTGGAAGATGGAATACTTGTAAATCACTCTTAAGGACTCATTGCTTGTAGTGAAATTCCAAATCTGTTCGGCAACAATAACTTATCTATTATATTTTGTTTATTATCCTAATGCTTTTTACTCCAAGAATACAGAAATTCTGCTGCACTTTAATCCATTAGATCCACCACTATCATTTGGCATCTTGAGAACATGCACATTGCAATGCCAAAAACCCATGTAAGTGACATGTACAAAAACTAATGACATAATTTATGATTCTTCAGAGCAGAGGAGGGGGGAAAGAGGTGAAATTATTGCAGGAAAGAAATGTTGGTGTCAGGGGACTCTGAAACCTTTAAGTGTAGCTATCTCCACTAGCTCAGATGGGGGTGTCAAAAGAGGGGGGTAGAATACTTTTTTTCCGTTTTTGATGAAAGAACCTTGTCATTCCAACTTCACAAAACAGCACTAGAGATGAAACGCTCAACTCCACTGGGACAGCCATTTTTTGCTGTTATTACAGAAGAAAATTATAACCATAAAAATGTCCAATTTAGAAAAAAAGGTGCCACTTTAGTGTCATTTGCATAAAAGCTGTTACATACAAATTGTTATAAAGACAAATGTGTAGTACTCTTGTTGAAAATTGCTTATATCTTAGGTGTTCTGCCTGAAACGACATAAAGGCCTCTTCAAACTGAAATTCATTCTCAGGTAAATAAAGACGAAAGGGAATTTTCACCTATTTGTATGTACGTGAGCAGTTTCGCATAGAGTCTATAGGAACTCCCCCCCTTTTTTTTAACACTGCTCTTCCTTCACATTTTTAAAGCTCTTTCTCTTCCATTTTGCTTGCATGGTGGCCTCCATTATCGTTGCTTGGCTCCCATGATGAAAGATAACAGAACAATCTGTCCCTATGCTAACAACAGGTCAAATCTATATGTATCGTTAGAAATCTCTTACCATAAGAATTTGCAGTCATCATGCATTCCTACATTTGTGCTCAAAACCGGGTTAAACGGTCCTTCACTGGTTTCAGGCTTCCATCATGAATTATGGAACTCTCATGCTTCTGTATAAGAAAGCATACTTTGGAATCATAAATATATGGGGAAAAAAGTGCTATATAGCTTTCTTATGAAGTTGCATTCTTACTGCAAAACTCCCATATACTGTATATCCTACAGTAGCCTATCTCGTATCCAAAACTCTGTGCAATCAAGGAGTTCACTTAAAATATTCTTTCCCACTTATTTCCTAGCTACTATAGGCTTACAGTTCAGAATGCAGATTAAGGGGTATGTATTAGGAATATGCATGAACAAATTTTGAATTGAAAGTCCGGACATTCAAATGTCTGGGCATTTGAAAGAATTGAACTAGGCTCCTGGTACGTGAATAAACATTTTACTTATTAAAATATACTTTTTCAGTAGCGTAAAATGACATGAATATGTTAGTTTGCAATTGCAAACATTCAGATATTTGAATGAATGGTTCAACAAACAAACAAAATTTTGGATGCTCGATCCAATTGTGAATCAAATGTGAATTTCTCGTCCATGCACATCCCTAGGATATATACCTCTGTTCCACACACTTTTTAAATACCCTTCTATTTGACAAACAGTATTTTTTTTAATCATCCATCATCATTGTCATTTAGAGTCCGATCACCCCTATGGGCTTTTCATGTAAGAGGAAAGCTTATACTCAGATCAGTGTACCTCTGTAGCAACTAGTGAGCTGGAAACAGGACCCCATGGGAGAAAAGGCAGAACTGTTGGTTCACCATCTTTGTTTGCACAACCTGTTCTGGTTTGCAATGGACTGAAAAGTGATTTGCCATAGTTTGCAAAGTCAGCACTGCAATAAATAAATATACTGCCACCCCACTCTTTTTGGTTTCCTTTGCCAAACTAGTGATATGAAAAAAGAAAGCACACAGCATATGCACAGAATGAGAGCAAAGTATTAGGCCATGTGAAACATATTCCAGTAATGCATGACTATGTGTATCCACAGTGTGTTGTCCCGCCTTGCACAAGGAGAGGAAGTGCAAACAGTCCCCTAAATCTGCAAGAATATAACAACTTAGGCTGCATTTCCACTTACCTCATGGAGGCACCCACTACCACCCTGTCTCTATTCTTGGCAACAGTGAGATCTTCAAGTAATCATGCCAACCCCTTTGCCAGTGCGAATGTTGTGTGAGGCACCTTGTTTGCAGGATATGATTTCCTGCCTGCATAGAAGCACCACTGAAAATGTCATCTTTGTGCACTGAAATGGAGGTGTGGAGGGGGCCTTTTTCCTCAGCACATCAGGGTGTGTTCCCCCGTCCCACTGGAAGAGAGTTGCCTCCAATCCAAAGTGGAGACACACCCTGAATGAGTATCTCAAGAGCCTTTGGTCGCTAATACTAGGATGATATTCAATAGCAATATCTTTGCCTTAAAAAATGAAGAAAAGCTAAAGGATTGGTTTTGAAGCCAGATGGAATTGAGAAGGCTTCCTCTGGATGACTGCTGTAAACAGTATACCTTAAGGAGAGGTAGCAGCAGCCAGATGGAGGAGATCACTTGCAAGAAAGACTTTCTACAACCTCCAGCATTAACAAGCTGAAGTGCAAGCATCCTCTAAGATTGTCTTATATGCACAAGTCACTGCCTCCTTTGGCATATTCTTCATCCTGGGGTGTCTCCACACAGGCACTTTAGATCAGGTGAAAGATATGCATACGCTATGTACCTTCAGCACACTGGACCCCATTAAGGTGCCATTAAGGCAACTCCTTCTGCATGGGCATCAAAGAGATCTGGAACTAATGGGGTCCTCAGGCCCTCTAATGCAGAATAGCTGTGGATTCCCCCAAAAGTGGTCTACAATATGTTCTTGTGTGCTGAAGTCCAGATTAAGCAGTGATCTTATACACGTAGGCAGGACTCACAAATTTCAGGGGTGGGCCCAATAACCAAACTATGGAACTAGCAGGAACCTACATAACAGCTATGTAACAGCCTCTGTACCTGGATGAGCGCTTTGAGTGATGACTGCACTGACCAAACACCCAACGCTCTGGGCAGCTCTTTTCGATTCCATTTCTGCCTAGGGATGCATGCTACGGCATCCACACGACCTACCTGTTTAGCACCTATTGACATCTGTCCTACTTTGATGTGTCTGGGTATATGGGGTCTACGTTTTGATCTAGAACTATACAATCCAGATCTACTCAATTTGGATTTGAATCAGTAAGTGCAGAAACAGCCCCAGTGATTTTATGAAAGATGAGATCCCTCTCAGAGCTGCTGATCCTTTGGGTGTTAGTGCTCCTCTGCCCCTCCTTCCTTGAAAGGCACCAAATCCATCCACCTCTCCAGCTTGTCTCTTGGAAGTTGCTTTAATCCCTAAATTCCACAGCCTTTCACTTGCTCCCATCAATCATTTTCACAAAACACATCCTTTTCTCCAGAAGCATAACCTGCACACTATGAGACATTCCACCGGAGCTGCTTTGTTGTTAAGTTTTAATTATTGTCGGTATGTTATTAGCCACCCTAGAACCTTAATGAAAGGCATGTTGTAAATACAGTTGACTAAAGGATTCCTAACACAGGGTTTTACACGAGGAAGGGAGGGGAGAAGCTAGGAAAGGGGAAGAAAAGGAACACATCTGATGAGTTATGTTTTTGCCTGTGAATTGTGCAACATTTCGGATTTGAAATTGTGCTGTATTTGAACTGAGTTCCAAGATGAATCAAATGCAAGGAGTAACTATGGAAGCCGTTTTGAGCTGTTTGCAGCTGCATATGAATGACGCATTTGTGTATATAGCAGTATGTGTATATTCAACAATTACTGAAACTGTGTTCAAACTCTGCCTGTGTGTTTAAGTGAACCCAAAGATGGGGGATAAACTGCACTGAAGGTTTGAATGAAAAAAAAATCACCAGAGATTAAAAGCACTCTTTCTAAAAATGGTCATTTTGGCATCTTGCTAAAAATGCTATAACTTGGAACATTTCATTTCACAGATACCTAGAAATGTATTTTCTAGAATAATCCTATCTCCCTATTATCATTACTCCATTGAAGGACTTCATCCTACCAAGACTCAGGCTACATCCATAACTCGGTGGCATAGAGTATGGCAAAGTGGAGATTCTTTCTTCTACCCGCAGGGCAGGATGTGTACCAACCAAATGACCACGGCTCTCCCCTCACAATCTACAGAGTTGACAACTCCAAATATGGAGGGTCCTCTCTCATAAGAACATAAGAGAAGAGGAGCCCTGCTGGATTGGGCCACAGTCCATCTACTCCTGCATCCTGTCTCACACAATGGCCCGTCAATTGCTTCTGGGCATTCTCAACCAGAAGACAGAGGTGAAATTTCACCTACTCTTAACCTTCTGCAAATGACCTTTAGAGTCATCCTGCCTGTTTTTCCATCCTGGAGGTACCTCAGCATGCCAGAAAAGGGTCCACAGGTTATCCTTTGCTGACATGCTACTTATGCAAAGCAGGTGCATAACTCATTCTCATTGCCACTATGTGTTTGGGAGTTGGGAGCAGTGAGTGGGAGATGATTGCAGTTTTATTTTATTGAATTTTCTTTTAATGTTTTGATCAATTGTAACCTGCCTGGGGTCCTATGGCAAGAGGTGGGATATAAATGTTTTAAAGAAATAAAATATATAACAGCAGCAACAGTGATGGAGGGTGTCTGGTGCCCTCTGAGAGGTTCAACCCACCCTGAGGATGCACACTGTAGATAGCACTACAAGATCCTCCAGGGTACTCTATAGCAGTGGGCACCTTGGGCATTTGACTGTCACATTCCTGGGGCTTCCTTATCTGCAGCCACAGATAATATTTTTTGGAACTGAGGACAGACATTCTTAAATCTTCTTCTCTTTCCTTAGTTTCCATAGGGTGCAATGGGACTTTATTTTTTTTTAAGTACACCCATTAAGTAAGAGTAAAATGATGAATTTGGCATGACAGCTCCAGATAATAATGGACACACCAAAACCGTCCTTTAAGCATCAGAGAAATGCAATGGTCTAAAGTTAGGTGATTCCAGTGGCCCACTGTAAACACTACTGTTTCAATTGATATTGTTTTGTTTTTAACATGCTGGATTTTAAATGTTCTGGTGGTTCTTATTGTCTTAATATATATCATTTTGTTTGATATGTTGGATTTTAAAGGTTGCTACCCACCCTGAGACCTTCCAGTATAGGGCAGGATAGAAATATAATAAGTAAGTAAGTAAGTAAGTAAGTAAGTAAGTAAGTAAGTAAGTAAGTAAGTAAGTAAGTAAGTAAGTAAGTAAGTAAGTAAATAAGTAAGTAAATAAATAAATAAATAAATAAATAAATAAATAAATAAATAATCTGTTCCAGATTAATCAAAAACTATTTGAAACATGTTTTGTTCTTCAAAGGACCCCCATAAATTCATACCCCATGCTTCTGGTCACATTTTCCCCATGCCCCAACCACTGTCCCCTGTTGAGTCATTCATGGTACCACCACAATCCTATCTCCATTTTTGTCCACTTCTAAAACAAATTACTTTTGACCTAGCCCCATAGAAGCAAGAAGGATGACCTATGTATTATCAAAGCTTATCCCAGCTCATTGCAAGTGACTTTTCCAAACTTTAGCACTCTAGAGTAGGGATGACTCAATTTTGGCTACCTCAATGTATACAATCAGTAAATTTACACAATATAATTAGATGGTTCCTCTTCCAGACTTTCATACATAGACTCTAAGTATACCATAATCTCTCTCTGCCCCCCAAAATACCAGAGCTCCTTTTCTTTCTTTTTTTAAGAGTAGTACCCTTTTATATACTTATCTCTTTGCCAGCTCTCCAATTCAATCTGCATATTTTATTGGCCTTGATTCCCAGGGCTGCCACCTCAATCTGTAGTAACTAATAATACAACCTCACACATGGCACTGGGACCAAGCTTAGGTTAACAAGGAAGCCAAAGCAAATGGCTTAGGGACCCAGCACTAAAATAACTGCTTTTATATACAGACTGTTTTTTTTTTCCTTCTGCATTTGCATAGAAGCAGCAAAGCTTTTAGTCTCAATAGTTCAGTGAAATACATTAAAAGATGAACATTTTATTTAATGCCTGTAGAGGGTTTTTTTTTTGTTTGCTGTTGATGTTAAAGAAGTTTTGATTGTGCACTATTAACATTAATTAATTTCTATACTGAGACCAGCCATTATATTAGCAGAATGCACATTTTAATCAAGTTGTGCTTGATCTTTCTGCGTGAGTTAAAGGTAGCTTTGTGGTTTGTGCCTGCCTGGTTTATGCAGTCCATTTGCCTCCATGTGCCTTAGGTAATGTTCATCTGAAGTTCAATGTGTACTTTAATCAGAGTCTGATAGAAGAATTATGAATGAAGGCCCTAGTAATAGGGCTGTTTTCATTTCTGACCATAGTGGAATGTAGCCTCTCTAAACAGGTGCTTGAATACATTATTAAATAACACTATACACACAACTGCTCTGTCATCAAAAGCAGCCACAAACTGCAGTTTTCAATAGCTGCTTACCTGTTACAAAAAGGAATCTATTTGATAGACACCAGAATCTTTTGTTATATGCAAATTAAAAGGGGAAACTGTCAAATTGATTTTTATTTTTATTTTCTCCTTTTAAGCATTCTGTTATTCACCATAAATAATGAGGGCAACATTGGGCCAAGTTTGAAAATGATTGGTGCTAAGTTGATGTTTTGTCAAGGCTCATGGGTCCATGGAATCTGAAGCATAAAAGTGGGTAAAATTTGCAAGCATTTTTATCCAGGCTCCACAAGAGAATGAATGATTGCAGAGTAAGATTGCATCCACATGTCCTCTAAGTGCCTCTGCAAGACCCCAGACTTAAAGCAGATCTCTACTGCTAAAACATTTTGGAATGCAGGAGAAATTACTCCTAGCTCCTTCTTTTTGAGGAATCTGGCACTGAGAAGGTGTGTAGATCATCACCTCAAACACCATGCTGAGACTTCACTGGGAGTTCTGGGCTACATACCATCTACACAGACTGACTTCCAGCACTATTTTCAGTTTCTCACCACAGAGATATTCTGGGGCAGAGAGGCTTACTTTAAAACTCTGCCTGTTGATAGAAGTCTACTTGACCCCCTGACAAATGCCATAGCTGCCAGGTCCAAACTAGGGATATGCACAAATATTTCTAACATTTGAAATGTGTTTGAATTCAGTGGAATTCGGACATCTGTATTTGAATCTAATGTCGCACATTCGATGACTGACATTCAAATTCAAATCAAATGTTTTGATACATTTGTATGAAGCTTCGTATGAGATTTGTATGCGACTGAACATTCGTACCAAATTCAAATCCCACTACATTAGAAGGGGACCTATTTGAATGAATATGAATTTTCCTGCATCATATGAATATATGAATATGCGTCAGTTTGGTCTAGTGGTTAGGGAGAGGGACACTTATCTGGGAATACTGGGTTTGATTCCGCCCTCCCCATGAAGCCAGCTGGGTGACCTTGGGCTAGTCACAGCTCTCTTCTGAGCTCTCACAGCCCCACGTACCTCACAGGGTGTTCTGTTGAGGGGAGAAGAATAGAAAGTTTTGTCAGCCACTTTGAGTCCCCTTAAATGGGTGTGAAAAGCGGGGTAGAAAAGCCAACTCTCTTCTTCCTCTTCTACACTTGATGCCCCCAGTAAAGCTGTGGAGCAATTTTTACTCTTCTACAGCTTGGGAGAATTGGGACAGTCTTGCATACTTCAAGCAACTTGGGTGGAGGCAGCACCATGACATGCACACGGAGTGTCCCAGTGGGTATGAGGCCATACAAATCACATACATATGAAAAGGCCCTGAGACTGATCCTTTCCTGGTTGCTGTTTGTTAGCATAAACCTTGATGGTGCAGTTTTTAAGAACGATCTGTGCTCCTGTGTCTGGTTGTTGTCCATTAGTATAATCCTGAATGATGGGTTGCTGTTTTGTTGTGTAGTTGCTAGCCACTTCCTGTTGTGAGTTTCATTTCTTCTTGAAACAGGCCTCTCAAGTATTGCTGAGGGAGAACATTCCTCGAACCCTGCTAAAATTAGCTTCCCTGGTAGCCAATTAATAAAACCCTTAACCCTAATATTTGTCTGCACTCAAATTGAATTTTGTGGGGTTTAGGCCATGTACAGTTATTTCAGATTTGTCAGTCTGCATAAGGCGCATATGTATCTCAACTTCACATATGCCATCCCTATGCAAACCTTTCCACATTCACAAGGTAGTTTGTAAATGCCTGGAGTATAGAGAGAGCCAGGTCTGTGTTTGACTGGTCTCAACATCTGCCCTATTTTTTTCAGTTGGTTTGAAAACTGTTTCGGTCCCTTTTAATAATTAGCAATTGTGATTTATCACAGAACAGATACTTTGTCTACAAAATGCAGAAGTTTCCATAGACTGGAAATAATTCAAAAAAAACTTTTCCCAAATTCTGGGTTCCACATTTAACATCTTCAAGAAAGACTACCAAAGATCACTGGCTGCATCTGCCTTGGGCTGATGGACAAGGAACAGTTGAGTCCACCAACTTCCTAGTTCATAGTGGATGTCCCTTCCTTAATCAAGATCAGACAGCACTAATATGGATGTGGTACAAATTCATCAGGTCCCTCACTAATCTGGATTACTGTGCCTTTAGCATGGATCTCATCTGGAATATCACTAATCCCATGCAGATGATGTGTACTATGAGGCTCCTTGATTTGGGCTTTTTCTGCACTTGAGCTTTTTCTGAATCATCCCAGTTTTTGCATGGGGCCTCAAAGATCCTGATCTAAAAGATCTTGAGATGGGGTCCCCACAGACATCTGGATCTAAAGATCCAGATCTCCAGGAGGGCCCCATACGTTCACACGAACCCACTTGATGCTGTTGAGCCAGTGGCACAATGCACAATGCGATTGGCCAGTGCCAACTCCACTGAAGGCATCCTCCCACTGAGAGAGGGTGGGGTGGAGAGGCACAGCTTCATAGCTGCTTATGAAGCAGCTATGAAGTCTGTGCTGGCTCCATAAAAAGCTACAGAGGTCCTGTAGACCTCCCCTGCACAGGGATACCACTTGCAGCTACAGAGCCTGTCCAAGGCTCTGTAGCTGTGAGTAGCAGGGCAGAGCCAGAACTACCTGTGTGCACAGCTCTGCTCCTGCTAGGTCCGCCCCTGGGCCCCATCAAGCTGGTAAGTGGTGGAGATGCATGTCCACTAATCCAATCTTCACTGCTGAAGACCAGATAGTGGACACCCTTAAATGGGTCCACACAAAATCTGGATTTATGGACCTGAAAGACCCATCAAATCTGGATTTCTCCTGCTCTCACGGGGACAGAGCCTGCCAGATGGGGCCTGCTTGGGGGCAGGGCCTTCCCAAATGTCACCAATCGGGCTCCTAATGTCTAAAATGGGGTCTTAGTGCTTGTGCAAAAACATCCTATATCTCAGGATAAGAGCCTACTGTCCGCATGCTAATGCAGACTATGGCAGATCTTGTTTGGGGCCTGCCATAGTCCGCATTAGCATGCAGACAGCAGGCCCCTGTTCCAGGATATATTTCAGAATAAGGCCAAGTGCAGAAAGACTTCTGGATTAACAAGTCAGTGCAGAAAGGCCCCTAATGAGTGTCCATGATAGAGCAGGGATTTGAACCAAAGGATTTCTGGATTCTAACTCTTACCACTGAGTTGCTAGAGCTAATGTACCACAATGGTTCCCTATAGTATCAAGTCATCTTCCATGCTGTCTAGCTGCCTAATTACAGCATCTTCAAACACTACCTAGAAGCATGTTCTGCTTTTTCATCTGTTAAGTTACAAACCAGTGGCATGAAACATGAAAAGTTGAGATTCCAAAATTTCTTATTCCTTCTGGTCTGGATGTTTCACAGACCTTGCCTAGCCCTATCATTTCCCTACCCTATTTAAATTAAATATTTCAATTACCTCCTGCTTAGCATTATCCACGTGGTTTTATTGGAGTTTTTCCTACATACTAGCTTGGTTAAAAAAAAAAACAGTTATCAGATCTATATCTTAATTAATGATAAGCTATTTTAAGTAAGGGGAAATTAATGCATTTCAAAGTCTCAGTTTTTCTCTCCATTTCAAAGATGCAAATACCAGAAAGAGAGCAGTTATACTTTAAAAGAAAAATTTATGAGTATTTCCCTCTTGGTATTTCTTTCAGAGCCTTCTAATTAAGGACAAGCAGCCAACATAGTATCGTATACCAATCTGGTATTTATTAACAAAGCTTGTCATGATTTTTAACTGATTATTGCTCAGAGGATCCTCCCCTCATTAATATAAATGAATTAGGAAGAATACAGCCAAATGTTTCAAATGGGAATTAACACAAGACTGCAAGGTATAATTAGCTGAAAATACTTAATACATCAAAGTATTAATTTATATGTGTATGTGCCATATTGATATAGTATGCACTGATAGATCTGAACTAGTATTTTTAAATTTTGTATTTGGTACACACAGGCTTTATCCAGGCAAATGGATCATACGCAGTCAGTGAGAAAATGTTATTTATTTATTTTTATCGTCAGATATTTTGCAACACTGGGAAATCTGAATTAACTTGAGAAAAACAATATGTGCTGGCTGTTTATTTTATTGAGTTTTGTGTTTCCCATTATAAAACTCAAATAAGTTAACAACAAAAACAGATAAAATATTTGAATACATACCAACATAATTTAAAAACACTGGATGGTATATAGGAAACTATGGAAAGACCTGGGTGAAAAAGAAAGACTTTGGTAGACATCTATGAAATATAATAATGGGCACCCTGAGTATATTAAAAGGGAAAGTACAAAAGATAGTAGGTTCCCTCACAGAGAAGGCCCAACTACAAGCAACTGCAAAATAACCCTAACTAATTTGTGGCACATGAAGCACGTGAGTTCTGTTAAACAACATGATCCTAAGGTGTTTAGCACCTTATATGCTAGAGATGAGGCCCGGAATGATGAGGATGATCCCATGAGGAATGTGCCAAAATTTTGCAAACTTCGGCCGCATCCATACTTGGGTAAGATCTGGGTTGCCATGACAGTTAGCCACTGTGAAAGCATTGGGGGGGGGGGAGATGTGCAATCCAAATCTCTAGACTCCTGGACATCTCCTCAGAGCAGCCCAAGATATTGCCAGAAGCCTACCACACTTTCAGTTTGTGACAGAGTTCGGGGCACAGTTTTGACCAGTTAGTAGGAAGCGTGCATGCTCAGAATGCCTCCTGAGGGCAAGGGCTGCTCCTGGCAGCCCCAGCCACTCAGGAGACACCCAGGACGCAGGCGCGCTGCATCCTGGAAGAAGACCCTCACAAAGAAGACGACCACGGCGAGGTAAGGAGGGGTTTTGCCGCGGACCCAGCGGGGTGGGCTAGGGTGGGCTTTTGGGAAGCTTACCCTGGCCCCAGAAGCATCGATCTGCTGCTTCTGGGGCCAGGGCGAGCCGCGGCAGCAGGGTCCCCCAGCTCGGCATGCTTGGCTCCGGCGAGCCAATCATGGCAGGTGGGGGGAAAGCCCTCCGCTTCGGATCGGAGCCGGGTGCTGTGTGTCCGCACAGCACCTGTCTCCAAACCGGATTCGCGCCACGTGTGCAGTGGCAAAGGTGCGGGGTAGATCTGGATCTCTTAGATCCAGATCTACCCTGTTAATCCGGATCTGCTGTGCACCCGGAGCTATTGAAACCGGTTCCCCTGGGAACCAGTTTTAGTAAATCCGGGTGCCACAGATCCGTTTTTATTTGCCCCTGTGCGGAAACACCCTAAGACTGAAGTTACAATTTAATTTTAAACCTTCTTCAGCCCTTTTTCTCCGTGGGCCACACCTAAAAATCAATGGACTAAAGTCACAGGAAAGAGATGATCCTTTAACTGGAGGCAATTTGACCTCATTAACTTGTTGTAATTTTCCAAGGCATGATTGGAAAAGGATCCTTTGGGGAAAGTTGAGGGACAGTTCCATTTCCCTCTTGCCCCATGTTGGACCCTGTGGATGTTGTAGAGGGGAGATGCTATTGTCCCCCACTTCCTCCTTCTTCTTTCCTCCCTCTCCCCTATTTAGTCACCATTTCCTTATTCTTTACAAAAGCAAAATAGTGCAGTTGCAGAGATGGGCTTCTTCTGGGGGGACTTCTCTCTCTGCAAGACTGACAGGTTTTCAAAACTTTACTCTCTTGTTTTGTCCTTTCTCTTTCACGAGAAGTCAACAAACTGTGGCACAGACAATACCTGAAGCGCTGGGGGCAGAAGAGGGTGAAAAAGAAGGACAGGCTCAGCTCCTGCTCTCAACTGGGAGAGGGAGAGAAAGAGGGGGAACCATTAAATGTCCTGTTTGCCTCTTGCCTCACCCAACTTGACAGCTGTAAGGCATCACCTGCCCCTTTCAGTCCTAATACTAAAATCCTAATACTGATTACTGGCCCTCAGGTGTATGAAAATAAGTTGAATCTATCTGGCAATAAATCCTATGGCTTAGGGAGACATTAGAAGCAAACCCTCCCTCTCGTCTTCTTCTTTATTTTTTGCCAATGGATTTTTGAAAAGCAGCTTCTTCAACTTCTTCAACTCTGCTGCCCCCAGAGCACCCCTGTTCCCTCCCACACCATTTTCCTTTTGTATCTTGTTTCTTTAGATTGTAAGCCTGAGGGCAGGGACCTGTCTAAGATTAATATAATATTGTAACCCGCCCTGAGACCTTCGGGTATAGGGTGGGATAGAAATACAAATAAATAAATAAATAAATAAATAAATAAATAAATAAATAAATAAATAAATAAATAAATAAATAAATAAACTTTCATTTTCTCTTAGGCACAATGACTTAATATTTGCAAATTTGGAATTCGTGAGCAGCAAACCCAGCAAATAATGATTATTCCTGTATATATGATTTCCTCTACTAGAAGCGCATAATGAAAAATAGAGGCCTTTTTGCACTACAGCCAAACGTCTGTAGTGCAGTTAGGCTAGGACATGCAGGGATGGATTCCCCATTCACACCTAGGCAGGTAAGGGACATGTTCCCACAATTGGGCCGTGTCGGCCTACTGGCTGACAGGCTGGTCCCGGCCTGTCCAGGGGTCCTACGGGCTTTAGCTGACCCAATTGGGTCAGCAGGAGCCCACAGGGACCCCTTGGGCCCACACCCCACCACCCAGGGGCCAGCACTGCCCTGCAGATGTGCACGCACAACTTACCTGGGCAGCACCCAACATCGAATTGGCAAGGCTCATGGCCGGGGCTTGCCCAGTTTGATATTTGGCATTCTGCACCTGCATGCATCGTGGCCTGTGATTGGTTAGCAGCGTGTGCCTGCATCCCGTTTTCATCCTGTATTATAAGTGCAAATACATATAATATTCACACAGATACATATGTAATACATACAAATCTGTACATTCAAATTATTCAAATCTTCGGATGAATGTCTAAATTTGAATATTCTTAAATCCGATTCGAATTTGAATGTTGACATTTTTCGGATTCGAATCGGATTTTCAAATATTTGTGCACAGCCCTACTCTAGGCATGTGGGGCTTGGTTTGGCATGAACTAGTGCTCCAATTGTGAATACTAGTGCACACTAATGGGGAATGCACTTTTCCCATCCAGAGGACAGGAAGCTAAGAGCAGGAATGCAGCTTGGCTGCACAGTCATCTCCTAGATATCATGTGCATCCAAACAGTGGCCAGGAAGCACCTTTTCATAGTAAGGCTATCTTGAAGTGCTTTAAAGTGGCTTAAAGGTAGGGTTATCTTTTCTTGGGATAACTGGAGGTGCGATAAATCATGCCACCCCAGGCCCTTAAATGCAAGGAAAGGTCAAGAAAATGTTTTCATGAAAGCAACCCCAGTTAAGGGAGTTATCTTACCTTAACTCACTGCAGGTAACTTTGGTCCCATATGTAGCTTTCAAATACAGATTCTGAGTTTGTTATTAGCACCAAAAATGATACTTCAGCACTAGGTATACTTCTATTAATATCTGCTCCAGTGCACTGATAAATATAATGGGCCACTGTACTTAAAAACCTAATATTGTGCTGTTTTTAACATGTTGGTTTTTAAATATCGTGATGGTTATTATTGTTCTGATATAGTTTTTTGATATGCTGTATTTTAAAGGGTTTTACCCACCCTGGGACCTTCGGGTATAGGGTGAGATATAAATATAAATAAATAAATAAATAAGAACAAAAATGTATAGAATAAAATTCTCATAAATTGAAGTTCTTCCATAAATTTTAAGTTGATTGGATTCCAATAGATCCCAGATTCTGTATATCTGCAAGTGAATGTAATAGTTTTTTGAAGGGGGGGGGGACTTAATAATGTTACCAATACATAGGCAACAACTTGACCTGCCTCTCACCATATTTTTCTATACGGAAAAAAGGTCCTGCAGACATTTTTTACTTGAAAAAATTGTAACTGGTTCCCTCAATGCAAATTAGTTTGGTTTAATATTTATAAGCGAAAGAAGGGATAAAATATAAAATTCTGTGCAGCTAGTTGAATTCATAAAAGAAGCATAAACCACGGCTTTTAGAAGTTTTAAATTGCCAAAATATTTTTTCTGTGCTTTTAGATTTCTTCTCCCACCCTGATTATTATGGAAAGGAAATAATGAAAGGTAACTTTCACAAAGCACCTGATGAACAAGTTGCGTCATTTTTATGTTGCATTCAGCATAAAGGTTTTCTTAAATATTGCTTCAGTTGAAAAGAGAACTTTTAAGATGTTCTACGTATTAAAAGGTGAACTATTTATTAGGTAGTATGTTAACTCAGTGCACTCGAATGAATCTAAGGCTGCATTTCCACAGGGCTCCTTGAAGCCATCCCGACTGCATTGGGGCACCTACTCCACCCATTTCCCCTCCCCCCTGCCCCATTTCTCCATCTTTTGTCATCATCCTGCTGCTTGCCTTGCTCACCATTCTTCAACAGAGAGAGGAAAGGGGTGGGGGGAAAGGCAAACACCATGGGAGACGAGGAAAGATGAAGGAAAGGGGCAAGAAGAAGGTAAATGGTGGGTGGCGGTGGAAAAGATCAGCATGGGCAGTGTTCCCATTAATAAATATTCGGATTTTAACAGGATTCCACAGTGAGTTCTGTTAAAATCTGAACAGGCATTCCCTGGATTATCAGACTTATAGTCTGCAGAAATGAGGAATCCTTTCCAAAGTGTCAGGACATTGGACCCTTGAGACAGATTCAGGCCAGACTAAAGGGCCTGTGGAAATGCACCCTGCCTTTTTGCCTGAAAATTTAGGACATGTAAGAACCTGAAATGGAACCAAGTAGTGATATGTTTAGTATGCCTGATAGTAACTTAGCAGATAAACTTAGGAAATAAACTATTTTTATAAAGTTTTAGAATATGTATCATGTTGAAAGATAGTGTTTTTATATGGTAGTCCAACTGGATTTTATTTCATTTTTATTATATATTATCCAGGGTGAAAAAACTGAGGTGATAGTGTTGTGGTGTGAAAAATGGCACAATAGAACAGAATATGCTTCAGTGTTAAATATGCAGCGTGTTGGTGCTGTACCCATCTTTCCCCGCTTCACCATTCCGGTTTGCTGGTTTTTGCCAGAATGCACAATAAAAGTGCAATTAGCAGAAAATTGACATTTGTGGGACCGATTGGTGCAATTGCTTCCTTTAAGAATGTTCCCATAATGTGATGTTTCTGTAATGGAACCACCATGTTATAGAAGAGTCAACCGCACTTCTCAAAACACAATATAGGAAAGCAAAATTATTTTTCCTTTTAATTGGAAGACATTATACGTACATTGTGTGCTCAATTTGAAACCTACCAAAGATCTATCTATCTATCTATCTATCTATCTATCTATCTATCTATCTATCTATCTATCTATCTATCTATCTATCTATCTATCTATCTATCTATCTATCTATCTATCTAGTCATCTTTCTTTCTTTTTCTCTTTTTCCATTACTATGAAGACAACTTTGTCCATGTAATAAAGCAGTCTTGAGTTTTCTTTGTTTTTATTCAATTGTAATGGTATCCTTTTTCTTTCTTTTACTTTCTTTCTTTTTTGTCTTTCTTTCTCAGTTTCTGTTAACTCTGAGTTCTCTTGAAACTGTTGTGGATCAATTTATGCTTCATTTTCTGCTAGAACATTTTCCTCACTTTTAAAGCCAATGGGGAACACATTTTCAAATGTAAAGTGTCTCGTTTAGCATAAGACTCTAAATTCCATTTTCATCCTTTTATTTCAGATTCGGTATTTGGAGCATATGTTTAAAAGTTACCTCCAAAATAGTTTTAAAAAGGAATGTCTGATTTCTTCTGAAAGATGTTTAAGAGTAGCCATTAACTGAAGAACAATTTTTCTCCTCTATTTCAAGAGGTAGTTTGTAGTTTGGTTTTTCTTGAAGATCTTTGGGGGGCGGGTTGGGGTGGAATCAGAAATGTATAGTGCAAAATTTCAGTAAAGGAATGAGAAAGATGCCCATCTTCTATAATATGTTTATTAATATTTCCACCTGTTCTAGTATCTTTCTGAATTAGTCAGGTCAAAATTATTCTTCCAAGTTCTTTTTTTGGCTTTGTTTGTTTGATATGTATGTGAAATTGTTTACACAAATATGACAAACTGAAAATCGCATCAGAAATCGTGCGAGAACAGCAAAGCAACTGCAATAAAAATAAAATCGAACGTTGTTTCCTCTTTCCTCTTTTCTTTAACATAGTAAATATTGTACTAAGATCACAAAGATAGACCCTTTGTACAAGAGGTATGAGGGGTGGTGTGGCACATGAAAGTGCCACTGGAATTTGTCAATGTCTGGTTAAAATGTATGTATGTATGTATGTATGTATGTATGTATGTATGTATGTATGTATGTATGTATGTATGTATGTATGTATGTATGTATGTATGTATGTATGTATGTATGTATGTATGTATGTACGTACGTACGTACGTACGTATCTATCTATCTATCTATCTATCTATCTATCTATCTATCTATCTATCTATCTATCTATCTATCTATCTATCATCTGTCTGTCTGTCATGTATGCATGCATGCATGTGTGCATTTATGTATGTATTTATTGTTTTTATTAAAACTGGGACCTTAGGATGAAGGGTGGAATATAAATATTTTAAATAAACATACATACAATTTGAACAGAATTTAATTTGATATATCCTGAGCCCTTTCTGGACTGGGCCTTATTCTGATTTATGTCATGGACAACAGACATGCCATTCTCATGCTGATGCAGAGTCAGACTTCTTCAGAACCTGCCTGGTGCCTACCATAGTCTGCATTAGCTTACAGGTATGAATGGCAGATCTTATTTTGAAATAAAATAAGGAATAAGAGTCATTCCAGAAATGGAACAGCAGACTGTTCTAGCAGTGGCATTCTGTTGCTTGTGGATGCCTGCAAGAGGGCATAAGGACACACTTTGCCCTGCCTGTTCACAAGTCTCCTCCCAGCACTTAGCCTTCAGAGGCCACTTACATATGCCTCTATGAAGGTGCACAATGACCAGCACTGCACATAACAGTCAACAGTAAGGTATAAATTTCTGCCCTTACTTGCCTTAATTCTGGAAAGGTGGGTGTGGATTAGCCAGGTCCACTGATCCAGACCATGGGAAAGCATGGGCAGGATCAGCCCACGCTGTGGCCTCAAAGCTCAAGTGAGCTTAGCAATCATACCCCCATGCCTCAGGGGATATCTATGGGGCTGCTTGTAGGCCTGTGTTTGGGATCATAGTTACACTTGTCCACTGGTAGGCCTGATTCAATGGATCTACCAGTGATCCAGATTAAGGACTTCCTTAATCAGTATCAGACTCTGTCTAATGCAGAGACAGTTGATCAGCAGGGGGCATGGCCTCATAAATTCATATGAATGTTCAGTTCTATGAGGCCTAGAAGTGACCTACATCAGCCTTGATCTGTATTGTGTGATTTATTGCCCTTAACAACATATTTTGTTCACTACATTACCGGGTAATTCCACGACCAAGCATTCCCTGCCTTCCCAGAAGTTCACTAATAGCTGATTAGGTGTGGAGCATGAAATCATGTTCCACATGTTTACCAACATTTACCAGAAAGTTACCTGGAGTGTCCAGCGGTGCAACCATCCACACCTCTTCCAGTGCTCTGAGGTTGTCTGAAGTGCCGCACAAGTGCACTGGCACCTCGGATGTCCATAGGCACAACTTCACATGTACAGAGTATCAGTGTCATCGTGGCAACAGCACTGATGCACATGAAGTCACAGAGGGTGCCACAGCCAAAATGGCAGTGCCCAGAGGAGAACCGGCCCTGGGACTGAATCAGGTAAGTATTTGGTTGCTGGGAGGGGGGGCACAGCCAAAGTTGACTAGTGCTCCAAGTGCAATATTGGTTAATCATGCTCCTTTCCCTTGTAGCGGATAAAGGAAGTGCAAAATTATCTCTGCTTGCCTATAAAAAGCAATCCTGGACCCTCCTTGTTTTACTGGGATTTTCAGTTCATCCCTTAGTTCACACTCTTTATGGCTCTGCACTGCAGTTTATTTTTTGTATTTTTAATATTAAAGTCTCAATTTTTGTTCTTTGTCTTTCATAGGAAATTTGAGTGATCAGAAACCAAGAAAAACTTCAGTGTGCTGAAGGTATATAAAGAAGGTAGGAACTTCTTCAGATTCTGTTTGATGCTTCAGACATAAACAATCAATTTTAATCCATTGACAGCTCCCACGCTATAGGTTATCAGTGCATTTTTAGACCCTTTCTCTGTGTGGTCTGCATTAGCATGTGGATGGCATATCCCTATCCTGGGAGATAATCTGAAATAAGTTCCAATGCAGAAAGGGCCTTATGCTCTTTCAAGGATGCCCATCTAGAACCTGGCTCTCTATGTATAAGGCATCCAGTTTTTGTTCTTCATTCTTAAGTCATGCAGAAAAGCCACACTTTGATTTGAGCATAATAAAAAGTGTCAAAACAGCAGAAAATGGCCACGGAACTGCAGTTTTAATGAACAGACATCCAAAGCACCCGTCCTCTGAGCCGTCGCATTGGCTTTCAACTCCCATCCCTGCCTTCTCCTTTTTCTGCATCAAACCCAAGGAAAAGAAACACTGATTGGCAGGTTCTACTGTTTGGGTGAATAACCATGACTATATATCTTGTCAAAAATCAGTGCATACTTTAAAAAGAAGAAGAAAGTAAAATACAAAGGTAAGAGGCATAATCTCATAGTCTTCCATATTCTCATTCAAATTTCTTTTTCTATGTAGATTCTACTATATTTCCTTTTTTTTCTTTCATTTTTTTAAGGGTAAAAAAAACCCACCCACACACACACACTCACACTTTCTCCTGCAGGTCTTTAGATATAGGACCAAAAAAGAAAAAAAAAACCACTTCTGTCATTTAAAGTGTGATGAAAGTGCCCAAAGGGGGAGGGGATCTATTTTCAGCTGTTTCTTGTTAGAGCACTTTTTTGCCACTATGATGAAAGCTGATGTGAAGAAAGAAAGGCGAGTCATTGATGAAGATGAAGAAGCATTTCTGATCGGCCATCTGTCCGACCAATTAAACCCTAGCAGATAAAGTTGTGCATGCATGCAATATAATATATGCAACTTACACATGGATACTGTACTTTTACTTGCAGCGAGAGATGATAGATAGACAGATAGATCTAAAACTGTGCACTGCTTTTAATAAAGATGTTGGTTGCTGCTTATAGCATAGTCAACATGCCAAGGGATTTTTGAAATTCAAGATGGGATTTTGGCCCCTCTAGAGAACAAAGATGTCTATTAGCAGCAACTCCTTTCAATGCTCCATGTGCAGAAAAAAATGAAAGTCTAAACAGTACAATTTTTATTTGGAGAAGGGAGGTGGCTATGTGGAAAAGTTACAAATACCCTAGGTATCTTTAGAAACAGCTGCAAAAGTGGATTCACTTCTGATGAGATTGGTGTTAATTACCAGTAAGGACTTAGTATAATACTATTTAAATCATTTTAAATTATCCCTCTCAAAAAATTAATTTTTCATCAAAGATTACACATACAAAAAAAATCATGATATCATCTCTGCAGCTGCGATTTTAGTAATAATTTCATCTATTATTACCAATGTCAGTTAGATAAAAGAAAAATGGCATCCTACTGTGCTGATTCCAGCATGGGCCATATATAGAAATTTTTAACTATCACTTATAATCGCCTTGATGAGCTTAAACCGCCTCTCAATTAACACCCTAAATGACACTGAGACATCTTAATAGAGTATGGAAGTAAAAAAAAAAAGTCTTTAATCAAAGCAGAAAATGCTAAGCTAAAAGCAAGGGTCCCACACACCTTATTATCCTATCCCATTCTGATCCTTTATCTTGTACTGGTACTAAAATATCAAATAAGCCTGTCTCCAGACATCACTTTTTTGCACAATTTATGGAAACTCTATATTAAAGCCCTTTCAAGATTATCCCACTTTGAGGTTTTCACACATCAAACATCCCTGTGATGTAAGTGAGACTCCTGTGAAGAAGCCAACTCTTCTTCTTCTTCTTCTTCTTCTTCTTCTACTACTACTACTACTACTACTATGCTTTTCTCACCCATTTAAGGGGACTCAAACCGGCTGACAAAGCTTCTGTTCTTCTCCCCACAACAGAACACCTTATGAGGTAGGCGGGGCTGTGAGAGCTCAGAAGAGAGCTGTGACTAGCCCAAGGTCACCCAGCTGGCTTCATGGGGGAGTGCGGAATCGAACCCAGGATTCCCAGATAAAAGTCCAGCTCCCTAACCACTAGACCAAACTGGCTCACAGTTTGTCCTACTTGTCCCACAAGTGCATGCAAGCATTTCCTTTTCTCCAGTAAGATGAGCAAGTCCATGAGCAAAGTGCCTCTGTGTTGTCGCGTTGCATGTCTGACCTGACCTGACCTCTCCTCCCTCCTCTTTCTCTACCAGTAGAGCCCTAGAAGAGAACTGAATCATCTTCACTGGCTACAGCTCCTTGGATATCTATGGCTGCTTGCCCGCAAGAACAAGCCCTTCACCTGATATGTGATACCCTTTTGAGGGCTATGCTGGTAAAGGAAGGTGGTGGGGTGACTGGGGGGTTGAAAGAGACAAGTGTGCATTGTGTCTCAGGTCAGACATTTCCCAACCAAACAAAGATTCAACTCCCCCCCCCTCCGCTTTCCTTGCTACTTTGCTGCCAGAGGACAGAGGGCTGAAGCCAGGAGGTTAAGTCCCAATTTCCTCAAAATGCAGTGCAATTTGGTTCAAACTCTGCCACACCTCTTTCCCTCCTCCCAGAATCTCCCCCCTCCATTCTCATACATATTCACATGGTGTGACACAAAGACAGCACTGCAATTTCAGTATATGGGGATATTCTGCAATTAAAGTCCTTCAAAATGCAATACCTTGTTAAATCAGAACATTATTCCAAGACTAGATTGTGAGTTGCCTGAATATATATGGCAAATCAAATACTAGTTGACATAATTATGGGTTTTACACCTGCAGTGACCCCTTGGGCAAGGTTAGTAGGAAAAGAGATTTTAACTATACATTAGTTGGGTTAGTAAGCTGAGGGGGCATGGCTTACTATATTCCACAGGGAGGGGGTAAGCTAGCCCAAAGGCTAGACCAATGAGAGTCCAGTGACATCATTAGAGACTCTATAAAAGGTCAGAACAGAAGGGTATAATGTTCTTTGTCTGGTTTCTAACGGGCGTGTGGGTAGGAAAGAACAAGGTCCATTAGTTGCCTATGCGGAGCAATGGGGAAAAGAGTCATGATAACTAAGTGAAGTGTTAAAAGAAGAAAAAGTACTGTAAACTGAAATATCTCATTCAAAGCCTTTTAACTGGAAGAAGTTGTAAACAATAAAAGAGTTTATGTGTTCATGTTGAAGAGAGTCTGTAATCTGTCAGTATAGTGGCTGTTAAAGAGATGAGCAAGAAATTATATACTATGTCTTTAAATAGTAAAAGTAAAAAACCTGTGGAGCACCACAGTTGGCTGAAAGAGAGAAAGTATTTCCATTTTAAGTGATAAGCGAAGGGGAGAGGGGGGATATTGTGATTGGGGCTGACATGGAGAGGGAGTTGGTTTAAAGAGAAATAAAAGTAATAAGGAGCCATTTGAGAGCACTGAGTGTCAGGCAAGGTGGAGACTGAGCTCCGGTCATGACACACCCTATCTGGACTCAGCCCAAATCATGGCTGCTTTCCTCTGTGTGTTTGATAGAATAAGATCACCTTTCCTATAATCTCTATCTCTTGTCTGCTTTCAGGGCCTGGACTAGTGGTTCTTACATAGTGCCTCTCAAGCCTGAAACACAAGAATATTGCCAGCACGCCCTTTGCAGCTGACTTTATAACATAGGCTGATCTTTACCCTAGTATTTAACTGAAGGTGTAGCCTGCCTTCCACTTTTTGGGCCCACTCAGCCCTGAAGTGGAGTGGAGTGACCACATACTTGGGTACGCTTGGGGAATATGTTCAAATGCTCCCATCCCTCAGCAAGCTCCTGCGTATCTTCACTTCCTAGTAGTGCTGGTTCTTCACTTCTCAGATTGCATTCTGATTGCTACACAGGTGCTTCCTCTGAGGTGGAGGTCTGAAGAAGCACCTTATAGACTTAGATTGTGGGACAGATACTTTTGCACTGGACCAAAATGGCTGGGATTCTGAGCCATTTCCAATTGTGTTCATCTTGAAAACTGCATTCATGCATATCCCTACTCAGGTGTGAGATCACATTGGCAGACTGCTTGGCAGTTTATTTATTTATTTATGGCAGCAATGTACCTTCACAGGACTTACATCCAGGGACTCTTCAAATACAGGAAATAGCCCACGGCACAATTTATTAGCCCCTCCCATCAAAATCACAGCTGAGATACCCCAGCTACAGTTTTATTAGCAGAGCCTGCAGCGCAGTGCAGACAGTACATTTCAAAATAGTTTGTTAGAGCTACTCTCAATGAAAAGGGAGTAGAGCTTTAAGCATCAAATGCTCTGTTCTCTTAGTGTGCCTATATTGCCATTGAACCACAAAAACAGAAGTGAGAGAGGGCCGTCATGCATGAATGCTAAATGCCCTGGGAATGGGAGCTTAGAAAGAAGAAGAACTTTTCCAAATTTGCTGACAATTCAGCAGTCAAAAAATGAAAGCAGCACAAGAATACCCATTTCAGGGCTAAATGATCCTCATTTATGATTGTATATTTTTATACACACATATGCAGGCTACATCCACAATCAAAAATATTTGGGACCTCTTAAGTGCTCCTGGGGCCCAGGTGGAAAATGGGCCTGCCAGCCAGAAGCAGCTGACCTCCCCTGAACAACCAAATCTGGTCTCAGGAGTGCCCTACATGCAGGATGCATAAAACAATTATGTAGCAGGATTTGTCCTCATTTGCCTCTTCTACTACTGTGTAGAATGACAGTGGTGGAGGAGACATATTGGCCAGTTTAGTCAAGCTGGATCAAAAATAGTGAACTACTCCAGTTATGTAACCACTATGGCCCTTTCTGCACTAGTCCATTTTCTAAATTATATCCATTCACATTCTAGTACAGACTATGGAAGTTCCTGGGCAAGTCCCACCATAGTCTGCACTAGCATGTGGGTAACAGGGCCATGTTCCAGGATCTAATTCAAAATAAGGCTCAGTGCAGTTAGGGTCTATGATAATTGACAGGCAATCCTACAGTTCCTCTAGACTTTCAAGGACCATACTTTTGGGAGCTGAAGTATGGTTGAGTAGGAAGGAATAACCAAGGAAGCTGTGCTGTGATCCCCAAAGGAAATTAAGAAACCAAATTATCATGTTTTAAAATGTATAATTATAGAGTGGGTTGTATTATGTACCAAGAGTCAATAATGGTGAAGAATTATTAAAAATTACTGGAGTACCCTCCAAACCATTGAGGCAATTTATGCCATTTGAATTGGCCTATAGGGTACATGGCCTAAACTACCCACTCACTCCCAAAATGGAGTTCTTTTAAAAATGTGAAGCAGTGTAGTTGGATATGATTAAACTTCTGGGTATGTGGCACACTGAACCATCTAGAATTGTTGGAAAACTGCAAGTCTTTAGTCCCTACCACCTTTTAAAAACATCAAAAGCAATTTATTCCTGATCTGGCGCTAATGGCACTCAGCAGTTAAAAACTAAAAACATTTCAAAATGTTAAACTATCTAAATATTTGTAAGATCTGAAATGAATTTTCATGGACAACATGAAATATGGAGTTTCAGGGCCCCAAACCCTCACATTCCTTAACCAAATATTCCTTTTATTTCCTTTTCTTTCTTTCTTTCTTTCTTTCTTTCTTTCTTTCTTTCTTTCTTTCTTTCTTTCTTTCTTTCTTTCTTTCTTTCTTTCTTTCTTTCTAGTAGGGGATAAACTGATGCCCTTCCATGTGACTCACTGGGCTGGTCTAGCAGCCACTGGATTGCCAATAGACCTTTTAAAAGAGGTCTAGATGGCCATTTTGACTCCATCTAGTGTGGTCAGAGTGACCTAGTAAGGGGTGGAACCTTTTCTTTTTCACTCCAGAATGTAGAAAAAGAGCCCTAGAAGAGTTCTAGATCTTGTACTGGACCAGTATACCAGTGCAGAAAGGTCCTATGTTTCTAGGAGAGAGACTAAACCAGTGATGGCCAACCGATGACACACCTGTCACAGGTGACATGCCAAGCCCTTTTAGGTGACACACATGGTCACCCTAGCACCTGGGCGTGTAGTGCTTGCTTGTTCTTGAAATGTATGAAATACCAACTTTCAATTGAAGATTTAACAAATGAAATTCAGCAACAAAAGTCACGAATGTAAAGAAATATTTGTTTTTACTTATAATAAAAGAGGCTGGCCTGGTATGTGTTGCTGAGCAGACAGAGGAATTTTATTAGTGTACTGTCCATATTACAGCTCAACAATCAAATATTGGCTGTGATCCAATTTGTGAGCTAATTCTGCTGATTTTGGAGAAATAAAGTGGAACTTGCACACTTGCCTGTTTGACTTGAAAGAAGTCATAACAAGACCCCTTATATATAGTGAAGGGCACAGTCACACCTTATTTTTTATTTGAATGAAGGCCGCACTGTGTCTGGAGACATGAAAAATCACTTCCATTTTTTTCTACAGTATTTCTTTCCCTGATTGGGACTATCCACTTTGCAGATTATTCCAGCACCAAGACTGTTTCTGCTCCAACAAACAGACCCAGGGAATGGACTGCAGGGAAAGAAATCTGGCAAAACTGGAGCAGGGAGAACACCACTCATTCTGCGACCACTGCTTCACAATCCTGCCACTAGCCTGGTAAGCCTTTGTGGAACTCCTTGTCTGGTAAAAAGTAATCTTCAGTGTGGTGGTAGGGGCTCCCTCTGCCACTACCATCACCCTGCCACTTCCCCCGTTGCCACTTCACTGCTGCCATGCCACTACTACACTGAAACTTACCTTTGACCACACCAAGGGTTCCATGAAGTCTCAGAATGGTCGTGGTGGTGGTGGCATGTTAGGTGTGACCATTCCCGGCTGAAAACAGCCTGAATTTCCTGTCCATCTCTGAGACAGGCTATCTTTTTAACGTGTGACCACAGACAAGGAGTAGACTGATCACATTTATTCCATTAGCTTGCTTGATATTTAAAATTACAGAAATTCTCACCAATGAACCAAACAGCCACTGGGAGGGGGAGGCTTCAATTTTGACCTGCAGGCATTGGTCAAGAAAATCAGTGATGGGCTTTCATATTCTCATCCATCCTCGGAGCCCTGGCATTCTTGACTGTGGGGGCTGCTGCTGTGGTGCATGGAATCAATACCTAAATGAAAAGGCAATTTACCCTATCTGGAGGGGGCGATGGCAGAAACGATCATACCAAGATATGATGCAATCCAGAAAAGGTGTGGGGGCCTCCATCCTCTGCTGTATTAAAAATAGATCAAGAGATTTGTTTCAGAAAGAGTAGTAGAAGAATGCAAAAGGAATAGGGTATAATTGCTTTGCAGTGTGGTTATATTTTTAAAGAGCAAAGGGGGTCTGAGATCTAACTTTACCAAGGAAGGGCTGAAATAATTACTTTATTATTTAGCAAAAGAAGATCATCTAAAAGGGAAACAAGAGTAGGGTGCCCAGGAGAAAGTATCAAAGAGAGAGTAAAGAAAGGCCTCATATTATAAAGGCTCACACACATTTTGACATAATTATAGGGAGTTTGTCGGTTAAATGTTGACACGCTCATAATCATAGCTAGGTCTAAATGCCTTAGTCATGGCAGGGGGTTAAAAAAGGGGGAATATTTGAGAATAATGTGAATTAAAAAGGCAAGTTCGTTTAAATTTCTGTTTGGTAGGGCCCGAGGCTTACAACTCTTATGGGAATACCCTCTAGCCGGAGGCTTGATGAATGTCCCTAATGAAGTTGGACAACCTGGAATACATGCATAAAATGACTTTAAATATTGATATGATGTCATTGTGTGTCTGATGGTATTGAAATGTTCATTTTCTAAGCTAGACGGTTTGCATTTAATTTATGAAAAGGACAGTTTGGTTATATACATTTTATTAACAAGATACAAAATATATGCAAGTGTACTTTTGTAATCAGAAACTCTCCTTCCCACCCACCCCTTGATAATTGGGCCAATATATTCAGAAAGTGTAAGGAAAATTGACTCTTTGACAGGAATCAGTTATAATTAAAGTATGCCTTTAGTTGACAGCTGCTACTCAACAGATAAATCCTTTGTAGCACTCAAGCAAAAATTGGCCAGAATTTGAAATTTGACAGTATTTTCTCTAACTGAAGAGAGAGTCATGTTTTCCCTTTGAACCAGTAATTGCCTAGGAGACAAAAGTCTGAATAAGATTTACGAAAATCAAGGATTGCCTTTAAAAATATGAGCAAAAGTGCTGAAATCTGAATTTTTGTACATCCATCATTTTTATCATCTACCATTGTTATTTTGTGTTTTGCTTTGCTTGGCTTTACCTGTTTTGGGATGGATTTTGTATTAGGTTCCTATTTCCTAATGTTATAAAATTTAATGTTAATGAATATGTAATATAGCTCAGCTGATAACGCAGTGTTCTTGAAACACTGAATTATAAACAGTGAAATTGATGTGGTCAGTGCAAAAGCTCCATTTCCTCCCTAATTGCCCCTGACACTGGTCTGCATCCAGACAGGGGGAATCCCCACAGTAAGCTTTTTTCGCTTTCCCTAAACTGAAATAATAGAACCGGATGCAAACGTGAATTTGCCTGTTCCCATTACTTTTAACTTAATCGTGTTCGATCTGGATTCTGAGGATTGTAGGTGGCATACGTGACTACTTTTTAAGAGCCACTTTGCAGGGCTGCCCTGCCCTCTTCCTCCTGGCATGGATGTGCCACCCATAACAGATCCCTTCACGGAGCCTAGCTGGGTGGCTGGGTGGGTGGCTGCCGCTTGCCTGGATGGATGAAAAACAGGCACCAGCAGCCAATGATTCTTTGCCCTCCTCTCCCCATTTTCCAGGGCACACAGCAGCAGCAGCAACTCAAACCCCCTTCACAGCCACAGCCTTTAAAACAGAACCTCCAGGGCTTTCCTTTCCCTTTTTTAAAGGTCAGAACTTTCAAAGAGCTAGAATTGCGCAAAACTGCAACATTGTTATTAAGGTGTGAAGAGGCTAGATTGCTACAGTGTAGCTTTAAGGACTGGATTTTTATAGTGGCTGTTTTGAGGGTGGATTTTTTCAATGAAATCACTATCTTTGAAAGCAAGCTATTGGGGGAGGGAAACCCTAAACATGGATTCTCATCCCTTAACACGGTAGGGTCCCCACAGTAAAAAATGTAAAACGTTTCAAGCACATGATCCGGAGTGAGACCTGTTGAAATCAGGATTGAGATTCACCACGCTTTGGGGTGGTTTAACATGGAGAGTGTTAAGGCAAACTGCCGTGCGGACTCCGAGGATTGAAAACGTTTTGAATCCGAGATAAGATTGCCATGAAGACAAGGCCAGAGTGTAAAACAGAAGATTGGGTTTGCCACACATCTCCAAGACAATTCCAACATAGTTCCAAGATATAGGATACAAAGGCCTTTTCACATTAGGCCTTTTGGAACATGTGTATGACACGCCGGGACAGAACATTCGCTCCTCTGGGCCAGCGATTCCATTTGGAACCATCCCAGCCCATCCCAGCATGTCTTACATGCGTTCCAAGTGTAGAGCACTTAATTGTGCTCTACACCTGGCCCAGAGCATTCTGGGCTGTCCCCGGCCATTCCGCAGCTGTTCAGGGAGGGAAGTGTTCACCCGCCTCCCTCCCTGACAGATGCAGGCCCCTCCCAGGCCTGTCTGCATTGGGCCCTGCTGCACCTGGGGGCGGGCAGTCCTGGCATGGGCCCTTCCCTGGTTGCTGTGGGTTCTAGGGGACAGGATCATGTTGCCTAGGGCCTGCAGGGACACTCCCCTCCCCCGGGCACACACACCCATGGGGATGGGCCTAAAGGGGAATGTGTGCATGTGCACGCAGCACCTACCTCATCCTCGCTGGCTCCTGAAATGGTGTGCCTAGTGCGCTGGCTGCTCTCTGATTGGCTAGCTACAGCTACCGAATCAGAGCAAGCTGTAGCTAGCCAATCAGAGAGTGGCCAGTGCATGCAGGCACACAGGGCTCACCATTTCAGGAGCCAGCGAGGACAAGGTAGGTGCTGTGTGCATGCATGTGCATTCCCCTTTAGGCCCGTCCCCATGAGGGTGTGCCTGTGCAGGTCCCTGTGGGCCCTAGGGAACATGATCCTGTCCCCTAGAACCTGCAGGACCCAATGGTAGCCAGGCCTGGGAGGGACGTCTCACCTCCAGGCCAACCTTTTCAAGCTACGACATTCTGGGACGCCTTTCCCTTTCACACATATTCCCTTTCCCTTTTTACCTGCCTATGTATGAGTGGGGAAAGTGTCCCAGAGTGTCATAGCCTAAGTGCACTACAGCCGTTCCAGCTGTAGTGTGAAAAGGCCTCTGGTTTCCTGGAAATAGTGGTACTCTTTACCTTATCTTGTGCTTGCCCCCCAGGTTTTTCCCTTAGGCCAGTGTCCACTGTGCAAGAGCAGGGGTAAAACTGGGGCAAAAATACTCGCTGCATAAAGACATGGATGGATGCTTGAGGTCTTCCTGATATTTCTGTAATCAAGTGTAAAAACCAAACAAGTTAAGTCCTAAAGCATGCTGTCCGGCAGGATCAGCGATTGGCAATTGTAGGATCCCAAATTTTCTTCTTGCCATCTGGGGCACGCCCTTCAGCCTCAAGCGGTCCTTTCTTTTCCCTGCTGTACTGTACTGAGTTATAATTATTCTTTAAATAAATAAATAGCTTCTCTTTTCAAAAGCTGCGTCGGCCGGGCCAGTCTTCAGCCCTGCTAAAGAGCACACCACTTTCCCCTTGCCTCAGCAAGTAATCCCCCTAGCAGAGAAGCAAATGTAACAGCCTCTCACGGCTCACTTTTTCCTGCTGGCTTTCACTAGTTTTAAAGACACAGAGTTTCCTTCCTTTGGAATCCCCGTAAAATAATAAATAGCGCTGAAGGCTCTTGTTTTTTTAAATTAGCATTCTTATTCTTTATTGGTTACAATTGTGGAAGTAGTCAAGTCAGTAAAATAAATAAACTAAATATAATAGTCAGCAGGTACTTTCAAGAGAATAAATAAGGATCTCTCAGTAACACACACAGGTTCAGACAACCTACTATCCCTAGGTTTCTATCTATCTATATAAGTATATGTAGGTCCCTCTCTGGCTTTCCTTAGCCTAAGACCCTAAGGAACAATGTGGAACTATCTTGGCAATTTTTCCCTCAGGATGCAGAGCGGTTTGACCTAGACCTCCCACCCAGAAAATCCCAAACATAGAACAATTTCTTCAGGTGGCAATGCCTTTTATACTTCTGGCTGCCTGGCATGGCTTCGCCTGATTGGCTGCCCTGTGGGCAACCCTCCCCCTTTTGGTATGCAAATTAGAGAAGTCTAGCCCCCTCTGCTTACCTGTTCTTACTATGGTTCCACAGTATAAACATTAAATATAATAAATACTGTAAATACATTTGCAAACATGTTACATTAAATACAATAAACAGACCCCAGGCATCATACCATCTGGAGGCAACCCAAGTATGGGCAACAGTAATGCAAGTGGAAGCAAGTTCAAAGAGCCTGGGAATCTACCCCATCCTACCTACCTACCTACCTACCTTTCTTTCTTTTGTGGCCAGCATAGCTGGCAGATCTCCCCTTTGCAAATTAGCTAGTACAAATAAGTCAGTATGACTTTTTTATAAAGTGACAGGATTGTTTATTTGTTTGTTTGTTTATAGATAATTTATATATTGTGCTACCCTATATTTCAGTCTCAGGGCAGTTAGTGATAAGTATAAGTCATTTACACAGTTTGTATAGTAAGTACCCATTGGCATTAGTTACAGTGGCACCGCAGTTTCTTATAAGCAAAAGTCTACTTGTTTAGTGAAAAACCTGTAGGCAGAAACTCAGCCACTGACACCTCCTCTGTAGGTTTTTGCCCAGGCTGCAGTTCCTGCCTTGGCCGTTGACCTTCATGTTTCACAGTTTCTGCCTGATCACTTTCACCACAATTCCTTCAGTAGCAGGCACATTTTGCAAGGATTTTGGTTCTGCTTGGAGACCATGGAAATTAACACTGCTGTGTCCAGACTCATCACCAGGAACGGTTCCCATCACTCCTCTTCCTCAAGTCCCACCCTGCTTTATTTGCTAGCTTCCCAAACTCCAGCTCCAAAAATTAATTGTTCTTGGAATCTCTGGATGCCACCTATATTTCATTTTTGACCAACCACTGATCAGCCAGGGGTTGACGACGGTAAATGGCTAGGACATGGTGAGTTCCCATTCAAGTGGCCATCAGGGCAACTTAACCATCAGAGATGGAAAAACCACATTGACAGCATCAGAATAGCCAGACTGACATGAAACATTCTCTTATCAGTAGTCTTGACCCATGCTGATCTATTACTAGAATTTTAGGATTATTTCTGGCCATTGCCAGTGAGGGTTCTTAGCTTCTGCAATTTTTTAGCTTCTTCACAACAGCAAAAACGAGTCCTGGGTGCTAAGGCCATCCAGGTCATCTCCCAGTGATTCATCCATCCTTGAAAGGGGCCATACTTGGATGGAAGATGAGTTTCTTTTAATTAGGTTGCCACCTTCTCCTAAAATGATCTGATTGAAGCTGATAAGCTCAGAGGGAGGATTGATTCAACAAAAACATGGGCCTATTTGTGCTTGACTTTATTGAAGAATACATACCAGAACACGGGTATGCTGTCCACATGCTTGTGAAGGCCACAGCAAGGCCCCAGGTGAGACCTGCCTGAGCATGCATTAACATGTGGACAACAGACCCCCTATGCTGCCATATATTCCAGAATACAGCCAAGTGTGAACAGGCACCATGTCATTCTCAGCAACAGACAAAAATGCAGTTCTTAGAATAAAAATAAAGCAAGAATTTCAGTCAGAGCTTAACCCTGGCCATCTCACGTTCTTGTGGTCATGATTCATGGACTGGTCCTGGGGTACTTATACTTGCAGTTCTCTGTTTTTCTAGAAATTATTTGGGGTTTAATTTTCCATGCCTGGGACTTAATGTGGCAATGTATGAGAAAGGCTATGTATAGGAAATGTTGAATGGAAACATTATTAGGGTTTCTTTCTTTTGTGAACTTCAGTGAAATTATTTGCTTACCTCATGAGGATTTTTCCTCCAGATGGATGTTGAATGTAATTGAATTTAACATGTGAAAATTGAACATTACTGCATTTGAAATAGAATATAATGTACTAAGAACATCAAATGACTTATTAAAAAAAAAGACAAATGACATGAAATAGGTCCCTAAAATCATGAACAATTTGAACGAGGGTTGTTCTTTAAATATTTTGAGGGGGGGGGGTTGTTTTTTTCTTTTATGTTTTGTATCTACTTCTGTAGCTGAATCAGGGTCAAAATCTAACCCTCTGAGATGGCTAGAGCCAGTGATGGCTGGTGCCCATGGCAACTGTTGGAATAAAGGGCCTTTTCACACTTACCTTGGTGGTGAATGTAGGAAGTACTCCAGCATGGTGCATTTGCACTTTGCAGAGCCACTTCTTTACTAGAAATGACTCCGTGCATGCTGGAGTTGCCCCTGCATATATAGCTGTAAGTGTTCCACACCTATACCAGCAGCAGAGTGGAAGAGGTCAAGGGGGAGTATGTGACCAGCAGCACCAGCACAATTGGACACTGCATGCAGGGTTGCCACAGCAATGGTGTTATGCAGGTGCATTGGTGCCTTTTCTGTGGTAAAGCAATCACCCCTGGCTAAGTTTTGAAAACTTTGGATGTCCCTAAAGGATGGGAGGTGAAGTGAAAAAATGTCCAAAGTGCAACCCATAAAAGGTGAAGTGGTACAGGAGTCAGTATAATGAAAGACAATGGCAAGTGGGGCACTGTCAGGACCTGGATGAACAATGTTCTAACCAGAATGCTGCCATGCAGTTTGATAAAAACAGCACTGCAGACACAGTACTCTTCTTAAGGTCAGCACACCTGTTTCCACACCTGTGGCTTCTCTTAGCTGTTCAAGCTTCATAGGCAAAGAAATTTCCTTCCTTGGTCGTGATGTTCCCGGCCAGGACAGTTTGATTGGAAATGGGAAATGCCCTGGAAGAGGACCACTTCTTATGTTAAGAAAATAAGAGGAACCCTGTTGGATCAGGCCATAGCCAATTTAGTTCAGCATCCAGTCACACATAGCGGCCCCAGATGTCCCTGAGCCTTCCTAGGGGGCTTAAGGGTGGATGTTCCCTGGGCAGACTGTTCTTAAGTCTGATAATTTGAGAACTCCTCAGAGCCAATCACATCTATGAGAGTTCCCACATTCAATCCAGCTCTTGAAGTTAGAGATTGGTATTACAAGAACATTATTGGAAAGCTGAATTTGAGGAAAGGTGGTGGAGATAGACTTGGGCACTCAAAAATATAGAAACAATTCTAAGGAAGAATAAATTACAAAAAAAAAATTTGTGGAGGGGAGAAATCAACTGGAAAAAAAATGAAAACAAAACCATATCTAGCTGCTTGGGGTTGTTTCCCAAAGAAACAATGTCTAAATAACAGTGTTCCAGGGAAATGAATAGAAACCTATCTAGGGATGCACATGAATATTTGAAATATTTGTTATTCATATGAATTTAGACAAATTTGGACATTTGTATACAAATTGAATGTTCAGACATTCATACTTTATTAGTTGTACAAATAATTCAGACATCCATATGTGTACGGATATGTATGCATCATGTACATATTTGTACACATCTTGTGTGTATCCATACACATCCGTATGGATACGTACGGGATGAGAAAGGCATGTATACGGGCTGAAAACGGGATTGGTATAGATGCATATGAATGTGTACGAGATTTGTATCATTGAATATGTATCAAATATTCATATGAAGAGATACAAATGTATTCATATTGGTTCGAATTCCAGACATTTTTTCTTTATTCATACAAATTTGGATTTTCAAATATTCAATTTGTTATGAATTAAGTGTTGAAAATTGCATTTGTGCACACCCCTAAACCTACCAAATAAGAAAGGGAGCTAATAGGTCAGATGTACCAAGGCAAGAGTTGGGCTGCATCCAGAGAGAGTGTAACACCCAGGATGATCCCAGCACTATATTGAAATTGTCACATGTACTATGGCAATCCCAACATTGGGTGTTTTTCCACTGTCAGAAAGTACCCATTTTTGCACCCATTAATGACCCATTTGGGTGTGAGCCGAATGATCCCATTTCTACTACGGCACCCATTTGGAACCCAATTGTTTCGACTGCCGCTGGGGAAATCCAGATCAAATGGTTACTTTCTAGCCTTTAATCCAGATTTTCTGTAGACCCCATTAATGGGGTCTACAATGGGGTCTTCAGGCAGAAAATCTGGATTAAAGGGAGCCTGTTTCCATGCTTATGGAAACCTTCTCCTGCACTCAAATCCCAGCAAATGGCCTTAAAAGCATCCTGCTTGTCCCCCCAGCCTGAAAAGATGTACTTAGGCATCCATTCTAGTAGCCATTGATACATCTGTCATCCATAAATTTGTCTAACCCTTCCTTGAAGCCATCTAGGCTGGTAGCTGTTACCACCTCTTCCAGCAGCAACTTCCATGACCCTCTGGGTGAAGAAATACTTCCCCTTGTCTGATCCGACTCCCCTACCCATCAGCTTCATAGAGTACCCCCTGGTTCTGTGTTGTGTGATAGAGAAAAGGAAAAGGGATTGGATTCCAAGATTGGAGGCTGCCTGCCTATCTGACCAAGACATTTATATGCCAGCTGAGCATCTCTGTTGCTGCAAAGACATATTGGACTACTGCTAACCATTTTTCTTTGAGATGCTTTCTATTGCAAGTACCATTAATAAAGTGAGTTTTCCTTTTGTGCTCCTCACTGTGTGATAATTTTAACTCTGTCAGAAATCATCAGTATGAAAAAGACCTATAAATATTGGACTTCGCACATATAAAACCCTTTTGGAGAAGCCATCTAAAGCCATATCCATACTTTAGTTGCACAATGAGAGGCATCCCTGCCTTTCTCCTGGTGCCCTAACCCTGTCTCCTTAGTCATGTCCATTTCTGCTACTCTGGCTTTGCAGAGAGATGTCAGGAGACAAGGACAGGTCTTGCCAGCGTTGTGCCAAAGCATCTGGGTAAATTGCTGCAGGAACTGATGCACAATATGTATGTACAAATGCTAGGCAAAGAACAAAGCTGGAAAATCCCAGCAGATAGTGCAGTCAGATTGCTTTTTTACTGATGTGGTGACAAACCTGCAAAAGATCCCAGGGCAGATTGCAGCAATAAAAAAATGAAACATATAACAAATACCTAAAACATATTTAAAAGATATACCTCTCTCCCACCCTGGCAGGACTGCATTTAAGTATTTATATCCCTCCCTTGACCTGAAGGTCCCAAGACAGGTTACGACACTAAAAACATAGAATCCATAAAATAGCCTAAAACGTACTTAAAATATCATCCTACTTCCTTTCTCATTGACAGGACCTCTCATTCTCTCACTCTCTTTCTCTCTAATGTTCCAACTTCCCATGTCAAGTGGAGCGCTCAGAACTATATAATCTAATCTGTCTCAGAGAATTGCTTTATTGGCCACAGAAGTTGCTGGGCATAATACCATTGAGATTGGCTGTCAGTAGCAAATCTCGGTTGATTGTGAGGCAGTTTCAATAGATTGTTTTCATCCTTTCATATGAAAGGGAAATCCATTTGTTTATTTAGTTGGTTAGTTAGCTAGTTTTATTCCATTTTCTTCCAAAGAGTTCTGAGAAATCAACATCCTCATCCTCCTCCCTTTCCCTGTTTCTCCTCACATTTTCTCCTCACAACTACCCTCTGGAGCAGGCTAGGCTTAATGGAGCTGTCTGACTGAGAGTGGTGGTAGAAGAAGAAGAAGAGTTGGTTTTTCTACCCCACTTTTCTCACCCATTTAAGGGGTCTCAAAGCAGCTGACAAAGCACTTCTATTCTCTCCATAACAGAACACCTTGTGTGGTAGGTGGGGTTGTGAGAGCTCAGAAGAGAGTTGCGAGTAGCCCAAGGTCACCCAGCTGCCTTCATGGGGGAGGGTGGAATCGAACCTGGTATTGCCAGATAAGAGTCCAGCTCCCTAACCACTAGACCAAACTGATGAGTATGTGAGTTCAGCAGATGGTCTTATCCAGAACAATACTATGCATTTCACACCAGTTTGGCCATTATTCCTAAACCTTGTACACACCTGATGACAGGAAATCTGAGAAGGAAACATTCAAAGTCATGATAAAATCAGCAAAAGGTCTTTGATGCCTTTGCTATAATTTACAGATTAGTCAATACTGTCATGTACTGTTCTCTGTGGTTAATGAAACAATAAACATTTCTATATATAGATGTTATGTTTCTTAGAGCTAGGTACATAATGCTGGAAATGTTTCAAGTGGACCTTGGTGTTGGTCCAAGACTCTGCAATTACTCCTTTTTATTATTGGTGTACACTAACTATAAAGTTGGTGTACTCTGAAGTTGGGCCAATGTTGATTCAGTTCATCATATCAAGTGTATCTGTTTATGAATCAAACCTTCATGCTAAGGTTTCAGACCAGACAAGAGGAAAAGACTAAAATCAGATTTTTAAAATTGTTTAAAATGACAGGGATGGGTCCCTGGCTCCCAGTGACATCATGTCAAAAATGCTAAACAATACTGGGGACAGAATTCTAAGGGAACCCTCCAGGTTACCTTAGAAAACCTACATATGACCTCCAGGTGACATTATTGCCACCTAGAAACAACCCTGATGGTAGTCATAAGAATATCTTCATCGATAAGGTTGGCTAACCATGGACAAGCCTTCTTTGTAGTAACACCAAGCTGCAGAATTATTTTCTTTCCCCCAAGGAATATTAGGTTCCTAGTTCCTAGTTAAGATGCTTTTTATCCTCTCCTTTGGTCATCCAGATGGTCCATTCTTCCTTATGTTCAACTGCTTTAATCTGAGGCCCTGTCCCCATGCAAGTTTGGTACGGTTCTGAGAGCGGGATTGGTGCTGTCCATCCCCATGGATTTTGGATTTGGTCCACAAAAAGTGTGTCAACCCCTCCCAAACCGTGCCAGAAGGGTGCCAAATTTGATACCTGAAAAAAGAAGCCTCGGCGTGCTTTGGTGTACCGGTACTCATTGCTCAGCGAGCCAAGAATGCACACTAGAGGGCTAATGGGGAGATTTGCACTCATGTCATTGGGAAGTGGGGTATGCTTGCTGTCCCTGCCCTGTCCATTGAAGATCATGGCTGCTGTCTTTTTAAAATGCTGGTCGCAAAGGCAAGCTGGAGAATGGCTTGCTTTTTAAATTTTCTGCCATTTCCATGGAAGTAATTCCAACCCTGTTTCAAGAATGCCAAAAACAGGCTGCATAATTGCTTGATTTCTGTTCCATTTACAACGTCCATTTCCATGATCTGCAAGGCAATCATAACTAAAGGCTTGATTTTCAGCTTACAGCCATTCTCGCGATCCTGGTGAAGCAGAGATGTGCAGAACAGCTCAAGTGCCTACTGCCACTAAACCTCGTAGCGGCTTTTGACATTTTAATTTTTTTTAAAGTTATTTTTATGAATGAAGCTTTATTTTAACTTATTTCTGTGACTCCCACCCCAGTCCTGGCTGTCCATGCTGTCAATGAGGAGAGAGGGCATGGAGAGGAGGGGGCCCTGCTTCCCCATACCAGGGTTCAGCATGTAAGAGCAGGTAAGCAACAGTTCTCATGGGGATGCCTCCATCCATGCCCAACCAGTATCTTATGGGGATGCTCAAAATGCATTCCCGGTCCTGTGCTCAGCCCATGCATGCCCAAACAGCACCCAAAGTGTGCCAGATGGCCAGCATGGGGACACAGCCTGAGAAGGGAAATCACTATTGCTTTAAATTCAGTTTTGTGGAATTTAACCTCTCCCTCCCTCCCTCCCTCCTTCCTCTCTGTCTTGCTTGTTCCCACCATTGAGGAAACCAAAGATAGAGAGTGGCTTTTCATTGAATTTAAGTAGCTACCATGAGAAGAGGAAAAGCACAGGAGTGCTGGAAAGGGACATCCAAAGGAATAACTGACAAGATGGAATCCTGAACAGGGATAGTCCAAATTAAAAAAACATGCAAGTCCCACTGGTGATGGAGCTAGTTATTAAAACAGACCTGCCCATCACCATTCAAGGCTAGCATAAAGAACATATGCTGCTGAAGCAATTTCTGAGGTCTGCATCAATGGTGGAAGACAGAAAGGCAAGAACCTGACCACTGTTTGGAGTTTTCAGTCCAAGCCTTTAAAGTCCACACCTTTAAAGAAATCCTCATTTATATGTCTAATGGTTCCTATCTGCGATTAACTGGTAATCACTTGATGCCTAACAAAATGAAAGGTGCCATTTTTTCTTTATGAAAATAAAAAAAAAAAAGAAAACCAAATCATGTATAACTTCCATGCCTGTGCATGTACCCACAGATAGCCAGAAATGAAAACTAATCGCTCTAGATTGCTGATTGGAATAAAGTGTTAGATTTGCTCCTTTTTATAAAACAATCTGCACCAGGAGCTGCTATTTGGTTATAGAATATATCTGTAAATATAATTAAAAATTCAACCACTGAGTACTCTGAATGAGGGGGTAAATATTCATTGCCATGCAGAGCACTTGAGCTACGTGATTCCCATTAACGTTAATGGGAGTCCTACAGCTAAATCCCTGAGCATCATGCTAAAAATTTACCCCCTAGTGCTTGCAGATGGAACAAAAGGATTATCTGACATAGCAACAGAAGAAGATTTTTTAAAAAGAGAGAGAGAGAGAAATCATGCTGATGTTTTGACCAGGAAATGATCAGGCTGATCAGTTAGAGATGCCTCTGACGCTTGCTGTTGATGGATTCATCTCACTTCAGAAAGCATTCTTTAATATATTCCCTTTAAGGGTATTTTGTGTGCTAGGAATAGAGAGAAAGAAGAGAGATTTCAAATTGATGGTTGTCTAATTTTCGGAAACGGATGGTTTGTGGTTCATAAGTGTCAATCTATGCTTTCTCTTGGCCTCAGAAGATGCAAGGAGCAAGATCTCAATGCTGTTTTCAATATGTCTTCAGTGCCGAGATATATGGGGAGACAATGCTGGCACATGTTATCAGACTGGTTAATTGTGTGTGCAAATGGTTGCAGGGGTGTGGAGCCCACCCCACTGAGTATGTAAGTGCTTGCCTTCAATAAGTACATCCTGTTTTGAAAACAGGACATTGAATTTTCCATTCAGGAGTTTGAAGATTTTAAATATGCCACTTACAAACACCAGTAGCCAAAAAAAAAAAAAAAAAACACCACACCCTTAAGTAACAAGCATTCATTCTCAAAGTGCAGTAAACTCAAAAATGGCAAACACATTTGTTTATGCTTTTGCGGGCAGGCCTTCAGTCCGAAGTGAATTTTTATGGGCAAGTTTTAAAACCTCCAACAATAGAGGGTTTATAATGGAAATGCTGATAGACTGTTATTATAGTACTGGCCATAAATACAATACCATTTCATTTTATATAGCATCTTTCATACAACTATCACAAATGCTTTACGCTGAGTACTATCAATCGTAAGACAGGGAGGAGAGGGAAAGCATTTAAAGGCAGCATTTTCCAAGTTCAAGCTAGTGCAGCAAAGAGAGAATTCAAGTTTGTAGGGTGGGGGAACTCAATAAACAAGAGAATAACACATATCTTTGTGCACTCTTCTGGTCAATGGGGAAAATCACTGAGGAGAGTATGCTGTTCAGCCATAGAATCTGGCATGATGCAAAAAGTAAAAACCTAAGGATGAAAACTCTGACCTAAAAGCAGAACAAAAATATTTAGCCACAGGCAGATTAGGTTCTATAGTAATGACTTGTGACATGGGCTTCATCCCCACAGCAGGGGAGACAAAAGCACTTGATGGACAGTATTTGACTATGCATAACCTAATGACAGGTAAAATGACTGTATATAAATTTGGTGTGATGACATAACTAAGTCAAAGGTGCCCTTGGAGGTAAAAACCACCTCTGAGGTAAAAGAGTGGAAAGTTCAGTCATTGGCTGGAGTGAGTAGCAACAGCCGGTAAATAATTAACATGCAGTGGGAAATGGGAATAGTTTTGATTGGTTAAGTTGGATACTGGAACTATAGAAAAGAAAGAAACCTGCTCATGGTAATTACTGAGACTTTATTGCTGAACTAGCACGTCACAATGTTAAAATTTCCTATTTCAGAAATAATAATGTGATTTTTTTTCAGGATATATTTTAATTTCAGGTGTTCTGCAACTGATATAGGGAATATATAATTAGTATATTCATCATTTATTTCTTACACTGATAGATAAATAAAGGAGTTGGAGTCACAGGTTTTATGTAGCAAATTCACAGCCCTGATCAGAACATTCAAAACCTCTTAATATGTTTAATATTTTATTGGTTTTAAGGTGTTCATTTTACATGTTGTGACCTGCCCTGAGACCCTTAGGTGTAGGGCGGGACAAAAAACGTAAATTAATTAATTAATTAATTAATTAATTAATTAATTTACCTGATCCAATGGTGACAGGTCTGGGACAGGTCCTGAAGCTGTCAGAAAGGGAGCATGTGAGCAGTTGTAGGATGGGCCAGGATGGCTGGGAACGCCCTGAGCCAGGTCTAGAGCATGATTTCGTGCTGTACACTCAGAACGTGTAGGACACCCTGGGCTGGGCTGGGGGAGTTCCGAATGGAACCACTGGCCCAGCAGCTCAAAGACTCCATCCCAGGACATCCTACACACTTTCCAAAGGCCCTCATGTGAATAGGCCTCATTTTAAGTAAAGCAATGTGCCTATGGTAACTCAGGCTAATAGACCCTGCTTGTCCCTGCATACTGAGCTGCAATAAAGAAAAAAATACATAGGCAAAGTAAGAGCAGGTAAGCAATTCTTAGTTTAGGGGAAAATACTGCATTTAGTGATAATGTGATAATTACAGGGCTGGGAGCAGTAATCTAATTCTAATCTAATCAAAGAATTAAAATTAATTTTAAAAAAGTGAAAAAAATACTGCTTAAACAAAGCAGAATTCATTCTGCTGCTAGTTGATTGTCTAGTGCTATAGGCTTGATGCATTCTGATTAACACCTATTTTTATTTAACAAAGGGAGCTGAAAATACCAACATAATCCAGTCAGGAAATTATTAAATATTGACTTTTGATAGTCTTGCTAGGTGTGATCTGGAGTCACTGCACATTTGATGATCTATTAGTTGTACGTTAATCAGGTTACCTCTTTACCTGTGATGATCCTGGCTACAAGACCTCTTTTGTACCCCTTTGCATGTAAAATGTTTGTCCCTTTTTGTAAGGAAGATTGATTTATACATTGTTATTGAGTTGAGTCCTGATGAAACTCTGTCTCTCCCTTCACTGCCATCTGGCAGAATCCCTGCTTGTTGCCACATCTTGCTGTTTGATTAGACTCTCATTTTGTTGCTGAAATGTCTGCTCTGAGTCAGTGAAGCAATCACACACACACACACACAGAGACACACACAGACACACACACACCATTATACTTGTAGGAGCCTCTGATCCTTCCTCTGGTTGCATCCCAGTGTGTCCTATTGAGAAACAGAGACACTCAGAAGAGAATCTGTTCTTTCTCCTCCATTCCATTTGTGTTGCATTGGATCTGCCGTGGGACAGAGACCTGAGAAGAAAATCTATTTTTCCCTCACTCTGCTTTTCACTGGCTTCACAGAGGTGAGATCTTTCCCACAAACTCTTTTCTTTTCACTTTCTAGCTGAGTTAATACTTGTGTGTACTGATTGTCAGGTTGGGTATGGGGAGATGGCACTTTAAAATAAAGATTACTAAATTTGGGAACTTCAAGCATTTTAAATTATGTTTCCTCTGCACTTATGAACCCAACCCAACCCAACTATAATTTCATAAAACCACACTAAAAGTCCAATGATGTAAAGTAAAAGCTAAGTTCCCCTAACAGGTAAAAGCCTGTAAAACTGGTTCCAGTAACACTTATAGGATTGCCTGTGCAGGTTGGAGGAGAACCACCTAAACAAAGTGTCCCCACTCCCATCCCTTAGAGGTGATCTGGAAGAATGCCATGCTCAGTATTTGCTGAGGCATCAAAGAAGATTAACAGAGTTAAAGCAGGATAAACAAAAAATATATCCAAAGGGAGATGGCATCTGGTGAATGGGGATTACCCAATATTCCACATTATTCCATGCTTTCCAGATAGTAAATGTACTCTTCACTCTTAGATTGAAATGCCCAAGGTGGTGGGCATATAGAATCACAAGAAAACCCTAGTCTAGTTTCTGGCCCTATCAAAACAATCTGATAAGAAGCCAAATCAAAACTGACAATCCACTGATTATAGATCAAGCGAGTATAAAATGGACAAAATGGCAAGAAGAATCCCTCTCTTGCCAACAGTATCAGCCATGATAGAAGTTAAAAATTACCCATTAATAAAACAAAATATTCCAAACACGGTGTGGATAAAATCCAACAAATTGGGCTTAGAGCTCTACAAGACTCCTTCACATCAACATTCAGACTGAAAAAGGAACAATTAAAAGAGGCCTGCTCCTGTTAACCTATAACAACAACAATAACAACAACATCAATCAAAAGACTAACATCTAGTACAGAAACTCTCTTAAGTGGCTTTAAAGAGGTATGGAACTGTAACATAGAGGGAAATACTAGCAGATAAATATAAATAAAAAATGACCAAAATAATGACCAAAATTATTTACAGATGGTATCTCACCCATATGAGAATAGTTAGAATATCCCAATTACAGGTCTCTCCATGTTGTTGAGGCTCTACCCATATATCAATGTATTATCAGATGAAGTGAAAATATCCCCTAGTAAAGGACCTCTGGACAGATGTGCAACAGGAAATAAATAAGATATGTAAACAGAGAATATCCATCTAAATGCAGGTGCAGCTGGGCCAAAAGAACCACATTGGCAGCACCTCACTTTGCCTTTCTCATGTGTGTCTCAATTTTTGTCGGCTTCTGTGTGTGTAGAATTACCTACTATGCAATCTACCTAATCTTTTTCTGTTTTGTGAATACATCAAAAATGATTATCAGGTCTTCAGGTCTGATCGTAGGTTGCATCCAGATGTCAGTTACTTATTCCACTATAGTTGCATCTTATATTCTGGAATATCCAAATATAGTGGAATAAGTAACCGGTGTATGGATGAGGCTGTGGTCTGGTTATAATGCTAACCTGTTCTTCAGGCAAATCAGGCATGTCTTGACTACAGGGGAGTGATCCTCTGCAGTGATGCTTTGCAGTAACCCTGTGTGGTAACATGGAGATCGAATGAGGCTGTCCTGCAGACAGCACAATTTTTCACAACCACCAGGTACCAACGGTAGATGTCATAATCCTTGGTGGGCATGTAATGCTACTGAATATTGGAGACATGATACCCAAGAACACTCCCAAAGGTGACTAGGCATAGATGTAGAGACATGGACATTGTTAATTTTATTTGAAAATCAAACCCCAAAACAGGATAAACCCTTGGGATTGTCATACGGGTGAAGCTGAATATCATTAAAAGGTTGTATTCAAAGTTACATAACCCTTTCTTTCTTCTGCTGCCTTCAAGGCTCTTTTTATCTTTTCAAAACAAGTACCGTAATGCATTGGCTATCAGATGGAAAACATATAGGCCCAGGCACCTATTCATTTATTTATTTCCTAAAATTACAAGGTAGTGCATTTTGACTCTAGGTGCAGCAAACTCTGCATTTCTGCTTCTGCTTCCTAATTTGCATAGGTAATTGACAGCTTGTTAACAGCTCATTAAGAGCACTGAAAACCATGTGACAGATACAAACCTAGAGCTAGAGAGGAGAAAATATGTGAATTACAGTACACTGAAAATTCAGTCTGAGGCAGAGTTGCAGGTCAAACCCCCAAACAAAAAGCTACTTGATTATTTTATTAGGTTAAAAAAAAACCTTGAAAGGTTGACATACCATTTTTGGATCTGTGTTTTACAGGGCATTAGATCAGAATGCAATTAATCAAGAAACTGAATGCTATTAAATACTATCTTTTCTTTTGTAACCTGTTTTTGTCATTCAGCTTTAAATGACTTGAGCTTGAAACACAGAATATGTATTATACAAAAAATAATTACTGCCAAGGATTTTATGTGCTTAACTTTTACAAACTAATCTTTTCAATTCTACACCTACGTAAAAATCTACATCTACCTACCTAGCTATCTACCTACCTAGCTATCTTTTAGGTATATGACTTTTCTCCTTTTTTTGGAAGTCCACAATTAGTGTCACATGGAAATAACAGGAACATGGGAAAATGGGGGTGGGGACTAATAGCCATGTGCCCACCATTCAGATGTCACTGGGCACCACTGCCTCTGAGAAATAAAATGTAACCTAGCATAGGGGGACATAATAGCCATAGGTGGTGAACACTGAGCTGAGTATCCAGCCCTGTTTTGGAGAACTGAGAAAAGATTCATGTAGCTTGAAGGACATTCAGAAAATGCTAAAGCAGGTGGATAATTTAACCCAACCTGCATATTAAGCGTAGGAAACATGAGGCCTTTTCGCACTACACTCGTTCCATTTGGAACGGGTGTAGGACGGGTGGCCTAAGACATTTCAGGACACTTTCAGCATTCACACACAGGAGAGCCGGAACGTGTGCAAATGCATTCCGGCGCGCCTGTGTGTGAATGGGAAAAGCATTCCGAAGTGTCTTAGCCAGCAAAGGCCGGCCAGGGGCGGGGACACGGCCGGCGAGGGTGCCTCCCCTTGGGTGCGAGCACCCAACGGGCGGGCAGCCCTGTCAAGCAGCTGCTCCGCATCTTGCTGGCTGCACAGGGCCCTGTGCGCGCATCCTCAGAGGGCCTTTGGGGGGGGAGAATCATCTTCGGGGTGTAGGCGCCTTGGTGTAGGCGCCTACACCCCGAAGATGGGCGCGATCGGGTTCAGATGGTGGGTGGGGTGGGGGCTCCGGGAGGTGGGGGACTGATCTGCGGGGCGCCCGTGCCCTGCAGATGGTCGCGATGGGGGCGGGGGGGACCCTTGGCTGACCGGAGCGACGCGCTCCAGCCGCCCAAGGGGTTCCTCGCCCCCAGCCAGCCCGGCATCGGCCTCCTGCCACCCCGGAAAGGGGCTACAGGAAGCCGATGCTCCCAGGTCCCCGTCTTCGGCAGCTGCAATGGGGCCACCGGGGCCAGGAAGGGCCTAGCTCCCCCCCCCCGCAGAGGGTGATCACCTTCCTTGCCGGGCTGCGGGAGTGATCGCGCAGCGGCGGCGAGGCTGGCAGACGGCAAGGGGTCCTACGATTTGAATCGTGGCCCCCCTCACTGTCAACCAGCCTCGCCGCGGCTGCACGGTCGCTTCCACAGCCCGGCAAGGAAGGAGATCAGCCCAACCGCCATCAGCTGCTGGGCCGATTTTCGGCACATGCTGACGGGGGAGGCGTGCCCGCGGCTGTCAGGGAGAGAAGCGTGCGCGAACGCTTCTCTCCCCGAACACGGCAGGACGCTTCGTATGCGCGGGAATGGATGCAGAGCACTTTAAAGTGCTCTGCATCTGGAACGCGTGGAAGACAGCCCCGGACATGCCGGGACGCCAACCCGGCTGCGGCAATGCGAATGCCACGTCCCGGGCTGTCTTTTGCGCGTTCCAAAACTGCGTGTGCAAAAAGCCCTAAGGTTCAGACATTTTTATTTTTATTATTATTGGTATATGAAAACATCATTTAACAGTTCAAACAACAGCTATGACAAACAACAACAACCACAGAATGGCTATACAGTATAATATACTTATCATATTTGAAATTTTGTCTTTCTGAAGCAGACTTAGATTGAACTTAGATGTATGTTGCAGCCATCTGCTTAGGAAAGGTGTGGGCTCCTTTGTGAGAGAAGCTATTCATAATGAAATTATTGAATTCAAAACTCCAGCTGGAGCCATCTTTTTTATTATTATTATTTTTCTGTGCAATGTATTCTGACTTCCTTTCTCCATCTTCTGCACACAAAGCCATGGAAGATTTCTCCTAGCAGTGACATCTGTCTCTCTAACAGACTCCTTAGGCTTTCTTCTGGCAGCTTTGGTGTTGCCACTAGGTCTGCTGTTGATGGGCTGTCTATGCTGCCTTATTGGATGCTATTTTATCTTACTTCCTTTAAAAAAAAAACTGTTTGATTCTAAGGATCATGCACACTTTCATCATTGGATGGACATGAAACTCCCCATCAAGTTCCTGATGGCATCTCTGTCTCTTGGTAGTCACTAAATAAGAGAAGTTTCCCTATGTGCATATTTCTTTGAGATGTAAATCTAGGAACCAGATGTGTCTATAGCTTCCCAGATGCCATCATGCTGCACTGGCAGGTGTGAAGATCAAGACTGAAAAGCTGTATCACCATCGCTTTCTGATGTTCACTTATTATGCTTTTCTATTTCCTGACCTTCCAATATATAACAACACTTCTGAGCATAATTCTGAGGACATTTACTTCCTGCCCATCTCACATAAGGATAGATAAACGTCCATCAATTTGCTAAGTCAAACAGCATATTTGCACCAGAAACTAAAATTGGGTTAGCAGGCTCATTATCTGAGAAATGTATTTCTGGCAGAGTGGGAGAAGGATCTGTTATTGAGAATTTTTAGCGTCCTGACTATATTATAATTCCTCCAGTTCTTTGGAAAAAATCCATGACACATTAAGATAAATGCACCTTTCCTTATGCATACCTGCCCATACATTAAGATATGTGAAAAAAAACATTGTTAATAATTTTCCCAGCCATGGGAGATTAGTACATGGTGGGACTTTCCCAGCGGTGGTCCCAGGTTTTGGGATGACCTCCCCTCGTTGATGGCATCCAGAACTTGCTGAGGGTTTATATCTTGGTTTATCAAGATGTTCTGCCTCAATGCTGTTGGGAAAGAGTATATAATATAAACTGAGTTTTCAACATTTTATTTATTTTTAGCATTTACTGTATATCCTGCCCTTCACTTGGAGATCCCCAGGTGGGTAACATAAGATGAAACACAGAAATAAAACTAAAACATATTACAAATAAAACCCACCCAACCTTGCTTGCTCCCGCCATTCCGCTCTGGCAGCATCATATGCAGAAGAAACTATAAAGCAAAGGCCTGAGTGAAGAGATACATTTTAAATACATATCAAGAGACATATGAAGTTGGCACCTCTACTGGGGGAGCACCAAAGAATTTACCTGTTAATCCAGATCAAGAAGTTGCTAAGAACATGTGATCTGCACAGCCGTCTGGATCAAGCAATTGCTAAGAACATATTGTTTGCATGGGACATAGCATAGATCCAGATCAGAAAGGCAAACATTTGCTATTCTAAAACCCACACAGATGCCACTGGGGGTTCTTCCACTGACCTCCCTTAATCTGGATCTAAGATGATCTGGATTTAAGGAATGGGTAATTCCCTTAATCCAGATCCAGTAGATCTGGATTAAGGAAAGTACCCAATGTGTTTCCATGGGTGGTCTAGCACCCAATAGCAATGGGTGCTAGCTTGCTCACAGTGGAAATGCTGGAGCATCCATGTGGCGAATCCGGATCTACCCACATGGGGCCTGCCTATCACCCCAGGTGTTTGGGGGGACAGGGGTTGCAATCTCCGTAGACTCCAAAGATTCTCCGGAGCGATCTGCTGCAAACTTCAAAGATTCTATGGAGCCTTTGACAAAGGCATTGCTCTTTCATGGGGTCCTCCTCGGAGTCTGTGCTATTCTTCGAAGGCAACTTTGGAGGAACTTCGGAGCCGGCTTTAGAGAATGTGCACAGGCTTCAAAGCTTTGAGTCTTGGGGCACCCTTGGGGGCACCCCCTGAGCAACCCATAGACCCCATTGCCCAATAGTGGTGGAAACAGGCTCTGTATAATCTGGATTTGATGCCTGAATACTCCATTGTAGACCCCTTTAATGGGGTCTACAGGGAATCTGGATTATAGGTCCTGAATGACCCATGTGATCCGGATTTCCCTAGAATAGGTGGAAACAAATGTGGCTCTAATGGGGTCTGTGGTGGAAATGGGGTCTTCCTGCTCTGAGCCAAATGGGTACTTAATGCTAGTGGAAAAACACCCTCTGTCTGTCATTGATCTGAATCTAGTTCATACAGATTAACTGACATAAATGCAGAAACGGTCAGAGACTCCTGTTTTCCATTTTGTTACCCCCCCCCTCTCTCTCTGCAGCTGCTTGGTGAAGGACAGGTCACAAATGCCACACTGGTTTACAGGGCTTTTCAATTGCATTCTAGCCTATTCTAGCCCTCTCTAAGACCATAGAGTGGTAGGCAGGATAGAAATAAAATAAGTGAAAATGAAATGAAATCCATACTATTGCTTGTTCCACAATTTAGGGTCCTGAGCACCCCCCCCCCCATAATATTCATGGAAATACCATTGGCACACAGCCATCATTAAATAACATTTTTGGACATTGACCAAAATGAAACTAAGCATGTTTATCACAAGAAAGTGTCATAAGATGTCTTTTCCAGGCTGTCTGACAAGAATCGACAAATCTATTAATTTTTATATCTCCTAGTTTCTAATTTTCTGTTTTTAAATTCAGTTTAACCTTTTTTTGATTTTTTACCTTGGTTTCTGATTTGTGGAAAAAAATCATTGGTATTTCTATGAGACCATCTAATGCATATATTTTAAGAAAGTATTTTCATAAATTATTTTAGAAGCATTGATTGCTGATGTTGCGTATTTACTCCTAATAATAATTAACATGATTTTTTACATGATATGCCCTTTGTGGACATTTTGTGTGCTTTGGGGTGAGATGAGGAAGGAGTTAATTGCAAAACTCAGTCAAGTATAAAATTTGAATAACATCTGTCTTTAAATTTGCATATTTGTTTAGGAAAAGAGAATTAGATAGATTTCCACAAATAAAAAGGCCTGAAACTTTTCTTTTTGTTATCTAAAATAAGAAATATAGGAACCATTTTCATTTGTTTATCTGAGGCAAAATAGAATTGGTATGTTCATTCAGTGACGAGGAGTGAAATTATCATTTGTTCTTTTCTGTTATGTCCTAAGCCCTCATCAAATATGCATATTTTAGGTGAGAATGTATCCTTGATCTTTTATTTTCAGATCTACATTTCAAATATGAATGCTTGACTATAATCAATTATACTCACAGACACAGGTTGTAATGCAGGTTAAAATATAGATAGGCATCTGAAGAAGTTCTGTTTTGAAGGAATAGCCCTTTCCTTGTACATGTGGTGGTAAAAAAAGTGTAGGGGGTTCTAACCAAAACTATAAGGCCATTATTGACTGGAATGCAAATCCAGATTTAAAAGTATCCATCTATCTCTTTCTGTTTGCTCACAGCAATGCTCATATGTGACACATTTCAGCTCAATGGATGTTCTTATAGTGAATGGTGAAAAAGCCTTCAAACTTAGCATGTGTATGCACACACACACAATTTGAACCGAAATAATTGTAACAGAAGCATTTTTTAACTCCCGTATCCCCAGTTCCCCTCTCATTTCGGAAATCAGTATTACCACAATGCGCCAAATCTTTTTTCTTTTCTTTTCTTTTTTTTCCCTGTGCTTGTGAAGAGAAGCGTCTGTTTGCCTCCCTTGGCATCCGAACGAAAAATACCCTCTTTCCCCTTACTTCGTTCCACTGTTGTGGTGACAGGGTTAAATTGCTAATAGAGGTTTCATGAGGTCTGCCAGAGCCCACTCTTCAACACTTACATCTGTTCAACAATTATTACAGCATTTTTGTCATAAAAAATTCAACACCCTGAGTGTCGTGCTAGCAAAACCTGAAAATTTATGCAGTGAATAGAATAGCTAATTTCTCTGAGGAAATGTTGGGGGGGGGGGTAAGAGAGAGAGCAAGGGAAAGAGAGAAGAAAATTACAGTTTTAACTTAAATTCTCCAGCACTATATCTACACACATCTGACTCCCTCTTTAGGTTTTGTCACTGTGTAGCAGATGACTTAGAAACACTAGACCTTGCAAAGCAAATTTATGCCTTCGAAGAAACAATGTTTAAAACGCATAGGGCTGCTGCTGTGCGAGGCATGATGCCTCTCTCAATCTCTTTATCAAATCTCATTTGATTTGCATTCTTTACTTTGGAGATCATGAGGAGTTTGTTCTTCTGCTGTGTATCACCACAATAGAATTAACAAAAGCTATTTTAATGTGGAAAAGAAAAAGAAAGAGAGAAAGATTAAAAGAAAGAAAGAAAGATGGAAAGAGATAGATAGATAGATAGATAGATAGATAGATAGATAGATAGATAGATAGATAGATAGACAGACAGACAGACAGACAGACAGACAGACAGACAGACAGACAGACAGACAGACAGACAGACAGAGAGATAGAGAGATAGAGAGATAGAGAGATAGGGGAAAATAATTATTTTTATCTTCTGAATTATATGTAGAACTGCTTTAATGTTTTTAATGGGAGTTTTAAAAAAAATGTGCACAGTTTGCCATTCTCTTCTCCACAAGGTTCAGAATATGGATTTTATGTGGAAATTAAAGCTGCCTAGTTAGGATGCCGTTGGACTGGAACAACATGCCAGAGGCTACAGCCTTCTATTCTCCAGGGTCACACTCCGACTTCCAGGACACATGGATTGAAGTCATAATGATCATTGCAGTCATGATGAAGGAAGAGGAGGAGATCTTACAGCATTTTAAGAGTGCCAGAGAAATAGGACCCACTGAGTGCAGAGAATCTTTTGCTTTCCAGATACCAGATACTGGTTCAAAAAACACATGCAAACATAACTTATTTCAATAGATTTAAGTTGGCTAGAGTTCAGTGGAGGTAGAGAATTAAACAACATATGAAAGAGTGGAAGAACAGAGGCTTCCACAACAGTTTTCATCTCGCTTGTCATAATCTTGGGGTTCTTATGTTGTGTTCTAGTTTTGAACCTAAGCTTTTGGCCATGTCTACAATATCCATCTTCAGAGGTATCACTGCTAGAAGATTAGTTGCATTTGACTCACCAGTTGCATCTATCAGTCATATCCTCTGAAAATGGGTATTGTATAGGGATGTGAATAAATAGGGTGGTTTTTTTTTGCATTTGATTCAATTAAATGTTTTTATTGTCATTTGATTTTTAGGAGATATTGTTTTGTAATTTGTTGGTTTTGAAGGTTGTTACCCACCCTGAGACCTTTGGCTATAGAGTGGGATAGAAATATAAATAATAAATAGATAAATAACAAAATATTCATTTGAGTAGATCCCCTTGAAATGTGGTAGGATTCTATTTGATATGAATATATTCATACAAATCCATACAAATATCCAATGTGTATCCAATATGTATCCCGCAATATATCCAGTCTGAAAGCATCAAATCTGTCCTGAATCCACTTTGAATCTGCTCTCAAACCATGTCAAGTTCACTCTGGATCTGTTGAAGATGTGATTGGCCCAGCCACTTTCCTACCTCCCCATTTCATGAATGTTTTGAAGCTTTGTATGAATGTTCCAAAACATTTGTATTCGTATGAATGTCAATGTTGTAACATTCAATTAATATACGAATGTCTGAATTTGTATGAATATCAAATGTTATGAATATTCGTGCACATCCCTAATATTGTAGCCATATCTGAAAGGTCCAAAGCAGAATTTCTATGGAACATGGTATAACAACCCACATAACTGTGACAAGAGAAACATATTAAGTTTCATAAATTTCTTTCCCTTCCTCTTTCTTTCCCTCTATCAGAAGGGAAGTTATCTGAAATTTTATTTTGCTTATCATTAAAATCTATAATGTTAACAAGCAACATGAAGAGAGAATAAACAGAAAATAAAATAAATTATAGCACAATCCAATAAACTGAACAGCACAACTTCTCAAAGAGGTATTACCTGTGCAGTAAAATTGTGGGATGCTGTGGAAAACCCAAGATGATGATGATGATGATAACAACAACAATAATATTCATAACCACTTTATCTGAAAGTCACCACACATCAAAAGGAATATTGTGGAACAAGGGAAGGTGCAGAGAAGGGCAACCAAAATGATTAAGGGCCTGGAACACCTTCCTTACAAAATCAGACTACAATGTCTAGGCCTCTTCAGGCTTGAAAGATGATGTTTAAGAGGGGACCTGATTGAAGTATATAAAATCATGCATGGTATAGAAAAGGTGGATAGAGAAAAAATATTTTATCTATCACACAACACTAGAACTAGGGGGCACTCTATGAAATTGATGGGTAGGACAGTCAGATCAGATAAAGGCAAGTATTTGTTTATCCAGAGTGTCATCAGTCTATGGAATTTGTTGCCAGAAGTGGTGGTAACAGCAACCAGCCTAGATGGCTTTAAGAAAAGGTTATATAAATTCATAGATGACAGATGTATCCATTGCTACTGAAACACATGCCTAGGTACATCCTCCAGGCTGGGGTGATAGGCAGAGTACCTTTAGGGACATTTGCAGGGATTTGAGAGCAAGTGAAGGTTTTGCCCTTGTCTTCTGCTTGAGATGCCCAGAAGTTCAGGAAGTTAAGGGGCACTCAATTCTTAGTGGGGTTACTTTGCCCCAGAAAAGTCAGGTGCATGACTCGGGAGTACTCCTGGATTTACTGTGTGGGACAGGATGCTGGACTAGATGGGCTGTGGTCTGATCCAGCAGGGCTCTTATGTTCTTAAAGGTATGTAAAGATGGGAATAGGTTTTGTGGATGTACAATGCTGGAGAAAGAGAGAGAGTAGCCCTTTCTTCACTGAGCCTTATCCCAGTTTATATCCCGGAAAAGGGGGCTGATGTCAGCATGCTACTCTTCACCGGCATGTGAACCAGAAGCCCTTATTCTGGGATATAAACTGGGATAAGGTCCAGTGCAGAAAGAGCCAGTATTTCAGACCCCAAATGGGATTCTGAAGGGTGGGACTGGGAGGAGTGAAAAATATAAATATGGATTATTGCTTTGTTTCTGCACCATTTATAACAGCCTTAGTGTTAGCTTCAAATCAACTGATATGACTGAACTATTGTCTTTGCCTTTGGACTGGTGGCCTGCGTAGACAGCACTGAATTATGCAGACCAAGGGTCTGATTCAGTACAAGGCTGCTTTCTATGCTCCTGTGTTGTTAAAATGATTAAAACTTAACATAGGATCCCACAGAGCAAGGATAGAATCAATGTTCTAATTCTGTTCAGCTGCATTTCACTAGCATTCTTTTTTAGTTCCATTCTCTCTCCGTTTTATGCCAATTCTTTTAAAAAGTCTGCATTATGGCCTGCTTATGCAAAGTAGGTTTTTTTTATGTAAGGCAGGTTTTTACATAACAAAAATGGGTATTTTTGCAAAAAGAACTTATTTTGTTACATAAAATATGTAATTTTGCATGCCTAGAAATTGAAACGTAATATCTGTAATTTTCACAATGCTATCGTTATCACTGTGCATTCTCTCTGATTACACGTTCGTATCCTTGAATCATGTGTGTGTGGTTATAATATCTGCTTCACACAGATTTCTCTGAAAGCCCTAGTCCTGGAGGTTTAGGAAAGTTGAACATTCAGAAAGAGTGCAAGAGTTCAGATCTCTGGAGAGATTATTTTCAGCATAAGAAAAAGGGCACTGAAAAACTTAACTGACTACAAAACCAAGAAAAGCATAACAAAACTTTGTACTCTGGCCACAAATCGTTGAACTATTTCTTTCTTTATAGATGAATTTCATTTTCATTTTTTTTTAATTGATGGAAAATGATCAGATACACACATATACACCCAAAACACACACAGAGATGGAATTTTTGGTGAAGCTCTGACACAATTTCAGCATGCATTTCCATGATACCAAATTCAGTAATTTACATTCATCAGATGAGCATTTTCCTATACATACTGCTGACTCACAACATAAAACTCTGTCACCTGTCTAAGAACTTGTGTACACAAACAGTGGAGGCTCTGTGTGACCTTTCCCTTGCAATCTTGTTCCCACTCTTTCTCCCCAAAATAAATCTCAATTACATTTTAGCGTTGCTAAAAAGTCTCTTGTGATGTTCCAACTGCAGGCATCACACTGCCGGCAGAAGAGAACAGGTGATAATTAGAATGAGTCATGGCTTGCCAAAATAGTGCAAGAGCATGGTGAAGAGAGGCTGATATATGCAGGGTACACCAGGGATGGACAATTGCATCCAAGATGAATGCCACATAAACTGTAGCTAACTCTGGATGGGGGAATAAAGTCATTTGGCTTTCCTCAATTATTCAGCCTTGAAGCATATTTTACAAGACAGGACAGTATATGCAACAGGATACCTGAACATTTGATTTGTTCAAGTTCTTATTGTGCAGTGTTTACATTTGCATATGCTAAGTGGTGCCTGGTACTCATTACAGCTGATGGAACAATGAGCAAGGCAGCTAAAGGGAAGTATTTTTTAAAAAAAATTTCAATCTTTTTATATCACTTCTCATTAGGAAAACCTCAAAGCAGTTTATGGAAGAGATTAAAAAGAGGGTGAAACAACACGGATAAAAATAAAAAAAATAAAACATTAAAAATGGGTGGTTCATGGAAAGGAACATTCTCACAAGGAGTGCCAGGGGAAAAGAGATAGGACTTCAATAAGTGCCTAAAAACTGTGAGTGTAGGGACCACACAAATAGCATAATGGAGGGTGTTCCATGGAGAGGGTGCAAAGAGAAGGTGATTTGAAAATGGCATCCTGTATTTCATGGGACCTGCAGGAAGACCTCTCCAGATGATCTCAGGTCTCTTTCAGCATTTTAACATGGCATTCTTTAAGGTGCCATGGACCCAAGTAGTTCAAGGTCTTATGTACCAGGAATAGAGTCCTAAAGCTGTCTGATAGCTTATTGGCAACTAATGCCATTGCTTAAGAATAGTATAATGTGTCACCACACAGGTACCCCAATGAACAAACTGGCTGCCCCATTATGCACTACTTGCAGCTTCTGGAACAGCCTCACAGTATTCTAAATGTGAGGTTGCCAGGGCATGCAAATTGTACCTCACAGCACCTCAGATTTACTATCATGCAATTATGCTACTTTAAATTACGCCTGCAAGTAAAAGTGAACCATTATTACACTGTGCTCTCACTTCCGTCTCTTAGAGGCAATCCAAAATGATATCATGGTCCATATTATTGAAGGCCACTGAGAGATCAAGGAAGATCAAAAAAACTTAAGCTCCTTTCTTTGCCCCTCAAAAAGTCTCAGGCTGATTAAAGCCAATATTGTCCCCAAACCAAACACCTGCAAGTATATGACAAACATTTTATCCAAAAGGAGTTATTTACAACTGAGTGATGGTTAGAATATGCAGCAGGGTCCAAGGAGGGCTTTTTAAGGAGCAGATGAATGACTACCTCTTTCAAAGTCAGTGATACCACTCCATCCTGTAGTGATATACTTACTACACCTTGGACTCTTCCAATCATTGCTGCATGGCTTGTTCTAATAAGCCAAGAGGGCAGGGATTGCAGCTCTCTTCTGAGCTCTCACAGCCCCACCTACCTCACAGGGTATTCTGTTGTTGGGAGAATAGAAAAGCTTTGTCAGCTGCTTTGACTCCCCTTGAATTGGTGAGAAAAGTGGGGTAGAAAAGCCGACTCTTCTCTGAAGACCTCAAACACAACACTCAAAAAGGGCAAGATCTTTTGATACAGGTTTTTAAAGTGCAAAATAACCCATAAAATCAAACAACACAAAATAAAGGATCTGGACAAATCATTTTTCAAAAACAAACTCAAACTTTTATTTAAATAGGGCAAAGCCATAGAAATGGCAGATTTGACAGTTCCCAGCTGATTCTCAATGCCAAAACAGTAAAGCAATAAGCATAGAAACCCTGCTACTTAACATATTCCCCCTACAAATGTCCCATTCCTAAGAACTAATTGCACGTGCTCTAAATTATTTAGGAGGGGCAGTTGAGGTCCTTGATCACTGCCTCGAAGCAGAAACGGGCTGGATGTGGATCAGTAAATTGAAACTGAATCCAGACAAGACAGAGGCACTGTGTGTCACTGGGTCCTGAGTCCAGAAAGTTAATGGGTACCCAATTCCTAGTGGGGTTGTTTTGCCCCAGAAAAAACAGGTGCATGACATGGGAGTACTCCTGGATTCATCACTGTCATTTGAGTCCCATGTGACAGTGACTTTCAGGAGTGCCTACCATTATCTTCATCCAGTCCGCCAGATGAAGCCTTACCTGGATCGGGAAAACTTGGCCTCAGTGACCCATGCTCTGGTAACTTCCAGATTAGACTGTGGTAATATGCTCTACATGGGGCTACTCTTGAAAATGGTTCGGAACTTGGAACTGGTGCAGAATGCAGCAGCTCAACTGCTGATGGGAATCTCTGGCCTGGATTTGTATCACACCAGTCTTAAAGGATCTGCGCAGGTTACCTATTTGCTGCTGAGCCCAATTCAATGTGTTGACACTAACATTTAAAGCCCGAAATGGTTTTGGCCCTGGATATCTGTAGGAATGCCTTCTCCGATATAGACCTGCCAGAGGGCCTTCTTGTAATTCCTTTTCTTGCAGAGGTACAAGGTGTAAGGACATACAAGGGAGCCTTCTCTGTGGTGGCCCCTAGATTTTGGAACAGCCTCCCTCTTGAGGTCTGCCAGGTGCCTACATTGTACACTTTTTGGTACCTGGTGAAAACATAACTTTTCAACCAGGCTTTTGCTATTTAAATGGCTTCCTCGTGGTGGGAGGGTGGGGTGATAGTTTTAATTATGTTTTATTCTTATTGTAACCCACCTTGGGACCATTTGCTGAAGGGTGGGATAAACAAACAAACAAACAAATAAATAAATCTTAAACCACAGTTCTAAAGCCTTTTGTGCAGGAGAGGTCAGTTAAGGACAGATTTTTGACAGGCAGATAGGAAAGGAGTTAAAAAGAACTAACAGGATTTTAAAGCTAAAAACCTTACTCCAGCAACTAAAGGAAAGCCTTAAACACAATCAGAAACAATCACATGGATTATTTCTCACACTTAAGTTGACTCCAAAGATGCAGAAATTCCAAAGCTGCAAAAAAAGTGCAAATCAGTAACTGTGAGTCTCAGTAGAAATACTGGCATTCATGGCCACAAAATTTCCTTTAAAACTTCAGTGCTTATGATGGTACAAGTGGAGAAAATATGGTAGCAAGAATCAGGCCTCTTCCCCAATAGGGCAGAGGAAAGGACTGGAATGGGTGGCAAATTCAAAATGCAGCTGCAATTCCAAAGTGAAGATAGCAGCATATGTTGCAGGATTCAACTTCAGTGGCGTAGATCTTTTTCCAAAGTAAAGGTGGATAGAAAGAACCATGCCTACCTGCTACCTTGGGACTATTTCTATACAAAACTAAACAAAAGACGAACAGTAACCTCAGAAGAAACCCTCACAGGCTGTGCTGATCCCTGCGATTTCCCCAAATGCGGAAAACTCGGCTGCATATGAATGAAATCCCTACGAGATCCCAAAACATGGAACCCAAGTGTGTGTATGTATGCTTGATGCAAACAGAGAATAATTTAGGGGACAAAGTGTACATGTTTAGATTCTTCCTTCAAAAATGTCATAGTGGCATACGACATAACTTAAAAACAAACTTAAAAACACTTAAAAACAGCAAAATGTTAAACTAGTGCCCAAATACTTATTTATGTATAAAAAATAGTAGAAAATTTGATCATGCCAGATATCCCAGAGCCCTTCTCTGAAAGGATGCTTTGTTTAAAATTCCGCACTCTTGAAATGCTCTATTTTGAAAGCAAAGCATTTCAGATTGGAACATCTTGCATCCCTCTAGCACCTATTGTAAGCTTTAGGCACCAATTGAAGATCTGTCTATCCTGCTATCCTCCTAGGCTTTCACTATGTGAACTACACAATTATCCCTTCTGCTTCTTCTATCCCACACATTGTTTTAATATTGCTTTAACATTAACTTTTTAAAATATATATTTTTAAGAAATCAGTACAGTGCATCAAATTTTTTATGAGATTGCATGCATCAGTAAATAGAATGTTCATTTGAACAGAATTTCTACAATTGAAATTTATGACAAACAGACTTGCCTGTGTGTATGTGTGTGGTTCTAGATTTTATATCTGCATATATACAGACAGTCCATCTATCTGTATAGTTTAGACTGGATGCTGCTGCACTGATTTTCTAACACAAAATTGTGGGAGGGGAGTAGTCACAAAAGGATGCACAGCCTGCTCATCCATAGGGTGGCCATTTGTGGCCTTTCTGTCTATCTGTGGGTGTGTAGCTCAGAGACGTTTTCGCACGGGGCTGAACGGAACGCGAAAAAGACAGCTGCGGACACGTCATCCGCATTGCCCGAGCGCGGCTTGCGCTCCGACGTGTCCGCAGCTGTCTTTTCCGCGTTCAAAATGTAGAGCACTTTAAAGTGCTCTACATGCGTTCCAACGCGGACGAGCCGCCCGCAGGCGTTCGGGAGGAGAAGCGTTCGCGCCTGCTTCTGTCTCCCGAACAGCTGCGGGCTCGCCTCCGACGCCGGCGCGGCTTCGACAATCAGCTGTTTGACAATCAGCTGATTGTCGATCTGCCTCCGCGGCTGTCTCCGCGCCCCTGGCCGGCATTTGCCGGCTAAGACAGCTCCCGGCGCTTTGAGCATTCGCACACAGACGCTCCGGAACGCGTTTACACGCGTTCTGGCGCGTCTGTGTGTGAACGGGGAAAGCGCCCGGAGCTGTCTTAAGCTTTCCGCCTGAACGCGTTCCGTTTGGAACGCGTTGCAGTGCGGAAATGCCTCAGGTGTTTGCATTCCTGTATTCACATGGAATCATCAGGTCTGTGGCTGTGTGTTGACTTCTGGGTGCTGGCAACCTGGATGGAGAAGACACTTCAGAAGGAAGGCATCCCCCTTGTTTCTACTTTATAGACTGGTGTAGAGAAACTGCCCTGCAAAGGGGCAATCTCTGCTGGTGATCATGCCAGAAAAGGGGCCAATATAGGCATCATAAGGCACCCACTGCCACAAAAATGGTGTCTGGAGCTAGTAATCATTGGGGGGGGGGGAATGAGGCATAAAAATCTAAAAAATAATAATAATAACCAGCAAATCCAGATCTTTGGCTTTCTGACACATGACTGCCCAGTTGTTTAAAGATCAGCCACTCAACCAAACGATTTGCTAAGAACGTTCCCTTGGAATCTACTTTTCTGTAGCTTTTGATCTTGCAGTGGCATTCTGTATGGGTGATATTCCCCATTAGCCTTTGATGTCAGTAAACAGTGGCAAAATCGGCTTTCCTCTGCAAGACACCAAAGCCTTTTTGGTAGTTTCCTAGCTAGTTTCCCTCCATGCTAAATACTACCTACTATTGTGATCTAGTTCTGCAGCAAAAGCCTCTCTGTCTTACAGATGGGAATCTCTGGCCGAGAAAGAGGTTTGTCTAAGGACCCAGCCCCAAGTCACTTTCAGGAGAACACACCAAAAAACAGTTTCCTTTCCACATTATGTGCTTCAAATAATTTTTTTTTCTGAATTAGACCATGAGGAAGGATGGACGAACAATGTTCATCATCATTGCAATTAATACAAATGGTGAAAGTTCGAAACTTCACATTCAAATTGAATAATACTGGCTATATTCAAAGACTGATCTTCACATGTGAAGTAAAGGCTTTTCTGCCTTCATTTGAAGCTTTGAGCTTCATTCAAAGCAGCTGCCCAGTCTCATCCAGAGCAGATTTGGATCAGATTTCTGGGCAAATACTTCCTTGTCACTTTTCTTACATGTGCTCTCATGCTGAAAGTGGCTTGAAGTTGGATTAAGTTTTAGGCATAGTTAAGACGTAAATCAACTGACTGAGTTTATAATAAAACTGAAATTCAAACCAGGATTATTCTGATATATTGGAATAATTGTACCACCGCACCAGCTCTCTGGCCATTTTCCAGAAAGAAAAGGATTTCAGAATAGCAGGATTTTCAAACTGCATGGTTTAATGACTTTTATGCGATCACAGAACTTTAGGGAAAATAGTCGCTATCCCTCCTCCCTTGATGATACATTCTTTATTCTACCCATAGGTCTTAAAGGCAAAATGGCTGTGTGCAGATGAAGAACTAAAAATAACAGTGGAAATACAACTGGCTTCTTTGAAAACCCCACTTGGCATTATTTTTAATTCTGAGCACAAACAGGAATTTGCCAGCAAACACTGACTCACTTGGGCTTCGTTTATAAAACGGTCATTAAGTTCATATCAAACATGTGTGTTTTAGAGTTAAATCCTCTAAGACAATGAGATAGAATAAGTAATCATTTGACAGAAGTGCTTCTAATGAATTAGATTTCAAAATGTGGAAAGTCATTCAAGGAAAATCCTTCTCTTACCTTACACTGAAAACATATCATTAGCCTTAATTTAAGTCAAGGTGAGGTTGGAAACAGACATTGCAGGAAATTCTTTGAGTGACTATTGTTTAATCCCATTTAGGGACACTTTGAACAATGACATATATATAATGGGATATTTAAAATTCTTTGGCCAATCCTTAGCTAACAGCTTTTACTCTGGAAAGAATGTGTAATTCAATACAGGCTGTTGAGCCTTTTACATGCTTATATTCTTGATTTGTTGGACACATGTACCATAAATTTCCAGACCAATCTATTAATGACTTAAATTGGAATCTGGTTTCCTTTCCTTTACATACAGCACTCCAACAACAAGCATATTAACAGAAGGATCAATAAGATTTTCTTTAGTCAAGTACTTGTACTGTGCTAAAGTTAGTGTTGGTCTTTTATTATTATGGAATATGGTGTCAACAAATTTCTCTTTCAAGGAGGTTTGCAAAAATAGTTTCCAGTGGCAAGGTTATCTCACCCACTAGAAATAACAGGAACATTTCTTAATTGTGTGCATTTTGATCAGCATAACACATGGGGTAAATTAACAGCTTGATTATCTAATGAGATCTGCCACAAGTCAAAATAAGTTAACAACCAATTCACAACCATTCACTGCCGACTGCTGAATTCTGGTCCCTTTACCATAATTTATATCATCTTACCTTAGATCCAAACGCCAGACAGAGTGAGGATTTGTTCTTCAAGTTGTTCTGGGAAGGAGTCTTACCATCCCATACAACAAAGCTGGCTTGGATTTAATAAGATATTGGCTGCATCCAGACATTGGTTACTTATTCTGCTATATTTGGATATTCCAGAATAAAGCAAGAATTTACCAGAAAATCCATGCTTTATTCTGGAATATCAAAATATAGCGGAATAAGTAACCAATGTCTGGATGCAGCAACTGACAGAACCAGCATGGTGCCTTAATAGTATTGTGAGAGCACTCAAAGGGTGCAAGGACGACACATGCCCAAAGCCATTGAGCAAAGATCCTGCCAAAAGAGCTGTCAATGGCACTCTTCTGCCCTACTACTGGGGACTGTGGTTGACCCATTCCTGCAGGTGGGAAGAGTTTAGGTGGGAAGCAACAGTTGCTAGACAGACTTCAGGATAACAGTAGGTAGGTCTGTTTAGTCAGGGGAAACTGCTTCACTGACTGGATGTTGGATATAGTGTAAATGTATAAATAGAGAGCCTGCACAGGGCAAGACATCGGTGTAAATAAATTGTTGTTGTGTTAACTTGCTGCCTAAGAAGCCCTTGGGCTTGTTTCAAGTGTGACCCCTTTTATTCAGCATTTATCAGCTTCATCCCGCCATTTGCATGGACCTCATCCCACTTAATGTAGGTCTCATAGCATGGCCCTTGTTTGGGAGGCACAGTAAATGGATGATTTCTACAGTCTCTTCCTGTGTCTCCCAAAACAGTCTGAGGCAGAAAAGTCAAAGCTGGCTTGATGTTTTGCTGCTGTTGGTGTTAGTAGTATGCAAATTCCATGCTTCCTGCTTTAAGAAGTTTTCTCCTTTTATTTCCTGATACACAAGGTTTGGAGATACCTCTTAGAAATGTCCACAGTGAATATTTTGATGTAATCTTCTCCATGCTACTACTGTGCAGGCTACCTGTGATAAATTACGTATTGAAGGCTTCATCTTCCATCCCTCAAGGGCAACTGTCATAGCTTTTCCTCCAACAAAAGTTCTGAACACAAGAAGCATGATACTATATCTGGCCCTATTACATCTGATCCACCCAAGTCTCTAGTCCAAATCATATGCTTGTCACTTCTGACTAGTATTAAAAAGGGGAAGAAGATTGTCTAATCAGAGAATTTGAAAGCACATTCCAGCATTGTGTGTAAACCAAAGAGTGAGGAGGGACAGCCCTAATTGTAGAAAGATCTTTTGGGGCATGTTCACACTGGGCCCATTCTACACACAGGACAGCAGTAACAGAAGAAGAGTTGGCTTTTCTACCCCACTTTTCTCACCCATTTAAGGAGACTCAAAGCAGCTGACAAAGCTTTCTATTCTTCTCCTCACAATACTCTGTGAGGGTGGGGCTGTGAGAGCTCAGAAGAGAGCTGTGACTAGCCCAAGGTCACCCAGCTGGCTTCATGGAGGAGGGCAGAACCAAACCCGGTATTCCCAGATAAAAGTCAAGTTCCTTAACCACTATACCAAACTGGCTCAGTGTTGGCAGTGGGCGACAACACAAAAATGACACTACAGCTCACTCCAAAAATGAACTGCTTACAAATAGTTCATGTAGCATTCTTGACGGTAGTGGCATGGCAGAACACCACCTCTGACACACCACCTCTGACCACCTGGCTGAAAGAGGCTTGGACAGACAGATGGGCTGGGCTGGGCTAGCTATATTCTAGATGGCTATTGAAGCAACCTATTGGTAGCATGGGATAGCCCATGCTGGGCAAAAATGCCATTTGTTTTTGATGTTGTGGGGCTTCTTGTGGACATCAGCAAAGCCTTAGTAATCACATATGTATCCAGAAGAATCATTCTGGAGATTTTAGATTTAACTTTACTAGATTTTGGGTAACTGGTCTGCCCAGTTTTGCTTGATGTTGCTAAGGAATGGAACTCTCCATGCAAATTCTACCTCTGCTATTGAGCTGTACCCCTTCTCATATCAGTTATCAATTATCCTCTATCTGATGGCAGAACATAGTTAAATAATATATAGGCTTATTTAATACATTAAATTTATCAGATAAATAATACTTTTGCTAATAGAATCAGCAGTATTTTCAAAGGTGTAGCTAGCAATCACATAATCTAATTTGTCTGTTACAAAATCCACTCACAGATCAGAAATTCCAGAAACAAAGGAATAACCCACACTCTCTTACTGTTCATTTTGAATAGCATCAGAAAAAAAGCCCACTGTATTAATAATCAACACAGAATGCAAGCAGACAGACAAAGAGAGATTATAGACAGAAGGCAAAGCCCAGAATACCTGCGTTCAGCATCTGGAGATGAAATTTAGTTGAAGAATTGTTTCTACCTATACTTCTCAAGCTCAGCATGAAAAGATAGAAAAATGAAATTTTCATCATTAGAATTTGACAGCACACGGTCATAATATGCTGACATGTGTAACAGAAATCAAGGGGTTCTGCAGGCAGAAGGAGTATTCATAATTTTTCAGGTAAATCATGCCTTTCAACATCATGAATCACAGTCTTTTGGAAGATTGCTGGACACTTACAAATGACAAGCATAATATAATCCATCTATGATATGGAGTCATTGTTAAATATATTGGATCTATGCAACTTAATTGATTTCAGGTTGAAGCGAATTTCCACACAGCTGGCACCCATGGGTTTTCTTTGCTCTCTTATAGAATCATAGAATGGTAGAGTTGGAGGGGACCTCCTGGGTCATCGAGTCCAACCCCCTGCTCAAGGCAGGATCTTCTAAACCATCTCAGACAGATGGCTGTCCAGTCTCTGCTTGAAGACCTCTTCATCCACACCATAGTGAAATAAAGGGAGTGGAAGATAAGGAGATGAAGTTAGTGTGTGGGACTTAAAGTCCATCTATCAAAGGCCTGAGGATGACGTCTGTGAGACTTCCACCACTTTTAAAACATTATTTTCTGAATGAGAATGTGCAGTTGAACATTGCACAGGTGAGCCAGTGGAGACCCTTACCATGAATGGCAGTCAAATGCTTTCTAGGCAGGAGCCACATGATGGTGGTTTCTCTAGGGAGAAACAGTATGCTGGTAGTGAACAGTGGCAAGTGTGCTGTTAACATGTACACCGCAGCCAATTGCTGCACAAATACAGCAGCTGGGGAAATTTCATTCCTCTGTCTGCTTTGATGTTTCTTCCAGGGCCTTGTTTTCACTATTCCCTGTGCTGCGCATAGGTGCTGCACATCTTGTGGTGGTGGAGGGGCACTTTTGGCTTGTTGTTTGCTCTCTGAGTGCAGAGTCATGTGTAACCAGTGTTTTTTGAGTGCCCAACTTAGTCTGTCATCCCACTAATCCTGAGATAAACACTAGGGAATTGTTGTCCTGTCATCTAAAAACATGAGGAACTACTATGGGGTGCTTAAAATGTCTGAGATCAGTTCCTAGTAGTGAAGTAGTTGGCAGTAGCAGTGAATATAGGCAGAGGCCAATTTTCCTATTGTGTGCCAGTTTATAGGCTTCACCAGAAAATAAGCAAATAATAGAAGCCTTACTGCATCACACCACAACCCATCTTATCCAGCATCCCATCCTGCCAGTGGCCAACTATTTGCTTCTGGACACACTCAAGCATAAGAATATAGCAAAACCTTCACCCGCTCCCAACTCCCTACAAATGACCTTAAAGAGGCACCCTGCCTGTCTCCCCAACCTAGAGGCAGTTCCAAATCATCCATTCTAGCATCCTGTTTCTTGTCCAAAGCCTTAAAACAATCCAGGTTAGTGGCTATTACCAGCCCCTCTAGCTGTAATTTCTATAGACCGATGACCCACTGAATAAAAAGAAAAAGAACTTTTCCTTGTTAGTCCTGATGTTGCAGCCTATTAGGCCATGTCTTCATGGCAACCTTATCTCGGATTCACAACGTTTTCAATCCTCGGAGTCCACACGGCAGTTTGGCTTAACACGCTTTCCCCATGTTAAACCACCCCAAAGCGTGGTGAATCTCAATCCTGATTTCAACAGGTCTCACTCCGGATCGTGCGCTTGATACGTGTTTCATTTTTTACTGTGTGGACAATACCATGTTAAGGGATGAGAATCCGTGTTCAGAGTTTCCCTCTCCCAATAGCTTGCTTCCAAAGACAGTGATTTCAGTGTAAAAATCCACCCTTAACAGCAGCACTACACTGTAGCGATGGAACCACTTCACACCTGATTAACAATGTTGCAATTTTGCACAATTCTAAAAGTTCTGACCTTCAGAAAGGGAAAGGAAGGGAGGGAAGCAGCTGAGGTTCTGTGAGAATGTTTAAAACAAAGGAGCTTTAGTTGCCACTGCTGCTGTGTGCCCTGAGCAATGGGGAGAGGAGTGGAAAGAATCACTGGCTGGCTGCCCACTGCCATTTTTCCTCCATCCATGGAAGCAGCAGCCACCCAGCTAGGCTTCGTGAAGGGGTCCCTTATGGGTGGCGCATCCATGCCAGGAGGAAGAGGGCAGGGCAGCCCCGAAAAGTGGCTTTTAAAAAGTAGCCACTTGAATCCCCCCTTGAGTCGCGTACACCACGTACAATCCTCAGAATCTGGATCGAACGCGATTAAGGTAAAAGTAATGGGAACAGGCAAATTTGCGTTTGCATCCGGTTCTATTATTTCGGTTTAGGGAAAGCGAAATAAGCTTGTAATGGGGATGCGGCCTTAGTATCATAGAATGATTCCTGGCTACAGTTTTGTGCATCAGAGAAAAGTCTCTCCACTCCACCCATCTTTTCAACATCATGCATGATTTTATAATCTTCTATCCTGCCCCTTCTTAAACACAACCATCACATATAGTCGAATGAGGGAAAGGTCTTCTAAAAAGTTGTAGATTCAGGAATGAAGACCATATATGAGTCAGAATTCTATCATATTGAAGACAATTGGCCTTTTTTAGAGGCAGGAGAGGAGGATGAAAATTAAGAGGTCTGCACCACTCCCTGTGGTTTTAGAAGCAATGATTTTAGTATGAAAGTGGCATTGACCACAAATCTAAGGAGTCATCCTCTGAATTTTACTGATACATAGTGTGATCCTTTTTAATCCTCAGGTTTGCATCCTAGTCAAATGAAAGCCTCGAAATCATGTGCAGTTCCAAAATATGATTCGGTAATATCGTAATAAAAAAATCCCTGCAGAAATCACACCAATACCATATATATTTGGATGTAGGGATTAAAAACAGATGGGATACAAAACATCACTATCACCAAGGTTGTGTTCACTCCTAAGTTTTAATCCAGTTTCAGTCCACTTTCAGAGTGAGAGAACACATCAGCAAAGTATCAAGCTATTTCTTTCACCATTATCTAACTCAGAAAAATATCTTTGGATTAGATAAAGAGGAAAGAAAGTGAGTAGTCACTTTGCTAATATGTTCTCTTACTTGGAAAGTACCCTGAAACTGGATTAAAACTTAGGGGTGAATGCAGCTCAAATGGCATTTTCATCTCTATTGTCCAAAGCTGCAAGGCTCTTCAAATCACTTTAGAATTCCCAAAAACAGTTTGGATCATTTCAGGAAGTGCCTATGTCACCTTGGGCAAGCCAGAAATCTCCATTTTCCTAATTTTTTATCTATCCACACCCTTATTATTATTTCAATGTCTGTATACTATTTATTTCCTGTTTCTGTACACCTATACCGGGATATAAAAGAAAAAGCCCACCATGATAGCACACAGATAATAGCTCAAAACTGAAGTAAATACTTTCTGAATCCTCTGTCTGTTCATTGATAGTCCAGATAAAGATGCATTAAACAAGCTGCTTGTTTGAGTGACAGATATTCTATATGGCAGTTGGGCAAAAAGTACAATCATATGAAGAATCAATATCTAAAAGTAGCACTAACACTTCATTTGTTTGCATCAGGAACATTCTGTTCACTTTGCCTAACTGGTTTAGCATGTTTTGTACAGGAACAAATTGATCTTGATATCTGTAAGGAAGGAAGGCAAGTTTAAATGAAAACAAGAGATAAATCTGTAGCTGGTGATCTTGCTCTGTAGGAAGAAGCTGGAGTGCTCTTTCCATCAGCAACAGAAGTTTTCAAACTTGTGGCTCAGAGGGTGTATGTTCAGTGAGATTACTTAAAGACTTTATCTGTATTGCTGTTTCATGTATAAGATTCCCAGAGCGACATACAGAGCATCAGTAACAAGTTGTTGTCTTCCACCTTACATGAGACTATTGCAACAATGAAACAACCATGATAAGAGAGACAGAAACCAAATCCAAGGCTCTTTCTGCTTTCCTGTTAATCCAGATCAAAGAGCTACTAAGAACATTATCATTTGCACTGCAGCCTGAATCAAGGAACTGCTAAGAACACCTACCCTCTTTTACCATGCACAGTCAAAGATCCAGAGCTTTAAGATCCAAATCTTTGAGACGGGGTCCTCCTGGAGATCCAGATCTTAATCAGGTCCACACATCCTCCAGATTTAAGGGCCTGAAGGACCCATTCAATCCAGATTTCTCCTGTCCTCATGGGGACAGGGTCTTGCAGATGGGGCCTTCCATGGGGTCCTGGTGAGGACAGGGCCTTCCCAATTGGTACCAATCGGGAGGTGTATCAATGGCTACTAGATTGGATGCCTAGATAACACCTTTGTTTGGAAGGATTCAAGAGCAGGTGAAGGTTTTGCTTTTGTCTTCTACTTGATAATGCCCAGAAGCAATTGGTAGCCACCATGTAAAACAGGATGCTGGACTAGAAGGGCTGTGACCTGATCTGGCAGGGGTCCTCTTAAGTTTTTATGTTTCTCACATGTTGGAACAAACCAACAGTAGTCTCCCTGAGTTTCTCTCCTCAGCACTGTTCAGTTTGCATTGAAGACAACTGCAATGAATGCAGGAGTAGACAGGGCAGGAGTAGACAGGGCCACCTGCTGCATACCCATTTAAATAGTTCAAACAAAGCCAGAAACTGGCACACAGCAGGAAGGAGCCAATTTAGTCTTGCGGTTAGAGTGCTGGGCTAATATCTTGCACTCAGCAAGTTTGATTACACTCTCCTCCATGAAGCCAGCTGGGTGACCTTGGACCAGACAAAGCTCTCTTCTGAGCTCTCACAGCCCCATGTACCTACCTGGGTGTTTTGTGAGGAGAACAGAAAGCTTTGACAGTTCCCTTAAGGGTGAGAAAAGCAGGTAGAAAAGTCAACTTCTTTTTCGTCTTCTTCTCCTCCTTCTTCTCCTCCTCCTTCTTCTTCTCTTTTCCACTCACTATAGACACCACTTCCTAGATGGGTGAAGGCAACCAGAAAGAGATCAGGAAACAAGACAAGCTTCTCTCCCCCTCAGGAAAACCCTTTAAGGTGCTCTCATCAAAAAATTAAAAAATCAAGGCTTTGTGTCTTTGGCCTTTACTAGTAAGACTGCACAAATGTTCCACTTCAGTTCAACTTTCTAATAATGCCAGCAAAGACATCAGTAATAATTTTATGAAGCAGGAGTGACCATCTTTCCCAGTTTCGACCCACCATCTAGAATGATCTGCTTCTGAAGATGCTGTCAACCATGTTCAGTTTTGTTGTAAGTTAAAGAGCCTGAGTTTTTCTCTTTGCTGTTAGATTTATTTATTGTTATGCTATTGTTGCATTAAATTGCTCTGTGACATGAGGGGCAGAGGTAGTACATAACTGCCAACACTGAACAAATGAATGACAATAAATCACACGTTTGTTTATTCCTGCATTTGCCTCTTGCCAGTAATTAGATCAACAGCATTTTGAAGGTATGTTGGATGGGTTGCATTTCCCAACTCTTAGGAGTAATTCATCAGGGCACCTCATAATTTTCCAAAATATTGTATTTCGTTCCTGCTTTCCAAAGTCTGGAATACGTACCCCTTGTTTCTAGTATCTGAGGAGAATTTCAACCCTTTCCCACAAATTACAAAAAAAGTTCCAGAATATAATTTCCTCACTCCTAATTACTGATTACTGTTTTAAAATTATTAGAAAGTCTAAAATTTAAATTTAAATTGAGCAAACATGAAATAACAACATGTACTCTTTATGACAAGGTGCCTTTTAAGAAAATAAAATCTTCATGCATTATACTGATTTTTTTTTACTAAAACATTTGTCACTGTTCCATACAAAGTGAAACAGGAGGGGGGAAATTTCATTCCTATTTGAAATTAATGTAGACTCATCTTCCAAATGCTTAGCGGTTGAGTCAAATATTCTCCTATCTTGAAGAACACATCAATATCTCCCCCACAAGATTCTGTTAAAATGCATCCATAATCAAAACAAATGGAATACCCACTCTTATTATTTCCATTGGGAAAAGAGCTATAAAGATTAATGCTAGGCAATGACATTTAATTAAAGCTTATTTACTTTATAAGTACTTTCATGCCTTCCCTTTAAGACAGGAAAAAACAACTTATTTCGTACCTATCTAACAACTGTATGAGGGAAGGAGGGGGAGGGAAAGGGGTGAATCAGAGGGACATACTATCAGCACAGGAGTGGCACACTGAGGTAACCAATTGGCCCAAATTCCTATTTAATCATAAATAAATGAACCGTGGTATTTACAGACTTATTCACATTTAGGATGCATTCAGACTGGGATTTTTTGGTTGCCCTTTTAAGAAAAGGCATCCCTTCTGTATAGACACATACAAAAAAAGCTAAACAAACAGTTAAAGAACATTCCAGTGTTCTTCGCCTTCGAGCAGGGAATGCCTTCATTCACAACCGGCACTTGCCACTGATTGTTGCCTGGTTTTCTTCCCATGCTCCGATTAGCTACATTTCCTTGTTCTGTGCTTATGTAGCTTTCTACACAATCTGACTTAAAGAAAAAAGTTGCCCTCAGTGTTATTAAACCTTGAATGAAGAAGAGGTGCTTATTCCCAGGCTTCCACAAAGGGTAACTGTAGCAGGTACCACCTAGGGCCTACTTTAGTCTGCAAATGCATGCAAATGAGAGATCCCTATTAGACGATATAAGTCAGAATAAGGCCAAGTATAGAAATTGCCTAAGATTTAAAGCAGTGCTTGCCTTTTATTCAGATTAAATACCAATTAAACAATACTAATAGTGATCCTGATTAGGGGTGTTTTTCCACTAGCACTAAGTACCCACTGAAGGACCCATTAAGGACCCATTAGGCTCAGAGCAGGATGATCCCATTTCCACTACAGACCCCATTAGAGCCACATTTGTTTCCACCACAGCTAGGGAAATCTGGATCATATGGGTCCTTCAGGACCTATAATCTGGATTTCCTGAAGACCCCATTAAAGGGGTCTACAATGGGGTCTTCAGCCATCAAATCCAGATTATAGGGAATCTGTTTCCACTACAATTGGGCAAAGGGGTCTAGAGGAGGCTCGAGGAGGTACCCATGGGGGTGAGGGTGCCCCAAACTCAAAACTTCGAAGTCCCTCTGAAGTTGCCTTCGGAGATTAGCACAGGCTCTGAAGAGAACCCCTTGTGAGAGCAATGCCGCTGTCAAATGCTCTGGAGGATCTCTGAAGTTAGCAGCAGATCACTCCGGATATTCGACGGAGGCGCTCCGGAAGATCTTCAAAGTTTCTACGGAGCATCTACAGAGATTGCACCCCCTATCCTCCAAAACACCTGGGGTGACAGTCAAACCCCTCGTGGGTAGATCCGGATTTCCTAATCCAGATAAGGTTCTGGTGAATGCAGGCAGAGGTGGACCAGTGGGGGGGGGGGGGGCTTTGTGATCCACATTAACATCCAGATATAGGCCATTTCCACACTGGCTGCTGAAAAATGGATCTTTTCAGATCGGTTTTCCAGTGATCCAGTCTTTTTGAGGATCTGTCCTAAATAAGGACAGATCCTCGAAGCCCCACGCATCCGCACACGTGCAGGGCACCCATCCGAATCCGGCCTCTGAAGTCCCTCTCCCTGGCCTCACCCACTGATAAGCTGTCAAAGAGGGAGAGCGCATGCTGTCCCTCTCTGACAGCTGGGCCCTCCCCTCTGGCCTCCCCGATTGGCTCCATTGGAGCCAGGATGGGGAGGCTGTCAGCTAGCTTCCCCAGGTTCCCCTTCACCCAAGAAAGCACGATTGCTGTTCCCCCTCACCCAAAAAGGTTCAATCGGCTGCTTACCTGCTTGCTGCTGGGCCAATTCTGGCAGCAGGAGGCCTGGTGTGCTGTGCGCATGCATTCACCATGGCTTCCTATTGGCCAGCCACCCTTTTGAGGGTGGCTGGCCAATGGGAAGCCACTGCACACGCACATGCATGAAGAAGAAGAAGAAGAAGAGTTGGCTTTTCTACCCCACTTTTCTCACCCATTTAAGGGGACTCAAAGCGGCTGACAAAGCTTTTCTATTCTTCTCCCCACAACAGAACACCCTGTGAGGTAGGAGGGGCTGTGAGAGCTCAGAAGAGAGCTGTGACTAGCCCAGGATCACCCAGCTGGCTTCATGGGGGATGGCGGAATCGAACCTAGTATTCCCAGATAGGAGTCCGGCTCCCTAACCACTAGACCAAACTGGGCTCCTGCCGGCAGAATTGGCCTGGCCACCACCAGGTAAGCATGCGATCGTGCACGCACAACCTGGCCTGGGGGGGAGGGTGTGTAGGCAGCGGGGTCCCCTGGCCCAAGAAGCTGCGATTGCAGCTTCTCGGGTGAGGTGGACCCCAGGGAAGCCGGCTGGCAGCCTCCCCATCCTGGCTCCAAGGGAGCCAATGGATGAGGCTGGGGGGAGGATCCGAGCTGTCAGAGAGGGAGAGCATGCACATGCTTTCCCTCTGTGCCAGCTGGGCTTGCACCCAGAATCTGGCTCTTCCCCAGCCATTTTGGAAGTGTTCTGCTTCCAAAATGGTTTGAGGGGAAAAGCCAGATTAAGACCTAATTTTTGTAGGTCTTACAATAGGGCCAGATTTCAGCAGCAAAACCAGATTAAGAAACCGGTCTTGCACGCTGAAATGCAGAAGCGCCTCTGAAAAGGGACCTCTTATTGGGTCCTGAATGCAGAAGCCTAGTTTAATCCTTCCCCAATCCGGCTCTAAATCCGGTTTTAGATCCAGTGCGGAAAGGCCCATAGAGGCCTACATCCAAACTACAGAGGCATGTAATTCAGATTAAGGGTCTGTGCAAAAAGAACCTTAGTAAACGTGGACCTGCTTGTTTAAACTTTAGTTATGCTGTTTTAATTTTTGACTACTTCTAAAGATAATTCCGTTGCATGCTACATGTTAAATCAAAATTATTTGATTAGCTTGGCGATCTTTGTGCTGTTCTAAATCAAATTTCGATTGCTCATTTTTAATAAATATAACATTATGTAAGAATATGTCTGGTCGTTTTCTCCTCCCCTAGAGATCATCTCCCAGTTGCCTGTCTGTAAGAACTAGACCCAATGTCTTTAATAGATCACAAAGCCACTGTAAATGTACAGAGGACCAGCACAATTTGCATAACAGATCCTTACTACAACCACCCTAGATAGCTTTAAGAAAGGGTTAGCCAAATTCATGGATGACAGGTATATCAATGGCTACTAGACTGGATGCCTAGGTACATCCTCTAGGTTGGGGAGACAGGCAGGACATCTGTAAAGGCCACTTTCAGGGATTCAAGAGCAAGTGAAGGTTTTGCCTTTATCTTCTGCTTGAGATGCCCATAAGCAAATGGTAGGCCACTGCGTGGGACAGGATGCTGGACTAGGTGGGCTTTGGCCTCATCCACAGGGCTCCTCTTATGTTTTTATGTTCTTATGCTCATCCTATCCCAAACTCCTTCTTAACTGTTGCAAATATTTTGTTTGTATGACCTGTCAGTCCCTGGCAGTTCCCCTCCCTATTCCAGTTCTCTGTTCCTGTGCAAAAGTGCAAAATATGTTTGCAAGCAATGTTCTTGTGCCTGTCTATTTTTAGTTCCACCTGGCTGTATATTTTTCCTGCACTAAGCTATAAAGCTATAGTTAGGTTTGCCATGTTGGGATCATTTTTGATAGCAAGACTATATAGTTTGACTAGGATATCTGAACAAATGATATCTGATATCAGGAAGGAAGGAAGGAAGGAAGGAAGGAAGGAAGGAAGGAAGGAAGGAAGGAAGGAAGGAAGGAAGGAAGGAAGGAAGGAAGGAAATGGATGGATGGATGGATGGATGGATGGATGGATGGATGGATGGATGGATGGATGGATGGATGGATGGATGGATGGATGGATGGATGGATGGATGGATGGATGATGGTGGTAACTTTCTTCCTTCCATAGCTGTCTGAGAATGTTGTGCTGGTATCCTACACCACTGTATGTGTTTGATTGTTGCCACAAGAGGGGAGAAAATAGAGAATGCCTTTCTCAGCTACCTTGGAGCACCCATGTCTTCTCTAAAAAATGTGCAACATGGGCACCCCCTTTAAAATAAAGTGCATTCGGGGGAAGCATTGTGCAAAAATGCAAAATTAAAATTAAATGCTACCTATTGGACATGAGATCTCACACTTTAGTGTGACTTCCCCAAAGCAACAATTGATGCAATTCAAGATAAAATGTGTTTCTAGTTATCTCCATAGCTTACATGTTCCCCTATAACTTTCAATCTTCTCCAGGAGAAGGTGAGTGACTACCAGGGAAAAATCCTTTTCAGTGGTGCTGCACAGGCTGTGGAACATGATTTCAATTTAAGTCCCCTGTTGCCATTTTTATGTTATTTCAGGCATCAAATATTTATTCCCCAGTCTTATTTTAACAGGGAAAAAAATGGTTAGTGCTCTGTTGTTGCTGCTTTTTCATGTGTGTATTTTGATTTTTAATTTCCATATTGATCATTTGTATACAGTGGTAGCCAGAAACCATGGGCACAACTGGAATTGCCCAGAATTAGCATGGCATTCATTGAAGTTCACAGCATGACAATAAATTGTTCTTTAACCTTACCCACTCTAGGAATTCAAGGAATGCAAAATAATTAGTGTGTGCCACTTCCAAGAATACACTGGTATATCCTATACTAATTATTATATTAATATATGTTAAATGTTACACTAGTATTATATAAAATAACAGACTGCTCTGTAGCAATATTTATGAGTTATCTAGAACACTATAAGGGGACCATATCAATTTAGTAAACAAAAAAAGTCCAGATAACTGTATGCAAGACTGTAGCTATTCCACATTAGATAAGGTTATAAGAGAAATATAAGTCATTATTATATTCTGCAGTAGTTTTGCACAGGATTTCCATGAGGATCATAGCATTGAGTCAAACAAGAATAATATTCCAGTAACTAGGACTGAGAAAAAAATCAACCCTAGTTCTACATTTTGTCTCTTCCATTCTTCAACTGCCTTTATCTAGTGTGCAAATGAGTATCCAATAATTTACTCTACTTTTTCAAATGACAATGTTACATTAATTGCCTACAATGCTAAAAAAGATTGCTTTAGAAATGTTACAAATAGCATTATGTGTGCAAACAATGCAACACAATGGTGTAAATAACACAAAATATCCACCTCCTTGATAACTAAAGTTATTAGATACCAACTGAGAAAAATTTAGCAACTAAAATGTGGATGAAGTTCACAATGTGTGCCATAGTGGCATATTTAGCATAATCGCTAGTCTGAACTGTAGTTATATCTAAGACTCTGGAGCATGTATTATGTACGTATGTAGACATGGGGTGTTTTTCCACTGTCACTAGAAGTACCCATTACTTAATGGGTACTTCTAGTGACAGTGGAAAAACACCCATGCATGCATTTATTAATTTATTATTTGTGTGTATCTCTATGCACCATTTTACCTAAGGGTCTCAGGGCAGGTTACCTCAAAGTTGATATTAAAACTCAATTTAAAACAAATAGATTAAATCAATAAATAACAGTGCCTGAAAGGAGAGGGAGAAGTTTAAATGCTTTGGGTCTGCAACAGATTTTCAGCTCATATCACACTAAAGTGGACTGCACATGTGTTTTCTGCAAAATGATGTTTTAAAGACCTTAACTTATTCATCCTATGCAGTGTAGAAATTAAAACTCAATGAGTGGAACAGCTACAGATAAATAAATCTACTGAATCTTATTTCTCACAAGTTTCACAAATTATTTGTGTAAATTTTGATATTTTTACATTTCTTTGGAATTGTAGAATGTAATTTGTGCACAAATGAAATGTGAAAGTGTTATGATGACTTTTTCAGTATCAAGTATATTTTTGCACACATCTTTTCCTCAAATTTTTGTAAAGAATTGCATTCCAAAATTCAGAAATCTGTGAGTTTCTATGGATATTTGTTTTTGGTTTGTTTATGGGCTTGGCAAGTGTGAATATTGTAAATTCATGTGACTTAATCCCAATCCAACTTTGGCATTGCACTGGAAGTCTTTAAAATCAATAATAAGCAAAAATTTGTTTTCTTGTTTCATCAAGCAATATGGAACAGCTGCCTTTTTTACAGTAAAATAAATTATCATAGATTTTAGTGAATAGAGATTTCTTAAGTGTTTAATTGATACAAATAGTACCAGTCCAAACTAAATAAAACAAGTGAAGTGTATAGGGAATATCCCTATACTCCCACCCTATATTCAAAGATCTCAATAAAGGTCACTATAAAATCACTATAGAAACAGACACAGTAAGTTAACTAAACTTTAGGCATCCCTTCCAATCTGTGAGATTTCAGCGCTTTGTGTAATCTAGTAAGCATCTGGGCCTCTAGAGCTGCATGTTAATGGTGACCAATGAGGCTCCAAACCCTCTGATACAACTCCAGTGGGACCAATGACTCTGATCCAGAACACTGGAAGTGTGCAGAAGGCATGTCTACCATGTTCAGGATTACCAGGGGATGCATTTCAGTGGCACATCATAGCACACGGCTGAAACGTATCTCCCGGAGGCCCGGAGGCTATGAACCTTTATCCCTAGCCCTCAGACGTATAAGAGTGCATTTGTGAAGTTTGTGTGTGCTGGTCTGGACCAATTCCATTGTGCAGATGTCGCTGATCCCACCCATGCCTTCCTGTGTTTGGAATCAGCAGGCCTGCCTGAAATTTTTATATCCTAAGTCCTTCCTGTGAGACTTGAACCTTTTCTGTAGCCAGCTGGGTGACCTTGGGCTAGTCACAGCTCTCTTTCTGAGATCACACAGCCCCACCTACCTCACAGGATGTTTTGTTGTGGGGAAAAGAACAGAAGGTTTGTCAGCCACTTTGAGTCCCCTTAAATGGGGGAAGCAGGGTAGAAAAAGCCAACTCTTCTTCTTCATTCTCAGAAAGTGTCCTAATGTCACATATGAACAGGAATTTTTGTTTTCACTTTTTATACCATTTGCAGGAATTCAAGAGCAGGTAAAGGTTTTGCCTTTGTCTTCTGCTTGAGGTGCCCAGAAGTAATTGGTCGACCACTGTGTGAGACAGGATCTGGACTAGATGGACTGTGGCTCCTATGTTCTTATACAAATGGTTTTATTGCCATTTAGAATATGTTTTGTATCCCTGTGTTATTGTCTACCACAATGTTTTCCCAAATATATCAAATGTTTTCTCAGTATCCACTTTATAAGGACTGGAATTTAATAGTCCACGATTAAAACCATATTTTTTTAAAAAAAAAATTACTGCTTCTGAAAGCAGTATTCTTCTTGTACTCTTTCCTCTTCCTTCTCTTACCTTGTATTTGTTTGTTTTTTAAAGACACACCGGGGATGGGATCTGTATAAAGGCAATTTTGCATATGATTAGTCCCACAGTATAGGCCAGGTCCTGCAAAACTGAAAAGAAAACAAAATAGCAAATGACTGTAGTGCCATGATTTAAAAAGAAGCCTCAAATGCATGCATAAAAGCCAATTTTCATAAGAAGCTGAGACGTATTCTAGAAAATGTTTCGGAAATACAGCAGAGTGCATAATACACAAATGAGTACTATTGTTCATAGTCATTCACCACACACACCTCCTATGGTGCATGTTGTGAATCCATATTAAGGATAATACAGAAACATAGCTAAACATGCTTCTTTTTAACACATCCAGAAAATAAGCATGCACACTGCTTTCACTGTTTTTTGGAAGTCTGTAAAGCCAAAGGAAATAGAGAAGGGGGGGGGATGCCATTGTACATCTATAGCTCAGGCCATAAAATATTGTTGAAATTTAGTTGCTGACATAATACTCTTCCATTGTCTGAACAAGCTTTTAATTCCTTAGCACAGGGCAATGATGGCCAAATGGGTAATATAATTTTTTAAGAGAAACATACAATGGAGCATATGGAGGTGGGGAAGAAAGCAAAAAGGGGAAAGGTATAGTAATTACATTTTAACTTTGAGGCAATAAAAAAGATGCTCGGGTTTTTTTTAAAAAAAACTAATCCAGAAGCATGGCTTTCTGTTTTGAAATGTGACATCCATAAAGGCACAGCACATAAACTTTATCTACCTGGTAATTTCCCATGTAAAATCAGCTCAGAGAAAAGAAAAAGATAAACTTTTTAGGCATTTATGGTATTCTATTTTAAACTCCATCTTCCCTTCTTGGCTATATAACAACATCTTGAGTGTTTCAATATATATATATAAAAGACCTGCATTGCGCAGAAATATTAACACTTGAAGAAAGAACTGAAGAGGGATAAAGTATTGCAAAGAGTTCTGTCGTATGGAAGTATTTCTTTAAAAAAATATAGACAATGGGATCAAATACAGAAAAGATAAGAGACAGGGCAAAGGGGCAATATGTAAAGGGCAAGAAAACAAGATGGGATATATCTTGGGTCATCACTCTTGGACCCTGATCAGATGGGATGGTACCAGAAAGCAACAGGTCTATTATGAGTCCATCTCACTTGCATGTGCATTTTTTTATGGCAACGTAGTATAATTTATGGGCACAAATATGGCCAATTGCTCTGACTGTGGCAGGATGCATGACACCTTTATGATGATCTCATAGCACAAGCATACTGGTATACTATAAACCAGCTGCCACTGTTGCTACTCAAAGGAACTTGCTAGTTCCCTTGGGGATATTCTGGGTTACAGAACACAGGGAATGGGGCATGTTTGATACACACACACCCTCCATGAGATTCAAAAGAAGGGATTTCCCCACTTTGAATCTGTCAGGGGCAGCCCTCTCCATGACTGAGATCAAAGCCAGGCACAATGTAGAGATACATTAGTAGCACTGTTGTTTTTTACGCAAGTACAGAATGCCTTTACATTAGAATAACAGAAACCTGAAATTAAGGAAATTAGAGCAAGCAAGTAGCAAGAAATTCCAGTCATGGAATAGAAACCATTGTTGTGGTTAGCAATCACAGAGATGAAAGGGTGTGCAGACCATTGGCCAATCAATGGTAGCAACTGTTGTCAGGAAGGTAAGTCCAGACGTGGAAGTGAATGCAGGCTGCAGTGTGGCAAAATAAGGTAGTGTCACAGCATATGTGTGGAAGTCAATTTTATTGTACATCTGATGACTGGAAGTTTTTCCCTAAACAAACAACTTGAAAAAGACACATCTGATTCCACCTTAAATCTCAAGCATATAAAATCATATGCACATACATACTATTGCTGTAAAATAGCATGTCAGCAAATACCCTTCTTGGATGATGATCAGGGAAGAGAATTCAGTTCAAAGAATCTCTCCACATTTTACATAGTTTCATTTTTAGGAGATCTTGGAGAGGGAGCGGGAAAGAGGGGAGTATTCTATAGCAGTAATTGCAAAGTTACTAAGTTAGATCAAATGAAGTTGTTTCAGTTCCACTTGGAAAGACACTGAGCACTGGCAAAAGTCCACTTGCATTGCCTTCAGATCTATCTTTAAAAAGCAGCAGCTATAAGTGGGCACAAGGAATTAAAAAAAAAAGTAAAAAGCTATACATCCCATACATTTGGGTTCTTTCCAAGAATTTTAGTTCTCCAGTCTTCTTTTTACCATTCAAATAAAGAGACCTTAGCCTTTCCAATTGGAGAAATTCTTGCTTCTGTAAATAAATATATTCTTGCTATACATTGCCAGCTTGACAGAAATCCATTAGAGAGAACAATAGCAATCATATATACAGTCTGTTTTCTCTCCCTCAACTCTATTCTCCCAAGAATACATAGCAGCAGAGCTTTTTTTAAAGTACCACAATCTAAGTAAAGGGCACAATGTGGTTCAAAATGCTAACGATGGCTGACAGTCAGCATTAAAAGATAAGTTTATTAAAGATATCTTAATTGTTGTTTGCACTTTCCTCAGATAAAATCATTTTTGGTTACTTTATCAGATCAGTACTGAAGAACAGCACAGATTCATACAAAGGCTAACCAGAAAATAACTTTCAAATAGTCTTTCTTGCTTCCTGTCTTGTTGAAACATATTCGTGAGAAAAGAGAAAACAAACTAATTAGATATAAAAAGTAGTTCCACACACAGAGACGTATATATAGAAATCTCACACATACTGGAGAGAATACGTAAAATTAAGGAAAACATACTCTTGAGGGACTCTTAGGAACAGTTTCAGAGCTGACTTAGGGGGTGATAAGGCTGCAGAATTGTTTTCCTTCAGCGGAGGAACTTAATTTGATATAACGTGTTAACAATGGGATTAGCAAAAGCGTGGTCTTACTAGTGGTATTACAGTTCCCATCAATCTTTGCCATATTGGCTAGTGCTAATGAGAGTTTTTAGTCTAGTTAGTGTATGAACTTTGCTGCACTTACCTTTAGGCCAGAAGAAAAGTCCTTGAAGTTATCTTCTGGCCCTCATTGGTCCACCCATTAGTATGGACCTGAGAGCCCCCCACACACACACACACACTGCAACACTCTGTCTGCATTAGATAAGCGTTTGGTCCCAACCAGAAGCCAGTTCACACTTGGCCCCACAGTACACAATAGGCTAACATCTGCTAAGGAACATCTGCACCTGCAGGAGGCATTTCTAACCCAGAAACACCTCCTGCCTTAACAATTGTTACCTTACTGCCTATGGTGGTGCACAAAATTGTGAACCACATGCACACCAACCCTAACCAGAATCTTACCTTTTTCATCCAGCACCGTGACCATTTGCACCATTTCTGGTGCTAGGGGTCATCTGAGGTGCCATGGAAGTGTGCTGGCACCACAGATGACCCCCAAATGTGACTGCAAGTGCGTGGAACATCACCATCACTGTGTTGATGGCACTGGTGTGCCAGTCTCTGAAAACAAGATGGCAGCACCTGTACACATGCTTGGACATGGGTAAGTCTCCAGGTATGTGGTGCTTGGTGCGGCGTATACTAGTGTTTCTAAGTGAAAACACTAATATACTTTTCCTGTCTGGTGGGCAGGAAATCAAGTGCAGAAACATCCCAGGAGGTCCTGGTTGGAGCTATTGGTAGATCTGTTTCAACAGGTCTGGACTCACAGAGGTGTGCAGAAAGCATTCCTCCATGATTGGGACTGGCAAAAGACTTTTTTTGGAGATGCAACAAAGCACACCATAGGTCTCCTGGAGGCTCCAAGACTACATCATGAAGATAGTTCTGTTCCAGAGCATGCCTTTCCCTGGTCCAAACCAGCATGCCTGGCTAGTCCAGACCCACTAGTTTTGGCTACAGAGAAGTGCAGAAAGGGTTTATGGTGATTTTTGTTGCACATCCCTTCTTTATGAAAACAACACTGAAACAATATCCTCAGAAGTCTGCATAATCTAAACATTGGTATTCAGCAGTTTTAGGTTAGTGCACAACAGATGTGCCCAGCTTTAGGTGGTGGTGGTGTTTTCACTAGCATTAAAGTACCCATTAGGAACACATTAAGAACCCATTAGGCTCAGAGCAGGATGAATCCATTTTCACTGCAGACTCCATTAGAGCCACATTTGTTTCCACCAGTTCTAGGGAAATTCAGATTGAATGGGTCCTTCAGGACCTATAATCTGGATTTCCTGTAGACCCCATTAAAGGGGTCCACAATGCGGTCTTCAGGCATCAAATCTGGGTTATACAGAGTACATTTCCACTGCAATCAGGCAATGGGGTCTGGAGGGGAGGGCTCTGGGGGGCATACCCATGGGGGGGTGCCCCAAAACCCAAAGCTCTGAAGCCTTTGCACAATCTCCAAAGCCAGCTCCAAAGCTAGCTCCAAAGCCAGCTCCAAAGAATAGCACAGGCTCCGAAGAGGACCCCATGTGAGAACAATGCCAATCCTATGGACCATTGACAAAGGCTCTGGAGAATCTTTTGAGGTTTGCACAAAGTTTGACAAAGAATCTTCAGGGAGTCTACGGAGATTGCACCCCCTGTCCCCAAAAAACCTGGGGTGATGGGTAGGCCCCATGGTAGGTCCAGGTTCGCTGCATGGGTTGTCCTGCGTTTCCACTGTGGGCAGGCTAGCATCCATTGCTATTAGGTGCTGTGGGTATGCATCGGGTACCTCCCTTAATCCGGATCTACTAGATCTGGATTAGTTGAAGGACCCATTCCTTAGATCCAGATCATCTTAGATCCAGATTAAAGGAGGTCAGTGGAAAACCCCCTTGATTTAATTCACCTCGACTGTTGCCAAAGCAATCCCGCTTCTGTCCCCCAACCAGGTTCTTCAGTTTTATACTTCATCATATCTAACAATCCAGAGCATCTGTCAGAATCTGCAGGTCAGGAGATGTGAATCCACCCTGACTCTTGTCTTCTCCATTTATAATCCAGAGAACTCTGCATACAAAGTTATGGATGTCAGATACATCAACGGCTACTAGGATGGATGCCTAGGTAGATCTTTCGGGCTGAGAGGGACAAGCAGGATGCCTCTAAAGCCATTTTCTGGGATTCAAGAGCTGGTGAAGGTTTTGTCTTTGTCTTCTGCTTGAGGTTCCCATAAGCAATTGGTGGGCCACTGTGTGTGACAGGATGCTGGACTAGATGGGTTGTGGCCTGATCCAGCAGGGCTCCTCTTATGTATCCTGATGTAATCCATGGGGCTAGTTCTTAAGTGTGTGATTATAACGTGTGGTGCTCCATTGACATTCTGCCTCCCACTACCAGACTCTGCCTGTGTTTGTGCAATAGTCTTTGGGTACTCCTAAAGCATCTTTTGGGAACCCATCTCAAACCTACTGACTGTCCCAGGGGTATAACATCTGGCCTGGGAGTCACTGTATGTGCAGAGCATGATAAATGACTCCAAGGGTGGATCATGCCCTCGTTCCCCTTCTCCTCCACAGTGTAAAGTGATGGCAATGGAGGAAGTGCATTATAGGGAAGATGAGATTTCTGCCTAGGGTGTTTATCTGTGGGAGGGGAAATGACCAACTTCTGGGATCATTTCAGATCTGACAGATAAACAGCAATGTTGAGTATTTCAGAGCCCTTAGGGCAACTCCAATTAAACAATGCATCTCCTACCTCTGTGGTGAGACCAAGGCCTCGTACCCCAAGACAGCTGTTTCAGCAGTCATCTAGATGGAGCTTTTGTTCAACCAATCACAATGAGTACCTGCTGCTGCTACCTGCCACACCCTCCAGCTGTCCTTGCTCTGGCCGCTATTGCTTCTGCAACTGTCAGGAGCTGATCAGAGCATCACAAAAAGGTTCCTGCACTTCTTACCTGGGCTGAAATGGAGACATTCTACAAAGCAAGTATTTGAATGTAGAAAGCAGCATGACTCTTTTTTTAATCAGCCTGTGATCAGTGCATACCAATCCGGGACCAAATGCACTTTTCAGTACAGTGTATGCACTCACATCTTTAACGCAGTGTGTTCATATAGAGCTTGGGCATAAAGGTGGACGGTCCTTCTTCAAGGGAGGCACTCCAGGTCTATAGAGGACTGCTGCAACTATCAAAATGCCTCTGCAAATTATTGCCAAAAAAACAATCTCCTCTGCAGATTTATATTGGCCCTGCCAATGATTTTCTGTTTAACTTGTAATCAAAACAACTCAAACCCAGTTACCGTTTGCATATCTGCCAAGCCTCTCAATTTCAGCAGTCAGCAGCAGACTCTCAGGATGACAGCTTGTCTTTCAGATTCAAGCAGAACCTGCCAAGGCTCCACTATAGAGGCAACTGGTAAATTAAATGCCAACGAGCAAGGACATTTATGTAACTGTACACTTTGCACATAAAGAGGCATTAAAGGCTTCCTTCATTTGAAGGAGGGCAATGCTGGTGCACGTCAGGTTGCTAAGTGATGAGTGGTATGCTCACACACAAGGCCACTGCTCACCTGGGGAACGACAGCATTCTTTGCATTGCTGTGTCCGAAGAATAGTCAGGAGAGGTTATTACAGCACGAACCAGCATCTGAACCAGTCTTTATTAGCTGTTGTCTTATAAATGCATGACACAGAAATGAGCCTTAACAGTTTTCTTGGGCTGCAAAAGAGCTTAACAGTGATTCTGTTTTGGCAACAATTAGAGATGTGCACAAATATTTGAAACATTCAAAATTCGATCGAATTAGTTTGAATTTAAACATTCAAACGAATTTTGAATCTTTTGAATCATTCGTACAAACTATTCAGACATTCGTATGTGTATGATACGTACACGTTACCTATTTGCCTATGTGCCTTATTTGTATCCGTATGCATTTGTACGGATACATACGGGATGAAAATGGGATGCATACAGGATAAAAATGGGATGTGTGCAAATGCGTACAGATGCGTGCGGATATGTATGGACACATACAAATGTTGTTGACATTTGTATCTTTGAATACAAACTGAATATTCATACGAATAGATACAAATGTATTTGATTTGAATTGAATGTGAATACATTCAAATTTTAAACATTTGAATCAATTTGAATGGTCAGATATTTGATTCAAATCAAATTGAATACCAAAAATTTCATTTGTGCACACCCCTAGGAACAATACAGATATTTTCCAGATCTGACGATCCCCATTTGACCAGAGACTCACTAGGAATCAAGATTGATTTGAGGACTTTGTACCTTGTCTCCTAAAGTGGGTTGGTCTGATCCTGACTTCTCTTTAGAGCTGCTTCCTGCCTGCCTCACTTCTCCTAAGTAATAGTTGGAGTTCCTAATATGGAAAGGCTAAAGCCCAAAATTCATATTTTCTGAAACTGTGAGGCTGCACTTTCAGTACACCAAACCGGAAATTGACCTAGGAGACTCCCTTCTGCATGCTGGTGCAGTTGAGTCAGTACAGAATTGCTCTGAGTTTCTGCTACATTTGTATTTTCAGGTCGCATGCAATTCATAGACAAAGCATGTCTCATTCACTGTGGCGTCAGGCACCAGCACAGCTAAAATGTCCTCCCTGTGACTCTGTAGGATGCTTTCCCAAGTCCACATTATGTCCCTGGATCCATGGTCAAGGCACCTGGGCCAAAGCGCTCCCCCTTTTAAGTGATTCCATATGTACTTGCCTCCAAACAACTTGTTGACCTCTGCTGTGGCCATCTAATGCCACTGAGAATGGAGATGTACTGACCTACTGAGGGCCTTTGTGCAGATAAGCAGAAATATAGCCATGGATTTTGAACGCAGTATCAGTAATCCTTGGGTGCACATTTAAGCAAAGGTTTATGGATGTCACTCTATTCAGAGCAAGTCATCCACATGTAGTATCATATGATTGCATACAAAGGGAGTATCCTGCCTCTGGAGAGGGATAAAAATCTAATGCACAGCAGCATTCGATTTGACAGATACTGCACTAATAGCAAGTGTGGAAAAGCCTTAAGGTCATTTTCTGCACAAGGTGGGCTATTTCCTCACAAGCCCTCCTATGAGAACATAAGAACACAGGAGGAGCCCTGCTGGATGAGGCCACAGTCTATCCAGTCCAGCATCCTGTCACACACAGTGGCACACCAATTGCCCATGGGAATCTCAAGCAGAGACAAGGGAAAACTTATCCTGCTCTCGAATCCCAGCAAATGGCCTTAGAGTCATCCTGCTTTTCCACCCAGCCTGAAAGATGTACTTAGGCATCCATTCTAGTAGCTATTGATACATCTGTGCTCGGCACTTCACCCCACACTGGGCAGACCACCCTTCCTTGGGGCTAAGGGCCCGCTGCATGTTGAGCAGCTCAAGATAGCCCAGGTTCTGTTGCCATCCCCAAAGCCTGAGCCCTGTCCTCAAAGGTGGTGTCCAGACTCTGAAAGCTCAGAACATCTGTTCCTGGAAGCTGCAGTTTCCAGGAGGGCCTGTGTCAGCTGTATGTGTGTTGGGGGAAAGACTTCCACTGTTACTTCCGCTACTGCTTCCTAGTGCACTACTAAAACTGCTCCCCCTTCATATTCTGCTGTACAGGGATGTGCTCACTGCACACCTCCCTAGTTTGGAATACAGAGCATGGTAGGCCTCATTGGCAAGGTCTACTGCAGGACTGGTATAAGGTGACATTTTAGCACTTTATTCTGCCCCATCCCGTCATCCAATGTGGACACAGCCCCTGCTCTGTCTCACTCTACAGATTTGCCAGCGCAGGGTCTTTCAAATTGTTTCCCCCTGTTGCTCAGGCCAAACTTCTGCTCCTCCAGGTTATCTTGATCAGCTGTCCTTCAGCAGCAAGAGGAGGATAGGTCAGTTGATTGGTAGGGGTACTGGTGGCAGTGGTAGTAGAGGAAGAGGAAGGGGGAAGAGGAGGAGGAGGAGCTGGCTTTTATATCCCACTTTTCTTACCTTTAAAGGAGCTGACAGACCTCTATTCTCCTACCCACAACAAACACCCTGTGAAGTAGATAGAGCAGAGAGTGTGCAGACTAGCCCAAGGCCACACTGCTGGCTTAATGTAGGATCGTGGAATCAAACCAGGAGAGTATCAGTTAAGAGTCCAGCACTCTAACAGCAAGACCTAAAGCCCACCAAGCAGCTGCTCCAGGCATCATTGGAGGTGGGAGAGCCACCAGAAAAAAAAGTATTATTCCTTTTTTTTTTTTAAGGTTTTAATCTATCCTGCAGATCAGAGGCAGTGTGGCCAGGTGCATTTTTTCCTCTAGCTTCCATTCTGTTCATTTTGAATTCTTTTAACATGGACTTCCATTCTTGTTTCTATGGGAAGGCACCAGTGAGGAAAATGATGGTTGCTTGGTTTCCCACCTGTATGGTTGGATTTTATGTGAATACATAACTACAGCTTGAATATGACCAATTTAAAATGTAAAAGTAGACAGGAAGGTAGTGTGTACATTCGCAAAAACTAGAGGGAAAAGACACAGAATATTTGTTGGAACATGAAACTTAAATAACACATGAATTCCTTACAGCCACTCTTATAACAGACAAATTGCACTAAATATAAGGAAGAAATATATAATGTTGTGTTCAGATGGACTGTAGAACATTTTTCAACCGTGTGTAAAGTTTCACGGTAGCCATTCCTTCCATTTCTAGCAGCCAGATTGTGAATGCTAGAGTTTCCCTAATATACAGCATCCAATCATTCAGACAAATGTTCCATACCACAGAAGTGGGAGAGGACGCAACATGGAATGCAGGGGCTAGAAAACAAGAACGAGGCACCTAGCTCCACAAGTTTTATTCATTTGTCATAGGCCATCAGGATCAGTGGATCCAGAATAGCAGATCCACTGATACTTACAATGAGACAGCATGGACAAGATCATTCCCAGCTGCACTAAATCTCTGGGCCTCTGGGGGTGGGGAAGGTGCCCCAGGGCACGTTATGGCACGCCAGTTAAAGGCATCCCTTGGCTGTAGTGCTGAACATGGGAGGGATGCATCTGTGTTCTGGATCAGGGCCGCACCGGTCCACTGGTAGATCTGATTAAAAGGGATTGCCAGTGATCCAGATTAAGGTCTCCTTAATCTGGATCAGGCTCCATTTAAATCAGAAACATACCAATGGGTGGCAGGGCCTCCTAGACAGAACTTGGGTTCCGTTTGCTGTGTAATAAGAGCAGCAGTATGCTTTAACTGAGAATTCAGTCCACTGCATGCTACTTCTTTATTTCTGAATTCTTGTTCGTCACAAGCATAATTATAAGATATATAATTTGCAACAGGTGTCATCTACATGCATATATCAGTATTTCAATACAAACAAAACTCACCACTCAACTATCTGGCTGTTTTTTTTCCCCTTAAATGCCATAAAGTATTTCTTTTAATACTATAATTTTATTGTTGAACAATTTTTGCATAAAAGCTATTATCCAATTGTAGGATGAGATACAGAATAAATGAAACGGATATTAGTTGAATTTTTAAAATTTTATCCTACCAGTTTTTATGCTACATATGTACATATTTCTCCCCTCCCTTCTCCCTTCCAGAGATTCTGGGGTTCTTTAATTTAAACAAGAAAAGAAAAGAAATAGACATTAGTTGAAACATTAGATATCAGATGGAACATTAACACGTACACGGCTTAGGCCCTTTCTGCACTGGCTCTAAAAATGCATTTAGAGCCAGATTCAGGAAGGATTAAGACCCGGCTTCCACATAGGGAACCCAATTAGGGACCCTTGAGGAAGCCGCATCCACACTTCGGTGCTCAAGACCAGTTTCTTAAACCGGTTTTGCTGCCAAAATCCTATCCTATTGCAAGACCTACAAAATTAGGTCTTAATCCAGCCCTTCCCCTGAAATTGTTTCAGAAGCAGGACACTTCCGTGCACGGCAGGGGAAGAGCCGGATTCCCGGCGCATGCCCAGCTGTCAAAGAGGGAGAGCACGTGCTCTCCTTCTTTGACAGCACACCAATGGGTGAGGCCGGGGGGGGGGGGGGCTTCCGAGGCCGGATTGGGATGGGTGTTGGTGCGTCTGCACAGCACCCACCCCAATCCGGCTCCACAATTTGGCCTTGCTGCTGGCACCCCGCGCATGTGTGGACGCATGGGGCTTCGAGGATCTGTGCCGAAAGGGCCTTAGATAGTACTTCTAGACACAAGCAAGGCCAGCTGTTCATGTCCTAGTTTACTTGGACTTAAAAATGTGATCACTGATGGCATTGGAGTTTGGAAAACTTTAAGAACTATTTAGAAAAAGCAGCCCTCTGAGAACTGAGCGTGCTCACTGGGAAGGTGGAACACTTACCTGTACTTATGTGTAATCTGCAAAACTGCACTGCGAAGTCCTCCTCTGGGCCTTTAAGAAAACTTTAAGATAGCTTAAAGAAAGGATTAGACAAATTCATGGATGACAGGTATATCAATGGCTTCTAGAATGGATGCCTAGATACTTCCATTTGAGAGTGGACAAAGGATTTGCCCTTGTCTTATGCCTGAGATGCCCTTAAACAATTGGTGGGCTACTATGTAGGACAGGATGGTGGACTATATGGGCTGTGGCCTGATCCTGCAGGGCTCCTCTTATGTTCTTATGTTCACACATCAGCATGGATCAGAGAGTCCTCACAAGCCACTAGTATGCTCCATTTGCACAGGAAGATGATCCAGATCAGGAGGTGAGGTCTAACAGCATACAAGTGGGCTCTACCGGCATACTAGTGGGGCCTAATCCCAAACCTGGAGGCATGCAGAAAGTACCACTTCCATGTTCCAGTTCACAGGGGAACCCATTTTGGCTGTGTGACTTATTGCACTACCAAAATAGGTCCCTCTATCTGGAGCTCCAGGGCTTCATTCCTACCCCCATCAGAGCCTTCAGGGGGCAGCTCCAAATCTCGTGTAAGCTTTGAGGTCAGTGCAGGAGCTGGGCTGGAACAGTGTTGCTGTCCGGGCAGTAAACTGCCCAGACCAAACCTTGCTGTGTTCCAGAGCTGAGAACCTTGCGTGGTCCGAACCCATTGGGCAAGATCACGGAAAAGTCAATGTGGAAAGGCCCTAAAACAGCAAACTCCCAACTCCTTTGACAGAGGCAATACAGGTGTTGGGTGTTTGAAATCTCTGGTTTACCTGGAAAGTAAACTGTAGAATACAGAAAGCCGTTCAGTCACTGCTTTCATAATCATTGTAGAAAAATTCCTTGGGTACATTCAGTTCAATTTTGAATGCTATACCACTGATTCTGAAAATCTGATAAAAAAAAAAGTTAAAATTCTACCATTTCCACCATCTGAGTACTTATACTGTCTGAAAAAAAGAGATTTCCATATTTTAATCCGAAAGATAAGTGCTTTTCTTACTCTTACTGAAATATGAGAAACTGTTCCATCAGCTGTACTGATGATACCCTTTAGGTTATGGATGCTTGTGTATGCTTCTGTACTTCATGAATTTGATATATCAGTGCAATGGGTGGCTGAGAATATGGGATGGAATTTTTAAAGAGAAAGAATATATGCATCCTACTAACTTTTAAAAAATGGAGATGCTACAGATGAGCTATTAGACTGTGATCCATGTATGAAACTCTGAGGGAAAGGATTTTTAAAAATCAAATTTCTTCATCTTCTGTTACTGTAAATAGGATGTTATTATATTGTCAAGAGATAAGATATTCCCCCCTTCCTGTACTGGAAACGAATAAAAAAAAATACTTTGAAAGAGGAAGGGAGTCAAATGTGGTGTTTGATCCTTTTTGGCAAAGTGGTTAGAATGATTTCATTTAAATGGTTATTGACACTAAAACTCATTTTGATGAACTGCACAGCATTGACACGGTCTTTATGTAGAGAAGACCTACTATCTCCTATTACTAGCTGAATCTAGCTAGCACTGCTAATGATCTTAATGGTACAAGTAGCAATGTTAATATCACAGAGCATAAATAACGCTCCTTGACAGAAATATGTAAATCAATGAGAAAATGCACCAACAGTGGTGAGTCTAATGGACAGAATAAATGATAGAACCAAATGATGAATTTTCAGCCAACAGTTAGTGACTTCTAAGGAAAAGGCAATAGAAGAATGGGGGAGAATAAGATCTCTGTTATGTTAGAAGCGTGAAGATATAAAAGCATGAAAAATTAACAGACTGTTTCAAATAATTGGAGTTAAATGGGGGAAAAACACACGTGACTGACAGAGACAACTGAACAAATGAAAAGTGGGCATTCCAACAAACGTTCTAACCTGCCACCATACCTGGAAATAAAAGAAAACAAACATCTTGAGCTATCTAATACTTACTCCAATATTGCAAAGTTCCTCGCCCCCCCCCTTTTAAAAAGGAGAACAGACAGAGAGATCATTGGTTCAATATAAGAGAACTGTTAAGCAAGTGTCTTTTTTATTTACTGTAATTTGGCAGCCACCGCTCTGTGAGCCTTTGGAATAAAGAAGGTGGGAAACTTTGATGTTCTTTTGACAAGACCTGGTGTCATTGCATCATTCTGGCAATTATACAGAGATATTTGTTACAGTGGCCTCATGCATGTGAGCAGAGATCTGGATTTTGATTTATTTTGCAGAAACACAATAATTCTCAATAGTATTTCCATTACTGCTTTGTAATATTAAGCACTGTGGGTCTTTTCCCTGCTCCCGCTGCCCCAGGGATGGCGTGTGTGTGTTTGTGCAGTGTGTTTAGGAATTGGAAGGAGGATTTAGGTTTTCTGGCTTCATATCAACAAATACTGGGAAAAGACAATCACAGGATTTTGAGAATTTTCCTTATTATTCTAATTTTGCTGATTTAGTCAAATAAATGATTCTCTGGGACCGGCCACCTGTACTCCTTACCATGCAATCAGCATCCTTGGAAACAAACAAACAAACAAACAAACATAGAACTTTGTTAACTTTGGAACCAGGCACTTGTAAAACCAATACCTGTTAGAGAATTCTAACAGACTGATGATATCCAGGTCTCCCTATGAAGGATGGAATCATTGACTTCTAAAGGAAACCTTTTTTTAAAAAAAAAAAGTTTCCAACATATTTTATCTTGTCAAAAAGCATTAGAATGAGGAACAGCTTTCTTACCAATTCATAAAGGAAACTCAGATATTTCGTTCTCAGCATTGAGTGTTTTTCATTCACTCAAACTGCCTCGGTTGTTTGCCAACCACTTTCAAACCTCAGATTTGTTAATGAATGGATTTTAAAAAAAAAAAGTTGCTCCAAGCAGAAGCAAAGACAGGAGAAGATCAATCATATTGTGCATTTGAATGTAAGAGGGACTTTTCTGCAGCTAATCAAAAATTAGAAAGTAAACTTGCAAAAGCTAACCGAGATAAATCTTTTTCTGCGAAATCTCTCTAAATGCTTTGTTTCATTTATTTGTTTCCACCAGTTTATCTTTCTCTGGAAGTCTATGTCTGAATGTTGTTGAACCTGGGAACAATCTCAGAGGAAGAATATTTAATCTAGTGTAATATATTCAGATACTTAAATTGATGGGACTTTTTCATATTTTAAAGAAATGTTTATTTAGCCAATCTTTGATCCTTTTTTTTTAACATAGGGAAACCGAATAAAAAGGTTAACATACTACAGATGTTTGTCCATTGTGAAAGAGGGGTTTTTTTGTGTGTGTGCTTTTGATTCCATTCTTTCCTTTTTTTAAAAAAAAATATACAGCCATTGATTTCTGGGATGGGGGAGGGGAAATGGGTGATTAAAGGGTTAATATTCAAATCAGAAATTTGCAAGGCCTGCATAATGGAACTGCCACCCTGATAACAATAGGAATTTTTAACAATATCGAGTCTTGTTAGCAAGAGAGTTACAAGCATTGAGGGCAATCAGTGTGTCTTGTCAGTTTCTTTTTATCTACCATCTCCAACCGCCAAGAAACCCGAAATGAAGCACTTTGGAATTATCAATTTCAGCCACATTTGCATAACAAAGCCCCCAAGGAAGAGGCATGATAAATGTGAAGGACCCCTTTCGGAAAAGGAACTGTCAACTGCGCCCCGAAAGATTCTCCGACCGAGCGCTTTCCCCGGAATTGTAGTCAGCGAAAATAAAATGAAAGCATTAAAGAAAGTCATTCTCTCAGAGAGAGGGGGAAGAAGAGAGAGAGAGGAGAATCTCCCCCCCACCCTTTGCACAGAGAGAACTGGATAAAATGACATTATGCATATGAAAATGTCCAGAAAGATGTTTGATTTATGTATGCATTAGATGCAAATTCCATTACCGCACGCGGGCTGTTGTGTGATTTGGCTCTGAACACATCACTGCCCTGATCAAATCTGATCTCATTAATTCCGACAAGGAGAGAGAGAGGGAATTGAGAAGAATTTATGGCCTGGACACTTGAAAAGAAGTAAATTGTAATTCTGTTTAAAGCTGTAGCGAACCTTTTAAACACCTTTTATTATAGAGAAAAGCACTTACTTTTACAACACAGTTAGAACTTAATCTCGTACCAGGAACTTCTGGTTCTCATTTTTTAAGAAATAAATAAATAAATAAATAAATAAATAAATAAATAAATAAATAAATAAATAAATAAATAAATAAATAAATAAATAAATAAATAAATAAATAAATAAATAAATAAATAAATAAATAAATAAATAAATGTGGAAGAGAGATGGCCGTGTGCGTGCGTATGGGTGAAGATAGGGAGACTAGAGAAAGAGCCCAGAGAAACAAAAATATGAGCAATGACTATTTCTGAAATCTAGTGACATCACCCCAAGATGATCAAAGGAAGCCTAAGTGAATGAATGCATGAGAAGTCAGGAACAGTGGCATGTGTTTGTATTAATTTCCCCCCGCTGCTCCTGTTATAGAGTGTGGAATAGTTTTGATACGATTTTCTTTTTTCTTTTCTTTTAGTTACATCTCTGATTTACAATGTATGTAATCGTGATTCTTTATAACATTATGGCTTCCAGTCACCACTGATCTTTTTGTTTTCTGGGGATCCCTACCAAGTATTTTTTGAGCGTAACCTCTTTAATGCAGGAGGTACCCACCCAAGAAAGTTTGTTCTTTGCGAAGGATAGAAGGAGAAAGTGCAACCTTTGTTTTGTTCGTCAGGATCATCTCACTCAGCAGTAAATTATTTTCATGGGAGAGTTTCCTTTCACAAGTGAGAAAACCCATGTTTGCTTGTATGCCAGGTCCAAAAGCAGAAACACTATTGCGCGTGCACGCACGCATGCACACACACACACACACACTTCCATGAAACCGGCAGCTTTCTGCCAATATTTCACAGTGGTGATCATTGATATGACATTAAGAAGAATTAGAAAGTATCAGAAAACTTAGCAATTTGGTTTCAAAGTAATTCTCATGATCTTCCACCTCAGGGAAAGGAATTGCTCTTATTCACTCACTAGATAGTAATGCTGTATTTCTTACAAAATATCAACATAAGGTAAATTCTTATGGAGGTGTAAAGCAAAGACAAACTAGAATATGTACAGACAACTCAAGTTTTATATAAAACAATGCAATGCCATTTCTGTCATCCATCCGAATTTTGGGGTAATGCTAACCACCAGATAGTGCCAGAAGCTATAAATGGAAACACATACCCCCCAAAAAAGGATCTTGGCTGCCCAACCCACTTAACCATCTATATTTTGTGCACTCTTGCACACATATAACTTTAGGAGGCTGGCAATCCGGGAACAGGTTTCTAATGCATATTATACAGAGCACAGTTCTATCTGTGATTTTCTTTACAAAATGTGCAGCTATGGCCATGTCATTCATCTGAGAAAGCAAAGATTGGTTCAGGAAATGTACAGGAGGTAAACGAGAAGAAAAAGACTTTTGCTATGAATCATTTTGAGGAAAATCAGCATTATTGTGACACGGCATTCTCCGGCTGAGGTTGGAAGAGAAGTTTGTCTGGTCTTCTGTGGACTTTAGTATGAATCTACATAATTCACTTATGCTGAAAACCATTCCTTCCTGACCAAATTTCATGATGCATCCTCTAATTGTTAAAAGAAAAAAGAAAAAGAAGACCATCAAGTGAACAAAGCAAAATCCAAAGCAACAAAGGCCTTTGTATTGTTGTCCCAAACAAGTTACTGATTTAGCACATTTTCTAAGATGCCCTTTGAATGACTCGGTGTTAGAAAAGACATTTGGATGTAGCATTGCAAGTTTCAGTGGCTCTGTCTAGAGTTCTATCTTTTTCTTTTTGTCTTTCTTTCTTTTTAATGCTTTATAAATAGCACAGTATCTTTAAGTTACAATCAAACTTAGGAGGCCTTGAGTTTAGGTCATCTGAATCATTTCACTTTTTGATATTTGATAATATAAAACATGTTTAAAAACTTATTTGCTGGTAATTTTGGGGAATTTCCATCTTTTTCTTATAATTTTGCAGCTTCTTTATATTTCTTGTCTTGCTGTTGTTATGACATGGGTAATGGATATTTGAAGCGAGCAAGGTAAAACTGCTTATATTATTGAGAATAACATACAACTGAATTTCCTTATGGAAATTTGCTTGCAGTTCTGCAAATTTAAGTGGAAATGGCAACAAATCTATGTGTATGAGACTGATACTCTGGGGTTTAATTCACAGCCTTCTAGAATGAACTGTATTTACATTAAATGAAAAGAGAGGGAGAAGGCGTATATGTCTATTCTCTGTAAACACAAAACAGTAGAATTAAGTTATGCATAGCAGAGAACATCGTTTATTAGCAATTTTCTGGATGTGATGATTACAGTGAGCGCCTGTCTCAAAAGGGTGGTCTGAGGCAGACACCTGAATAGCAGCTGGACTGATTTTGCAGAACAGTAATTTTTAGTAAAAAAAAAAAAAAAGTTTGCAAAAGGATTTTTGCAAAAAGAAAAAAAAGTAGTAGTTTTTTGTATTGTTGTTTTAACTCGCTTGCTCCCTGTTCCCCTGGAAATATTCTCTCTCTCTTTTTCACACACACACACACACACACACACACACACACACACACACATATACACGTCTTCCAATGAGTGGCTTAGATTCTATGATTAAGGTCAAGCCGTTTGTTCATTACTGGCCTGGCTAATGTGATTGAATCTGAACAATACCTTTGAACTCCTTGGTTCTGATCTGCATACTAATTGATTCCTTTGTCCTTGGATGTGACCTTGGCAAGCTCTCTGCCACTCAGAATATCTGACCAGTTTCTGATTGTTTTATTTATTTATTTATTTATTTACTTATTTTTAAGAAGTTATAATAGTGGTACAGGCACTTGAAAATGAAGAAAGGCTGTTGATTTCTTACAGTCTCCTAGGCTTCCATAATATTTCTTTATTCATCATTAGAAAAAGCAAATTTGTTACTCCCTAGCTCCCCCTGGATGTATTTAAAAAAAATGAAAAGCAGGCTGTCTGAAATTTTAAATATCATTGCAGGGAATGCATATTAAGAAGAAGCATTTTTAGAAGTGCTTCGTGCAGCAGGAGATCATAAATCCTTCAGTCTATTTTATAAACTAAAGCAGAAATTAACTTGTTAACATTTGAGCAATGCCGACTTTGGGGGGGTGAGGAAATTCATTTCACAGGAGACAAGTAACCTTCAGGTAATTCACATCAACATTCTTCACTTCATAAAAACAGCAGGCATTCATTTGCTTTCATAATATTAATCTGATTTCGGCAGGGCTAGTGTGAGTTTATTTTTTCCAAGTTCAACAGGTTGAAAAGCGGTACCCACTCTTCAAAGGAACAGAAATATATGGGCATAGGAAATGCAAGATTTCCAGTAATGATCTCAGGCTTTTTATTTCCAAAGCTCTAAGGCTCTTAGAACAACATGATTCTCAGGAGTGGCACAATTTCTGTGCAGGAAAGGTTATTAAACTGTAGCAGCATTTCTAGGGTGGTGGAGAAAGAATAAAAGGCTGCTGGTACAGAGAGCGACTTCTTTGACAAGAAGGCAAAGCGTGGCTTGATTCTCAGTGGAGCTTGGCTCACCTCAGAAGAAACTACAGTTTAGCAGCTGGGATTCCTTGTCGTTAAAATACACACCTCACAATTGTGGCACAAGGATAAGTACAAATATGCTTATAGCCAAAAATAAATTATTTGCAGTGGGATGGATACTATTCAACTGTGTAGAAGCTACTCCTTCCTTTCTCCTACGCAGGAGAGTTTGGTTATGCCAGGGGTATTTCTCCACTTGCTTTCCCGTCCATTGGACAGAAAAGGTGCATTACAGATTAATGGGGATTATCACTCACACTTGTGAGCCCTAGTCCACAATATAGCCTAGCCCAAGCACAATCAGTCACTAAGATCAGTCACATGTTTGATCCTCTGCTGGGTGCTGCCATCTTGTTCCCAGTGTCTAGCATGACTGTGCATGTGCCAGCACTGTTGCTACAGCTATGTTGAGACTATGCAGTTCAACCGCACTCGCGCGACACCTCAAATGAGCAGATGGTTGCTGTTGGATGCTAAAGGTAAGGGATTGGTTGGGATTGGGAAGGGTTGGTTTGCTTGTGGTGCACAAAATCATGCACTACAGCTAGTGTACAATTAGGCAACCTCTGGGCAGGCAGGGGACATTTGTAGTTTGTAAACATCTCCTGAAAGTACAGATGCACCTGCCCAGAGGTTGCCTAATTGCAGACTATGGGTTAAAGTGCAAATTCACTCCAGGTCATTTCCACACATGCCTCCCTTATTCTGGAGCAGAGCAGCAGGATGCTGGTAGAGCAAGATCAGCTGGTCCACATTTCAGATACATCCACCATTATTCAAGCCTCAGCTGCTGTTTACAAGGGCTGGGTCCAGTAATTGGAGTCAGCCCCCATCCTTGAATGATCAGGAAAATTTTGCTCCCAGTCTCCAGAGATTCCAGGAGTTGCACACCATTTCTGACACCACTTCTACTGGTGCTTTTTGAAGTGCTGCTGAAAAGGGGGTCCATGGACCCACCAGTATGCCAGCAGATCTCATTGTCAAGGTCTGTCAGTAGAGCAAGGTAAAATGCCATTTTGGCACCCTCTGTTCTGCTGTCTTACTTTGTCCAGTGTGAAGAAAGCATTCCAAGAGGGGCAGGGCTTCCCCTACTCTGCACAAATGGGCAGAAAGGGCAAAGGGATGTGAAGCAAAGTGGAAATTTTCCCCAGGCTGAGCAAATCAGTTCTATCTAAACTACTTCTTCACTGCCAAAATTCCTTGAAATTGAGGTTAGGAAACAGCCCCCCATCTTGGAAATCTGTATAAGGGTGCGTCCCATAGGGGCTAAAATCTGAGGTGGAGTCGGATTCGGTTTCAGCATTGGGAGTTCCCATTAAATCCCCCAGTACTCCGAATCCACTCCGTATTTTCCAGTCCTGTCCCCATGCCAGTTTTCTTTCCTCAGAGTTTCCAGAGGGTTTTCCGGCTGGCTCAGATTAAAGCCAAGCAAAGGAGGACAGTAGGCGGCCAGGTGAGTGAATGAGGGGGTGCGGCCTTTAAACCGAGCCAGCCTTTTCTTTTACCCTGTTGAAACAGGGGAAGGGAAAAGGAAGTAAAGCAGCCTAGGATGTTGGGAGAGGAGGCTGGCAGCAGCTGCTTTTCTTCCTTTTCCCTCCCCATTTCAACAGGGTGTGTGCGGAGGGGAGGCCACCCCTCAGATGTGGCACCCCCTCGCTTCACTCGGCTTAGGACGTTAGGAGGAGGAGGTTGGCAGCTGCAGTGGTGGCTCGCTGTGCCACGCCACTCGCAGGTGTGCTTGTGGGAATAGCCTGACGTGCACTCGGTGCTGTTCCCAGCTTCCAACCCAACCCGCAGCAGAACCAGAGTAATACTGTACAGTGGTACCTTGACATACGAGTTTAATTCGTTCCGTAACCTTGCTCTTATGTCAAATTGCTCGTATCTCAAAGCAATTTTCCCATTAATCCATTCCAGCTCCCAAAACACCACCTCAGTTGTTTTTGTTATGTACTGTACTGTATTTACATACTCGTATCTCAAATCTTGCTCTCATCTCAAAGCAAAATATCACTCGCTCGGCGGCTTGTATCTCAAAACACTTGTATGTCAGGGCACTTGTATGTCGAGGTACCACTGTATTTCGCAGTAGATGGGAACGTGGGCTAAGAATTCACTAATGCTGTTTTATTTTACATTTTAACATCACCTCTTTTCCCATTTTGCTTGTAGAGAATGATTGAATAGATTCATTTTGTTATTTTCAGCTGATATCCTGCATGGTGGACCACAACAATCAAGGGACCAATGGAATTTGGTGCTGATAGTGATGGAGTAATTAATGCCATGGCTATCATGACCTTGAACAAACTTGAAGTGGTGCTGAAGGTTGCATAGAATGAATTGTAGAAAATAAAGGCTGCAAACATCCAGCATCTCCTTTTCAATCAATATATAAGTCTGTGGTTATTATGGCAACCCCCAAAAAAAGAAGCCTTCCAAACTCCGCCAAGTCTAACTCACTTATCTCTTTGTTTGCACTTCAACAGTAAACAATATACTTTAGTCCCCCCACCCCCCATCACCCTTATAAGAACATAAGAAGAGCCCTGCTGGATCACGCCACAGCCCATCTAGTCCAACATCCTGTCCCACACAGTGACCCACCAGTTGCTCATGGGCATCTCAAGCATAAGACAAGGGCAAAACCTTCACGTGCTCTCGAATTCCAGCAAATGGTCCTGAAGGAAATCTGTCTGCCTTGTTTCTTGTCTTGCAACATTTCCATGTCAGATCCTGCACCCTACACTGGATTCTATCCAGAGAAAAAAGAGCACAAAGCAGAAGAATTCAAGAGAACTGGTATTGGGAGCAGCTGGTGTCAGATAAGCCTGAAGACAGAGAACGTGAGATGGCATTTTGGCTGATAGTGTGATCTATGCAGATGCATGCATAGCTTCATCTCCTGGGACAGAGCAGAGCTCCCTGCAGTGAACATGATTTGACACAACCACAGCTACGGTCCTCTGCGCAACCACATCTGCAAAGAAAATTCACTGAGCCTCATCAGATTTGCTCTTGAGTAGAGACAGGCCTGAGATAAGACTGCACGGTTATGGACAGTGGAGAGTGGCTAGAGAGTGGCCTGTCAGGCAGCCAGGTATTAAAGGAAATGAAAGCAAAACTAGTAGTTTGTGCTGTTTAAATAAAATGGCTTTGCTCTTCAAGAATACTCACTCCATTACAACTTCCTCAGTAATACATTCCACAGCATTGTTTGTTTGTTTCTCAATGTATTTTGCCCAGAATTATTTTTGGTCCTGGCATGTAGGGCCATTTCTGCACTTGGCCTTAGTTTGGAATATATCTCTGGACAGAGGCCCGCTGGCCACAAGCTAATCCAGACTATGGCAGGCCTCACCTGGGCTCTTCCAATGTCTGCACTAGCAGGCAGATAGCAGGTCTCTATTCTGGGATATATTCCAGAATAAGGCCAAGTGCAGAAAGGCCTTAGGTCTTTTGCTCCATTCATTTAGGATTACCATATGAAAAAGAAGACAGGGGACCTGCTCCTTTTATATTTGTGAAGAAGATGGGATTTCAGCAAGTGTCGCTTTTATGACAAGCCTCACCCACTGAATTTCCCTCTTCTATGTAGCTGTTGATGGAGCAGGAGCTTTGTCCTGGTTTTCGTATGGTAGCCCTATTTTTGTTTCCATAATGCTCATGGCTCCCTCATTTATTTCCATGGAGGGAGCACTGAATTCTAATGGATTTCAATGAATGATACAATGCTTACAGTAACAATTAACATTGTGCTTTTTTGTTTTGCTTGCTTGTTCAGCCAAAACTGAAATACATCTTAACTCTTATAGTTCTCTGAAGGTTAATGCAGAATTTGTAATCCAACCCCATATTTAATAGACTGATGAAGCTGTTCTCTCTGCTTATTTTATTCTTGGACTCATCTTTTAGAATAATGGAATCTGCTTAGCTTCTTTAAGTCCAAACCATTGTTTTAATAACACATTTGTCTTTCTGCATCACTTTGTTTGGTTGCAGTTAGAAAAGTGAAAAATGTATCAGGGTCTAATTAGATCAACAGGGCTTTCTTCCAGGTAAGTAGCTATAGGAATTCTGTCTATAACCACAACCATAATTCTGCCTCCATTGTACATCTGTAAAGCTGCAAAAGAGAACATTTGTTTGGGTGCTTTCTGGATTAATAACTGAGGTTTTTGTTTGGACAGTGAACAATTCATTTAGAGTCAATGCAACTAGATATTTCAAAAGTGATAAAAACTGTTTTGTGCTTTGTTTGTTTGCTTAGGTCAGAACATAGAATCATAGAATTATAGAGTTGGAAGGGACCTCAAGGGTGCTTCTGCATTGACCCTTTAACACCCATTAAGAACACATTTTAGACACTTGGGAAAACCGCATCTGCACAACAGCACCCATTAGAGACAGATAAGGAAAGCCCTTCCGAATTGATGTGTCTCTAATGGGTGTTAAGCGACCCTTAAACCAGTTTCCGGGAAGACCACATTGAAGGTAGTCTTAATGGGTACTTGTGCTCTAAATCCGCATTAATGGAGGACGCGTCCGCACACAAACGGGAGAGAGAACACATAGGGCGGGACAGGAAGTTGCCATATTGAGAGAGGCAGTGGCAGGAAGCCGCCATGTTGAGTGAGGTGGCGGCAGAAAGCAGGAGAAGCACGGGATTTGCATCGGGCAGGTCCCCAGCTATGGTGGCAGAGGGACAGCAAGTCTGAATGTAGCGATTCCATGCACAAAATGCCGGCTTCGGCGCCAGGCTGCTGATTGGTCCATGCACAGCAGGAAAGGAGTGGTGACTGATGGCTGAAGGCTCCAATCACATGGCTCCTGGGGCAGCCGTCTTGAAATCTGTGCTACTGCGTCCGCACAGTGAAGGCAGAATCTGTTCCTCACAATCCGTCCTTTCCCACGCGTGTGCGGAAGCATGGGGCCTTATTAGATCCATATTTGTTTGAGACAGAACTTGCTAGAGACACTTTAATAAAAATGGATTCTTGGCTAGAGACACATTTCATAAAAACAGATCTACTTAATCCGGATCTCAAGCGGTAAGTCCGGAAGCACCCCTAGTGTCATTGAGTCCAGCCCCCTACTCAAAGAGGATTTCCTCAACCATCCCTGGCAGATGTCTGTCCAGCCTCCACTTGAAGACCTCCAGCGAAGGAAGGCTCACTACTTCCTGTGGCAACCTATTCCATTTACTGATTGCTGTCACTGTCAGGAAGTTTATTTTCTAATATCTTTATTTCTAGTCCTCCCGTTAACAAAACTTAAATATTGCTTGAGTATTCTGTAGGTCTGGGAATGCAAGGGTATCATTACTTGACAACCAAGTACAGCAGGTGTAGGGGCAAACATATTTCCATTGCAAAAACATGGTACCCTATATGACAAGAAGAGGAAATTGTATCAAGAGTAGGTCTAACTTTTTCCAAAGACTCAGTACTTCTCTCTCTTTCTCTCTCCATAAACATTCTCACAAACATTTTCCACCCTTTGCATCTGAGTTTTGATTTTATTAACATATATTTGCTCCTTTTCTTACTTTAAACATGCTCACCTTTGAATTTATGCACATGAACCCATGAGCAATACTTTGTGAGAAGAACAGCTGCTAACAGAAGAAGTAGTCTGTCAGATTAGACAGATGACATTTCTGAGTCAGCAGGACTTTGGCTGTGATCACACATAACAAAAACAGCAGCTCAGAAGCACCTCACAGAGAGTGGTGTGCAGCCCCAATGTTCTTTTATTCCTGATCCACCTTTTCTAGAATGTTCATGAAAGGGGGAGAGGCAAGTGGATATGTGAATGATCCTGCCTTGGAACCATCGTTAAGCTGTCTCAGAGATATTTTTTTTTCTTACTGTTATAAGTAAGCATTGATAAAACCAATAAACCATTCTGAAATTTAAAAATATAATTAAAATACCACATGGCTTCAGTCATGATTAACTAGGGTGGCATGGGCTCCTGATAAGAAAGCAGGTGGCCCATCTATAGTACACAGTCTGCAACCAGAAAAAAAACATAGAATACAAAGAAAGATTTTGGGTTTTCCTCAGTGCTCTCTTGCTGCCCACTTGAAGGTGGAGGTGAGTATGCCCTCCTTGACTGGATGCTTTTGGCCTTCTTTGTTACATCAAAAGAAGAAGAAGACTTCCTTCCTGACAATACTCCAGTAAAATTTAGCTATTCATGCTTTGTTGATGTGGGATTTTGGGCAAAATCTTTATATATATCAATGATGGCCAACCTATGACATGAGTGTCACAGGTGACATGCCAAGCCCTTTTGGGTGACACATATGGTCACCCTGGCACCTGGGTGTGTAGTGCTTGCTTGAAGTGTACGAAATACAAACTTTCAATTGAAGATTTAGCAAATGTAAAGAATTATTTATTTTTTTTAAAAAATAAAATAAATATATCAAAAATATAACTTTTTTACTAGAGCTACAAATATCACAAAATTATGGATATTTCTAGATGTGACACAGCACCCAAGTTAAGCTAGGTTTTCTTGCAAATTTTGACACACCGAGCTCAAAAGGTTCACCATCACTGATATAAATTGTTAATTCACATTTTCCCTTGCCTTCACACTCAGAATTTAAATTTCAGAGTAGGTCAATGATTGATTGATTGATTGATTGATTGATTGATTGATTGATTGATTGATTGATTGATTGATTGATTGATTGATTGATATAAGGAGTGGTTTTATGAGCAGAGGGGATATTGAGGTGGTTCAATCCTCTCAAGAAACATGCCCCATTTCTGCACTGACCTTTGGTGTCCTGATACAGGGTGAGGCACCCAATAGTGGACTACACAATCTGTCCAGGTTGGGACAAATTTGTTGTGCAGAACAAGGTCATCTGTATTCAAACTGTCTGTTCTGTGCTGGCTTAAAGCCTTGAGCCAGATTCAGAGCTGACATGGGGGCCTCAGCAGGGTGCCTAGTATACCGCTCCCAGTATTCCAGTAGACCTTGACATTAAGGTCTACTGGTAGACTGGACCAACTGCACCTGTATTCAGAAGAGAGATCTTTGACCCCTTGTTCCACCTTAAAGGCGTGTGGAAAGACACATAGGGTGAGTCCCCATACAGCTTTTTAGTCCTGGTTTAGTCCTGTTTGGACTAATTTTTTAGTCCCATTAGGACTATTTTTGATCCTAATAGAGTACCTGTAAATTAATCTGAATATAGCCGTCCTGATGCAGCTTTTTAAATCCCAGTTTAGTCCTGCTTGGACTATTTTGGGGACAATTTTTAAACATAAAAAACAGGACTTTTAAATCTCCCTCCCCCCTGTGCAAACCTTGCCTGCAATAAGGGCAGCAACCCTTGCTGAAGGCAGTTTTAAAAAAAATTTCTAACAGCAAATACTTTCCTTTTCACACCTCTCCTTTTTAAGATTAACAGCAAATATGCACTCAAGCAGATCAGTGAAGGACTGAGCACAGTGGGATAAAATATATCATTGCAAAGCATTTCAAGTACTTAAAAGCATTGCAAAGCTTGTCAAATTTATCCTTTCTAATAACAGTACAAAAAAGATACAAATGTTTCCAGTGAAACTGTTTTAAAAGGCAAGCAGCTCTCCCCACTTTTTGACTTTTTGAATGAGGCTCTAGCATTGTGACCCTGGCAATGGAGGAGGGAAACTTTACATCTGTAAAAAAAAAAAAAAAAAAAAAAAAAAAACACCCACAACTGGCTGCCATTGGCCAGAAGGCTAGACCTCCACCCCAAATAGCCCGGTATCCTCGCCATGTGGGGGAAAATAAGTGGACTCCGCTCCAAAAAGGGGACTGAGTCCTGTTTTCCTCAGGACAATTTTTTTTCTCCACATTTAGGCAGGATAGTTCTCAGAAAATCCGGGAATGAGGAATTGTATTGGGATGCCGGGATGCCGAGTTCGGATTAATTACTAAGTCATGGGGACAGTCAATCCCGAATTTTAATTGAATTCAGATTTAAATGCCCATGGGCACGCATCCACAGACACTTTTTATAATATTTTAATAATATTAATCAAAATCCTTTATTGCCAACCATTGTCAGATAATGCCCAGTATGTACATATATGACTGGTTTCAGAAGCTCTCCTTGGAACAATGTCTCTTCCCCTGTGGCTCACATTCCATAAAGAATATGATTCAATACATTTTGTGTGGTAATCCCTATGACACGATCAAAGCTATAACTATTAAGCAGATTATGGACAACTTTGAGTGTCAGTAAATAATTGTATTTTCTCCTTCCTGATGTTCTTCCTGAGATCTCTTATCAATTTGCCCCTTTTGCATTTACAGCTGCCAAATTTAGAGAGAAATACATTTATTTGATTTTGTGATTTTGCAGCTGTAGGTTATTTTACCCTATAGATGCTTGTCTCATTTTTCTTTGCCCAGCCTTTGTATGATTTTACACCTACACTGTTACAACCTGTATTTATAATATTAAAGGCATTCACACAGAGTATTATACCATATTAAACATCAAGATCAGCAGGCAGTCACACACTGGGCTTTGCATGTCACCCATTTGTAATGTTACTGAGTCCCCTTCTGGTAATGGGATATTGGCAAGGGACTGCTCTTCTTGGCCAAGGCTAGCCATGCCTCTGATCACATCCCTACTCAGTTAATCCATGGTACTTGGCAGCCGGTGTCCTTCAATCTTAGTAAGTGCAAAGTGATATACATTGGAGGGAAAAAACAGTTATAAACTAATGGAGATCGAGCTTTCTGTGATGGCCCAAGAAAGGGATCTTGAGGTTCTGGTGGACAGTTCAATGAAGGTGTCAACCAGAGGGATTTCCGCACTGCAACGCGTTCCAAACGGAACGCGTTCAGGCGGGAAGCTTAAGACAGCTCCGGGCGCTTTCACCGTTCACACACAGACGCGCCGGAACGCGTTCCGGCGCGCCTGTGTGCGAAAGGTGAAAGCGCCGGGAGCTGTCTTGGCCGGCAAAGGCCGGCCAGGGGCGCGGAGACAGCTGCGGAGGCAGATTGGCAATCAGCTGATTGTCAAACAGCTGATTGCCAAACCTGCGCCGGTGGGGGAGGCGGGCCCGCGGCTGTTCGGGAGCGAGAAGCAAGCGCGAATCCTTCTCCTCCCGAACGCCTGCGGGTAGTTCGTCTGCGCCCGAACGCATGTAGAGCACTTCAAAGTGCTCTACATTTGGTACGCGAGAGAGACAGCTCCGGATACGTCGGATCGCAAGCCCCGCGGCGGCAATGCGTTTGCCGCGTTCCAGGCTGTCTCCCACGCGTACCAAACAGCCCCGTGCGAAAACGTCTCAGTTGTGCAGCAGCAGTGGAAAAAGCAAATTCAGTGTTTGGGGTAATTAGGAAGAAAACAGAAGATACATCATCAAGCATGATTGTGCATCTTTAAAAATCTATGGTGAGGCCACATTTGGAATATTCTGTACAATTCTGGTCATCACATCTCAGAAAGGATATTGTTGACCTGGAAAAAGTGTTGTACCCCTTACCCATTTTTGAACCAATCAGTTGTTCCCTGTTTGGTTCTTACAGTTGCATCTTGACCTACACACAGGTTCCTCAAGAGACAAGTAAGGTAGTCTGGGACCACCGTCTCTTTAATAATTTGCTACAGTTTGTGTGATTCACACAGTTATAAGGCTTTAGCATAGTCAATGAAGCAGAAGTAAATGTTTTTCTGGATTCTTCTTGCTTCCTCCATAATCCAACAAAAAACATGATTAAAAAGTTTAATTACATTTCATACAAATGAAAATAACCATAAGGTGAACTAGGCAACAAGCAAATACTAGAACAAGCCGTATCAAAAGACACAATTTGCACCACTGAGAATTTTATTTATGTTCCCTACTCAATTTCTCTCACCTTACTTATTTTTTTCTATAAATCAAAAAGGTCTTACAATAACCTTGCTTTACAGAGAATCTAACCCAGCCTCCTGATCTTTCTTGCAGTCCTTTCATGAAAACCTTTCCAATCTGCAAAAATCTTCTTCAGATGTTATGACCAAAGCTACACACATTTTTTTGTGTAGTACCCACAAATGAACCAACAAGAGCATGGAACTACATGCGCTGATTATTTGGCATTGTTTGTAGTCCAAATCATTTTTAAAAAACAAAAACAAAAATCTAGCCTGCAGTGAGTCAGTACAAACAGGAATTTACTATTGGCTTGGCCTTCAAAAACCTCAATGAATCAGTGCATGGATATTTTGGGTGCTGCCAGCTACTACTCCTGTTTATAGAATTCTAAATGTGATTACTCCATAGCCTTATAGTAGTGGAATATTTTTGGTCCTTCTTCTATAGAAGGTCAAAAGAGATAACAGAAAATGACAACTGTGCACATTCATGCAATTGTCTTGAAATACAGTACATAGAATGGCTGGGAAACATCTGAGTCAGTCTCCCCTCCAGTCAGTTCCCTCCTGATGCCCTGGAGATGCACTAAACTGCCTAACTGCATGCTTAATTGGCAAAGTGTGACTATTTGGCTTGGAAGAGGGCATTTCAGCAGGCATATCTTACAGTAGTGGCATCCAGTGGAGCAGAAGAGCATTTGGAAAGGCATAATCTACTTCTGTGACTCTGCTCCTTCACAGACACTACAACCAACTGGTGACACTCTTAGGCCCTTTCTGCACTGATCCTGAAACTTATTCTAGATAGCATGCTGACAACAGGCCCCTGTTCTGGAACATAATCCAGAATTAGGCCCAGCGAAGAAAGAATGGGTGCTTCCACATTGGCCACCAAAAAACAGATCTAAAAAGATCCATTTTTTGGTGATCTGACCTCCTGAGGATCCGTCACAAATAGTGATGGATCCAAAGGGCCCTTGTGCGTCCGCACACATGCAGGGAGGCCATATTCTGGAGAACGGATGGAGTGGGTGCTGTGAGGACACTTTAGCACCCATCCCAAAAGTCATCTGGCTCGCGCACCGCAGATCCCACCCCCGGAGCCGCGGGACTGGAGCATGGAGCTGCCAGTCACCATGTGTTTCTGGTGGCGCTCGGCATGCGGGGGAAGGGCTTCGGAAGCAGGCAGTCCTGCTTCCACACTTCCCAACATGGTGGAAGGAATCCATCCCTTCGCCTGGCCATGTGTGGAAGCGTCCTGCTTCTGTACACATCCAGGCGAACAGACAGATGTAAGACCTGATCTTTCAGGTATTACATTTAATCCGGATTTCGGTGGCAAAACTGGTTTTAAAAACCGATCTTGCACACCGAAATGCGGACGCGGCCTGTGCGAAGGGTCACAGAAGAGGACTCCAATGTGGAAACCGCTTAAGGTAAGTGTTTAAAATCCTACTTAAAGGGGGTTAAAACGATTTCCACAGCAAGTGCTGAAACACCCATTCTTACTCATGATTTTGTGCCTGGAGACAGAGACCTTTGGTGGTCCAGAAGAAGAGGGGGTGAAATAAGAATATTTCAAAGGTGATCAGCAATGTCAAGAAACAGAAGGCTCTTCTCTGTTATTTACCTACTAGGGTACAGGCCCAGGGCTTGCTTTATCATTTAAGAAAAAGCCACACGTAGCATATAAAGCCACAGCTGATTCTAATTGTCATTTAACCAAACCAGTATCTTCAGCCCTGCCAGCTCTCAGGCCCAAGTACCATCCACAACTAAGACATCCATTGGCAGCATCTCAGTTGATCCAGAAGTCAGCAGCAAAGTATAAACACTACCTCCACCATTATCAGCTGGCTTCACAGTGCTGCACTGAGCAGTGAACCATAAAGAATGCAACACGTAAGCAGTCACCTGTCAAACTGCCTCCATATTCCACAGAAGGTAGACTTTGTGGCCAACTGCCACACAATGTAGAAGCAACCTCAAAGAAGATCAGCCCAATATAGTGGCAAAGCAAAGAAAGAAAGAATGAAAAAGTGGAATCTTAAGATCAAATAACACTACAAAGAAAGTTAGTCACAGTTTCCCCTCCAATTTTAATTGGGACATTATGGTATTGAAGTTATTTTTAATTGCGAGAAGACATATGGAGCAAATAAGTCAACAACCTACTATTTAAAGGAACGATTTACTTCCAAGACATGACTAACTTGCATAGACTGGAACAAACCATAAAAATAACTTTGACAAAAGTTTCTTTTTTGCAGATTTTCACAGGAGAAACAAATGACATAATAACAAGATTAAATTTAAAAACATGGTACTATTGAAGGTTCAGTATGCCATGTGTTCAGTAAGAACTTCCTCTCCTCAGTACTTTTGGACAGTTCTTGCCCTTTACCCTTCTCTTCCATGTTGCAAATTACTCTTCCCTCTAAAAGATAATGTACTGTGCCATGAAAAGTATTTCTTATATTTTTGCATATTTAGATCTTCAAATGAAATTTCAATAATCACAAAATACAGCTTTCAAATGTTCCTTTAAGGAAGGAAAAGAGTTATCCATCACCTATTGTATCACCCTTGTGAAAAAGTGATTGCTCTCCTAAACTTAATTTCCAGTGGTGCCACCTTTAACAGCAACAACTGCAATTAAGCACTTCCGATAGCTGGATATTAGTGTTTCACGTTGCTGTTGTGGAATTTTGACATACTCTTATTTGGAGAATTGCTTTTACTGCAACTGCCCTGTGGGCTTTCAAGCATGAACTGCCTGTTTAAGATCCCACCATAATATCTCAAAGGGGTTCAACTCAAGAGTTTGACCTTAATTTCTTCTGAGCCATCCAAAGGTGGACTTGCTCTTCTGGTTTATATCCCTGTCTTGCTGCATAGCCAATTGCACTTCAGCTTCAGATCACAGGGCCTTTCTGCGCTGGTTGGTTCTGCACCAGCAACTGCATTAAGGGCCCCCATTTCCATACATTAGTATGGAATTTGGTGGGGTCTGCCCATTGTTGGTACTTTTCTCCCATACAGGTGGGATCATGATTCAGACCAGGAGGCTCATCTTCTGGATGGAGATCTACAGTATATTATCTCAGCATGCCTCCATTTTCCAGAGAAGACTACCAAGGGATTTATTTTGGTGGCACACCAAAGCATGCTGCCAAAATGGGTTCCCCAGGAGCTTTGAGTCATGAAGCCTTGCCCCAGATAATAATGCAAGCTTTGGTGCTAGTGCAAGGACTGATCTGGACCAACATCACTGTGCAGATGACTGTTCCAGGCCATGTCTTCCTATGGTCCAAACCAGAGGATCTCTCTGGTCCAGGACCATTAGTTTTGATCTCACTTACAGTTATGATGTTCTCCTTGTGGAATGCTGTGTTAGCTTTACACCAGATACAGTAGGACCTATGTCTTTTGAAAAGTTCTACCTTCAACTTATCAATGCATAGAACATTATTGCCACACTGATATCATATTTCTCTGGAGGCTTATAAATGGTATTGTAACCCTTTCCAGGCTAAGGCCATTTCTGCACTGGGCCTTATTCTGGATTAAATCCCAGAATAGGGAGTTGTCATCTGCAGGCTCTGAGTGGGACCTGCCATAATCTGCACCAGCATGTTCTGAGATTCAGAGCCTGTTGCCATTTACCTTGGAGGACGAGTGGCAGCCACATTCCCTGCACTGTTTCAAAGCTTGCTGACTGCTCTGTCTTTACCAGCTGAGGACAAGTAAAATCTTGTCTACAGCTTCACCAGGAGCAACTAGTGAACTCCTGGTCAGGATCTTTTGCACCCTCTTCCAGATGTCAAGCTGTGGGTGGGTGTGGTGGTGTGGCTGTGACTGTGACTGTGACTGTGGCTATACAGCTGCACACTGCATCCTGATCACATGGTAATATTTTGGCATGGGCTGGATCTTGCCAGAGCCATTGTTGTGGCAATCCATCCTGTCCAGGCCAGGCCAATCACAGTTGAAGTGTTGGTTGTCTGACTTCAAGGCTGCAGCAGCACTTGAAGTGTGGATGGCTTCTTCCACTCCTGAGGCATTTCCGCACTGCATCGCGTTCGAAATGGAACGCGTTCAGGCGGAAAGCTTAAGCCAGCTCCGGGCGCTTTCCCCGTTCACACACAGACGCGCCAGAACGCGTGTAAACGCGTTCCGGAGCGTCTGGGTGCGAATGCTCAAAGCGCCCGAAGCTGGCTTAGCCGGCAAACGCCGGCAAGGGGCGCGCAGACAGCCGCGGAGGCAGATCGACAATCAGCTGTTTGACAAACAGCTGATTGTCAAAGCCGCGCGGCGTCGGAGGCGCGCCCGCAGCTGTTCGGGAGATAGAAGCAGGCGCGAATGCTTCTCCTCCCGAACGGCTGCGGGCGGCTCGTCCGCGTTGGAACGTGTGTAGAGCACTTTAAAGTGCTCTACATTTTGAACGCGGAAAAGACAGCTGCGGACACGTCGGAACGCAAGCCGCGCGCGGCCAATGCGGATGACGTGTCCACAGCTGTCTTTTCCGCGTTCCGTTCAGCCCCGTGCGAAAACGTCTCTGATCTTTGTCTCTGAAGTGTGAACAGCCCTGTAATCCAGAATAAGGCCCAGTATAGAAAAGGCCTAATATATTTAAAAACTTTTTTTCCTCACCTCTTCCACAGCATAGTGTGCTGTTTGTTGAGATCCCTTAGCTCACTCTACATTTCCACTAATGTTATTTCAAGTGATGTTTGGATTCAATGGGTCGCTGTCCCACAGCAGTTAAGATCAGGGATGGAGGACAGAATTCACATTTCAAGGATAGCCCTGTTCTCCATCCGGGAATATCCTCCTCCTCACCACAGTGCCCATGTGCACCAGGCTGTTGCTATGGTGATCAGGTGACGCAGCACACAACTGAGCAACTACAGCCGCGGTCACACCACCCCAATCCCATGCAGCGTTCACATGGAAGTAATCTGAAGGCTGCATGCAGGACTGTATTAGGAGCACCATAGACCATAGTCACTCCTAGAGAAACTGTGGAGCAGCTGTAGAACTGTGGACCAGTTCTTACTGCTCCACAGCTTCTGAAGATCTGGACAGCCACACATGCTCTGAGCTGCTCCAGGATGGAAGTAGTTCAGCAGCTGTGAGTGCACCCGAGCATGCGCAGCCGTCCCGGATGGCCAAGTGTGAAAAGGCCCTCAAATAAATTTAGTTCTCTCCCTGACTAAATAACTTCTTTTTCATATGGATGATATAGGTGTTGGATAACTTTTTTTTCCTTCAAAAGGTCCACCAGTGATGGATTGCACTCTGTCTAGTTCCCCAATCTGGAACTTCTTTCTGGTTAAATAGTTTCTACAATGCCTTCTGGCTGCACCTGCACTTAAAAATAGAAAAAAAACTCAAAAGCAGTTTAGAAGTGGTACCATCCACATGCAAGTGTCTTAATCCACATTATAGGCAAGAAAATGCACTTCCAAAATGCATTATCTGACCTTGAGGGCGCAATAGAGGTAGCATGGGAACCCTTGCATCTGCATGCTACCATCACTATGCCATTGTTTAATCTTCTCATTTTTTGAAAATATGTGCCGATGCAACACCTGAGCTATGAGACAAGTGACAGGTAAGGAGAGCAGTTATATTATGGCCAGAGTCTGCAGCTGATACTTGCCCAACACAAGCTACATTATGTCATATACTTACAGATGCCAGGACTTTTGACATTTAGGGTGGAATGTAAAAAGGTTTCTTTAAATGATCCCTTCATTGTTTGGGCAATGTACAATAAATCCTTTCTGCTCGGCTTGATAAAGCTATTGCTCCTTCCATATTTTATGCTCCTACAAGCAAATGATTAAGTGTTGACAGTAACTGGGTCAACTTAGTAGAGTTCAGAAGAAAAGGTGCGAGTTTACACAATGGTCCCAAAACAGGGAACTAACATCTCTAGTGGAATATAAATCCTCAGACATTTTATGTTTGAAGGTTGAATCATCTTCTCACAGACTTTGCTTCTGAAAAAGCCACAGGCGGAAACTTGCAAGTCATTCCTATATTTCAAGCAATGTATAACTGATTAGTGGGAAAGAGAAGCCTAAACAACACTAGCAATTCATGAATGTTCCCTGCAAGTGAACTGAATCATGTCATAAATATTTTTGACTTCTCACTACAGATGCTTCAGTTTTGTTTTGTTTTTTTAAAATCAGTTTTATTCACATATCTGTACAGTGTACAGATTTTCACTTTCCAATTTTGCTGCTTGAACTTTCAAAATGCAAATAAACGTGTCTATGTTGTTCTAGGACCAGTCCCAACATAGGCAGCTTAATAAGATTTGGTGTGAACTAGGGGAAATACACTGATTCCCATTTTGTGAGTTCACGGAGGTCTGGAAAGCAAGACTCTGGTCAAGTGAATGGGCAAAACTCAGCCGGAATGTTTTCCCTGAAAATTTGTGCAAAAGTTATACAGACTCAGACTTCTCTAGCTGTAAGGAACTAAAATAAAGAAATGCCTATATTTGTGAACAGGGAACTTGATTTACAATCACAAAAACTGAAGCCAATGATCAATAAGCAGTATACACAATTATGGTGAATCTGCAATGCAAAGGCTACATTTTCTCCATTGTGTGTGTTTTATTTTAATTTTCCACATTTATATTTTATTTATTTATTTATCTATTATTTATTTGTATTCTTATCCTGCCCTACACCTGGTAGTCTCAGGGTAGGTGACAACATTTAAAATCAAACATATTAAAACATTTCTGGCAAAGCAAATTTGTTTGTTTATATCCCACCCTTCACCAAAAGTTGCCTGGGCAGGTCACAGCAATGATAATACATAAAGATTTTCTTAAAACATCTTTAAAATATAACCTTCCTTGCCTCCCTCCTATCCTCCCTGGCAGGGCTACACCCAGAGGGAGCTAAACCTAGGTGAACTGTTAGGTTTTAACCAGGCACCAAAACCCAGAGTGGCCTGGAATCCGCAAAGGCATACCTATTCTCCATAAGTGTAGAAGAGTAAAAGCTGCTACACAGCTGGACCAGGAACCTCTAGGATGCTCCTGGTCAGCTCCTGCAGGCACCATTTCTGGGTGCAAATGTTGCATGGGGGCAGTGTGGGACGCCATGGCTGTGCCATCATGTGCAGTATCACAATCACCATAGCAATGGCCAGACCCATGGTGGAAGTTGCCAGGGCCATTGCTATGGTGATTCTTGATAGTCTAGAATGGACTGTCCACACTGAAACAGCCTGATAAGAAAGTTGGGGACAATGTTGGCGCTTGTGTTGGCATTTGTCAATGTTGGCCTCTGAACTTAACTTCAGTGGGATACCATCCCACTGAAGTTAAGTGCAAACAAGGCCCATGTTTCTATATGTTCACCACTAGCTGAAGGAGCTGGATTGTGAGTGGGAGGCAGGAATATTCCATTAGCCCTGGGAACAAATGGATTTCATCAAGTCCATCCATCTTGGCTGTCAACAGGAGGCAACCACCACAGTTAGCTGCAGAGGGACATAAGAATATAAGAAGTGATCCACTGGATCAAACCAATGGTTCATCTAGCCAAAATTATGGGCTATTTACACTGAACTTCAGCGGGACAGTATCCTACTGACGTTAAATTCAGGGTTGGTGGCTGGTTTTCACAATAGAAGTATTGGAACTGTCTCTAAATTACAGCTCCTCAATTTATGGACGGTCCATCCTGGACTGTCAAAGCACCATAGCAATGATCATGGCAACTTCTGCCAGATTTCTGGCCATTGCTACGGCAGTCGCAACACTGTGCATGACTGCTCCACATCTCTGGATTGGGACAATCTCACATTCTCCAGGCCACTCTGGGATGGAGGCAGCACCACTGCATTTGTATGGAGTATCCCAGAGGCTGTGAGGTCATGGCCTCTGGTCTTAATAGAGTAACAAGCCAGTTTGGTCTAGTGGTTAGGGAGCTGGACTCTTACCTGGGAATACCAGGTTTGATTCTGCACTCCTACATGAAGCCAGCTGGGTGACCTTGGGCTAGTCACAGCTCTTTTCTGAGCTCCCACAGCCCCACCTACCTCACAGCGTGTTTTGTTTTAGGGAGAAAAACAGGTTTGTCAGCTGTTTTGAGTCCCCTTAAATGGGTGAGAAAAGTGTGGTAGAAAAGCCAACTCTTCTTCTTCTTCTCCTCCTCCTCCTCCTCCTCCTCCTCCTCCTCCTCCTCCTCCTTCTTTACTGTAACCTGCCTGGAGACTTAGGGTGTTAAACAGAATAGAATTGTACATACATACATACATACATACATACATACATACATACATACATACATACATACATACATACATACATACATACATACATACATACATACATACATACATACATACATACATACATACATACATACATATGGTTATAGCTAGGCTGGCTCTGAAGAAGGGAAAAACTACCAAGCTTTAAAATAAGAATTTATTCTTCCTTTAATCTGCAACAAATAGCAAATCCTTTGAGAGCAATTTTTTTTCTAGCACTTTAACCACTTCCTAGAAAATAAAAAGTTTTCATCTGAAAATTGAGGCTTAAAATTCAGAAAAGAGTAATGTATTATTTTCAGTTAAATTTTTGATGATTATCTACCATGATAATATAGTAATTTTTTTTCCTTTGGATACAACTCTACCATAACTACAAATATTATTGAGGAATAAAATTATTCCATCCATAGAAAATGTCTGTGGTTTTCACTGATATTAACAAATGTTAAAACAACAGAGAACATTCAGTAATAATATGGATCAGAATGTTACTGAATTAATGACATTATCTATTTTCAATGGGTTTGCATTGAAGGAATCTAGTACAGAACATATTTGTTCTGAGTATCAATTTGCGAAGTCTGTTCAAAACTCACATCAGATTCCAACTGTTTATGCTTATGAAATCAATGCCTTTCTTAAAAAAGGTTTATCCGACTCTAACAAAATTTGAGGAAGGTTTTGTTTGTTTTATCTGAACTTCTTTTGCACACATCCACAGAGAGCAATTTTTACAAGCAGTTGCATACAACTGTATCCTTAAATTACTGAAATTTTATTTTAATTCCATCAGTTTTTCTGAATAAATGCGGAAGTTCAAATTTGGAGGAAGAATAAAAGAACTAAATTTTTAACCTGTATATGTTTCTTTTTTGGGGGGGGGGGGGGGGAGAATCAGTCCGATTTCGACTTGGCAGGGATTAATTGACTAATTTTTGTCATTTATGTTGCTGTTTTGAATATTGTTCTGCTCCTTTTAAATAATGAGACATTTCTTATTCGTGTATATAATTTTGAGACTTTGAAAACATAGATGAAATGTCAAAGGATTTTAAACATAATATCAACCTTCACAAAATGTATGAAGAAATGGATAGATTTCCCTTCCCCAGATTTTTCTCTCATCATACTAAAACTCAGGGTCACTCCATGAAGTTGAACAGCAGGAATTTAAGACCGGCAAAAAAACGTATTTTTTCACAATATCTAATTAGCTTAATGGCATTTATTGCAAAACATGGCTAAGCTGTATTGTTGGCTTAGATGGCTTTAAAGGGGGATTAGTGGAATCCATGAAGGACAAGGCTCTCTGTGGTCATTATCCAGAATGGCTAAATGCATCCTCACACATTTAGAATCCAGATGATCTGAATATCAAGTGCTGAGGGGAAAAGGAAAAGTAGAGGTTTTTTTCTTCTCTTTGTATTTGGTTTTTCAGGTCTTTTCTGCACTTGCCTTAGCCTGAAGATGTCTGGCTATCCTGGGGCCAATTCACACTTTGGCCCATAGTTGATCATTAGGCAACATCTGGGCAAGTACACCTACACTTGTAGGAGGCATTTACAGCATAGAAACGCTCCCTGCCTGCCCAGAAGTTGACTAATTACCAACTAGCTGTGGAGCACAAAACCATGTTCTAATCCACAAGCTTACCAACCCTTACCCCAACTTACTTGATCATGTCCAGCCAGTGACCATTCACCCTCTGCTGGACTGGGAGGTCAATGGAGCTGCTGCGCGAGCACACTGGCATCTCTGCTGACCTTCTGACACAACTATGACTGCACAGTGTCAGTTTCATCATGACGATGGCACTGACGCATGCACAGTCACAGAGGGTGCCACACACAAGATGGGGGCACCCTGAAGAAGGTCAGCTGGTGATCGAACAGTAGGTAAATGTTTGATTGTGTCTTGGGGGGGGGCTAGGCTAATGTTTACTAGCATTTGCAAGTGTGAACATTAGTAAATGTTAGTTGATTACACTCCTTTCCCGTCCAGTGGATGAAAAGAGAAGTGTGAAAACACCTCTAGACCATTCTGTTCTGGGATAAGATGTGAGGCATTGTCTGCCCTGGGAGGCTGGGGATGCCACTTGCCCTGGCCTAATCCTGCCAGCAATTGGCCCAGACCCCTGCTGCTCCTGTGTTGTGTCCTGTGCCCAAGGGCAGGGCTGAGCAAAATAGTCTTTGCAGGCAGCATGCCTACATCCACGCTCAGGTCCCGGAAATGATCTTTGATGCTTAGGCTTCAAAGGTCTTTGTTCCAGATTCAGGAGCACCAATGACTGAAATATATCAGACAACATGGGGTGATTTCAGACAGTTCTGGAGGTTCAATGGTACATTGTTTCCCCAGAGGAAAAACAGATGCTCTTTGACTATAATATTAATAATCAAACCTTTTCACCATAATTAATTTTCAAAGATAAAGCAAGTGGTACAAAGATTGCCCCTTTTAAAGCTCCAGCCAAGTGGTATGGGTCATTTCAGAGTTCTTTTCTGGGTTCAGAGGACTGTTTTTCTGCCAGCCAGTCCAATGGCCTATTTGACAGATAGGTTCATTAAGAAAGCAAATCCACGCAGACTGTGACACCAACAGCAGTTGGCCTAGAGAAACAATTCCTTACTGAGGAATGATAAAACTACACCATGTTTGTAGCTGTATTTCTGCAACTAGGCCACTTGTATCAAGGTAATGTGGTTCTTTAAAAAAAAAAATCAGAGGAGACTTTTTAATGCTTTTTTTTAAATGCACAGGCACTGTTCTTCAAACAGCTTATCAAACATGCCTAGAATTCAATTCAACACTGAACACTTTTGTTCAAACATAAGGGATGTTTGGTTCAAAAATGAACACTCTGAAACACCCTGGTTTGCTACAAACTAAATTTGACAATAACCAATATGGCACATTTGAATATTCTTGACCAGAAAACATGCAGCCAACAGTCTGTTCATTAAAATAAGCCAAGCCATGCTGGACCTTTCAGATAAATTCATTTATCCCCACCTTTAGAGAAAATTTCTTTACATTTTTCCTTGACTGTTTGTCAAAGAAATCTCAGCTGCACTTTAGTCTGAACAAGCTGCATTCTTCAGCAGAATGGAGGACAAAATGTCCCTTTCCTTTGGATGCTTCTCCATTTCTTTCTTTTAATACTCTGAGTGATTATTAAAAGGAAAAAGACAAATCTTTTCTAAATTAAGAAATTCAAAGTGACTCTGGTGCTCATAACAAAATTGGTTAACCATGAGTTCCACATTATCCACTTCGCTAACACCGGACAACATATGAGCCATTTTGATATATGTTTATGCTCATTAGTTGTGTGGTAAAGAACAATCTTTTGTGCCTTAAAATTATTTCAAAACCAGCGCTGTCAAAGGAGTCATTTCTGTCAGGGGAAAATGCATTCATGTCAGAGAAAAGATGTTAAATGGTAGCCAATAAAGGAAAGAAAGGGGGAATTTGGAGACAAGAGAAAATCTGGGAGGGGAACTGCAACTGTTGTTCTTCTCTGGCTCATTATTTGTAACCAGTGGTATGTAAACTCCATATTATAATTCAGGATCAATTCAGATGCAAATAGCTGAGCCTTAATTGTATATGTGGAAGAAAGAAAACAGTGACAATATTCAAATGAGCTTTCCCTTGCTACCTCTGTGTGTCCTCCATGACAGACATTTAAAGTTGAAGCAGTAACACATCACCTGTTTTCTCCCTTTTATTTATAATGAAGGAACCCCTTTATAACTACTCATGTAAAGCGTGACAAATGTAGTGAGGTGGAGACTAGCAAGTAGGCAGCAAAGGTAGGAAATGTGAATTCCTGTACATTCAAAATATTTAACACAATGTGGAATAATGCATTTTTCCCTACAACACAGCAAATGATGTTTGATCATACATTTGTCAGGCTGCCTCCACACAGCAGCCTGATATAGCGATAACAGGTATTGCTTCCTATCTAGACAGCACTGGCCACCACACTATTTTTGCATATTTTGGTGACATGCATTCAGGGCAATTCAGCCAGCACTGAATTCCCAGATGGACCTGTCACCATGCTAAATATAACTTTGATTGCAGTTCCATCCATAAAGGTAAGTGGTTCCCTAAAAACCACTACAGCTGGAAAACCTGCTATCAGTGCTCAGTTTTCCAGCAACACTGAGTTTTCCAGCATGACATTGGGAATAGTGTTGTGTGTAAGCACACACACAAAAAAACATATTTGCGTATTGGATTGAATATTTCAAATTCACAGACATCTGCATCTCTCCTAGCAAAAACAATTCAATTGAACATTCATATTTCACTGTACTTTAGGCTTTGGAAAGGACTTTTTCAATGGGAAAAAAAAGACTTTTTCTTTGTAAAAAAGTTCAAAAGCAACTGCAAAAAATCAAACAAATTGTCTTATTTTTTTTAATTTGACAGCAAAACAAATGTGATTCTTTAATTTTTTTGTGTGTGTGCACATAGGTGAGACAATCCCAATAGAATGTTGATATAACACACACAAAAAGCAGATTGCAATGTGATCATAAGAAATCCAGCAATGCCACCTGGTTTCCTGTAGTAGCCCTGCTTACTTGCACATCTGAGGAGCAACATACTTGACTGGAGAGAGGCTTGGATACTCTTCAGTAATCCCCAGTAGGCCAATCAAGTATGCTGCTCACCAGGCAAACAGGTCAGTGAAGGTTTACTGCTCATTTCTGGTGGGTCACGGCAGGGCAATCAAGGGATTTTGTTTGGATCCCACATTGGCTCTTGTCATCTGGGGGCAGTCTGCAAATCTTTTTTGCACTGATTTTTGAAATCAGTTATTGAGGATCATTTCAATGGTATAAGTCAAGGGTTGGGGTCCTTCAGGGACCCAGACCAATCCCACACCAGCAAAAGCAGGCCAACCTGAGCCATGACTCTACCAGTTTGTGAGCCAGTTTGGACTAGATGAAAGTCTTTTAACGTTGTTGGACCCTGAGTTGCCTCCTCTTCCCAGTGTGAGTTACGAGCTTGGTCTTGTGGTTAGAGTGCCGGCCTTATATCTTGTAGTCACTGGATTTGATTCTGCATTCCTCCATGGATCCATCTGCGTGACCCCGGACTAGTCACAGAAAATGGGTACAAAAGCCAACTCTCCTCCTCCTCCTCCTCCTCCTCCTTGTTTTCCACAGCAGCTGTGAGTGCACCAGAGCATGTGCAGCCATCCTGGATGGCCAAGTGTGAAAAGGCCCTCAGATAAATTTAGTTCTCTCCCTGACTAAATAACTTCTTTTTCATATGGATGATATAGGTGTTGGATAACTTTTTTTTCCTTCAAAAGGTCTACCAGTGATGGATCACACTCTGTCTAGTTCCCCAATCTGGAACTTCTTTCTGGTTAAATAGTTTCTGCAATGCCTTCTGGCTGCATCTGCACTTAAAAATAGAAAAAAAAACTCAAAAGCAGTTTAGAAGTGGTACCATCCACATGCAAGTGTCTTAATCCACATTATAGGCAAGAAAATGCACTTCCAAAATGCATTATCTGACCTTGAGGGCGCAATAGAGGTAGCATGGGAACCCTTGCATCTGCATGCTACCATCACTATGCCATTGTTTAATCTTCTCATTTTTAAAAAATATGTGCCGATGCAACACCTGAGCTATGAGACAAGTGACAGGTAAGGAGAGCAGTTATATCATGGCCAGAGTCTGCAGCTGATACTTGCCCAACACAGGCTACGTTATGTCATATACTTACAGATGCCAGGCCTTTTGACATTTAGGGTGGAATGTAAAAAGGTTTCTTTAAATGATCCCTTCATTGTTTGGGCAATGTACAATAAATCCTTTCTGCTCGGCTTGATAAAGCTATTCCTCCTCCTCCTCCTCCTCCTCCATGGCCATTTCTGCACTTTCTGATGATTCAGATTAAGAAACCTCTTAATCTGGATCACAGGTCTCTCCATCTACTGGTCCAACTCCATCTGCACTGGATGGAGCAAGGTATAGATTAAGGAAGCCCTTAATCTGGATCTCTTGTGGACCCATTTAACCTGGTCCAACAGAGGATTAAGATTCCAGAACATAGGAAATATAAAGATGGTACTCCTTTATGTTCTGGAACCATTGGAGGGTGATTTTTAGCAGCATACCATCAGAGGGCCAAGCTATTCTGGACCCACTGATCAGACTAAGGGCAAGTAAGTGCAGAAGGAGCCAATGACTCCGAATCCTTATGTCTGTGTGATTTTCTCTGCCGTATAAAGCCACTGGGAAGACATGAACAGAGGAAGCTTCCGTGTCATTTCCGACTGTCCTATGTGGAAACAGACTGCTGGGCTAGATGGGCCACTCAGCCAATCCAGCAAGCCATAAAAAAAAATGTTATTGAATTTTTACCTGTATGTATGTCGAAACGGAGATAATCACATAATTCAATACCGTGCCTGAGAATGCCTGACGCAGCAGACTTGCAAAGTCATTTCCACCCAAACTCAGAGACATTTCAGTAGCTCCGTAATTTAGCCACTCCTCCACTTGCACAGGTTGTTTTTAACAAAAGGAATAAAGTGTTGTTTTTTTAAAAAAAGTTTCTGACTTTCGTTAACCTTCTCTCATAGTTCAGGTTATTTCTTTAATGCATTTATCTGCTTTAAAATTGTCTCCTTAGCCTCTCAAGGGAAACCAATATAATACACCATCACATTTCTCGCAGGAGGGGAAAAAAAAGAACACTTACTCTTAATAGGTGGCAATTTTGCCAGATGTTATTGACATAGTAAGTGCGAAATTTCAGTGATACTAAATGCAAAGTGCAGCAGATTAAAGAACAATGGAACAAAGTGCAAAATGAAGTTTCAAAAGCAGCAGTGTCAAAGTCAGAGAAAGTGTGAAAAAATTACATTTTAACAACACTATTAAGAACAAGTTTACTAATTACTCTAACTGGCACAAATGTAAAAGTACCTTGCTTTGACTTGAGGAAACTTTCAAAAGTCAGATTGCTTCTTCTGTCTCCCCGCCACAATTTCCCTTTCTCTGTTCATTCTCGGTATTCTCTTCTCTCCCCCTCTTTCCTTTTATGTGCTGCAGCAAAACATATAATACAGCTGGTGCTACAATAGCGATACTTGGGGCTCTTTAAATGTTAACCTTTACATCACCTGCAATATATTTCCCTTTATGCCATATTTCAGGAGTTTAGTGAGGCATGAGAAATGCTTTGATAACAAATATAAAACAAGAGGTAGAGATTTAGCCACGCATTCTTCAAGCACCTTCTTGCTAAAGTCAAGTAAATTTGGTTGCTAGAAAATTTGACATACAGGGTCTGTTTGCCCTTAACTTTCTAGGAAGGCATTACAATCCCATCCCACTGAAGTCCAGGGTCAAAATTCTTCTGAATGGGGCACATAATGGTGGTTCTGGCCTCAGGCCTAAGTACAAATTCTGAAGAATGGTCAATCTAGAGGAAACCAGTTTGTATGGTCTTCTTTTGGTTACAGTGTGTTGGTTACCAAGCAAACAAGCAACCTACCCAATTGCTAGATTTAGCAAAATTGAAAAGGCAAAAAGGACAGACAATGGATGGTCCCAAAAAAGATTGTGGCTGGCCTTGGACAGCAGCTGGATATGGTTGTATTATTGCCTCCTTCAGGTAGCGATGACTGCGTGTTTTAGTGATGCACAATCTGGACAATTCATTCACCATCAGATTCATTGGAAAACCCGTGCTGGGTTTTCAAGCAACAATTAAAAGTGCTTGTCTATAATACATGTGGTGATCCCACCATAACAGTGCCATAATGGAATTCTATTCATTCATCCAGTCTGGAAGCAGCCTATATGAATATCTTTGGAAGAGCTATAAAATCTTAGGGCCTTTTCAGACTTTGCTTCCTGTCCCTGAGAAGCAAAGGTCGAAATGACCCAAGTATGCACTAAGCATCTGCACTTGCAGATGCTCAGTACATATGAAACCCTCCCCAAAGCTTACCTGCAATGCAGATAACTGCCCGGAGAGCACCCAAGTTCAAATGCCAGCACTGGGCTAGGGCATGTGCACAGCATCCACACCAGGGCAATGGTGTGATGCACTGCATCAGCAAGGTTGCACGTCATGTCATGTGCCCTTCCAGCACTGGACAAGATATGAATGGGCTGGCTGGAGCCTTACTGGTGCCAGCAGCACTAGGGGAAAGTGCAGATCAACCTGTATCACGTATAGCTCATGTGGGGTGAGCACCCACACAGAAATAGTTCCTTCAAATGCAGAAACTCCATCTGGGAGCTCACCCTGCATGGACCAAGTGTGCACTTGCCCTTTCTGAAGATAGATCAAGATGCTGAGTATTCATACATTCCCCAAGAGTCAAACCCGGCTCAGCATTTGGAGAAGCATATGCCCTATCTTTGTTTGGTGCAATTTCAGCTGCACAAAAAGACCCATTCAGATAATGTGTTTCACAATAAATTATCAAAAGATGGGCTTTTTTTAAAAAAAAACTTTTTTAAAAAATGAATTTGCAGAGTAGATTTCCATTCAAAGATAATTCTGTTTCTACAGAATGTGTCTTTAGAGCCATTCAAAGGTGTGAACTTCATTTATGTGCATTTTTACTAGTTCCCTCCCAAACCAATGAATACTGGTGCATTTGTGTAAAACTCATACACAGATGGTGTTTGCACAGAGACTGGGTATGAAAGCATCTTTTCCCCTTGTAGCTGAGAAAAAAGTTATGAAACTGCAGCCGAATGCATTTGAAAGATGCAACCAATGCAGGTGCATCTTTCAGGCTGTGTGTGTCTGTGGTGGCGGTGGTGGTGGGGGAGCTTCTAAGGCCATTTGCTGGGATTCTAGAACAGAAATAGGTTTGTCCTTGTCTCTGCTTGAGATGCCCATGAGCATTTGGTGGGCCACTGTGTGCAAGGAGATGCTGGACTAGATGGGTTGTGGCCTGATCCAGCAGGGATTATCTTACGTTCTTATGTTCTTAACTGAGTAGTCATCAGTCTGTACTGGAGGAAATCCTTTTGAGTTGAACAGAAATTATGGGACTGGTGGAATTTGAATCCCTCCCTTCTCTCCTTCCCTCCATCCTCTCCTCCCTCCCTTACCTTCCCTCCCTTCCTTTCCCATTATAAATCCCTAAAAACACTAGTCATTTATCATTACAGTTATCCTAATACTATGTGTATTCATTCCATGTATCTTTAAGGGCTGCTTGCAAAACAGCAAAACAAGCAAGTAACCTGACTTTTGTTTGACCAACACCTGTTGGTTGTGCAACTTGAGCCAGAGGAATCAAGAGGCCAGTCTGGAGCTTTGTGAGCTCTGCAGTGTCGTGGTGAGCTCCAAGTCATCCCCATTCTAATTCCTATTCTATTCCAGCCATCACTTTCAGTATTCAGGGTGCGTTCCCAGTGAAAACTGCCATTGGGATCGTTTGTTCTGCCTCCACCTTGTAGATCAGCAATAATTGGCCACCCCTCCCCCTTCTTTTATTTCTGTCTGTAGTTTCCCCCTACTGAGTCTCTTCCAGTTCCCCAGGGGTCTCTCATCAGAGCTACATAAACCTTTGCTACATATATTTTACCTCCCGCTGCACCGTTAATGGAACTCTTTGATCTCTCACTAAACTATACTGGACTTCTCTGAGATAATGTTTAATCTTTTTTTGCTGGACTCACATGTAATTCTGTAAAGTCAATAAAACTGCCTTTTAAAGTTACAACTTTATAAAAGAGCCAACTCTCTATTAAAATTTTTGTATGAGGGGCGATATACTTCTTTTTTTCTAATTGTACTCTACCCAAGTTGTGTCTCTTAGCCTCGTACTTCTCATGGAACTGCTTTGGAGACCAATATAATTCAAAAATGCCACATTTTGGACATAGAGTTGTGAGTTGTTGCCTCCCTTTTTCTTTATTTCCTGATACATTCAAGGGCCAAGATTCACTATCAGTAAAAAGCAAGACGTACCAAAATAAGTTCCCGAGAGAGGATAGCTTAAGGGCCTGTCTACACTGAAAGGCCTGTGATCAAAATCAGTGGGTTTGGAACAGCCACTGATTCTGTCCTCTGCTATTTCCCAGAGTCTGCCCAAGCTAAGTTCATTGCTTCAATGCTTCTATCTCCCGTCTCATTCCTTGCCATTCTCCGCCTTCAATCTTTCCCAGCATCATGGTCTTTTCCAGTGAGTCCTTTATTCTCACTCTGTGGCCAAAGTATTTGAGTATCAGCTACAGTATTTGTCCTTCCATTGAACAGTGAGGGCTGATCTTGTTAAATATTGATTGATCTGATCTCCTTCTAGTCCAAGGGATTCTCAAATGTCATCACCTGCACAGACCAACTCTGACAGTCATACATTACTACTGAGAAATCCATAGTTTTGACTACATGGACCTTTGGCAGCGGTGGGATGTGGATAAGGTTTGAGACAAAGATTCAATAAAAAAGGGAACCTATGTTTAACGCATTAGATGTAGGATGTGCACAAATGTGGTTTTTGGCATTCAATTTAAATGGAATGTTAGAAAATTCGTATTCATACAAATAGGCCCTTTTGAATGTGGTAAAATTCTATTCGATACAGATATATTCATACAAATTCGTACGAAGATCCAATACAAACAAATGCGTAAGATACGAACGAATACATATTGATACAAGCAAATATGTATCTGATACATATCCCATAACAAACCCACTCTGAAAGCATCAAATCTGACCTTAATCCACTTTTAATACTCTCTCAATTCATGTCAATTGAACTCTAGATTCGTTGTGGATGTGATTGGCGCACCCAATTTCCCCTCTCCTCAGTTTAACAAATGTCCAAACTATTTGTACAAATGTCCAGAAACATTTGTATTCATATCAATATCAGTGTACGGATATCATAATATTCGATTCATGTACTGATGTCCGAATTAGAATTCGTACAAATAACAAATGAAATAAATATTTATGTACATCGCTAATTAGATTATATTAAGAATGAAAATATGACAATTGAAAATGAATTGCAATAGATTGCTAAGTTGATGAATATTAGGACAAGTGTGATGAGTGTACAAAAGAGAGAATATGTATGTACACTGTTGTACATCACTAATAAAAAAGGGAGAAAGCAGAATAATGTCTCTGCCTTCCAATATCTGTCCAGTATTGCCATAACTTTCCTCCCAATGACCACCTATCTTTTGATTTAATGTTTGCAGTCACCATCTGCAGTGATCTTTGAGCTCAAGAAAATAAAATCTGACGCGGCTTCCATTTCTTCACGATATTAGGTGGAGTTTCAAGCCACCTTTTAATTCTTCCTCCACTTTCTGCCATCAGAATGGTATTGTTTGCATATCTGAGGTTGTCAATATTTCTCCCAGCAATCTTAATTTCAGCTTTTGATTCATCCAGCCTGGTATTTCACATGATATATCAGTTAAATGGAGTGATATGGCTTCGTTGAACTCTTTTTTTTCAATCTTGAACCAATTAGTTGTATATTCATTTTTAATAGTTGCTTCCTGACTCACATATAAGCATTTCTGGATGGACGCTTAATTCAGATTAAAGGTCTATGTAGAACACTTCTATACCGCATAGATCCACATGTTAAAGTGGATCTATGAGACCACACACTTCCTGCTGGTTTGCTCTTTCTGCATGAGACAGAGACAAATTGAATTATACACCCCATGGCTGGGAGCAAGGCTTTTTAACCTCAGGGTTGGTGGTGGTGGGTTCAGTAGCATACTATGGCCAAATCACACACACCCAAGCCCCAGGGTTAGGAACTTTTCAGCCTCAGGAAGACTTGGCCCAAATCAGTGCAATCAGTGCTGACTATGCAGATATGGCCCATACTTCCAAAATGTCTGGATGAGTAATACAATTAATCTGAATTCACTCATCCAGATTTACCACAGTAAGTGTGTAAAAGGGGCCAGATTCCTTAAGAGACAGATAAGGTAGGGTACTCCTATCTCTTTAAGAACTTCCCACAGTTTGTTGTAATCCACACAGTCAAAGGTTTCAGCATAGTCACCAAAGCAGGGTGTGTGTTTTTCTGGAACTCCTTTGCATTTTCCATAATCCAGTAGACGTTGACAATTTGATCTCTAGTTCCTCTCCCTTTTTTAAAAGTAGATTGCACTTCTGGTAGTTCATCTTGTATTCGAACACAAATAAATCTGTCATTTTTGAGATTGCATACTAGTACTGCTATTTTGCACAGTATGTTGGTTCATGGATCTTACATTCCTTTTTTCCATGCAATATTGTTCTTTATGGCATCCTATTTTCCTTTTAACACTAGAAAGGAAACATCCATAGCTGAGCATCCTTTCAGCTTTAGTCCAGCCACTTCACTCTTTCTGGAGCTATTTCTAATTGTCCTCTGCTCTTCCCCAGTAATGATAGCAAATAGATTTAAGAAGGATTAGATAAATTCATGGAGGACAGGTGTAAAAATGGCTACTAGAATGGGTGAATAAGTACTCCCTCCAGGTTGGATGCAGGAAATTGAGAGTAAATTATGGTTTTGCTTTTGTCTTCTGGTTGAGATGCCTAGAAGCAAATGGTGAGCCACTGTGTGAGAGGATGCTGGACTAGATGGACTGAGACCAGAGGCATTTCCGCACTGCATCGCGTTCCAAACGGAACGCGTTCAGGCGGAAAGCTTAAGACAGCTCTGGGCGCTTTCCCCGTTCACACACAGACGCGCCAGAACGCGTGTAAACGAGTTCCGGAGCGTCTGTGTGCGAAAGGGGAAAGCGCCCGGAGCTGTCTTAGCCGGCAAACGCCGGCAAGGGGCGCGGAGACAGCCGCGGAGGCAGATCGACAATCAGCTGTTTGACAAACAGCTGATTGTCAAAGCCGCGCGGCGTCGGAGGCGAGCCCGCAGCTGTTCGGGAGACAGAAGCAGGCGTGAACGCTTCTCCTCCCGAACGGCTGCGGGCGGCTCGTCCGCGTTGGAACGCATGTAGAGCACTTTAAAGTGCTCTACATTTCGAACGCGGAAAAGACAGCTGCGGACACGTCGGAACGCAAGCCGCGCGCGGGCAATGCGGATGACGTGTCCGCAGCTGTCTTTTCCGCGTTCCGTTCAGCCCCGTGCGAAAACGTCTCTGGTCCAGCAGTACTCCTCTTATGTTCTTATGGACACCTTCTGACCCGAGAGACATTTTGATACTGTTCATGGAGTTTTCTTGGCAAGGCTACTGCGATGATTTGCTGTTTCCTTCTCTAGTCGATCACCTTTAGTCAGAATGTTCATTTTGGGTGGCCCTGAATGTCATAGATTATGGCTTCAAGGCACGATCTATGGAGAGAAGAAATAGGATCATTTTAATCATTTAAAGTGAAATACAGCACTAGGTGGAAAATATCATGGCCTGTTCAGTCAGCTTTCAAAACACTCACTATTGATTACCAATTGTTCCATCATGCTTGCTTTCTCTTCTGTGGTCCTTTATACTGGATTAAATCTTATTAGCCCATAAAGGGGAGGGTGCCTGGCTCCCCAGCTCACAGCAGAAACTTCTTTTGGCTACCTTGAGACATTACTAAATAGGAACAATTCAAGAGGAAAAGAAGAAAGAGAATAAGAAGTCCCCAGTAGAGTGTATGTAACAGGAATGTGCATGAATATTTGTACTATTTGTTATTCGTACAAATTCACATGAATCCGGACATTCATACTTTAACATTCGTACGAACCCAAATGTTTCAGACATTTGAACCAATAGTTTGGACATTTGTATGACGGTACAGATACATATGTATCCTGTGCATATCCATATGCACCTCATACATATCCTTATGCATCCATACGAATACATACAGGATGAAAAAGGGATGTATATGAAATGCATATGGGATACATACAGATACATACGTATCTGTACGTATTGAGTATTCATACAAATGTGTATGTCCGGACATTCAAAACTGCACATTTGTACAAATACGAATATCTGAATATTCAATTTGTTACGAGTGCCGAAAATTGCATTCGGGCATACCTCTAGAATGTGACTTACAGCAACAGAATATCTGCTCACTGTGTTAATTTCTTTCTATTCATTAGCCTGGGTAGCATCACAGGATATAGAGGTCAGCAAAGAGAGCACATGGAACACATCTGTGAGATGGAATAATCAGATGGGGCTCAAGTTGGAAGCCTCATTAAGATACTACCATATCAACCATCATTATGTACATTTCCTACAAAATTTCAATATTTTTCCTAGAGACAGTCCAGCCTCGCTGTCCTATTCTCTTCTCCATTACTTTATTTTTTTACATTTTAAAATTTTATTTCCCCTTTTAAGAAAACAATCTATTGTTTTCTAAATGTTTATAAGTTTATCTTCTAGATGTCTATAGCTGTATTGTTTTGCTCTATGCCATTCACTACCTGAAACTTTAGTGAAGAGTAGAATAAAAGACGACGGCATTGGTTTTATTGCAACTCACCCTGTGACCTTAGGATATAGGGCAAGGTAGAAATACAAACAAACACATAAATAGAAAATAAAAAATAAAAGAACCCACCTGGATGAAGAGCAAGGCTGGATTTTCAATAACTCTGAAGATGCCCTTGGCAATAATGACAGAGACATAATTTAATTACTGGGGCTTCTTTTCATCCCAACAGGCTTGTACCACCCAAAGGGAGGATGATATATCTATTTTTCAAAATTTCTCATTCTAATTTCATTTATAATCTCTCCCTCTTTTATTATTTATTATCATTGTGACAGGGAAAGAAAAAGCTTAATAAACTACTAATATTAAAAAAAACCTTAGGTCAAGGGAGGGGGGAAGCACATGAAAATTTTCCCATAATACACATAACAGGTAATGATCACTTCAAAAAAATAGATTCTATTGTTTTCATTAAACTATCTTTTCACTGGAACCAAGAGGGGCAGCCTTGTAGTTTGGGTTTCAAACTAAAAGAAAGTCCATCTTATAAATGTCCAGCAAGATCAGTGTAGACATTTTTTTAAGGTCAAAAGGCTTTGCTTCTTATTTGTGGATTTTTCTAAAGTCTTTCTTCTGCTCATACAGATTTCTACTTGGATCTTATTTTATACATTCCATACAAATGTAAGAATTGTGAAAAGACACAGTTTTTCCCTTGGTGGAGGCATAAGGAATGTGGATTGAATGTGCATATTCCCCAACGGTTGTGCATATAGATATAATATTGTCAGTAAGGTTGCAATCGGTCAGAGCTTTTGGGGGTCACCCATTTTCAAAGGATAGTCCCATCTAGAACCCACACACCCTTCTGTCACACAGTTTTAAGACTAAGTACCTAAAGTTCTACCTCCCTTACTTCTTTTCCTTGTCTTTGCCTTCCACAATGCTGCATGTTTGTCATTTGTTGGCCAGTCACCACAAAGAGTTGTGGAAGAAACCTGGGGAGATCTTCCCCCAGCTGTAAGTAAAAAATGGTTGAGAATGATTATGAAGACATGAAAGAAGCGGCGGATGACAACTGAAAGCAGTTCTGCTCAATTCAAAATATATGGGTGGATGAACAGACGAATGAATATTATGTGGCTATCATACACAGAATCATAAAAATGAAGAAGTAGTCAATTTGAGCATTAAATTTAAACAGAGCGACATTCTGATTACGGAAATTCTATTCAAATGTAAATTCTGTACTTTTGTAGCGTTTAAGATCTATCTTATATCAGACGATCTTCAGATGTCTTACCCCTGCCAATGCTTGGGTCAGGCCAGAGATGGTCAATGAAACTCTGTATCAGCTTGTCCACTGTGCTGCCAACTTTCTCACTTTCACATGCCCGGCTTCCTCTTAGCTTTTGTTACACATGCTGCCTTTCATCTGTGTTATGGTTAAATTCCATTAGTGTTGATACCACAGTGCTGGGAACAACCAGATTGTTATGAGAACTCAAGATCATTGTAAGAACTTAAGAACATAATAGAGGCCCTGCTGGATCAGGCCACAGCCCATCTAGTCCAGCATCCTGACACACACAGTGGCCCACCAAATGCTCATGGGCATCTCAGAGACAAGGACAAACCTTTTCCTGCTCTTGAATCCCAGCAAATGGCCTTAGAAGCACCCTGGTTCCTCCCCCCCCCTTGTCGGATCTGACTCTCCTACCCATCAGCTTCATAGAGTGCCTCCTGGTTCTAGTGTTGTGTGATAGAGAAAAGAAATTTTCTCTATCCACCTTTTCTATACCATGCATAATTTTATATACTTCAGTCAGGTCCCCTCTTAAACGCTGTCTCTCCAGACAGAAGAGCCCTAGACGTTTCAGCCTGATTTCATAAGGGAGGTGTTCCAGTCCCTTAATCATTCTGGTTGCCCTTTTCTGCACCTTCTCTAGTTCCACAATATCGTTTTTGAGGTGTGGTGACCAGAATTGTACACAATATTCCAAATGTGGCCTCACCACAGATTTATAAAGAGGCAAAATGACACTTGCTGACTTATTTTCTATTCACTTCCTAATTATTCCCAGCACTGAATTTGATTTTTTCGCTGCTGCTGCACACTGGGTTGACACCTTCATTGAACTGTCCACAAAAACCCCGAGATCCCTTTCCTGGTGTGTTGCAGAAAGCTCAGACCCCATCAGTTTGTAGACATAAATTGGATTTCTGGTCCCGATGTGCATTACTTTGCACTTGTTAATATTAAAACACATTTGCTACTTGGTTGCCCACTCACCCAATGCTAAGAGATCCCTCTGGAACTCTTGGCAATCTCTTTCGGTCTTTACTACCCTAAATAATTTAGTATCATCAGCAAGCTTTGCTATTTTACTATATACCCCTTTTTCTAGATCATTGATGAATAAATTAAAAAGCATTGGTCCCAACACTGAGCCTTGACGGAACCCACTTTTTACCTCTTTCCACCCTGAGAATTTGCCGTTTATTGCTACTCTCTGCTTCCTGCCCTTAAGCCAGTCACAAATCCAGGACAGAACCTGTCCTTTTATTCCATGGCTGATGAGTTTACTCAGCAGCCTCTGATGTGGAACTTTGTCAAAAGCCTTCTGAAAGTCCAGACAGACAATGTCTACTGGTTCACCTTTATCCACGTGTTTATTGACACTCTCACAGAATTCCAACAAGTTTGTGAGGCATGATTTTTTGAAAATTCACAAATTCGATTCGAATCCGATGAATATTGATATTCAAATTCGAATCAGATTTAAAAAATTCAAATCTAGACATTCAAGCAGATTTTGGATTTTCGAAAATCCAATACGAATATTCAAATGATTCCAAAGTACAAATTCAAATGTACCACATATGAATTTGCGCAAAAATTATACGTATTTGTGCTTATATTGCAGGACGAAAATGGGATGCATATGGGATAAAACAGGATGCCTATGGAATGTGCACAGATTCATATAACAAATATGAATGTTGTCAACATTTGTATCTTTAAATACAAATCTAACATTCAAACAAACGGATTCAAATAACACGGATTTGAATTGGATCTTCAGACATTTGGATTTTTAACATTCTAATCAAATCAAATTTTTGGATATTCGATTCAACTCAAATTTGAATGCAAAAAACAAAACAAAAACCCTACTGTCCAGTAGTTATTTCCAGAAGTAAAGCTTCCCACTGGCAATCTTTATGCAATGCCCAAGCTTGAACCAAAAGCACTATGAGACTTTTAAGATAAAACCTGTCATGCAATTTCATACATACATTCCTTCTCTTCCATGACTGAGCCTGTTTTGTTTGTTAAAAAGAAAAGCAAAGAACTGAAGAGTCTATCATGGAAGTGGATGGCCACATATTAACATCTGGGTAGTTTAGAACAGAAACAAGAGTGCAAAGAGACAGCAGATGAGGTAAGAGCCTAGAATTGTCCTGGGATTGCCTCCTATTCTCTGGCAGGGATGACTTATCAGATCGAAAGAAGGTGTTGCTGTTTCCTTTTGCAGTCTCTGGAGTGTTTGTCATGAATATTTTCTCATAAGCAGACCTTCTCTTGCTGAATTTGGCATACATGAACTGCATAAGGACAAAGAACAAAAAGGGGAAGGGAGGAAGAACAGAGTTGTTTGATTCGATATTGAGCACTTTGAACACCCCTGTTTGCTGCAAACTGCAAATTAACCAAATCAGTTTGATGCATCTCTAATTCCCCCTATCAGTTCAAGTAGCGTATTCTCTCCATTTCAGCAAGAAGAGCGAGAATAGGAGAAGCAGTCTTGTATCGTCCATTCAAATAATCTGTTGCACTTGTTCAGTCACCATGGGCTAAACGTTTCAACTTGGAATGACCTTGGTTTGTCCATGTTCAAATGAGGCAGTAGCAGAGATGTCTTGCAGAAATCAGAGGAGGGGGACTTTTAAAGATCCATTTTTAGCAACATACACAAATTAGTGTACAGCTGCATTTGATCATACATGGGGATAAATCTCCATTCCTCTGCATTTTGCCAGCATGATATGAGGCGATTAATATACACTGGAGGAGAAAAAGCTGCTGGCATGATTATTAAGTTTACATCCCATCTACCATCATTAAATCCTTTATGTAACCCAAGTAAAACCTTCTAATGTATCTTGCTTTTTTCACTGTAATTTGCATGAAATTGGCACTTTCCCCCCTTTAAACTCTCCATGAAATTAGCACTTTTTCCCTGAAATGTCCCATGAAATTACAAAGATTTGGATTCCCCCCTCCTGTGGTTCCCCCCTCCTATTTTTGGATCTGTTGCAGCAACAAGTTGCTTCAAATGCTTATTAATTGTTCTACGAGTAAATATGTTGAATAACACAGAGGGTGACAAGGCCAGGTTCAAATGTAGGTGAATATTTATTATCTGTGGCAACTTGTGCAAGATATCCAAAGTGTTTTCTGAAAAGGAAAAGAAACAAAAGAAACAAAGAAACAAAAGCACTAGGCACTGGCTAAGTGCAGATTGTCTGTGCACACGCATAGCACCATTGCCACAATGCCAGGGTCATGCAGTGAGCAACCATGCCTGTGCCACTGGTCACACGCTCCATGCTAACATCTTCGACTCATATGATGTGTGGATGGTGTGTGCAGGACTCTCCCTGCCACTGGTATTGTTGAAGAGCAGTTAAAACTTTTCTACCACTATACACGCTGGGGGAACTCTTGCACACTCAAAGTCACATCTGATATAGAAGTGGCTCCATGTAGTGCACATGCTTTCTCTGGGAGCAAGGTAAGTGCAAATTCACTGTGAGAGGGAGGAAGGGAGAGAGAACTGGAGAATAACCTTTGTACATGGAATGTATTATTTTGCCTGTCACATTTTGACTAGAAGGCCTACTTCATGAAATCACTTTTGGACAAAGCATGAAGTTTCTCCCAAAAAACTCCTAGAAGCTTCTGTGTCAAACAGGAATACTCCCAAGGAGAGTAGGAATTAGTGAAATACTAATTGTAACTGGGTGAGCAACTTCCATCAAGCTCCCATCATTGACACACACACACACCCAACTGTCATCAAACAGCCTATGAAGGAACCATCTTGCCTGTGGGGAGAAGAAGAGAGACAGAGACTGGGTGAGCATCTTCCATCAAGCTCCCAGCATCGAACCCCACCCCCCACAACTGTCACCACACAGGCTATGAAGGAGCCATCTTTCCTGTGGGGAATGGAGGAGAAAAAGAAAATAGAACTATTTTACCATTGCAAGGACAGTGTCACTGCCAGAGTGTCCCTGTTCCCTCCCGCACCATTTTCCTTTTGTATCTTGTCTCTCCAGATTGTAACCCTGAGGGCAGGGACCTATCTAAGATTAACATAAAATTGTAATTCACCCTAAGACCTTTGGTTATAGGGTGGGATAGAAATACAAATACATAAAATAAAATAAAAATAATTGTGCTTGGAACATTCCAGCTTGACACAGAGGCTTCTGTTTTTTGGCGGGCGCTTACACTTCAGGCTTTTTGCTGGGCACACTCTGCTAAATGGTAAATTATCTGGTTGGAAAAACCACCTGCAGAAGCATAACACATTTCTAACAGGTTTTCTCATGCAGACAAAACAGCATCCTCTTTTTACAAAGAAAAATGACTTGTATGTGGGGTTTTTTTTAAAAAAAAAATCCTATATTAAAAAGAGGCAGACTTGTGTGCTTCTAATAGTTTAGAAGAGGAAATTTCACCAGGCCTTGTATTTCAAGCTACACCTGTTGTAATTATCTCTTTGCACAGTTATAAAGATCCTGATTCCATGGGTGCTTTTGATAGTGCAAGCCTAAAATAAGCCCTTTTTGCACTGAGCCCTATTCCAGATTATATTCCGGAATAGGAGACTACCATCTGCACATCAGTGCAGATGACAGCAAGTGGTGTGCAAGGCCTGTCATAGGTCTTATAACAGATGGCAGGTGCCTATTCTGGGATTTAATCCAGAATAAGGCCCAATGCAGAAAGGGCCCTAGCTTGTTTTTTGTTTATCATTTTGCTTTTTTTTTTTCTAAGCACATATATCTTAACATTTGAAAGAAAGCATCTGCATTCATCCACATTAGGAGTTGGAGGCAGTGCTTGGCATTGGTTCCGCTCCTATCTCCAGAGCCAATCTCAGATAGTTGTGATGGGAGAGACTGAGTCGACACCCTGGGAACTCACTTGTGGCATTCCCCAGGGGTCAATCTTATCTCCCATGTTATTTAATATCTACATGAAGCCACTGGGAGAGATCATCAGGAGTTTTGGATTGGGATATCATCAATACACAGATGATACCCAGCTCTATCTCTCTGTGCCATCTGAATCAGGAGAGGTGGTTGAAGTGCTTGACAGGTGCTTGGAGGCAGTAATGGGCTGGATGAGGACCAATAAATTGAAACTGAATCCAGACAAGTCAGAGGTGCTGTGTGTTACAGGCTCTCGGGTCCAAGTAGTTGGGAGATACCCTGTCCTTGATGGGACTGCAATACCCGGGAAGGGACAGGTGCGAAATTTGGGGGTACTCCTGGACTCTGCGCTAACACTTGAAGCTCAGGTGGAGGCCGTGGCCAGGAGTGCCTACTCCCAACTATGGTTGGTGCATCAACTGAAACCTTTTTTGGACAGAGATGACCTGGCCACAGTTATCCACGCTCTGGTAACCTCCAGGTTGGACTATTGTAATGTGCTCTACATGGGGCTTCCCTTGAAGACGGTTTGGAAGTTGCAGTTAGTGCAAAATGCAGCTGCCAGAGTGCTGACCAGAACAGCTAACCGGACGCATATCACGCCAGTTCTAAAAGAACTGCACTGGCTGCCAATTCACTACCGAGCCCAATTCAAGGTGCTAACTTTAACTTATAAGGCCCTAAATGACTTGGGCCCCAGATATCTAAAGGAGCGCCTTCTCCCATATCAACCTGCCCATGTCTTAAGATCTGCAGGAGAGGCCCTCCTGGTTATCCCACCGCCTTCAGCAGTTAGGCGGGTGGGCACCCGGGAGAGGGCCTTCTCAGTAGTGGCCCCCAGGCTGTGGAATGGTCGCCCCTTGGAGGTGTGTCAGGCCCCTTCTCTGTTTGCATTCAGGAAGGCAGTGAAGATGCACCTCTTCACTGAGGCACTTGGCTAAATGCTCTCTACTCTTCCCTCTTTGCAAACACCACTGTTTTTTAAACTGTTTTTCTATCGTTTTTATTCTTATTCTTATTATCATGCTGGATTTTAATCCTTACACTGGTTTTAGTATAGTGCAATACAGTTTTAATATGTTTGTTTTTAAATGTTGTAAGCCGCCCAGAGACCCTCGAGTATGGGGCGGGATATAAATATAAATAAAATATAAATATAAATAAAATAAAATTGTTGTCTATACCCATATAACATGTTCTTGTATCATTAACTCTGAAACTTATAAACATAGTTTTATCAGTAAACTGCAAAGAGTCTTTATGAAATTCATAGCATGTTAGCCCAATAAATAAAGAGGAAATGACTCTAAAATAGCTGGGATTATGAATTCAGCTTTTCTTTTAGCCTAGAATCTGCAGCATAGGCATGAGGGACAGATATAATGGAAACAAACTAGAAAGAAAAGGCCTAACTGAAAGAAGGATTCTAGGAATTAAACCACCAAATACCGTCAGTGTCTTGATACTTAGGTTCAGTTTTAGAAATAGTAATCTTCACATGGCAAGATTCCTTTGTGCTGTAGGAAGCTTTGGGGACATTTTTATGCAAGGCCAATGACAGCCCTAAAATTCAAGGACAGATAAGAGGTATGCTCACATCAGTCTTATGTTTATAAACTGCTAGCCATTCACTCTTGCTTAATATATTCCTGCAGAAACTTAAATCACCCAATCGAGTGATAAAATGCATGTAGGTACAAATGCTGGCATGATAATGTTGCAATAAATTAAGAACTGATACCAAAGCCCTAGTATGTTTATTTTGCTTTGCCCAAATATGCAATAACTCTCCCACTTGCATGCGCACACACTTATCATGTGACCGAGATCAATATGCATAAGGCCTAATTTGGCAGTCTTGAAGTAGGTAGACCCTCAATGAAGACACATATATAATCCTAGAAGAATAAAATAAATCTGGCTTCTGATAGAAGGCAGAGTGCTCTGTGTAATTCCAGCTTCTTTTGAATTACTGAAAAAGAGCATATGTCCAAACCCTAACATCAGTTGTCCTTTATATATATATAAAAAGTCAAATAGCACCATTGTTGTTACCCATTATTGTTTAGTCCCTCCAATTTGGGCAGGATCCCACATAGGAAGTGGGGAAGTGCTGCAATTGTTGCACCTCTCCCTTTCATGTTAATACAACAGTGTTAGAATTATAGAATGTAATAAAGGGGCAGTTTCGCACTAACGTCTCTAGTGCATCGTGCACTAATTCTGGTATACTCCAGATACAGGAGAACCATACACATTTCTGGCCAGTGAGGAGTGTCTTCACCAGCTAGAAATGCGAATGGCCCTCCTGTACCCGGGATGTACCCAGACCGTACCTGGAGGAAGACGCTTGAAACAAAAACTTCTTCCTTCTTTCTTGGAAAAGCCCCCACAAAGATGTACCTGAGTACATCTTTCAGGCTGTGGGGACAGGCAGGATGCTTCTAAGGCCATTTGCTGGGATTTGAGAGCAGGAGAAGGTTTGCCCTTGACTCTGCTTGAGATGTCCATGGGCAATTGGTGGGCCACTGTGTGAGACATGATCTGGACTGGATCCAGCAGGGCTCCTCTTATGTTCTTATGTCCTTAAATGCTGAGAGGAGGGAGAGCAGGGGGCAACCCAGACACCTACCCTGGGTGATGCCACGGTGAGAGGGTGGCACAGGGGACACAATCCATTTGTGGTGAGGCACACCACTGGGTCAGATTGATCTCCCCTCCCTGGATCCCTCACCTGCCAGCCAGCATGTCACAGAGGGTGGGACTTCCACAGTGAGCCGGAGTGAATGCTCTGATTGCCAGATGGTTGTGGTAAGTCCAGGGGATAGGTTGGGATAGGTGTAAAGCATGATTTACTAATCAGGACAGCTCTGGTAAGGGCAGCCACACTTCTAGGCTATAGCCACCTAGGGAGCATGTGTATGTTCTTCACTAGAGCTGTCCTGATTGCATACTAGAGGCCATAGTGCAAATAGGCCTCTGCCTTTAAAACTGATAATGGTTAATGCTTCATAACAGCACTATGAAGGAGGAGGAGGAGGAGGAGGAGGAGGAGGAGGAGGAGGAGGAGGAGGAGGAGGAGGAAGAAGAAGAAGAAGAAGAAGAAGAAGAAGAAGAAGAAGAAGAAGAAGAAGAAGAAGAAGAAGAAGAGTTGCTTTTCTCACCCATTTAAGGGGACCATTAACTGCAAGTGTGGAGCTGGAGCTGGAGCCACCCAGCTGCAAATGGCAGCCTCTAAGCCCACCCTGGAGCCACCCCATGAATGCACAGCCTCTGATCCGGTCTTCATAGTGGAAGACCAGATTGAAGAAACCATTAAAGGGGTCTACCATTAATCTGGATTTAAGGGCCCGAAGACCCAATTAAATCCGGATTTTGCCAGCAATCGTGGGTACAGCACATTCAGAATGGGGTGCTAATGAGGTCCTTAAAGGGTCTTGTGAGCAGACGGTACATAATAGATCCGTACCAATCGGGTTCCTAATGGGGTCTTCATTGCTTGTGCAAAAACAGCCTATTTGTACATTTAGCCTCTCCATTCCTTTTCAGCAAGACCAACACTGTCCACTGTACAACACTCGGCCTTTTCACACTTACCAATCTAGTATAGTATAACAATATACTAGTCTGGTAAAGTAGTAGCATAGTTGCATCCATCCATACTTCAAATGCTGGAACAGCTCCCTACCAGGCTAGCAGCACTCCAAGTGTAGATGCCAAGGGCAAGCCAGGGCAAGCCAGATGACCATGGCATTGTCCATAACAACATCTTGCACAAACTCAGATGTTGACACGTTGATCTGGATATTGTTTATGATTCTGCAGCTGCAATCGTGACATCACACCTACTCGCCATACTTCAGCCATTAGAGGGTGTGGATTAGGGGTGTGCACGAATGCAGTATTTGGGATTGGATTTAAATCAAATACTCAAAAATTTGATTCGATTCAAATCTTTAAAATTCAAATTTAACCAAATTCAATTCGAATTAAGCCAATTCAAATCTATTCATTTGAATTTTTCATTTAAATTTGCACTTACAAATGTCAACAACATTCATAGATGCCTGTAAGCATCTTCTCCGAATCCATACCCATCCATACCCATCCGTTCACGTCTGTGTGCAGCCCATAGTTATCCCATATGCAACCTGTTTTCATCCCATACGGATCCATACAAATGTGTACGGATGCAGGAAAGATGCGAATCTTCAAGTACACTTCATGTATGAACCTGTACATATGTGAATGTCCAAATAATTGGAACAAATAGATCCAAAATTCAAAATTTGAATCAGAACTATAAATTCAAATTTAAGGGCATTCTATTTGAATTCAAATGTCAAAATTTGGTTGATTTGATCGAATTTTGAATGCATTGGAATATTTGTGCACAGCCGTAGTGTGGATGCTGCTGTTTGGGAGACAGCTAGCCTCTCTTGATCAAGCTATGGACTGATTTTTAGCAGTCCACCGCTGGGTTGTTCCAGGGGTGGATTAGCTAGCTCTGGGGTAGCAATAGTAACAGTGGTAAAGTGAACAAGTCTGTCTAGTGATCATATCACCTCTCAGTGCAAACAGGGCCATTGTCTGTCATCATATTAACCACATTCAGTCTGAGCATTTCAGGAACTCTTGAGGAAGCATACCCAAGTCTGTATTTGCAGAACAGATATTTATGGTTTTGTTGAATTCCTTCAAAAAGTCATGGCTGATCCTACTACGGTAACCAAATAGTTGCTGGTAGTGGCTGTGAGACCAGCACTAATGGCAAACATAGGAGTCCTTTTCAATCCTCATCATGCCTTGCAGAGGCATCAGTGTCATAGTGGCATGTTGGTCATCAGTCATAATAATCTAGAAAACCAGAGAAGTGATCAGCAGAGCCAAGATAGCAGTAGTCCCTTTGATTGATTCTGATCTGTTGTAATGCAGGCATTTGAGCAGAATGAAAAGCGAGGCACAAATTAAATCTCTGCCACTGGTCATCCTAAGATATGTTTTGATTTGAATTACTTTAAATAGAATTTAAGTAGAAATTATTTATTTCTAGATGTGAATGTAGATGTCTATATAAATAGCATACGCGAATCTAAGGAAATTTGTCCACTTGCCTTCATTTTTGGTGATATGGTTCCTCTATTTGGCAATGCATGCATGGCTGCCTCTTCTTCTCCTCCTCCTCCTCCTCCTCCATCTGTCTTTCTGCATTTGGATTCCACCACACCTATACGGTCTTTGTCAAAGTGATACATACATTTCAAATGGAAAAGCATCTAACTGTGACCAACAGTTCATGCTCATTTACATTGCTGATAAGAAATATAGATAGACCTGTCATATTTGCAATGAATCATTTTATAATCAAATCATATATATTAACCTGGTCTCTGGCCAAGTCATGTAGCAGCTGCCAAATTCATAATTGCCCTGGTTCGACAGTAAAGACTGTGAAATAAATTAATCCTGTACCTTAATTTCTTCTCTCTCTCCCCTCTTTATTTTGAAGCATGTTTATAGGGTGGCTAGCATCTGTGCCTATTAAAGCCTATTACAGTATATTAACTTGTTCCCTGAATAGCACTGTGTATAATGGCTAGTTTATGAAACCAGAAGAATAAAGTTTTGTTGTGTCTCCATTCCCTGGGATGGCAGCAGTACAAAATTTAGGTGATACTTCTCAGTACGCTCCCAGTGGGCTACCAGATGCAGCATTCATGCTAGTCCCTACTGCGAATGCTGTGGGTGGGTGTGGCATCATGGCTGTAGCCTCCCAGTCCTACACTCCACCACTATTACCATAGCAATGGCCTAGCACATGAAGTTGCCACAGCTATTGTTACGGCGATCTAGATGCTCTGGGACAGATCATCTGCACTGCAATGGTCCATAAATTGAGGGTGCTGCTGATGCTTGCAGTGTGAATGCCAGCCATTGTCCTTAAATGTAACTTCAGGGGAATACTGAAGTTCAGAAAGGCCCAGGAGGAGAGATTGGGAAACAAACTAGAGGCATTTTCGCACTACATCCATTCCATTTGGAACGGGTGTAGGACGGGAAGCCTAAGACACTTCAGGACGCTTTGACCATTCACACATAGGAGCACAGGAACGCGTGTAAACGCATTCCAGCGCGCCTGTGTGCGAATGCTCAAAGCATTCTGAAGTGCCTTAGCCGGCAAACACCGGCAAGGGGCGGGGAGACGGCTGCCGAGGCTCCCGCAGCCAGCAAGGCAGGCTATCAGCTGATTGTCAGCCAGCGCTGGCGGGGGAGGCGAGAGAGAGAGAAACATGAGCGAATGCTTCTCTCCCCAAACGGCTGCGGGCGCTTCCTCCGCGCCGGAACGGATGTAGAGCACTTTAAAGTGCTCTCAATCTCGAACGCGTGCAAGACACCTCCGGACACGTCGGAGCGCAAGCCCCGCTGCGGCAACGCGTATGCCGCGTTCAAGGCTGTCTTGCATGCGTTCCAAAACCCCGTGTGCGAAAACGCCTAAGGTTGGGGGCCTTTTCACATTTTATTTTCCCCAGAACAATGTCTCAGGGAAGTCAATATGGGTGATAGATTTGGTGTCTGAACTTTGGAATGCTGAATCTATCCCTGACCTCATCAGTGCTTCCCTAAGCATGGGTGAGGTGCAAAACTCTGCAATCGCATCCCTGCAGCAATGGTTCAACAGCCTCTATGCTGCGCCTCTCCAGGTTCTGCTCAAACCTCCTCCACCCAGAAGAGGTGCAAAGGGAGCCACACTGGATAGATGCAGAACAGTTGAAACTGCTCTGCATGTATATGAATGGGGGAACCTGCTCACATGGAGTTGCTTCTGGAGCATTTTCGCACTTTCCTGATTAGGCTGCCATGAACTAGGCCTGGTAAACTTCTGTTAAAGCTGGACCATTCGCACTTGTCATGAGGAAGGCTTCCCCAAAGTGTCCATTACAATCAGAAGTGTGAATGGCCCTCCCATTTAGCAGCCCGTGCCACTGTGTCTGAAGCCGGAAGTTCTACCTCCTCACTGCTGCAGTTGGCCCTTACGTGACATGCTTAGACACCATTGTGAGAGAGATGTGTTCTAGCACAGGGATGTATTGTGGCCAATCATGTCAGTGTCTGTGATCGAATGCCCCTCTCTTGACTCTATAACTGGACGCCACTCCCGGGGATCGGAGGTCATCTGCTCTGTGCAAACCTGGGGAAAAGTCTCCCTCCAAAACTGCAGTTGGCCTGGCTGCTGCATTTTTTTTAAAAAATGTTCTTTATGCAAACATTTATAAACTTGTTATAAACATTTAGAAACTTATTTCCTGTGCAAACATCATACAATCCATAGCTGAACATTTCTGTAGCTTCTTCTGAAAGTGTTCATTTTCTTTCCAGTTCCAAGTTTGTCCCCAGTCTACAGCTCAACATTTTTTACTTTAACTGAAGTTTCCACTGAGTTCTGTATGAAAGCCACTGGCAGATTTAATATAAATTGAAATTGGGATCACTGACTTTTATGGCACATCTCATTGTGATGATGCATGACTTATCAATCCCTCATTTTTAATGTGCAGGCATGTTAAGTTAAACTAGCTTGTTCAAGTAATGGATTTACTGATTAGTTCCTGTTTTGGTCCATAATTGTTCAATGATTTCTTCAATATTAGCTTAACCAAAAGAAGCTTAAATATAATTCTTAGCAATAAGCTTGTCAGATCTACCGACACACTCACCAGAGAATCACAGTTTAAGTTAATCAATAATGGCTTTATTAACAGTGTGGGAAGTGTATGTGTGCGCGCGCATGTGTGCGTTTTATTTATAGCTAATGCAAATGTTAAAAAATGTTACAGGCATTAATTATTAGCAGTTTCTTCACAGCACAAAGTAAGAACTGCATAAATGTACTTTAAGACACTTAAAGCCCAGGCATTCTTTGCAAAATGAGTAGCTAAAGAGACCCTTGGGCTGTCGTTTTTACTGCTTTTCAAACCTCTAATAGCACTTTTTCACCAAAGACACACCCCTTGAATCCTCAGAGAGATACAATAGCATAATTGTTCTTTTAGGTTTTAAGGCCCTGACATATCTGTCAACGAAAGAACAGTGAATAATAATACCAGAACTATTTTATGCAAATTCCACTTAGATGTTTCAGGATTTTTTGTGTGTGTAAGACTGATCTTGCCTCCTTGTTGACAGTTTTATTGTCACATTAGCATCATAAGAAAAAGTGGTAAAGTTTTCTCCTTTTGTTAAATAATACCCATTTTTTAAAAAAATTCTTTGGATAAAGTTTAAAAAACAAATAAAAAAGCAATGAGACGGAAACATCAATTTGGTAGAATGTTATCAGAGGATAAAACTATTGTCACCTGCTTGGAACCTTTTAAAAACAACTATTTCTAAACACAGTTCTAAAACATCTCATTACAATCTGGGTGACAGAAATATCCAAAGCAGCTTGTATATTTACATCTATGTTTATATTTTACACTCTTGTGTAAAAAGTGATGCCAGTCAGGACATAAACTTGTAGCCAGTAGCATATTCAGGATATGAAATAGCTTTGAAAGATAATCCTTTCTAAATCCAGAATTTAGAAACCTGAAAATAGTATTTCCTCTTTTGTCCATTTTTCTCTGGAATTTTAAAAGAGGAATGCTTCAGAAAGACAGTTATCAATGAATAGCAGGAGTGAAACACAACTATTCATCAGATTTCTCCTAAACAATGTGGTCATACTTGGCTCAAAACATAAAATGTGATTTAAAATATATATTTGTACATAAAATATTTGAGGAATTGGTACTTGGAGGGGGAAATGTACTGAAAGTTATAGTGTAAAGCTGAGAAGAGGGGTGGTTTTGAACTTCCCTTTCCCTTCACTGGATGGGAAAGAAGCGCGATGAACCAGTGTTGACTAGCGCTCACATTTGGAGTGCTAGTCAACATTAGTCACCACCATGCTTGTAATCGAATGCTTACCTTGGTTCAGTTGTGGGGCTGGTCCTCTTCAGCTGCAATGTCATGTGCAACTGTGCATGCATCAGTGCCATTGCCATGACACTGCTGATCCTCTGCCCAGTCACAGCTGCAACAGGAGGGTAGCCCTGTTGACCTCTTTGTGCTCCACAGGTGGTGCATAATTAGGGAACTTCTGGGAAGGCAGGGGCACTTGGAGGCTGTAGTAGAATTACTAGGGGCTGCAATGCGAATTGGCCCAAGGACAAGGCAAACTTAGCAGTGATCACAAGTCAAAGCAACACAGAGCAGAATTAAGCTGCATCTAGACATCACTTACTTATTCTGTTATATTTGGATATTCCAGAATAAAACATATCCAGACTTACTTTATTCTGAAATATCCAAATACAGTTAAATAAGTGACGTTCGGATGAAGCTTTAGTAATACACTCAAACCGAGGCCCTTTCTGCAATTATGTCGTTTAAGCTGTATTATTTGAAACTGATTAGCTAGATTTGGATCAACCACAGGCACAGGCATCTGCATTCAGTGAGCTTTAGAATGGCAAGTGCACATTAGAGGTGTGCATGGGGCCAATTTCCACATTCTATTCAATATTCAATGTGGAAGTATTTAGCTCCGGCCGAATACACCCCCCCTCCCCCCGAGATGTGGGGGTATTCGTATCTATGCATGGATATTCTACAAATCTGGATTAGCAACTAATCTGGATTAGTGAGCCCTTAGCACAGATCTGATTTGGATTAACACTGGTCTTAGCCCCATACAGACAGGCCACAACTGTACTTTCATATTACTTTGCACGAGCCTCTCCTATATTATTGGACAATTGTTACCACCAATTTCTGAGATATTTTCCCATTTCATGGGTATAAATCCTTAACAGACACCATGTTCTGTAGCTGCCAAACATGCAGATTTTTGCTACATTTTTATTCCCATTTTGCTTTGATTATCTATGCATCCTACTATTCATATAGTCCTAGTCTTTTTAAAAATGATTGCATAGCATTTTGAGAACCCTGAAAAACTACACAAAAATATAGGAAAATAATACAACATTCTATATATATTTCTTTTTTTAGTCAACCAAAATACCGCAATGTGGGAAAGAGGCTCTTTTCAGAACTTTCTCTTAATGTAAATTTTATCTGAAAGGTTCATGATTTCAGTTTTTCTTTCCCCCATCTCTCATATTTGCTCATGTGGCTGAATTTTTTTTTTAAAAAAGTATTTCTTTTGAGCTTAAATTAAGAAGGAATCTGAAAACAAAACTGGTTGCCTGTAAAGTCACTTTTCAACTCTGCAGCATTCACGAGAATATAGTAACAAACACAACCTTTTTGCTCCATCTTGTATGTAAATAAAACTATTTCATTTTTTTAAAAAAATTCCCCCTATTAACCTAGCAGTTTATTTTTCTTTTTAAAAAGAATTTACACTCCTCCTTCACTGAAGGGCCCCAGGGGTGGATAGCAATAATAATAAAATGTATAAATTGTATTTAAAATATAACCCCCCGTCCCACCCGCTCATCTACCCTCTCTGGCAGACAATGCTCAGAGGAAGTGCCAGGCACTGAAAACCATATAATGTAAGCACCTGGTAAACCCCCAAAAGGAGGCTGTTCTAGAGTCTGTTTGCATTTTTATGAAGAAAAACTGAGGACTTTGAGCCTTTTTGCACTTACCTTAGTGATGAATTTCCAGGAGACTCCAGCATGGTGCAACTGCACATCGCAGAGCTGTTTCTATACTAGAAGAAGCTCCATTAATGCCAGAGGTGTAGAGCAGTTAAAACTGCTCCACACCTATACAAGTGGCCAGGCTGGAATAGACCAGCATGTTTCATCTTCACCTCTTCCAGGTGGAAGAGATGCAGAGGGAGCACGTGAACAGCAGTGCAGGCGTGGTTACACGTTGTATCACCAGGTCAATTCTACACTTAGCTTCACATCCGCTGGATGGGAAAAGTGCATTCCCCACTAGTGTGCACTAGTGTATACACTTGTGATGGCCAGAGACTTATCTGGGTCCAGGCACATGACGGGGTGCCAGCAGTGCATGTCTGTGTGCCGCCATCTTCCACACAGTTCCCGGCATGACTGCAAGTGTGCCATTGTGTTTGGGGTTATCTGAGGTGCTAGCGCACTTGCACAGCAAGTGGTGCATGGTTTCATTGCTTCTGGTAAGGCAGGAAGCCTTTCTGGGTTGAAACCGCTTCCTGCGAGTGCAGATGCTTCTTACCAGAACCTATCCCAGTGTCTACTAAGAGGCCAAGTGTGGAGGCCAAGGTCACCACAGCCATGGTGCTGTGCATGCACCTTTCTACCTTTGTCATAGTAAAACAATCACCATATTAATTATGGCAAATTGTATTTAGCTGGTGCATAGTCAAACTCCGGCTAAGTTTTAAATGGTTTGGAAGTCCCTAAGTGCAGACAAAATATTCCAGACATTAATTGTCTATTGTTCCTCTTCAAGGTGCAAATAGGCCTTACATCTCCAATGGAACAGCCCAATGGAATGGCAGGATAAACAAATACAATCCTTCCTCCTGAATGGATACAGCTAGGTGCCTTTCTGCACTGGGCTTTATTCTGGATTATACCACAGAATATGAGAGTGCCATCCACATGCTGGTGCATACTATGGCAGCTCCAGAGCAGCATCTGCTATTGTCTGTACCAGTATGTAGATGGCATGTTCCTATTGGAGGACATAATCCAGAATAAGGTTTAGTGAAGAAAGGAGGAAGCAAAAGATGAAGTTGCCCATGTGTGAACTAAGCATTTGCACTGGCAACTGCAAGTACACATATCCCCTCCTCCACACGTTCAGACACCTACCTGTAGTGTGAATGGTGTCCAGACACCACCATCTTCTGTCTCTAGTGTTGTGACACTGTGTTTGATGAGTGCAGGGTCATGCAAGTAGTACCAATAAAATAACAATCTCTACAGATCCTGTATGGTTTTATATAGTGTTTGAAACTTACTTTTTTTTCATTTTAATTTTTTTATAGTACATGCTTCACAGAAGGTTCTTAAAAGGACTAATCAGTAGGGTATGAGAAGTGTGATATACCACCCAGTTCACCAAAGTCTGAGGAAATGGGTGAAATTTAAACAATTTGAAAATGTTGACAAAAACACAATAAGACCATGGAAGGGGAGTTGGGAAAGCTCTTTAAAAAAAAAAAAATCAAGATTGTCCAGTGTTTAGAGTACTAATGTTGCTCCAGCATGTCCTATCATGCAAACTACCTGGAGCTCCCAATGATATTTCTCCTCTACCCACCCCCAATGGGAGTGGAGAGCTCAGGATCATTCACCCACCCCACACCACCCCATTGTTCTAATTGTGAAAAAGAAGAGGAGGAGGAGGAGTTGGCTTTTCTACCATGCTTTTCTCACCCATTGAAGGTGACTCAAAGTGGCAGGCAAACCTTCTGTTCTTCTCCCCACAACAGACACCCTGTGAGGTAGGTGGGGCTGTGAAAGCTCAGAAGAGAGCTGTGACTAACCCAAGATCACCCAGCTGGCTTTGTGGAGGAGTGCGGAATCAAACTCACTGAGCATGAGATATGAGCCCCGCGCTCTAACCACACATGCTGGCTTTTCTGATGGACCACTTGGAATGTTCTGATGGGTGGGTTTCACATTTTGTTCCAACTCTGAGGAAAACTAGTATTCCATTCCACGCATGCCACTACTGCCTATGTATCCTTTGAAACACAGCATTTTAAAATGAGAAAATAGTAATCAGCATTCTCAAACCACTTTTTTTTTATCATTTGTTCCCCACTTTTTCCTAAATAAAATGAAAGAGTGTTTGATTTAAAATCTTTCTTCCTTAACATTGCCTTAAAACACACAGAGATCTGTCTCCTTATGGGTAAAGCTCGTCTTTCTGAACACACTTATCTCCCTACCGATTTAGTGTCTACAAATAGATGTCTACTTGCAAAACACACCTTTCTTTGAATCCAGCCCACTTTAACAAGCTCATTATCTTAAGCCGTTGCATGGGCAAAGGTTAGGCTTTCCTAAGCTGTATTAATCTCTTTCTCTAAACATTATAGGCTTAATTGGGTTAGATCAGAGCTGCACTGTTTTGAATAGAAGGGTGTGATTAATGTGAACGGAAGACAGCTGGATCAGTGAGTCTGATCCTAGAATGTACACAAACCTATTATCATGGTAACTGGGAAGCCGCTTGGAAAATCCAGCACTGATAAGCAACTTTCTCCTCTTTTCTCAAGAGGAAAAGATAAGTGTGGAGAAAAGTCTTGGGCTTAATTAGTTTCTAATCACAGGTGCAGAGATTGTGGGAGATCAGATGGGCAGGTAGGAAAGATACAGCGATAAGGCTGGACATCATTTTGCCATTTTGTTTGAGTGCCTCTGAAGACTGTTGAACAAGATTTTTATCCACATCAGATCAAAGTAAGGATGTGCATTAATATTCCTAACATTCATTATTCGTACGATATCCGTATATTAACATTTGTACAAATAGTTCAGACATTCATTTTTTAATGTGTTGGTTTTAAATTTTAATATTGTTTCTTTTGATATGCTGGTTTTAAAAGTTGTTACTCGCCCTGTTATTTATAAATAAATAAATAAATAAATAAATAAATAAATAAATAAATAAATAAATAAATAAATAAATAAATAAATAAATAAATAAATAAATAAATAAAGTGTCCCTGTTCCCTCCCACACCATTTTCCTTTTGTATTTTGTCTCTTTAGATTGTTAGCCTGAGGGCAGGGACCTGTCAAAGATTTTTATAATATTGAGACCTCTGTGTATAGGACAGGATAGAAATACAATAATTAATTAATTAATTAATAATTCAGTGTGCCATGACAGTGCCTTCTGCCATAGTGTCAGCTTCCAATGAAAACTATAAAGCATCATTCCACAGGGGGATGGACATCTACTGTACCTGTACTCTTGCACTTGTTGCTACTGCAGAGGTGCAATTGAAGCCAATGCATTCACCTTCACTCTCTCCCCCACACTATTTTTAAAGGGAATTATTTTATTTTACCTTATTAAAAGAGCTGCTTTTATTTCTCTTAAACATAAGGAAGACTTGATCTTTTTTTTAAAAAAATCACATTTAGTTAGCCTTCTCATGTTGACAGTAATACTAAGCCTTTGGCAAGCACAAAAGTAAAGTAAATACAAAAGATAACTCACCCTTGAAAATCATATGCAAATTATCTTTTCTGTTTGATTATTCAATGAAGAATATTGGAAAATGTAGAAAACTTTGACATCCAAACATTCACTTTGCTGACTCATGAAAGCACACTGCCTCCTGTTAGGGACTGTAAATTTTCAAACATGCTTCTTCAATAGCAGACTTAAATGCTTAGACACCTACTTTGTTCCACCCTTAAAGCTTTCATTAGATATTTTAATCTAGTTATTTTGTTTGTTTCTTTGATATCATCTGGTGTTTGCATTATGGGCCCACTTACAATGAACAGCTACTGTTATTTTGTATGTTCCTTTGAGATAATCTGCTGTTGTGTTATGGGCACACTCTGGCCCCGTCCCTATGCCAGCCGTTTGGCACACTTTGGATGCTGTTTGGGCACTCATGGGCCAGGCACGGGACCGGGAATGCACCTCCGGCAACCCCATGGCATTCCCAGCAACGCGGGACAGGTTCCCCATGAGAAGCTTGCCGAACCCTGGTACGGGGGAGCAGCGCCATCTCCTCTCCACCCTCTCCCCTCATTGGAAGCTGGATTGCCTTATCTCCCAATTTGCAAGGCGTGGGTGAGTAAGGAAGAGCTTGCTTTAGCTGAGTGTACTCAGCTGGGAAAGATCTGTCAAGCTAGCTGTCAAGCAAAGGAGCGAATCTGCCTGCAGGAGGCCTGGTGTGCTGTGCTGTGCATGTGCGCACAGGGTTTCCCTTCATTGGTCAGCCACCCACACCTGCACAGATGGCCTGGTGAAGCCAGGAGGGTGGCTGGCCAATGAGGGGCTGCGCCGCACACATGTGCACAGCACACCGGGCCTCCTGCAGGCAGAATCAACCTGGCAGCCTGCAGGTAAGGCCACGAATGTGCACATGCGACCCGGGGTGGGTTGGGGGTGTAGGATGCGGTCCCCCTGGCTCTTGGAGCCACGATCTCAGCTTCTGGGGTGAGTGGGACTGCAGGGAAACCACTCAACAGCCTCCCCATCCCTGGCTCCAAGGGAGCCAATGGGGGAGGCCAGGGGGAGGGTCTTCCGCCCACCAGAGGACGGATTGGAATGGGTGCTGGTGCATCCGCACAACACGCACTCCAATCCGTCTCTGCAATCCGTCTTCCCCACATGTGTGTGGACGCATGGGGTTCCCTCAGATCCGTCACAAATAGTGACGAATCTACCGGGAGGACGGAAATGCAGAAACACCCTAAGGCTGTGTTGGGTAAGAAACACATAGGGATGGATTTGATGTAGATTTTCTCAATATCCACACTTTCCAGCACACATCCATTTTTTAAAATTCATATGCTGCCTCCAGAGTGTACCTCCAACCACCCAAAGCATGTGGCACTTCCAGACTGTTGCTACAGTCCACAGCCTCACAAGGTTCATCCAGACAGCACTTATTATCTGGATAATCTGGAGTAAAGCACATCCAGACACATTTTATTCTAGATCATCCATGCTTTATTCTGGATTATCTAGGTAATGTGGATTAAGTAAGTGCTGCTTGGATGAAGTTTTTTTCCGGTTTTCTGGCAGTGTCAGAATAGAGCCTTCTGATTGGCCCATGCCAATGGTCCACCCCTAGGAGAATTTTCCCACCACTGTGCTGCTGAGGTGATGTGCCCCTTTTGTGAAATGGGCCTTTTCCTTTCTCCCATGCCTCACCTACCATCTCTTTGTCATATATATTTAATCAAAACTTTGGATTTTTTTTCAAGAATGAAGGTTTTGAATTTAGTCATTACATCAGAAAGAAAGAAAGAAAGAAAGAAAGAAAGAAAGAAAGAAAGAAAGAAAGAAAGAAAGAAAGAAAGAAAGAAAGAAGACATGCTTGGTCGTGCCATGCTCTGCAGCAGCAACTGCCCCCCTCCCTTCTCCCTGCCGAGGGGAGGGGATTTCTCCCCTGTGAGCCCACATTCAGAATGGAGCCTCGGTGCTCATTTTAAAAATCTGGATTTAAAAAAAACAGAGTTTTTGGTCCAGACGGAACATGGCCTCAAAGTGCACAACATTTCATAGTGCATGAGGAAGGACAGGCTTGTGGCATTTCACTGCTGTCTTCACTTACGACTCAACCCAGAGTTTGTGAATTTCTATATCTAGGGTGTTGAATAATATTTGTCATATTTCTTGGATAGCTTGGCATTTGATGTAATTGATTTAGCACTGTTTTTCTAAAGTCCAATAATAGTAAGAGCAGCAGCAAGGTTTCAAGGCGCCTGAACCTCAGGATGCGTGGCCTGTTTGTAATTAACTCAGGCTCCAAATTTGTGCCTAAATTAATCATGAGCTGACACTGTAACTAGTTCATAAAAATTAATTAACAATTCAATAAATGTAAATTAATTAAGGAGAAGATCTTACACACACATCATACATGTTTACTTTTTTGCCAACATTAGGGACAGGAATCTACAAATATGCCTATTCCATGAGTAGAAGTTTAGTTTCACAAATACTGATTGTTCCAACATATTTGATTGTCAGAATTTCACTGAGGATTGAATATGCCATGAATACTAGTGGAACCATTCATTGACCTCCTGTGTCTCCAGTTAACCATGCAGTTTATTAATTCTATTATGGCCACTGATATATAAATATAAATAAATGCCTTCAATATACCAATATTTTATCTTTCCCCCATTTATTTAAGGGCAAGTCCCACTGTACTTTATGGAATTTACTATCAATTGTTCGTGCTTTCCTGTAAGGCACAGGTTAGGGACGGTCCACCCACACCCTCTGTGCTGGAGAGTCTGAGAGTATCCTGGAGTGTTTCAATCCTCTGAAAGCTCCTGGTCAACTCCCAGAGAGGGAGGCACAGCTATGGAAAAGCACACCATGTCACAATCACCATAGCAATGGCATGGCACAAGATATTACTTTGGTGATTCAGGCAGTCCAGGATGGACAGTCCATACTTCAACAGCCCGGTAGGTAACCCAGAGATGATACTGGCGCTAGTGGCACAAAGGCTGACCATGGTCTGTGAACTTAACTTCAGAGGGATAGCACTGTAGATATGCCCTGAATCATGCTGTGTCAGAACATTGACCTACAAAGGTCACCACTGTCTATGTCAAAGATGGCTGATGTGGCATGGAGACCAACAATGTTGGTCATGAGAGGGTCATAAGAGATGTGCAGAGCGCAGAAAAGAGATTAAACTGTGATTTGCCATTAGTCTTTGATCTCTGTATAAGTGCAGCAAACAACCAAGCAAACCGTATCAGATAAAATAAAAGTTTGTCCCATTTTATGGTAACAGTAAATTACCTTTTTGATTCTTCTGCTGTTCTGGAGGACATAGATGGGCAGTAGCATTTTGGTGTTTCTGAAAAGGGTCTTCATCAAAGTTATGAAAGATTGAAGTTGGCAGAATCTGCATGGTCCATTTGGGCTATGCCACTGGTGGGCTGGGAGTGGAGTGTCTACTTGGCATTGCATGCCAACTCCCCTTTGGCATCTGGTGTCTACTTAACACTTGCACCTGACTTGCTCCCATGTGATAAGTACATGCGCAGGAGTGCTTTATCTGTGGAGCACTTAAGACTGCCTTACAAATACAGCGTGGGACAGGATTGGTCCTAGTACTGCTGTTGTATAGAGAAATGGTAGAGATAGGAAATGTCATTACACTGGTGAGGGACCAGGAAAAATATCAAGAAGATCCGATGTGCGACCTAATATTTTGAGTCTTCATCAAAATGGTATTTATTTGTTTGGCAATTTATATCGGACCCTATATACCTCACCGATTATAATAATACATTAAAAATATTCTTTAAAATATACCCCTCCTTTCCACCCTCCCTGGTAGGACCACACCCAGGGGAAGCTAAACATCAAAGGCCTGGGTGAACTGGTAAGTTTTAACCAGGCTTTGAAAACCATACAATGTAGGCACGTGGTGAACCTCCACAGGGAGACTATTCCAGAGTCTAGGGCCACCTTGTGTGTCCCTGTCCCTTCCACCTCTGAGAGAGGAGGAACTAGAAGAAGGCCCTCTCCATGAGATCTCAATACCTGGGCCAGTCTGTATGGAAGAAGGTGCTCCTTCAGATAACTGGGGGTCCGGTCATTTTGCACTTTATGTGTTAACATCAACACCTTGAAATGGGTTTGGTAGTAAATAGGCAACCAGTGCAGATTTTTCAGGACCAGCATGATAGTTGTCCGGCCAGAAATTTCCTATCATCAGTCAAGCTGCTGCATTCTACATTAGTTCCAGTTTCTAGGTTATTTTCAAGGGCAGAGTGTCAGTCACTGTAGCCAAGTTATCCCTTTCCAGGAAAGGCTGAAGCTGTTGAACCAGCTGGGGATGGAAGTAGGCAGTCCTGGCCTGTCGCTGCCATATGGGCCTTAAATGAAAGTGACAAATCCAGAAGCACTCCCAAATTGTGTACCTGTTCATTCTAGGGCAAAACAACGTCATTCAAAATCAGGTGCCTCTTAACTTCATAAACTAGAAACCCCTCGACGCATAGTACCTCAGTCTTGTCTGGATTCAGTTTCAATTTGTTCAGCCACATCCAGCCCATTGCTGCCTCCAGGGAGCAATCAAGCACTTGAACAAATAATGGCTTCAAGGTGCCATTAGAGCGATTTAGGGTTCTCTGTTGCTTAGGGTGCTGCGTCAGCTTTGAGGATGGGAGGCCAGCCACTGTCCAGCCAACAAGAGATGGTGCCATTGTTTCAGTGAAATGCCAGTAAGTTAGGAAGGTATAGATGCAATAGACAAATAATAAATTGAAACCATTTATAGATTAATGTGGAAGAAAAAAAAGCAGTGATCTGAAATTAAGTTTTTAGTGACATCCCTGAATAGATGAACAAAACAGACATCCCTGAATAGATGAACAAAGCAGAGACCAAGATTTAGCAAATAAGAAGTGAATATAAAAGAAACTGCCTCTAAAATAAAAGAGTAGAATTATATGGCTGAACTTCAGATGCTAATATATATATATTCTGAAATCCATCAAAAATTGCAAACAAACAAAATTCCTGCCATTGTGCTGGCTTCCATTTCAAAAAAGTTGTTAGTGTAATGCATTTTGATTTTATTATTGCTTCAGTCCAAAGTGGTGTTTTTCAAAGACCAAATCCACTTTTAAATATAATTTAGGAAGATAATCACAAAGATGTAAAGAAAAAGCACATAAAAACATCTCTGAAAGAGAAGGACGTAAAATCATAACAGTTATGCATATTTTTTTTTCTTCTTCCCTCTTGTCTTTTCATTCCTCCTTTTGCTTTTGAGGGCATAAAAAGAATATATATATATTCTGGCACAGTTATCATTCATGTTGATGTCAACAGCCCTACATAGACAGGTAAGAGGAAAATACCACCCCAGGGATTCTATTCATGATGCTCAGCAGGGACTTGTCTGTAATTACTGTGGCCTAGTTATTTCTCTAGGGGGAAAAAAAGTCCAGCACTAGATCCTTTTTTTCTTAATAGGTGAAGTTGAACCTAAAGCACTGTAATTTTAATCAAATCTTTCCCATCTGCGTGTTCGTCTCTGAGAATTTGAAGATTTAAGTGTATGTTGTAGGGTTTGTTGAATAGTCCCAGCAGGGGGAGAAGGGGCAGAGAGATGGTAATTATGTTATACTTAAAGGTATTTCAGTTGCCAAGGAAGTTTCTTTTCCTTTTCTCCAACCACCCCTCCCCAACATCTTATTTCCCCCCCCCTCCTCCTTCTCCACAATGAAGGTTAAGATGATGTCACAAATAGAAGGAAGTGCTGCAAACAGGGTAGAAAACCATATAAAACAGAGAGAAGGAGGCTGTTACGGAGTCTGGGTGCCAACACAAAAAATGTCTTTTGCATCTCCTTGCCTCTCATACTTCTAAAAGAAGTAGAACTACAAGACGGCTTTCTCCTATAGCGACAGGCTACCGCCAGATTTAGGGGAGACATAGCAAAGTTATGATGACGTTGTCACAGCTACGTGTGGCAGTCTCATCATAGTGCAGCCATAAAGGTGCTACATATCCCCATCTGGATGAAGCTTATTTTATTTGTGGTGAATCTGCTTTGGAACTAACAAAACTGCCTGAACAGTGTCTAAGATGGTAGGAGAGTGGTTTGATTACTTAAAGAGGAGATCTTTGACTGGTCTAAATGTTATAACAAAAAAGATATGTTTAACAAAACAAAACACTGTCATTGCCTCTATTTAAACTCTGGTGTTTGCAGAAAGGCAAAATAAAGGGTAACTCGGAAGAAAAATGGCATGTCACTTTACTGTTGTGTTCTTTCATTCTGAAAGTTTATCAAGATGAATTAAAATTGCAACTGGACATCTATTCCAGATGCTTATTTATCACGTACCTTATTCTATCTTCAGTCACGTCTGGGTCTTCTCCAGTGACTCTTGCTTTCACATGATGTGGCCAAAGTATTTCAGTTTGAAGATGGGTTTACACTTACCAGCCTAATATGCTATAACAATACCATACTAGGCTGGTAAGGACCCAGCATGGCATTAGCTAGAAAAGCTCCAGACCAGCAGCACTCGAAGTGCAAATGGGCAGGGCATACTTGATCACCAGGGCAACACTTAAGGAAACAGCCAGCACACACTTGGATGTTATCGTGGTGCACTGGACACTGTGCTTTACCATCATCCAATTCCCCCTGCCACTGTGGCTGCCTCCTTCCTGCTTTGCAGCTAACTTCCCAGATGACTTCTGCCCCCATGGTCATCTCCTTCCACCCCCTGTTGTGGTATGCCTCCCTGATGCCTCCTATGCCCCTGCTGTATTGCGCCACAGTAGCCACCTCCCACCATTGCCCAATATCTCCTCAATATTTTCTTCCCAGCTTGCATTTTACCAGGAGATTTATGAGAACTCAGGATGACAGGAGCAGAGAAGGCATGACCAGGCCAGAGGAGCCTACAAACAGCCGCTGTTCCCTGTCCATCCAAGAGACAGGAAAAAACTTAGAAGTATGACCATGGCCTATCAGATTCACCTGCTATGCTAGCCAATCTTGCATTACAGGTAACACTAAATTATTCCATCATTATACATACAGGAATCCCTTGTCAGAACCACCAAGCCCAAAATAGAAGTTCTGGTTTCAATTGTATATCAGTCTTTAGAGCAGCAGTTCTCAACCTTCCTAATGTCACAACCCCCCTTAATGGAGTTCCTCATGTTGTGGGGACCCCCAACCACGGTGGCGGAGCATCTGGGAGGTGGGAGGGAAGGGAAGCGGGAGGCTTGTCGCGACCCCTCTGAAAGGGTAATTCAACCCCCAAAGGGGTCCCGACCCCCAGGTTGAGAACCACTGCTTTAGAGTCCTTTAGAGTTCCATCTGTCATCTCCACTTCAATTTGAATTTCATTCATTTCTCTTTCAAATTTACTCAGGTGCTCCCCTTACTTTTTGCACAAAGTTTAGTTGAAATCCTGCTTACTGAAGGTAAAAGTCACTCCTTCCATTCTGTCCCAATTAAATAGGAACTTTCTCAACCTGAGTTCCTCTGTCAAGGAAAAATATTCTGCTAGAGACCTAGGACCATTCTGCACAGATCCTTAATATGGATTAAGGATCCATATAGTATACTTCTAGGTTTCATAGACCTTTGTTGCACAACTTCTGTGAGACACTATCACTAGAGATGTGCACGGATACTCAAAAATTTGAGAATCCAATTAAAATCGGTCAAATACTAACATTTGAATTTGAATCGGATTTTCAAAAATCCAAATTTGGTTGAATTTCGGATATTCAACTGAATAGATCCATTTATATCACATCCAAATATTGTGTTTATTTGTGTTTATAATGGGGGATGAAAACGGGATACATATGTGATGAAAACAGGATGCACACAAATTCAAAAATCGGATACAAATGTCGCTGATATTCGTATGTTCAGGCTCAAATCAGATTTTCAAAAGTATGGATTCGAATCAGATTTTTGAAAATCCAATTTTTTAAAATTTGAATCGAATCAAATATATTTGAATTGACTCAAATTCAAATGCAAAAAAATGCATTCATGCACACCCCTGTCACATGGAAGCATAGGAAATGTGGCTGCCATCCAAATCTTGAACACTGGCCCCATCCCAAACCTATCTGGGACTTGCCTTTCACCAGGATAAGTCTACTTCACCACAGCAATGACTATGTGCACTGGGCAACTGCTACAACAATCAGGCAACATAGCGCACAACTGCACACCTGCAGTCACCCTGTCCCAGCCCCCACACCTGCAGCCTTCACAAGAAAGTAGGTGCCAAGGCTGCATCCTAGTATAGCTATGGAAATTTTACTTCACCACAGCTATTGAACATGGGGGTGGCAGCACACACCGGGATCCTCTGTGCCAGAGCCTCCCCAGCCACCCCAAGAGATCAAGTGTGAAGAGGCCCATAGATCTGCACATCTGTGTACTACACTTCTAGACCTCATAGATCTGCATGCCCATTGGCCTGTTCTGCTTGTGTTAGGCAAAGTGTGATCTGTATCAAGGAAGCTTTAATCCAAATCAGTGGTAGACCAGTTAAATCAGCAGAAAGCGTGCCTTCCATGTTCAGGACTACCAGGAGATATCTTTCAGTGGCCTCTTACAGAGAGCCACTGAAGCACCCCTTGAGATCTAAGAACCTGTTTGTATCTGATGCCACCTTCACCTCCTTTAATTGTGATTTCCTGAAGGGTGCTTTGACTCAACAGGAATATTCATATTTTTAAAAGGCAGGGAGGGAAGGGAGGGGGAAGGAGAGGAAAAGGAAAAAGGAAAGGAAGGAAGGAAGGAAGGAAGGAAGGAAGGAAGGAAGGAAGGAAGGAAGGGAGGAAGGAAGGAAGGGAGGGAGGGTGTGGCCACTTGGAAATAGGGGTAGGATGTTTAAATTCTAATGCTAGTTAAAAAGATAAGTGCATGCAACATGAGGGCTGGTTGTGCTTGCAGATGGCCATTGGTGGATAGAACAAATGGTGGAAAAATTAAGTATTTACCCAACTGTACAATGGAGAAACAAAGAAGAGGTGCCAAAACATAAAGACTTCAGTGCTTATGTTTTGTTTTATTTTAATTTTTAAAATGAAGATGTTAACAATTTTTCACCATCTAATTTGACATGACAGTTACGATTCTGCTTTTCTGACACCCAAGTCACATAGCAACATCTTACCACTCCATAGCAACCTCCTGGCTTTTTATACAGAAATGATCTTGGATGTTAATCATTTGATAAAATATACTTTTAATTGAAAGGTAAACAAGAACAGAATATTCTGCATTTATGCATGCAGTTCAAAACAAACACCCACATATTTGTCACACACACACACACACACACGGAAAATGAATTTTAAAAATTATCTTGCTGAGTCTAAAACTTTTTTTGTACTTTTGACAAACAAGAACAATGAAATGTGTGATTATGGGGGATCAAGGGGTATGAAAACAGTACAACTTGAATGAGCAAGGTGTGAAGCTGGCAGTGTAGCTCAAAGCTCTGCCAAGTGCCAAATACGGTGAGGCTGACAGAATACCAAGATAAAAGCAACATATGTGTCCATTTCTCCTAGGAACATCGATCTGTGCAATTCCCTGTGCAAATCTGATGGCTCTCCTGGATCTCTTAGTGATTTCGATCCCTTTGGAAAGTCTAAGGAGTTTGAGTGTTATAGGTACTGCAATGATTCTGGTACTGTCTCCGGAGCTTTATGGTCAGCATTCTGGAAACCTACTTGTGGAAGTTCTTCATGGGTCAATCTTGTCTCCCGTGCTCTTTAATATCTACATGAAACCACTGTGAAAGAAGTCATCACTAAATATGGAATGAGGTATCATCAATATGTCGATGACGCCCAGCTCTGTCTCTCTGTGCCGTCTGAATCAGGAGAGGTGGTTGAAGTGCTTGGCAGGTGCCTGGAGGCAATATTAGACTGAACCTCAGACTGCTAGGCCAGTTTACTGAATTGGTTTGGTAATTCATGAACCAGCTCTATGAACCGCATATCATATTTCAAGCTTTCCCAATCACACTTGCAGCTTCCCCACTTTACCCTTTCACATCCTATGTGTGAGGCAGTCACACAATTTTTTAGAAGGCTTAATTATCTTTTCTTGGCAACCTAAGCCTTCAGGAATGGAAGACCATGGTCCTCCCTCCAGGTTAAGTATGGTTCAAACATGATTGACCATTCTTGCCCATGTGTCCACACACATGGTCCCCTGGCAGGACCAATAATCCTTCATTTCTGAAGGACGATGTTCAGGGACTATCCCATTAATTTCAATGGAAGAAGCTTATTGGCTAAGATAAAGGTAAGTGTATGTATATCAGCAGCAATCCCTTTTGGTGGCTGTTGTCTAGAGGTGGTTACCCCCTAAGAACAAAGTGTAGACCTCTCTATACCCCATAACTGCTTCCAGACAGTGAGATGCAATGAGGGATCTAAAAAGTTTGAACAGTTGCCTCTTGCTGTCCTTCTCCAGACTCGAGAAGCAGTTTTGGGCTTACTTCTGTGACTGCTGGACTGTTTTGATGGAATCTCACTTTGTGCTACTGGAAGGCAGTCAAGTGTCCACCCACTTCCTTTTCCTATTTTTTGTACATTTGGCTGGCTGCCAGGAGCACCAGGTGAGATTATAACAAAATGGGACAGTGGATATAGAATGTAATCATTGCTATTATGGGAAACCCGGTATTGTTGTGGGGTTTCCTGTAATAGTGATATTGGGCTCGTTCTCATCTAGGCAACTGGGGGAACCCAGATTTACTCCTGCATGGACCATCCACACTGCACAGAGCTGCTTGCATTCCAGAGAGGCTCCCCAGATGCCAATAGCTGTGGAGCACTCAAACATGCTCTACAACCATACTAGGAGTTGCTATTGTACATGCACCCTTCACACTGCTTCCATGATGCATCACCCATTGCCTTAGCAACAGTCCTGCACACACTGCTGTTGCTGCAATGAGGTATATCACTGCTAAATAGAGGGTTCACACTTACCTGGCACTTAGTTCAGTGCTGACTAACTCTGAGGCAATGGCCTTCATCCCTGATCTTCACTTCCCTGAGACGCTGTCCAAAGAAAGTGAAATGAGAAAAAGCTCATTATGGGGTTATTGCTTCACTAACCCAGGACTCTATTGGGAACGACATTCCCAATACAGCTTCAGGAAAATTACAGGTTTTGTGAATGGGTAGAGAATGGTATCTTATTCTTAGATATAAACCCCACTGTGCTCAAAGGGGCTGTTTGAAATCTGCGTATACCTAGAATTATACTCACGTGGCTCTCTGCCTTCCATTAGCTCTGCCTACTTATGGCTCCCCTTCCCCTTAGCTCCACCCCACCAGCCTCATCTGGCACAGGCCACCTTGCCAAATTTTCATTGACCAGTAAAAAGGCAACAATAAAGCAGAGAGATTGGTTCCACTTAGCTAGCTACAGTCCATCGTGCTGAAACACCCCCAACCTGGACGGTCACTCTTTATCTGTGAGTAGAAGTCCTCCTCCAATAAAATAAAATCTAAAGCATCTGTCTTTTTTCATTTACATGTCAAAACATAATTGGTTATGGTTTGGGTTTGTTGCCTTTATTACTTTAATAGCTGTACAGCCACTCATTGCCCAAGCTGATGGTTAATTTAATTTCTGTCAATACAATATTGGGACTGTCTGCATATCCAGGCCATGATTAACTGCTGGAGAGTCCATAACAGTAGTGTTATTATTACTGCATTTAACTACCTCTCGGGAGAAGACAAATTAAATTATGTTGAAAATGCTGTTGATTATCATTACGGACTTATTTGTAGAGTACAATTACTGATCTGTTGTAAAATAAATCAAATTTTTTATCATCCTGGTGTAAATTAAATATAATGTGGATGAGTGGAGAATGGTTGCTGAAAAGGTACAGGCAGTTTTGTATAAGTCAAGTGAGCGCTGAATTAAAATAATAATCATAGATGAACACGATATTATATTTTAATAACAAGCTCCTTCACAACCAAGCATGCCTCATATATTATGTGATTCCAACAATAAAAAAGCAAACTTGGGATGCTTTATGTTTTGTTGATTTAAACAAAAGGTTGAGGCCTTCAAATAAATTATTGGATACTGTTACCTCTGTACAAGCTCAAACTGTGGTTCAAGGAGCTAATTTAAGAGACAGCTTTAAAAATACAATTACGTTAATAGCTTACATGTGGCAGTCTTTTAGTGTTCCATTTTCATCCATGATATACATACCCCTGCCAGAATGCATTATTATCTTCTAATAGTCTTGCCTTTACTTCATCAGCAGCTGCAGAAAGAATAAAATTTTCCTGCTCTCTGTGAGGGTAAAGAAGCACCAAACATCAAAATTAATGTGCATTCAGATGATTGTAAAATACCTTTTGCAGCACAAAAATGGGATGATAGATTCTGGGGCGGCACAGTAGACATAAGGAAATGGCTTACTCTGGAATGTTCCTCACCCAGGGCCTGTTCGCACTACGGCCTCTAGTGCATGATTAGTGAACCTCTGGTGAAGAGCATACACACACGGAGTAGGCTGTTACAGCCTCCAAGAATGCCTGCCCTCACCAGAAGTTCACTAATTGTGCTCCACACATTAACCAACGTTAGCAAATCACTTACCTCAAGCATCAAGAAGCTTTCACTTCTCTGCTGCTTCTCCAGGGTCATTTGAGGTGCTATGTAGACGCACGGAGGAGGCATCTCCCAGAGGAGGACTGGGCCCTGGATCGAGTAAGGTAAGCATTTGGTCACAGGGGGAGGGAATGGCCAAAATTGACTAGCGCTCCAAATGCGAGTGCTAGTCAACATTGGTTAACCATGCTCCTTTCCCATCCAGCAGACAGGAAGGGAAGTGCAAAAATGCTCCCTGTCTATATCTCCCTTGATCCAACCATGTCTCGTTACCCATAGCTTTACAAACCATGCGTTCTTCATACCTGAAAATGAGGGTTTATGACTCTCCTCCACGAGATAGAATGGCAATTGTTTTGAGCCAATGGAGTGAAAATAACATTTTTCAGCTTCTTCAATATCCATGTGCGGTATGTCCCTTAAACTGTACCAACTTGCAGAAGGGAGTCCTGTCTACTGGCAAGTACAGAATGCCCATGTTTCTTTGAACACAAGATGTAGCCCTGCTGGGGGGGAAAAACCTGAACAGACATGGAGTTTCAATTCCCAGCTGCAGTGCTCATGTAGCTCAGAGGATAGGCATGAGTTTAGAGGATAGCTGGGATCGAACTGGCAACCTCTGCTTTTCAGCCGTGTTACAGCTCCTCCCATTTGGAAAGGAGCTTATATCAAATAGCATCTTCCATTTGATAGAATGATATTTCAACTAGCGGGGAGTTCCATCAAACCAAAAGAGTGTGTATGTGCAATCTCTGCAGACTTTTGTGTGTGATAGGGATGTGCTCAAATACTTGTAAAATTTGTTATTCATATGAATTCAGCCAAATCCAGACGTTCATGCACGAAATGAATGTTACGACATTTGTATATTAACATTTGTACGAATACAAATGTTTCCAGACATTTGTATGAATAGTTCGGAAATTTGTGAAACTGGGGAGATCGGTAAGCAGCTGCACCAGTCACATCTGCAATGGATCTGGAGTGCATTTGACATGGATCAAGACCGAATTAAAAGTGGATTCGGATCAGATTTGATGCTTTCAGAGCGGGTATCAGATATGTATCAGATACGTATGTGTTCATGACCGATATATATCAGATATTGTAAAGGCCGCATGCTAGCTATGCAGCCGATATCCAGAGGGCCTGGGGAACAATGGGGATCAGCAGAGCGAACTGCTGCCCAATGGGGGCAAACCGTTAGGCTGCCGATGCTGGAGTAGCAGCTCTAAAGAGCCACTACGATGGTCAGTCTGTGACCCCTGCACTTCTCAGTCCACCACATGTGTAATGGTGGACGATCAGCTGGGAGATGTTAAATGACCAGTCATCATACAGTGTGCAGGCAGAAAGACCAAGAGTTTAATTTTCCCGGGCTTAAATACAGCAGTGAGTGGAGGCGGGGAGGAAATGATGTAAAGCCACAATCCAGGGACGGGATAGGTCGAGCCACATCAGCTGACCAGGTCAGAAGTCCTTCTGATGTCACATCCTGTGGCAGGCAGGAAGAGTAGATGGAGGCCGTGTGCTTGCCGCTATTATGCCCTGAGGCTATTTCATTGAGTGGAAAGAACTCAGCACCCTAGTACTACAAGCTTATGAAGACAGGAAAATAGTTGCTCTTGAGGCTTGAGAAATGGAAGGCTGAAGCCAGGGGAAAACCTATGCAGCTTTTGCAGTTACTACAAGATAGGTACTGGATATGTACTGCATGGGATACATATGCATTCATTCATTCATTCATTCATTCATTCATTCATTCATTCATTCATTCATTCATTTGTATTTCTATCCCACCCTATACCCGAAAGTCTCAGGGCGGGTTACAATATTATATTAATCTTAGACAGGTCCCTGCCCTCAGGCTTACAATCTAAAGAGACAAGATACAAAAGGAAAATGGTGTGGGAGGGAACAGGGGTGCTCTGGCGGCAGCAGAGTCCTTGCAAAGGTAAAAACATTTATTTTATTTTCCTCCTCCATTCCCCACAGGCAAGATGGTTCCTTCATGGCCCATCTGGTGGCAGTTGGGAGGGAGGGGCCAATGCTGGGAGCTTGGTGGAAGGTGCTCACCCAGCTTCCTTCTCTCTTCCTCACCCAAGGATTTTTGTACGAATTTGTACAAATGCATTTCTATTGAATAAAATCCTACCACATTCAAAGGGGATCTATTCAAACAAATAAGAATTTTCTAACATTCGATTTGTTATGAATCAAATGTCAAAAAACTTATTCATGCACATGAACCAATATCTTGCAGCCTGAAAATGGCCATTGCCACTTAATTATATTTGAGAATTACGTTGCACTTTTCCAAGACATATGCTCACCAGCTCCTTTGAAAACTTTCATGAGATCTACTTAGTTCTTTGTCACAAATTTGAAGTGGCATACCATTCTTATTAGGAAGCTAAGATGTAAGGAGATGTTTCATTCTACTAAAACAAATGCAATTTACTTCCCTCGCACATATAAACACACACCACAAGTTAGCATCCCCTGTTGTGTCTGTGAGTGTCTGAATTGCTCATCATATAAATAAAGTAAAATATGAAGGAAAATGTATAGATGAGCAGCAGGCTGAGGTAAAATATTTGACCCCAAAGGACCCTGCTTCTGTAGAAGAGATTTTCCATAGGCCTGTGTTAGATTAGTTTGGATTTGGCTTGTCAATGGTAGGAGAGATGGCTAGTAAAGATGCTGGAGACCACAAGCCTTTTTGCCCTACAGCCGGAACAGCTGTAGTGCACTTAGTCTAGGACACTCTGGGACGCTTACCCCATTCACACGGAGGCAGGTAAGGAATGCATCTACCTGCATTCCTACCTGCCTATGTGCCGATGGGGAAAGTGTCCCAAAATTTCTTAGCCAGAATAGGGCAGGATGGAGGCAGAACGCCCCTCCCAGGCCTGGCCGTTATTGGGTCAGGGAAGACCCAGGGGTGGGCAGACCTGGCAGGGCCCTTCCCCGGGTTCCTGCACATGGTAGGGGACTTGATCAGGTCCCCTACAGCTGGCAGGACCCCTCCCCCGGGCACCCAGCCCCTGGCCTGGGGACGCATGGAGGCATGCACCTACCTCATGGCTGTCCAGGTATGAAGTGGCCCGGCTCAGCTGGCATCATAGTGTGTCTGCATACAGCACTAACTCTGATTGACCAGCCAGCAACTTCGTACCCAGACAGCCACGAGGTAGGTGCACGTGTGCGCGCGTCCCCAGGCCGGGGAGGGGGTACCTGGGGTGGTGGTCCTGGGGGGCATCTGCTGGGCTCAGCTGCCTAGATCTAGGTCACTGAGCCCCACAGAGGCCAAAGATCATCCCTGATGGGCCAGGCAATGTGCTTCGGGTGCGCCCGGTATACTGCCGGATCCCATATCGCCCGGTCTGTAGACAGCCACAGTTCGCTCTCTCCCTGCCCTGTAAAGGGGTGAGGGGAGGCCGAACTGGGTGTCCCCTGACTGCTTCAGTCCCCATGGGACTGCAGCAGCCGGGAGTGAGCCACCCTCCCCTCCCATGCAAACGATGCCTCACCTTGCTGGGCCAGGGATGCAATTTGCCATGGCCTGCACAGGTGCATACGCTCCCAGTAGATGGGACCAAGTGTGTGCACCTGTGCAGACCATGGCAGATCACACCCTGGGCCCGGCAAGGTGAATTACTTGCACGGGCTTGCCAGCTGTTGGGCCAATTTTGGCCAAATAGTGGCAGTGGGCTGGGTATCCCACAGCAGTCGGAGGGAGGCGTGCAAATGCTTCCTTCCCTGAACAGCTGTGGAACTGCCAGGGTCGGGACAGGACGCACTGGGGCAGGCATGGAGCACAGTTAAGTGCTGTACACCCAGAACACGTTGAGGGCACTCTGGGACAGGCTGCAGCGGTTCCAGATGGAACCACTGGCCCAGAGGAGTGAATGCTCTGTCCTAGGGTGTCCTCCACGCATTCCAAAAGGCCTAATGCAAAAAGACCTCATCTCTCTGTAAATTGGTGTTTCCCAGTCCAATTGTCAAGGTAACAGTCACTAAAGTTCACTCATGTAACCTAGTATGAAGTGGCAGGCAGGTTTCTTGGCAACTACACAGGAGGAGTCTGGTGCCCTTTCTACCACAGACACCTCGGCTAGTATCCTCATTGTTTGACTTCTCTCTTCTTGTGGTTTCATCTTCATTTGAAAAAAGAATTCTCATCTCCTATCCCATAATTAATTGTCCTACTTTTGCCTGCATCTTACAACAGCATCTGGGCCTAGCATTCCCTCAGATTTATAGTTCTGCGTATGTTTCGATGGGAGCACTGTACCACAGTTTGGAAAATGAAACAATTTTCTAACAACATTTGTATTTTGGTCTGCATACTGGTTTTATGAGTTGGCAATGTGTAAATCCACCTTCATAAGCCTACTAAATAACTTTTTCACCATTCCAAACTCCTCTTCCTTTCTCACTTGCTTGACTACAGTGCCCTACCTTTACCATTCAAAGTTTTGCACACTGCAGCCATATCTAGATGTAGAATGGAGCATGGATGGATCAGATTCCAATGCTTCAAAGAACCTAAGCCATTTCCAGACCCATCCCAGCCTAATGAGCATCCATTTGGGGGGCTGGAAACGATCCTCCAGATGCTTTGTCACTGCTGATGCTGCTATTGCTTTAAACACAGGTGATTCTGATAGGAACTGTCCACAGCCCTGCTGGTGCACTGATATACAGTAAGTGCAGGAAGCTGGGAAGATGTTCTCCATCCCACTCGATTTGAAAAAAATCATGTGACTCTCCTACCATGTACCATTTTCTTCCTGTATAACAGGATGCCATTCAGCACTGAAGCCATGAAGTCCAGACTCTATGCCCCAACTGGAGCCTTCCTATTCATAGCTACACTTGACTTGCAGGCAAACCATGTAGTTAAAAACAAAGGAGAACGTGCGGGGAACCCTGCTGGATCAGGCCACAGCCAATCTAGTCCAGCATCATGTTTCACACAGCGACCCACCAATTGCTTCTGGGAATACTCAAGCAGAGGATGGCAAGACATTTACCTGCTCTCAAATCCTTGCAAATGGCTTTTAGAGGCATCCTGTCTGTCTCTCCAACCTGGAGGAAGTACCTAGACATTCATTCTAGTAGCCAGTTTGTTCCATGTGGAAGTTTCACATGCTGACTTCCAATAAATGTTTTAAATTAGACTGATCAGGTCCAAACACACACAGTCAGACCTCTAATTTTAGTTTTTCCATCTCCTATTATAATTCATGTTCTAAAGTCAGAGAATACTGAATAACAGCAATGTTACACTAGAAAAGAGCAACAGCTATTTGACCACTATACCTAGCCAACCTGCAGACTCTTTCCTTGCATATTTTGATCCCAGCGAAATAAACTGCAAGTACTCTGCCAAAAAGGATTCTTATCAAAGACCTATGCAATGCAAAGGATTCAGAAATGCTCTTGGCACAGAAAACCTGGATCCTGTTTGTAAATGCACCCACAAAATTAAATTTCTCAACAAGCAAGCAAGAAAAAAAAACTACAGTAGGGCAGCACACAGGAGATCATTAGCAAGATGATGAGGACAGACTTCAAGCCACTACAGAGCATCTTTTTTTGTAAGAAATTAATTTGGTCGACTTGGTTGCCAAGAGATGGTTGGAGAGAAGCCAAGAGACTTATGGCAATAAATTAGCAAGAGATAACATAAATGGGAAGAACCAATATTGTTAGAAAGGTAGGCAGCTTCTGTGCGGTAGTTGGCAACCATATCGGCTGGTACTGAGGAATGCTAGATCCACACACTAGAATGTTCCCAGGAGACCTTGCCACCTGGGGAATACTTTAGCCCGCATGGCCCTTAATGTTGGAGCAGTCCCCGGCAAGAAAACTGCACTGGAGACTGCTCCAAGTCTCCATTTAAAGTACTCTCACAAGCGTTCCCAGCTCTAGGCCAGTCCAGAGGCGTTTTTGCACTACCCTTCCCATCCACTGGAGGGGAAAGGAGTGCAATGACCCAACGGTGACTAGCACTCACACTTAAGCACTAGTCAACTTTATCCACTCCCTCCAATCCTGGGACCCAGTCCTCCTCTGAGCACTGTCATTTCGGCAGCGGTGCCCACGACTTTGTGGGCATCAGTGCCATTGCCTTGATGATGCTGATGCTCTGCATGCAAGCAGTCGTGTCAACAATGAGGTCTACCAGCAGGACAGGCTCTGTATTTCAGACTATGCAGATGTGCAGACAGCACACCTCTGTATGCAAACATGCAAGGGGGAACACATTTCAGTGATGCACTAGGAAGCACCACCAAAGGTGGTACCAAAATCTGGCACACACCAAAATGGGTCCTCCAACACTGGCTCCTTTCCACTGGATGGAAAAGGGATGCGAGTAACCAACATTGACTAGTGCTCACAATTGGATTGCACTGTTCCACCCACTTCCACAATCAAATACTTACCTGATTCGAGCCCAGGGCCAGCCCTCCTCTGGGCACCACCATTTTGGCTACAATGCCCTCCATGATTGTGTATGCATCAGCAAAATCACCATAGTGATGTTGACAGTCTGCCCACACACAGTTGCATTTATGATTGTGCAAGGTGCAGTGCACCTATGCAGCACCTCAAATGACCCTAGAGTACCGGAAGAGTTGCGGATGGTCATGCCACTGGATGCTCCAGGTAAGTTCCTGGTAGAAGTTGGTTAAAGTGTGGAACACAATTTTGTGCTCCACACTTTATCAACAATTAGCAAACTTCTGGAGAGGTAGGGCATGCCTGGAGACTGTAGCAGCCTCGTCAAAGTGCAGATGGTCTTCACCAGGAGTTCACTAATTCTTCACTAGAGGCCATAGTGCAAATAGGCCTTTGGTAAGCAGAGGGCCTTTAGCCCATACTAGAGCTAGTCCGCACAGGATAGCTCAGCATAGGAACAGCCTTACACTGTTCATATTTTCCACAGTATTTTGATACCCCACTGAAACTGGATTCCCCCTGCCCCCCGGCTACTGGTTTTATTCTTTTTTAGGACTGCTACTTATCTTTTATTGTGTTTTTGTATTTTATTATCTGTTTTAACCTTGAGGCTATAGTTATCAGACAGCATGAAAACAGTGGAAATTTTAAAAGGAATCTGATTCTGACTTTATAAGAACGTATATGTACTTCAAGTAAGGGGCCAACTGTGAAATAATGGCAAGATGTACACTGGTCTCTCCTCCAAAACGCTAACTAAAACCCCATCAAGAATCACCATAAAGTAAAGTGATACAGTTGTAGCACTCTACTTACAGCAGCATGCTGTTTGCATGCCTGTCATTTGCTCCCAGAAGTGTGATTATCGCAGCTGGGGAACTTTGATTTCCCCAGCTGCAAGGTCACCTGCCAGGACTGTTCAAGCCCAGGAAAATTCCTGGGTTTGAAAAGGCAGGGCTCCCATCTGTGAAAAAAGCAGAGGACTGAGAAGATATACTCAAGAAGCATTGGCATGTCAGCAAAACAGCTGCTGGAAGTGACGGAGAGAGGAAGTGCATAGGCAGTACTTACTCCTGCTTGTTATTTACATGGATCCAGACAGTCATTACTGTGGGATAGTGGTCGGATGTATGTGGGTCTGTGCAGACCCACACCCTGCCATCACACTAATTCTACAGCAAAGGTGGGCAACTGAGCAGATCATCCATCCCGCTGCTGAGTTATCATGCTATAAGGCACCACGGAGGTCCCACCAAAGGATGCCAGCTAGCTACGTAGAAGATTGTATTACCCTTCTTTCCTGGTTAATGAGCCATTAATTTTTTCCAGTTTTAACTGATTCCCTTCCATGATAATGATCTTGTAATTCCTTTCATTTTTGCCAGGTTTACTAATATTTCCAAGGTAGTGGTATTATCTACAGCCAAACAGCAGAGTTTGATTACTGAAGACTTCTGGAACACTACTTCAAAGGTCTGATGTCCCACTGTTGAGCCTTCTTCTGCAGCTGGGGGGGGGGGGGGGGCTCCGATGTCCAGACTGCAGCAGACCCCCGTAGCTTCCTGCTCAGGGAGCTGTGAGACTTCCGTGTGTCATGCATGGTCACATGGGTTGAGGCCTGTGTCACTTGGGATGGGGCAGCCAATAGGAACTGAGCTGCAGTCTCAGCTCTCATTGGCTCTCTTCACCATCCTGTCTGGACTGGCAGGAAGCTTTGAATTTACTTAATTCTGTGCAGCAAATACCACTGCAAAGCATTGGCTACCATGTGTGATGACTTGATCTTGGCTGCACATTCCAAGAAGTCTGGACGCAGCCTCAGTGTTGCTTGTAATGCATGCTACAGCTGTTTCTAATCACTTTTGGTCTTGTGATTAGTTTCTCAGGTTCTTAGCTGGTAGTATCCGAGCTCTGTACTCCTCCATGAAGCCAGCTGGGTGACCTTCTTCTATTACTACTATTGCTACTAAAGCCACAGGATCCCTGTCCTCTTTGTCTGTATAGTAATCCTATTGTTCTTTAAATTGATTTCACTGTGTTTTTAGTCTGTTTTAACCTTTTTATACATATGCTAAGTCATTTGTTGGACATCTTGAAAACAAAACCTGAGATTTTGTCCAGTTTTACACTTACATAGGTCTTCCCTCATCAAAGTAGAGCATTGCTATCATAGCCAAGAACATGCACAGGGCATCATAAAGCAAATGTGCTCCTGCAGCCCAGCTGCTTTTGAAAGAACTGACTTCCCATTCTCCGATGGGCTTAACACGCAGGTTGTACAGCACGAAAGTTATTTAGTTATATGCATTATGTTCAGAGTGAGCTGAGTGCAAGTAATTTATGACTGTTGCACTTTAATGCATATTTAATAAAGCTGCCGACATTTATACTCCAAATCGACTGTGTCAATTTTGTTTGCTTTGGAAGCTTGGAGAAGTCCCATGGCAATGCTGACATTCCTAGGTAGAGATTTAAATTGTAAGACATTTCATTTGAGAGGAGAGACCTTTTAATATACTTGTAGCTTGATATAGCTAGGTGCAACCGACCAGAGTTGATGAACACCTTCAGAAAATGAAAGAGAAAAGATGTCTCCCCCCCCTCCCCACAGATGGTGCTTGCCTTCACTCTCAGACAAAAGGCAACCAAGTGATATCGGGGAACTTCTAAGAGCTAAAAATACCTACACGTAGCCCTTTTCTTGCATTTGGTTTGCATAAAACATAGAAAAGCATTACTGTGGAGTGGTGAAACTTGACCCTATTATTTCTAACAGACAAAGCAGGATCTGTGATCACTGTCATTCCCTTTGTGCCCTCTCCTTTTTCTAAAGAAAAGAGAAAGGACAGGTTATGTGCAGCTTTGACCTCCTGAGAACATTTCAGATTAGCTTGATCTGAGCAATACTTCACCTGGTTTCCATGATTATCCCAAGAATGGGACCTGAGAGTTTTTGGTCTAAGGCTTTATCCACACCAGGGCGGTTTGCAGCTCCAACATGGAGCAGCGTCACAAGAGTTTTCTGCTGTTTTTTTTTCCTCCTGTTTTTATTGAGACAGATGTCAGGAGGAGTAAAATCCAGCAATAAAGGGCTGCATCCCCATTACAACCTTATTTCGTTTTCAAACCGTTTTCAATTCTGGCAGACCCCACGTCAGTTTGACTTAACACGCTTTCTGCGTGTTAATTCGCCCCAAAGCATTGTAAATGTTAATCTTCATTTCCGGTTCGTGCACTTGAAACGTTTTACATTTTTTACTGTCAGGACCGTACGGTGTTAAGGGATGAGAATCCGTGTTTAGGGTTTCCCTCCCCCAATTGCTTGCTTCCAAAGATAGTGATTTCATTGAAAAAATCCACCCCTCAAAACACCCACTCTAAAAATCCACTCCTTAAAGCTACACTGTAGCGATCTAGCCACTTCACACCTTAAAACTATGTTGCAAATTTGTGCAATTCTGAAAGTTTTGAGCTTTAGAAAGGGAAAGGAAAGGAAAGCAGCTGGTTCTGTTTTAAAGGCTGTGGCTGTGAAGGGGGCTTGAGTTGCTGCTGCTGCTGTGTGCCCTGGGAAATGGGGAAAGGAGGGGAAAGAATTGCTGGCTGCCGGTGCCATTTTTCATCCATCCAGGCAAGCAGCAGCCACCCAGCCACCCAGCTAGGCTCCCTGAAGGGGTCCCTTATGGGTGGCGCATTCATGCCAGGAGAAAGAGGGCAGGGCAGCCCCAAAAAGAGGCTTTTAAAAAGTAGCCACTTGAGTCCCCCCTTGAGTCACGTATGCCACATATGATCCTCAGAATCCGGATTAAGCTGAAAGTAATGGGAACAGGCAAATTCGCGTTTGTATTTGGTTCTATTAATTTGGTTTAAGGAAGCTGGATTAAGCTTATAATAGGGATGCACCCAAGGTGTCTTGAGAATAGAGGTTTACCCAAAAGCTGCCCTGCTGAAGCACCAGGGAGCCTCGGGGGATGAAAGGGGGCAAAGGGATTTGTCGCCTTGGCCTCCCCTCCCCCAGATAATCTGTGGACTGTAAAACCTGGCTAAGGTAGGATCTGCAGGCACTTTATAGTGATCCAGAGTGAGATTGCAGGGTCAGCTTGGCCCTGTGTCTTTGAAGCTGGGTAGACGTGCTACCAGGATGCAGGGTACATATGGCTTGCATGCAACCAACAATAAGTGCTCACTAGAACTCTGTAAATAATGAGTGGGATTAAGTGCTCCCCAAGTACTTACCTCTCTGTTTCAATACCCATTTCACTGTCATGCCACTGCTGCTCAAGCAAGCCTAACTGATGCCTTGTTGGTGAGAACATAAGAGGAGCCCTGCTGGATTGGGCCACAGCCATATATACTGTGGCCCACCAATTGCTTCTGGGCATTTCGAGCAGAAGACAAAGGCAAAGCCTTCTCTCAGCTCCTTGCAAATTACATTGGAGGGGCATCCCTGCCTGTCGCTTTAGCCTGGGGGCAGTACCTAGGCATCCCCTCTAGTAGCCATCAGTATATCCGTCCTCCATGAATCTATCTATGTCTTTCTTAATAATGGTGGCTGCGGTGATGATGGCCCTTTTTAAATGTAGAAAGTGGCCCACAGGATCATTTCCTGGGTTTGAAGACCTCCAGACAGCAACAGCGAAGTTCTCCAGCCATGACTTTGGCCAGAGCAGGTGACAGCTGTAATTAGAGTATTATGAGTGCAGATAGTACTATTCCAGTTCAAGCCTTGCCATGATTCAGACCAGAGGTCATTGCAGAATCCTCCTGGCCCCACAGATCCTGATTATAGCAAGGTAAGTATAGAAAGGTCTTATGATGGAACCAAGCAACTAGTAGTGAAAAAGGTAAGAGAATTCTCCCATTCTGGCTTCTTGTGCCAGCCAGCTTCTTGCACAAGCTGTCTACAACCAGAGTTTTCCATGCCATTAACACAAATATGTTATAAAAGAAGTACGTTAGCTCTGTGTAGCCTGGATGAATATAGTATTAAGCATTGCTGGCCATCTCCAGATAATCAGTGGGGTGACACCATCTCAGCTATCATCTTATGAAAGTTATTAATCACCACAAACAGTCACTGTTCCCAAATCAGCTTTGAATCAGTGTTGTTTTAAATACAGAATATCACCTGAAGATCCATGGATCAAAATATTATAAACGTGTATTAAATATAATATGCTGTAGTGTTATAAAATATATTTTTATTTGCATGTAAAATTACATATTTTTAATATAACAGTGAATATTCTGAAAGATATATCTGTCATTATCAGTGTTTTGGATTAGTTGAACAGTGCTGTCTCTCTGGGCAAATCCAGACCTTCACCTTCCTGGGAAAGCATCCCAGGAAAGTGAAGATGACCAGGCCATCCTAAACTTAACCTTGTGCTTCACCAAGTGCTGGGCAAGTGCAGTCACCTCTATACTAGACAAGATGGCCTCGCCATGACAACAGTAGTGACGGACATGCACAGTGCCATTGCTGTGGCAACCGGGTGGTGCAATCACACCAGCTCCACCCCACTGCATGCACCTTTCATTCAGCAGACATGTGAATGGTTCATGCCAGCTTTTGCTAGCCAGTGGTTAATATAGCTGTGGAGCACATTTTTGTGGTCCACTGCTATCCCAAGTGGGGGACACACCAGCACATGGAAAGACACTTCCACGATGAAAGCATCCCGTATATGTACATGCATACCCATCTCTATCATTTGAAATCTCTTCCAATACCTGACAAGGTATATAACTTGCCAGGCAGGATATATTTTATCTGACAAGGTTTATTTTAAAGCTTCTGTTTGTTAGTATGGAATACAAGAGACGCTGCTCACTGCTGGTATGCTCTGCCTGCAAAGGATGGGATCCTTAGAGTCTCCAAGGTTAGGAAGGTTCATCTCTAACTCTTCGTAGCTTTTGGAGTCCACAGCAAAGCTCTTGTGAGCTTTGGTGCTAGTGAGGGGACTGATCTGGACAAGCACTGCCACATAGATGGCGCTGTTACAGACAACAATTTGCTGTTCTCCAAGCCAGCAGGCCTCACTGGTTCAGATCAAGCGAGGTAAGTATTTTTAAAAACCCTATAATTCTAATATGAAAAGCATGCAAATTGTCTAACACCCCCCAAAAAAACGCAATCATATGTGAAGAGCTGCTTGTGAAAATATTGTACAATATGAGCACATTGAAATTGAACACTGCATGCAGCTTGCAGAACCTTTCAGCAGCCACATGGGTCCAAACTGGAAGCCAATTTGCACTTGGCCTCTTAGTTTGCAATAGGCAAATGCATCTGCACATGAAGGAGGCCTAGAAATGCTGCCTGCCTGCCCAGATGTTCACACTAACCCTACCCAATCCCAACCAAAACCTTACCTATCCCATCTATTCAGTGACCATTCACACCATTTCCAGTGCAAGTGGTCATCTCAGGTCCCACACAAGTGTGCTTGCGCAGAGCATCATCGTCACCATAGCAACAGCAGCACATGTGCAGTTGTGCAGTGTGCCGCAATCAAAATGGCAGTGCCCTGCCAGGAATCAGACACACGACTGGATGGAGGTAAGTGTCTGGGCATGCGGGGATTAGGCTACCATGTACTAGCATTCTCTAGTGTGAATGCTAGTACACGTTAGTCTGTTATGCACTCTTCCATCCAGCGGACAGGAAGGCAAGTGCAGAAATGCCCCGGAATACACAGAGCTCTGAGGCAGGGTGGAGCTTCACAACAGACCAAAATGCAGTTTGCTAAGATCACAGCCTCAGCCTATCCTCACAACTATGCAAAAACATTTCATGGAGCAATTGTCTTTGAAGCAGGAACTATGAAGTATGAATGAGACAAATGACACCTAATTTCCAAGCAACACTCCTCAGTTCTTTTTTCCTGCATATTCACCCTGATTTAGTTTGAGGACTTCTACATGTGTATTTATGCACAGACATGAAACTCTGCATGGTTCACAGCCTAGCCCAGCTAACAGCACTGAGGGTACATAAACCAGGTCAGGAAAATAGCAATAGTAGCAACAGTCTGTTATTTAGAAGAGGGATGAATTTAGATCCTGCCATTCCTTCCTCTCCTCTCTCCTTCAATACCGAACTGGTGCTGTTGCTTATTATCTGGCCTTGGGTGCATACAGTATATTTGTAACTTGTATAAGAGTAAAAGGACCAAGCGAGCCAGAAACACCATTCATGTATGCATCTCTCTATATAGACTCTTTTCTTCCCTGTCTCAATTTATTTTCAAACTCAGGGTGGCCATTTATTATGTTTTATGCTATGGGCTTTTAAAAAAATGCTTCTTTGACATAAACTTTTCAAGCATTCTAAAACCAGCCTCTACCTTGCTGGAGGCAAAAAATTTCATCTAAATATTATTGAATTCCAGCACAACATTAGCATGCAGAGATATTTACAATAACAGAGCCATTACAACTCAATCAAAAGCTGATTTCAGCCAGAATTATGCAGAATTAAATCTTGCCGGATTCAAATTATTAAAAATCAGAGACTCAATAAACTGTGGTCTAGGAGCCCCATTTATCAAGGGAGTGAAGAAGTGCTTCTGCCATTATGGTGACTTTTTCATATATATTCTGCAAGAATTTGCATGTATTTTAAAAGAACTGAGTTTAATTCCTGTGGAATTCAGGTAACTGTGCTGTATTTATAAGGCAATACCACTCTATTCTGAATTAGTTATTTATGTTTTACTGTTTACAGTTTGGAAAAAAAGACTTCTTTTAATCTCTTGTTTGAGGTTTTACCAGATACTCAAAAACAGGAGGTGTTTTTGTACTGAATTTAATGAAAGCTGAAGTGATGTGACAATATTAGCAAGAGAAAAAATGCAAATCAGTATTAAAAAGGACATCACTGTAAATGTAATGCACTGAAAATAGTGTATGATCCCATTGTTTCTTTACTAGGGACAGACCTGGATTCCGCCTCCTTCTTATTTATCTTTTCCTTTATAAATCATAAGCCTCTTTGAGACCATTTCTGTTCAATGTAGGATGGTTAGAAATAGTATGAGTGAAGTTAAAGGCTGTGGTCACACTTAAGGTTTAATCCAGCTTCAGTCCACTTTTAGAGTGAGAGAATACATCAGCAAAGTGACAAGCTGCTTTCGTTCAGTTTTAAATAACTCAGAAAATTCACTTTTGGGATAGATAATGTGGAAAGAAAAGTACTGGTCACACTCTGAAGGTAGACTGAAACTGGATTAGACCTTAGGTGTGGCCACAGCCAAAGAGCAATTCCACACTTTCTTCCACATGCCGGTGCATTCTAAGGGAGACCCTGGGAAGTTCTGGTGATCCTAACTGAGTTATGCTTTGAGGGGCTCATAGTGGCACAGGATAATTTCCATGAAGACAAACAAAAATCTCCCATTACAAGTCTCTGGTATTATCCTTGGGGGAGTAGGAGCAAAGCCACTGCAATAAAGTGCACCCAACTCCTATTCCTGAAGCCTTTACATCAGGATACCATGGCCAACTACGTCAAAAGTCACTGATAGTTCAAGGTGAACAAACGGGGGTAGCGTCATTCTTGTCATTCTCCCTACAATAAGTCATCAGCCAAGGTTATGACCAGGCTTAAAACTGGACTGAAATGGTTTCAGATAATCAGCTTTCTTCAGGCATGCTGCCTCTCAAGCAACCATGGAAGAAGCATAATTTTGTTTTCTTTTTCTGTGTTTATTTGTATTTTTGTATCTTCTTGTGCATCTATTTTGTAATGTATCATGTTGTATTGTGTATATTGTGCCATACTTTCTGTTTCTTCTCCTTGTAAATTATCTTGAAGAGTGTTTGGTATACAAATAGATCAGTGATGATGATGATCTCTCTTTGGTGAAGTCACATGCTATTTCTTGCAAGGAAGAGAAATCCACAAGTTCTTGGTGATGGCACCAATTGACTCAGAAAATCCACATTAAGGGCCTGTGCAGAAAGCACCATTATTGCCAAACTCAGCCCACATAAAACCTTAGCACAACCATCACCTATAGAGAAACTTAATTTTGGATCCACCACCCTATATCCTAAGGTTGTGTTCCTGTATAGTAAAACAAACAAACAAACAAACAAAAAACAGCTCAAATGCCCCTTAAAGTGTGGCCTTCAAATTCCTGTCCCATCTGTAATCTACCTTTTCTAGCCTAGAATGTTCATGAGAGGAGGGAAGAGCAGACTGCCATGTAGACAGCCCGTGGACCATCTCTAAACCATCTCTGAAGCACCACAGGCTTCATCCCCACTGCACAATTTAGTACAGCTTTAAATCTAGATTGCATTTAATCTGCATTGAGCTATGTTTTTTCATGGCCCCAGATTCAGATTCAGGGGGGAACCCCTCCCCCCTCTCTTTTGCAGCATGCGCTGACTTTATTAGGTGGGGATCAGACTCTCCACGCATAAAGCAAGGGGAGGGGAGGGGAGAGATAAACCTCCGACCACTGTCTCTTTAAAATCAGACTCTCCACACGTAAAGCTGCACGGGAATGCAAGGGGAAAGATAAAAAAGAGTCCCTCTTCTCTGTGATTGCCAGAATCTCCCTGCTATTACAATGTAATGTATCTCTTGTAACACTGCGACAGCAGATGCCAGTTCTGCTCTAGCCGCTACAGCCAGGAGAAAAAGGAGGGAAATAACGGGTGATTATTGCGTCAGGGGCAACTGAGGAGAATGCCCCTTCCTGTCCCCTGCCAAAAAAACAAACAAACAAACATGCATTCCCATTCACAAAACGCAAAGATTATTTCTAAATCCTGTTGCGAAACTTCTTTTTATCCAAATATAGATAGCACACATTTGGGGACCTTTACTCCTCAGAAACTATGGATTCCTCTCATCATTTGAGAATGCCCAGCTCTGAAAACAGATTCAATTTACTTAACAACTTCAATGTAATTGCAGCCACAGAGTGACTTTTTTTTTTTTTTGCTACATGCAATTGCAACTTAAGGTGATATAGGAAAAAATATTAACAGCAGGGAGGCAGCCTCTTCTCCAGGAGAATTTTCATACATGTAGTATAATGGGAGAAAAGATCCTGTTTTTCCCCCTCTCTCTTTCTAATACAGCAAACTGCAACTATTTCTGGAACTACATCTTTGGCCCCTTTTTCAGATCTCCAAGTAAATAGATAAATATATATGTATATATTCTGGCATTTATAGCCTACATTTCTGCTGAAGAGCTCAAGGTGGCAAATGTTGTTCTCCTTTCCTCTATTTTATCCTCATGACAACAAAAGGTCACCCAGTGAGCTTCTGTGACAAGATGGGGATTTGAACCATGCTTTCAGAGCTCCTACTCCTGCATTTTAGCAGCTATACTACACCGAGAATGGGTTAGGAGATAATGGGAAAGGGGCTTCTTTAAATGCCACACATCAGATTGGAGAGAAGAAAGGGAATCTGAGATTTTGTCCATTGGGCTATTCATAATGCCCTGGGAAACCTTGCTTGTTTTTTGTAGCAAGTATACAAACCAGTCACTATATGGGGAATTCATAGCAGCCAAGGCCATCCTTATAGAAGCTAAAATTAATGTACAAATGGATGGGGTGGGGTAGAAGAATTCATTCATAAATAATGAATAAATTAATTAAGATACAAACTCAGGTATAATTAAAGTTAATTGCAAGTATACATAGAGATCTAATTCAGATGTCCCCTATGGCAGTACAAGTCCCCAGTTAACGGCAGTACAAGACGTACATCATAGAATTGCCTTAACTGTCTAATGCATTTTGGGCCCATTATCTTAAAAAATAAAAAGCACAAAAGAGATGGGGGAGGGGGAAACATCCATTCAGGCTTCATCACAGAGGGAAATCATCAAAGGGAATCTTGAGGCAATAATGTTTATTTAAAATTAAAATAGATGTTCACTTTATTGCATCCTGAACCTATATGAGGCATCCCATAGTGTTTTGAGAAGTAATGTATTATACAGTGGCTATAACACAGACAGCTAGGAGAGGAAACAGGTGGATTACAGGTGGAAGGACCTCTTTGGAAATATCTCTTCTTTTACTAAAAAGAACATGGATTGATTAAAAGAATATTGATTTGTAGTATGATAATTAATGCCTTAGGAACAATAGATAGATAATTTTGAAGCATTTGTACCCCACCTTTTCCTAAAATTGATGCAGTAAACATCAACCTGTTTGTACTTCATGCTATGGGATGGTATTACACTACCATCCCACTGAAGTTAGGTTCAAGGATAGTAGCTGGCATTTGCACTGCGAGTGCTAACTCCACTCCCAGTTTACCTAAGGGCACTTGCTGTGTGGACAGTCTGTCCTGAAGTGTCCAAATAGCAGCAGCTATGGCAACTTCCACCACATGCCTGGTAGCTGCCATAGTGTTCATGATGTGGCACATGACTGCGCAACCACAGGTGCACCACCCAACCCCCCCATGCAGCATTTGCACCCGGAAGTGGGTGAAACTCTATGTGCGAGAGTGACCAGGAGTGTACTAGACACCACTGGTCAATCTGTGAAGAGGTTTTAACTTCTCCACGGCTGTGTAGGATCAGAGTATTCTGGGATGCTCCTGCACACTCTGGGATAGAGGCAGCAGCACAACATGCTGACAGGGTGCCCCAGAGCACCTCGATCTGTGCCACCAGTAGGAGTGCAAACAGGTCCCATGGTTAAGAACATAATAGAACATAAGAAGACCCCATCTGGTTCAATCACAATCCATCTAGTCCAGCATCTTGGCTCACACAGTGGCCTACCAATTGCTTCTGGGCATTTTCAGGAAGAAGGCAAGAAATATTCACCTGCTCTTGAATCTGCACAAATGGCTGTTAGAGGCATCTTGCCTGTTTTCTCCAACCAGCTGGCAGCACCTAGGCTTTGCATTAGCTGGTATACGAGACCAGCAAGCATATAGGAGGCCCTTTCTGCAAGTCAGTGGGCTCTAAGGGCTCTAATCTAGTATGCTTGCTGGCCCAACAGCTACCAACCTTGATGGCTTTGTAACTACCTCTGCTGAAGGAAGCAGTGTGACTCTAGAAGAAGACTATGAGCAGGGCTCTGCTTGTCTTCTGCCTGTAGCCTTCCATACACAACTGGCTGCCCATTGTGAGAACAAGTAGCAGGGTGAAAATTAGTTGAATCATTCACCCAACCCAACAGATCATCCTTGTGGGCTTATGCTGTGTGTGAACAAATGCCATACCTAACTATACATTTGGTTTCATCCACCAGGGTTCATATGTTCTTCCGTTTATAACTGGAGGATGAACAGGGAAAAGCGACATCTGCCAAATTTTGGGTGTCGTTAATAGCTATTTCACCCATCCAAAATGCTAATCTTGGCTCTAAAAGTGAAGCAAAACATTCAGTGTTGTCTAAATAGTGCCTGGAACTCAATGATCAAGAGTGGTAATTCTTGAAATTTATCTATTTTTGAGGACTTGCTGATACATCTGTCCGAGATCTTTTGTTAATTTTCCTTGGGAGTTAACCTAGGCCATTTCTCGATGTTCTTTTTTTTTTAATGCTTTGTATGATATATTACTTATTTTAATCAAATACATTTTTTTTCTAATTGTCACAGCCATAGCAAACTCACAGGGGATGGCCGACTTGTGTACATTTCTGACAGCGAAATCAGTAACAACAGCTGCTTTGTGCCAGCTACCTCATGTACCGTACCTCTCAAGTCTTGTCATTCACATCTCCCCTAATTACCAAACATCTGCTTTTCATTCCCATTAACACTCCACTACCAGCTTGTCTAGTTTAATATCAATGACTCCTGACCTCCCCCAAGGAAGACACTTTATGTCGAAATTTCCCCCAAATGGAGCCTGTTTCTCTACTTTAGAATTTGTGTGTTGCAAACAGGATCATTTCCCAAAATCTATGCCCTGCAGAACAAAATTAATGCATGCTAAAAGCTGGTGTTAGAGGCTGATTGAAGGAAAAAGAAGCATTCGCCTTACCATATCTAAGAAGGAGGAAAAAATTAAAAGCCTTTAAAAACATTAGTATTAAGTGTTACATATAAAACAGTGGGGCACATGACAGGTTAGAAAAAAGGCAGCCTACGGATAAGGGTGAATGTCTATCTGGCAAATATAGAACTATTATCTGAAACGATATCTGTCGACTTAAATAGAGACCATAATGGCAGGTCCCAACTGCATTTATTATTTTTTTTAATTATGGGTTATTATAACAGTGTTAATGTTCGCTGGTTAATATAGGATTCTAAAATTCAAAAGAATTATGGCTCTGTAACTTAAAGCCTTTTTCCATCCCTCCTCTTTTATTCCAGGTTGTGATCTCATAAAAAATTATTCCTGTTTAGAAATCAGACGGTGCTTTAAAAAATTAATAGCTCCTTTGTGATTTCAAGTTGCCTTTATACTATACTTTTACAAAGTGTGGAAGGTCTGACCTGAGACAACAATGGGCCTGTTCACATTAATATCATACCTGTCAGGCAAAGATCAAGGCTGGCTGGAGCCATCCACACATCAAGTGCTGGTAAAATCCCAAACTGGACCACCAGTGCTTGAAGTGAAAACAGGCAGGCCATATCATCCTGGTAACAGCTGCAGTATTTTAGCTGTCCACAGTTCATAAGGACCAGAAGGGGGTTGGTAAGCTCTGGGATAGTGGCGGTGTGGCAGCACCATGCAGATGCACTTACCCAGTCAGTGGACCTATGTTTCTTACAACTTTTCCACACTTGGTAAAAAGGCAAAGATGGGGGGAACTCCCAAATGGTGCACTCAAATGTCACAGAGCTGCTTCATTAGCAGAAGCAGCTCTGGGTATGCTGGAGTTCTTCCCCACATGTACAGAGGCAGAGCACTTGTAACTTTTCTACCTCTATCCCCTCTGCTGCCCTTCTAAAGAACTATGTAAGAACATAAGAGAAGCCTTGCTGGATCAGGCCACAGCCCATCTAGTCCAGCATCCTGTCGCACACAGTGGCCCACCAAATGCTCATGGGCATCTCAAGCAGAGACAAGGACAAACCTTCTCCTGCTCTCGAGTCCCAGCAGATGGCCTTAGAAGCACCCCAGTTCCTCCCCCCCCCCTCAGCCTGAAATATGGACCTAGGCATTCGTTCTAGTAGCCATTGATACATCTCTCATATGTAGTTTTCTTTGTTTGACTTAGGGGTGCTGAAATCTTGAAAATGCACCATGCACTCTCTCTGTGTTTTGAAATCGAAGTGAGGTTGGTCTTCCCTTTAAAAAAGGAAGAGCTTTTTTGTTTTGTTTTTTAAATCCTCTCCACTCCTTTCCATACCCCTCTTGGACAGGTCCAACTCTACAAGACCATTTCCACACTTGCAGGGTCTGGACTGGAGCAGTTCCCAGTTGGTGCAGTCCATCTGGCCCAGAAGAGAGGTCCAGGAGTAAGCTAAGCCTCACACTATACCATGTAAGTGCTAAAAAGTCTCCAGTCTACTCTGTGCCAGGCTAAGAGATGAAGAGCCACCAGCTAGGGAGGTGCATGGATATTTTTTTTGTTTCATATTTGATATGCAGTGAAGTGAATGTGAACAAAATTCACATTCATGCGAATAGAGCTACTTCAAATGTAGGATTTGAAAATGTATAAATCCATACAAATTTTGAATGTGATGAATATTCGTGCACATCCCTACTGTCTGCATTTCGCGGGGAAGATGCCATCTGTCTTGCTGGGCTAAGTTTGGCAGCAAAGCGGAAGTGCTATTGCTCTTCCAGTTCACACAACTGACGTCCCATCCAAGGCTCCACCAATCCCTGTGAGCAATTGGCCAGGCCCTGTCACTCATATATCACGTCTAGCGCACAAGGGCTTAACAGAACAGTCTTCAAACATAGTATCCCCACTTCCACGCTTGGATTTCAAGAATAATCTTCAGAAACTTGCATAAACTTCAGTGATGGCGCTATAGTGTTCCTTCCTTTGAGCAAGATGCAGATGCACCAAAAGCAGCTTGGGAACATCATAGACCTCTTCAAGCAGGTCTACAGCTAATCCTGGATAAGGACCTCTTGGGAAAGTCCTGGATCCAGAAAGCACTACATACAGATAAAGCATATCAGGGAGAATTGTATATCTGTTTCTTTAATGCATATCTGTTTTGTGTGTTTGACATGGCATATTGTTCATACCATATTGGGTTTTATATAGAAGTAAAATCATAGTTATACATAAGTATACACACTGTTCTTACAGGCACATTATCTCATATAGATGTGAAATGGTGTTGGTTGACAGGTCGCCTAGTATTGTATTGTGTTGTAATAAAATGAAATGAAAGGTTTTTCCTCACCTTCATTCAGAGCAGAACCTGGTGAAACACTGGGATGGACTGGGTGTCTGCATTTTCAACTTCCTGATCCATCCCAAACTTACCCATCATTTCATTACGGGCTGGGTGAGTGCCATCACTGTTGTGCTAGTGCTGATCACCTCACTGCAAAAATGGCTATGTGTGTTGGCTGTTGCCATGGTGATCAGGTGATGCAACGCACAGCTGTGTCTGTGGCACCCCACCCCATCCACTCTTCATCTGGAGGAGGTGTGAAGGGTGCATGCTGGGCTGTATTACCATGTTCCAGATGTTACTAGTACAGCTGTGGAGCACTTTTTTATTGTGCCTTAGCTATCCAGCCAGGGGGTGGTCCAGGACAGAAGTGGCTCCATGTGGTACAGATGTTCCATGTGGTGGAATCCCCGGGCTATCCCAGTAGGCCAAGTGCAAAAAAGCCCTTAGAATTTAATCGTATTTTAATAGTTTGTTCCGCTCTTTCCCCTAGTTCTATTTTCCTATTTTCCTGGTTTTAATTTTACTGTTTTCTAATATCTTTGTTATTTAACTTGCACACCGCCCTAGAAATACGGTGAAGAGCAGTAAATAAATAAATAATTAAACACACACACACACGCATACACACACACACACACACACACATACATACATACATACATACATCTGCATATTGGTGACACCTCACTCCAAAATGCTTGTTGCCTATTCCAACAGCTTTCCAAGGGTGTCATGCCCTGTCCTGTCAGCCCACCCTCCTCATCCTCCTCTGAGGATGAAGGAGGGGTGCCAGTTACCCAGCAAACTGAGCAGCAAACCGAGCACAGCAGCTTGGACATTTACGTGCCAGGGGCCAGATCTGGGGGCACAGTCAGGAAGCTCTAAGGCTGATGGCGAGCCACAGATACACCCTTACCCCAGTCTGCTCAGGCAAGAAAATCAGCAGGTGAGGAGATCTCATTGTCTTGCACACCAGAGTCAAAAAGGGCATGGGGCTGAGTTGCTTACTTACGCTCAACCCTTGCTGGCTTGAGTACTGCAAACAACAACCATCCACCTGTGCAACCCCCATCTGTGTATTGCCTATGAACACAGATTCCTGGACTTCGTTATTCAACCCTGCTGAACTTTTGGATTCCTCTGACCTTGGACTATGACATTGCTGTCTCTTGAGCCCCTATGGAATACCATGAGTGAGTGTGTGCATTTGCATCACTGACCCAGTTTGCCTGAGACATGACAATGGGCCTGCCATTTGCACCCCTCCCCTTGAACCTGGGTAGGGGACCCAGCCTAGTATAGTGTAGACCTCAACTATGAGGTCTAGAACTGACCCAAGATCAATGATACTAGACCACAGGGCTGTGTGGTTGGGGCATCCTTGTGCTCCTGATAACACAGGGAACCCATTTCAGTGGTGCTGTACCACCATTCAGCATCATGATTTATAGGTCCTCCCTGAATATGGTCAGACCAGAAGCTGCATTCCCAGCCTTTACAGTCTCCACTGCTCCCAAAGGTTCCTCAGAGGCCTGGGCCAGAATGGGCTGTCTGAATGCTAGGATGCTAAGAGAGAGCATTGGCTCAGGCAAAATAAGGATGGTTGGACAATGAAACAAAAGAACAAGTATGGAGAGGTTATCACCAAAAAAGAAAAAAAAGAAAAGCCATGTCAGCAAGCATTATCTTCTGAATGTAGTCCAGCCAAGATGAGAGGCAAGTCGTCTGGATGGGTTATATTTGTTTACTTTATCATACATTGTGACCTACCCTGGGATCTCCAAGCGAGGCTGGGATCCAAATGTTAAACAAACCAACATTTTTGCTCACTGCCAACCCCTCTAAGAAATATAGAAGAGGAAAGATGTAGGAAGGACATGATCTTTTAATCTCAGCAACAGAAGTATTTCAGACCTTGTATTTGTTCTCTTAAGGGGAAAAATTCCTTCCAAAAAACAAAAGATTGAGTAGTAATTACATAAATGTCTTCATTCTTGATGAAGACACAATGGAGGATAAGGAAATCAATAGTGTTGCTGCTGTAATTCTTGTTTTTATTATGAGCTGAAAGCAAACTTATTAAAATTGGATTCTGCTGCCTTCCTGCATGTGTGCATGTGCATTGTGGAAGAGTGTGTGTGTGTGTGTGTGTGTGTGTGAGAGAGAGAGAGAGAGAGAGAGAGAAATTAACATCTACTAAAGAGTAAAACCAACGAACAAGAAAGCTTTAAATGTTTAGAAATAATTTCCCCTCACCCTTTTTCTAAATAACTCTTCTGATACTGTGAAATCTCACTTTAGGAAATGGGTATTCGACAAGCAATTTCACATTCTTCCATACAACTTGAAAAAGCTGATAGAACCATAAAAATTCAGCTTCAGTAACTGCTCAGCAGATAGTGCAAATGCCTAAAGGTTTTTGACAAAATTGAAACCTGTGTATTAAATAAACTAAACACACCCCAAAGTCAAATCTTTCTACCTTATTTTCAACAAATTGGCTGTAATGGTTTTGCCTCACCACATCCATTTACAATACTTCTAGCACAGGAATGAGTAATATTGTTGATTTTTATGAAGAAGAAAAAAAAAGGTGGAAATGATTGCATTTAAAAATAATTAAGAGATGGGCCTGCATACCTTTGAATTAAATTAAAAGAAAAATATTTCTTTTTTGTGGAGATGATGGCATTCATATTCTGTTTTTGTGTGAAAAGTAGATTCCAAAAAGCTTTTAACTAATTTGTTCAATTTGTTTCAAAGCCAACATGAATAGGCTTGGTGCAAATTCAGATTCATTAAAACTTAATTAATATGCATCATTATGCAAATGAGGTTGCAGTTAATGAGTTCTTAAAAGAAGCTTTCTTTAATTAGTTCAGTTTTAATGGCATCATCATTTATCTGACTTGTTTTTAAAGCCACATGACACACAAAAAGTGACCATCCTAGACAATGTTGGTGCTTTTTGTTTCCTAATTGCATTTCATCTCTCCCTCTTTAATGCTGCAAACTTTGAGGTGGGGGGAAGTGTAATGTTTTGATGTTCAGTTCTGCTTACTGATATTTTCAGCTAGAACACACGGCTTCATTTGTTACAGACTTTAGGAGAGGGTTCTTTCACATTCCTGCCTGTGGCACACTTACTTAGGATTTTGCTGTACCCAAGAAGAGAAATTGCTGGAAGAAGGAGAAGAAGACCTGGTGTGACGGTTTCAAGGTACAGGCTGCAAACTGCTTTGCTTTCTGGTTTTGCAGGCTTCTTGCAAGCTGCAATAGCCAGCCTTTGGGCAAACAGCTTATTGCAAACCCTGGGTTTTGGGCTGCAAAAAGGGCGGGAAATCCTGTGCGGGCCCTGCTGCAATGATTGGTTGCAGCTGCTTTTTGGAGGGAAAAGCTGTCCGGGGATCTGAGTGCTGGAGGGGGCTAGTAGGAGGAGTTCCCACCAATCAGGCAAGGGGAACAGGCACCTCTAACAGGAGTTTCCAGCAGCATTTTATTGCAGCAGTTTTCCCCAGGAGGTGACAGCCAATCAGGGCCGCAGAATAAGGTATAAAGGAACTCAGATTACAGCAGACTGGGTCTTCGTGCTGGGACAAGAGCTGAAGGGAACAGAAGAAGAGCTGAATCCTGAGGGAGCTGGATCAGTAGCTGACCATTGGTCTTTTGGCTGAGTGATTTCTGAAGGAGGCAGTCGTGAGGATTGTGGCTCTGAGGGAGACTTCACTAGCAACTGACCAGGCTGGATGATCGGACAAGCAAGGACGGACTGGGCCTTGTGATCATCTAGGGCCACGTTCTGGTACACTGGCTTGGCTTGAGCTGTGGCAGAGCAAGCCAGAGGGGGAGGAACGTGGAGAGGTTTGTCTTTTAAAAAGGGAACTATTTTCCTTTAGAAGAAGGAGAGCTGATAGGCTGGGAAGCTGGTAACCTTAAGAGATTCATAGACTTAAACCAACAAATACCTGAACCTTATTATCTTTCTAGTATTGCTTGTGTATAATAATACACTTGTTTTAGTTTACTGTTGAAACGCTTGCTACCAGTGTTTTGTGTCCACACTGTAGTATTCACTTGGCCATTGCACAAACTCAGCATCCTAACAGGGCCAAGCTACTCCCAGAGAGGGCGGGCACTTACAGGATCGCTGGGCATCGTGACACCTGGGGTTTTTTACCCCTCTTTTCTCATCCTTAAGCGGACTCAAGGCAGCTAACAAAACTGTTCTTCTCCCCACTTGAAGATGCTTAGTGCATTCCAGTGTTCCTATCTCTCCACAACTTTACTTGCAATGCAAAACTGCCTGGATGGCAGTGATGTTCAAATCCTGGTGATGTCACATGATGTGTCACATGGGTGCACAATGCATCATGTGATGTGTCAGCACGCGTCACATCACACATCACATGCTCCTCCAGCTCCTCTTCAACCTGGACAAGTTGCAGAAGGAGATTATGAGAACTTAACCAGCTAGTGCACATGTGGAGCCCATTTTAGTGCTCCATGCTTGTACTGCATGTGGTAACTCCAAGATGCACTCATGTCTTGGAGTAACCAGCTCTGCACTACTAAAGTAAGTGCAAAAGGCCCCACAGTCTGAAAGTGAAGGGTAACATAAGATGGGACTATGAGAAAGAGGCACCTAGCCTACTTACGGTAACGTTCATGGCAGGAATCACACGGCACCTTTACTGTGTGAATGCACCAAAATGGCAGGCGCTTCACTGGGTGAGCTGGATGACTGTGGCATCCAAATGAACCCTCACTTCTGCTGCCATGCTGTCATAACCATCCCTTGGTGTGCTTGAATATCAGAGGAAGAGGAACAGCTCTGATATCTTTCCCTATTCCTACTACTCTTGCCAGCAACTTAGCCACAGCTGCATCCCCACCACTGCTCACGGAGACCTACCTGTCTGCATGGCAGCCTGCACAAGTCATTTCCTGTGGAGGGCATTTCCTGTGTTTCATAACACTCCACAATTGTCAGTATCACAGCTAATGCTATGGTGGCTGAGGGCTGTGAGTGGTATGCAAACAACACGAGTGCTTTATCTGAATGTACAGGAAGCAGAAAGCTGCACATGTAGTGTTCTTCCCCCTGCCATCTGCATCCTGCCTATGTTAGGGTTAAGAGCTATAACAGGAATAAAATATTGGTAAGGAGTGCACTCCACAGTGACTTGGCTTGTAAACCTTTACAGCAAGATTGCTGTTGTTGCTGGGTACCACTGACTCATAGGGTGTTTCTGCACTTGCCTTCCCATCTGCTGGACAGGAAGAGTGCATTAGAGACTAACATGTGCTAGTGTGCACAGTAGGGAATGCTAGTACACGTTAGCATAAGCCCCACATGTTCGGACACTCACCTGGGTCCAGTTGCACGTCCAATCCTCCTCAGAGCACCGCCATTTTGGTTGCAGTGCTCTGAATGTCTACACATGCACCAGTGCCATCGTTACAGTGATGATGATGCTTTGCGCACATGCAGTCACATCAGGGGTTATCTGTGCTTGGACAGAGAAAGTAAGGAATTGGCTGGGATTGGGGAGGATTGGGTTGCTTGTCGTGCAAGATTTCATGCACCACAGCTAGTATGCAATTAGTTAACATCTGGGCAGGCAGAAGGCGTTTGTGGGCTGTAAACGCCTCCTACAAGCGCAGATGCACCTGCCCAGAGGTTAACTTATTGCATACTAAGAGGCCAAGTGCAAACTGACCTATGGTGAACCCCTGGTTGCCTGCCTGGGCACCTCCATGGACAGCTCTATGCAGTTTTCTTGGCAGAGATACAGAAGTGGTTTTCCATTGCTTGTTTCTGGGGAGAAGCTAGCGGATCGAACCATGTATCTTCTGCTTTCCAGGCTGATTGCATTGACACTGTGTTAAACCCCCTCCTTCACAGCAATGCAGAAGGTGACAATTGTACTAAGCAATGAGAATACTCTGCAGCAGGGGAGCTTTAATTTGGATCTTTTATATACTGCCCAATTAAACATCCTCTGGGTGGTTTGCAAACTGAAAACAATAAAATACAAATACAGTCAACTATCAAGTAAACAATCAATACAAAAGCAGAACCAGAAGAGAACAGCATAAACCCTGCAAAAGCTGGGTCAAACCAATAAAAGCTGTAGGGATGTGCACGAAAGAGGAAGAAAATCAGAGGGAAGGAGTGGCTAAAAAGAAGGAAGAACGCAGAAAGACTGAGCAAAATAGTAAAGAGAAGAAAGATGTTATATTGGAAACAAAGTGAGACTTTAGACCGATTTTAAGAAGAAAAATAAGTAAAAATCCTATGTAATGGAGTAATTGAAAATAAGAGTAAGAATTTTGATGTACAAACATATAAATATTAAAGTACTTACTTTAATTGAATGAATGAGAGGAAATACACAGAGCGGTTCCATTAGGATGCAAGTAGAACTGTATATGAAGAGTATAAATACAGGAACCTGAGGAGGGACAGTGTGAGCACACAAATCTGCACGAAAATAATGTGCATTATCATATTTAATGTGGGATGAAAATGGGTCATGCACGGATAAAACATGCAATAAATTCAAATTTGCACAAATTTGCATTTTCAAATACAGATCAAAAAATATGAATTTTGACATTCGCATATCCGAATATGAATTGAATATGCAAATGTGCAGACCCGGATAATCTGAATCCGACTCTGAATCGGATTTTTGAAAATCCAGATTTTTGAAATCCTATTCAAATCAAATTTCTGAATATTTGGTTGGAATCAGATTCGAATGCAAAAAATGCATTTGTGCACATCTCTAAAAAGCTGCACTAAAACTCAACAAGGAGAGGGGGGACTTGTAATGCATTAAATTATAAGTCACAGGGGTACAGTGAGTATTTTTCAAAAACAAAACTTCACCTGAGGTGTCTAATGAGCCCCCAGTACAGAGTATTCCACATAATTTGGATGCCACCACCAAAAAGGCCTCTCCCTTCATCTAAAGCGACATCTGTGGGGATCATGGGATAAGAAATAAACACTGTCATAAAGAGCTGAAATAAATGAGTTGGGGAGAAAGTACCTGAGTACCACTTCTTCCTTCTCTTATTCTTACTCACCCCAAATATACGCGCTGATGGAGAAGATGTGAGTTGTCTGGAAGGTACTTTATTAGGTCCTCTGAAGAAATGCAGCTGATAGGTTGCAGTGGCAAGGTAACCTCTCTTTGATCCCCTTAAATCACATTTTGATCAGCTGGTGATCGAGTTGTTTTGGAAGATGCAAAACAGGCTTCAACTTGGAGGTCCTTTCTGCAGTGATCCTGATTCTCAGTTATATCCCGGAATAGGGCCTTGACATAGTCTTCACTAGCATGCGAATTATTATTCCAGAATATAATCTGAAATAAGGATCGGTTCAGAAAAGACCAGGATCTTATCTTTGCTTCACATGAGGCTGCTACTGACACCAACAACTAGAACACATGAAATTTATTTCATTCCAGTTACTATCAGTTCGATTGTTGTGACCCATCCTGGAAACTTCAGATGAAGGGTGAGATATACATGTATTTATTTATTTACATTTCTATCCTGCCCCATACCCAAAGGTCTCTGGGTGGGTAACAATGATTTAAACAACAGATTAAAAACAGGATGCAATGTAAATCAAGAAACAGATTAAAATAAGGTACAAATTAAAACAAGCTACACAATTAAAAACACCTTAAAAATTTAAGCCTTACACACAATAGTATATTAATAGTGACTATAATTGTAGCTGGAGGGGAGAATGAATCACTTCAGCCAAAGGCCAAGGGGAATAGGTGAATGAATGAATGAATGAATGAATGAATGAATGAATGAATGAATGAACCAAATTGCAGCTGTAGGACACACATGGGTGTCTCTTTTCTTAAAAAAAAATCAAAGGGATCATCATCTGTTCATTTTGCCCGATGCCTTTATCCTTGAAAATTTATATTCTTTTAAAGTATTCTGTTAGCTCTGGGGAAGCATGCCAGGGAAGTTAAGATCAGAGATGTGAATGCTGCCCTTGTCCCCAACCTGCTTTGAATTTACCCTATAGCAGGCTAAGAGCCAATGTTGCTGTCTGGCAGTGTCCACTGAATCAGGCTCCTTCTAATGGCACTGATCTCAGCCTACAATCTGGATCTCCTTGGAATCTGGATCAGTGGATTGGGCTAGAGGCCTTTTCACACGAAGGGTTTTAGAACGCATGGAGAGCATGCTGGGATGCAGCATTCGCTCTTGCGGGCAGCCGGATCCGTTCCAGCCCACCCCCAAGCGTTCCAATGCACTCTCCATGCGTTTGAGTTTCAGAGCACTAAAATGTGCTCTGAAACCATCTCCGCGCATTCCGCGCGTTCCGCGCTGTCTGAGAGGAAGCATTCACACGCTTTCCCTCTGTGACAGCTTGGCCCCTCCCTCGGGCTGCTCCCATTGGCTCCTATGGACCCAGTGTGGACAGCCCGGGTGCCTTCTTTCCCATTTTGCAGAAGGCAAATGAACCCATTTTCGCTAGTCTGCCACTAATCCTAATGGAAGCCTCTTGGTGTGATGACAACAGCTCATACACAATTAGCAAGGACTAAGCATAGTGTATTTTAAGGAATCCAAGTTCTTTCTAATGATTAAAGTTTGGTAGAATTTGAGTAATGGAAAGAAACCTTTCCATTATAAATTATAAATGCAAATAATGAAGCCCGAAAAGTGTAGGTGGAACTGGGGAGAAGGCATTTCATCCTGTGAATGAAAAGCCCAAGGGGAGAAGGCTAAATTCCCAATGGTTGCTAATAGTCCATACTAGAGTGAAAAGCAATTTTAATGACTAGACTGTTGTAGCATCTCGTATCAAATATGAGTTTTAAGTGGCAAATGTTTAATCTTGAAGAAAGTCACACTCTTGTCAGACCTTCATTTTGAATACGTATCCTACTAATTAGCTTCATTTTTAACGGGAGAAACCAAGTTCCCATCCACCCACCAGTTTGCCCCGCAGTTCAAAGCCTAGGTCAAACACATAAAATGTCATACAGTCGTCGCTTAATTGATGCTTCATTCCTCCTGAACACAGGACAAGAGGGAGCCATCAATTAAGGAGAGCACAGGATGGTGTTTTGATCCTGTCTCCAATTGCAGAAGAAAGAAGAAAACATCAATTAAACAACAGTTTTACTTGGTGTGTAACATATCTGACACACAATGCAATCTGTGGGGGTGGCAGGGTTCATTGCATATGGGCCTCCACCTTTATCATTTATGATTATGAGGCTAGATACTAGAAAGGCAGGTAGGCTTTAGACACAGATAGTCAGGAGAAGAAGAGCAGTGGATGATAAATTGTACAAAGAATTTCTATTTAAAATGTTAGTTATGTTCTAAACTTCAGTCAACTTTGAATACAGCGATCATCTAATAATAAGACAAAGAATGTCCCTGTTCCTTGTGCCAGAATTACTCATTCTCCACAAAAGGTTTATAAGCCTTTTTGCACTGCACTGTCACAGAGCTTTAGGGATGTGCATGAATATTTGCATTATTTATTATTCGTACAAATTTGGATGAATTCAGACATTTGGATTCGAATCAAACGTTGGCACATTTAAGGCTGGCATTTAAATTTGAATCAAATGCTTCAGAACCTTCGTATGAAGCTTTGTTACATTCGTGAACCTGGGAGGTAGGAAAGTGGCTGCTCCAGTCGCATCTGCAACAGATCAGAGTGGATTCAAAGTGGATTCAAAGTGGATTCAGGATGGATTTGATGCATTCCAAGCAGATATCTATGGGATACATCTGGGATTCATATGGGCTTAGTGTCTAACATTATATCTAATTCATATGGAACATTTGTATCAAATCAAATCCTACCACATTTGAAAGGATCTACTACAACAAATACAAATTTTCTTGCATTCGATTTGAATCAAATCAAATGCAGAAACAACTTTCATGAGCATCCCTACCAAACCCTACCCAAAACTGACCTGCTGTGTGGATAGTTGTCTGGATGGCAGCCATCTTTAAATACCAGGGCCAGAGCTGGTGCTAGCATGCATCCGCAATGCTGTCATTGGGGTAACCAATCAGGAAGATGTGTGGAAGGAGCCCCTGGAACCTTGCTGACTCTGGTGCCAGTGTAGGCTTCATGTGCATGTTGTGCTTGTAGTCCATGCATGGTAAGCTTCCACACATGAGCCATTTCTGGAAATGAAACAGCTCTGCATGCAGACTTCTTCCAGCAGTTACCATGCAGGAATTACCTGCCAAGTGTGTATTGACCCATGGAGACTGGCCATAGTAGGGGTCCTTCAAAGATGTCTAGAGACACAGACTATTTGCAATTTTTGAAAGGCAGTTGGCTTTTGCACATAGTAAAGAGCTCTTTTGACTGAAAAAGGAGAAAATTGGGCAGTGTACGCAACCCCTTCACTGTGGGACAAGCAAAGACCTTGTTTCATTTCATGATAAGGACTGGAAGTATAAGATGTGGGCTTCTCATTTGCCAGGCTACGCTATATTCTGAAATTGTCTTGACTTATGCTAGCTTGCTGAGAAACACTGTAAGGGGTAAGCAATAAATAGGAAAATAGGAAAGCACACATAAAACTGATGAGTACTTACCCTCTATTGCCTAGTGATGTTTCTACTTGGCCCTGCTTAGCATTTCAATCTATATAAAGTCAATGGGCCATATAACCTTCTTCTACATACACTAACCAATTAACATTATTCTTTAATAGGAAGAAGTTAGGGGATGTATTGTCTTAATCTTTTATTCACAGTAGCATTGTTTACTAAAACACAATAGTCATGCCTTCTTCAAAGACCAGGACTATTTTATGATGCGTGTAAACAGTAGAAAGAGGGGGGAGTTGAGACAAGACATTGTTGACAGTTCTTTTTTTCCAGGTAAATAGGGAAAACTGCAGAACGGCAATTGCACCTTTGCTTGGAAAATATGGTCATCACAGGGTACATTTCACCACCACAAATGGAAACACAGTGGCTGAAGACATGCTCACAGGTGTCTTTTTTTCAGAATCATCACCCCTGGGCCCAGAACTCAAAAACAAGACACGCTATTGCTCACAGCATGTTCCACAGCAAGGCTATATTACTCAGAGTCTCAGCAACACTTTCCCACAGCCCTCATCATCATTCAAGGTTTCTCCTGATGTACCATTAATGAGATAATTCCCACAAAGTTATTTGCTGCTACGTCAGTGCTGTAAGCAGAGGAAATACTGGATGCAAAAAGCATGTGGGCATGCAAGGCCTCATTTTAGGAAGAACGACAGACGGATGGGCTATGGCCCTTATACCCTTCTTTGGCAAGTAGAAACACAGCCTTTCTCAAAGCAGGAGACTTGAACATTTACTAGACCACTCTTCTCACAGCTGCATTCACGATGGCCAATACAAGAGCAGTATGCACTATATACTACTACTTCTCAGTCCATAGGGCACAAGCCAGGAAATGACCTAGAAAAGAATGGGAAATGCTACTATTTTGTAATGTATTTTCTATTTTTTTTAAACACAACTAGGCATATTGTGAAAGAGCTAGGAACTGGATAAATATTTTACAAAGAGGAAAAAAGGCCTTAGGATGTAATGTAAGGATAGCCAAAACAGGCATCATTTTCCAAACCAAACACAATTGCCCCATAGGCAAGCATGGGACTTATGCTCATGAAGGACATTTCAAGTTGGATCTTCTTCCACCAAAGTGTTCTGCCAAAGTGCCTGCTACCAGACAGTGTTTTGGGAAGTAGAAAAGCCCTGCCAATTCAGCCAGCCAAAGATAATCAGGGGCACACCTTTTCTGACTTCAGCAGTAGCCATGGCCTGATCTTTGAGTTCTTTTCAATTCCTTTGAAAGAGTTTGTGCCAACCTCCCTCATGCATCATTTAGATGGCTAAGCTTACAGCCAAGCTTGCTTACAGCTTTTGGGCACTCATTAAAGAGCTAGCTCTTTATGCATACATTCTCAGCAGAAAGGATTGTTATTTTCCTGGGCCCATCCAGTTTTTAATCTCCTTTAAATTGTTGGTTTTTGTGTCTGCATGGAGCTTTATCCTTGTCTTCAATCTTCTGCGGAGCACTCAGAGATTTTTTTTTTAATGAGAAGTGCCATATAAATGTTTTAAATAAATAAATCACAATAAATAAATCACAATAAATAAGCGGAGAGATAGGCACAATGCAGAGGACCTATTGTTTGCAGATAACCATCATACAAAAAAGGTAAAAATCGCACTATGCCTCCCTTCGCTAGGAGGCATTATTTATTTATTTGTTTATTTATATTTCTATCCTGCCCTATATCCAAAGGTCTCAGGGCAGGTAACAACTTTAAAAATCCAGCATATCAAAAGAAACCTAGAGCATCTGAAACCTTGTCTGAGGGTGAATGTTTGCCCAGAAAGTGGTCATTGCAGTGCTCCAGTGACAGCACCAGTGCACCTTGCATGCAGCTATCACTGGGGTAACCTGGCAAAACAGCATGTCATCACGCCTGCACCACCAGTCACATACTCCTCCTGCACATCTTCCAACCAGAAGATGTGTGGATGCAACATCCAGAGTCTTACTGGCTCTGCCATTTCACTTCTGCCACACGGTGAAATGCCTTGTCACACCAATGGCAGCAATGAACATGTACAGCACCATTGCCATAGCGACCAGTGATGCAGTGCGCAGCTGTGCATGTGCTGCCATGCTGCACACACTGTTCACCCGGAAGAGGTGCAAACAGAGCATGCTTGGCTATACCAGCCAGCAGCTAGTGTTGTAGAGCATGTTTTTGTGTTCTACAACTATACACCAGGGGTGTTTTAGCATGCGCAGAGCTGCTTCTGGTAGTGGCTCTGCACAGTGTGAATGTCCCATCTTGGAGCATCCATGGACTTTGCCTTTTTGCTAAGCACAAAAAGGCCCATAAAATCATAGAACTGGAAGGGATGTCCAAGGTCATGAAGTCCAACCCCCTACCCAAGTCAAAATTCCCTAGACCATTGTAGAGGCTATCTCTCATATATTGAAAGATAGCCATCATATATATATATGTGTGTATACACACACACACACACACACACACACACATGCATCATCTTCCTTTCTGTAGGTTGAACATAACTAGGCTTACTAAGTTGTCCCCATAGGACTTCGTTTCCAGTCCGTTCCCATTTTGGCAGCTCTTCTTTGAAATTGTTCCAGTTATTGAGTTTCCTTAAAAAAAAAAAAAGAATGGAGTGCCCAGAAGTGGACACAGTACTCCAAATGAGGCCTGACTGGGTGGGATAATGACCTCTCATGATCTAGAATTTATGCTCCCCTTAATACATCCCAGGATGGTATTCATCATATTCATGGCTGTGTCACAGTGCTGCCTCATGTCTAGCTTGTGCTGCAAACCTAGATCTTTTTCACAAACATAGATTTCCCCCCGTTCTGTACTTGTTCTCTTTATTTTTCTTATCTAGATGCAGGACTGTACATTGGGCCCTCCCTACTGTACATTTTGCCGATGTACGCACAGCAGATAGGTCTTAGCCTTGTTCTCTTCCAGTTTGGAGAGAGGAGGGCTCTGTGTGAACATCAGTGAACATCAGAAGTATTTTTGCAAAAATGTAATAATAAACAAAATGTTTGAGTTCCTTAAAATTGCCTCTTTGTTTCCCTCTGGGATACATTCTACACAGATCTGCTTTGATGGACCTAGTGATTTGGAAGAAAAGGATATGTGTGGTGTCGTCCATGCTGTTACTTAACTGAAGCGGAGGGTTGAACCACACACATTATAAGAACGTGGCAGATATTGTGCTTGCCAGCAAACACTCCATTGCTGAGAAGAGGGTTTATTTGTAAAAGGGAAAAGGAGTACATGAGCTGAAGGTTCATTTACAAGGCTGTCATGGAAACAGCATTTTAAAATAACCACAACTACATAAAATGATAATCATCAAGCCAAACAAACTAAATGCCAAAATACTTTGAAGCCTAAAAATAAGAACTAGGTTTAAATTACCCTAATTTCTATGGGATTTTTCACTACATTTCAGCAGGTAAATCACGTTTTGGGAGCACTCTCTTTGTTTTTCATTCTTGAAGAGCAGTGAAGTGGTTCACGAATGAGGCTTTTAAAAGACATTTGGCTGTAGCAAAATTGTAATAAAAATGCATAATATGTACTTAAGAAGGAAAGTAACACCTCTGCCACAAATTGGTTCTTTGAAATATTTAAATTAAAAAGCCTAAACCATACTATGCTTGAATAGAACAGAATTAAACAGCATGTTACAAAGATATGGGGGTTCTCCTCACATGGATACATTTAAAACTGGCAAAACTCAAACTTGAGGCGGGTGGAGAATCTTTATTAATGACTACATTATTGTGGTTCCCCCTCAACAACTCCAGATTTCCCTCCCTTTATTGTTGTCCAAGAGATCTGCCCCATTCCTTGCATTTAGAAAAATTGCTATGCACACACCGAAGCATATTTTCATTAGCTAGCCTTTGCACACCAGGAAAAAATTGTAGATAAAAATGCGCTCAAGAATAGGAAAGTGCATGAGTGATTTTTGTTTTTGTTTTTTTTGCATTTGAATTCAAATCGAATCAAATATCCTAACATTTGTTTCAATTTGAATGTTTAGAATCCAAATGCAACAAAATCCAATCCAAATCAAATACATTTGAATCTGTTTGTTGAACTGTTAGGGCCTTTCCGTAGGTGCCGCCGGAAAACGGATCTCAAAGATCCGTTTTCAGGCGAAACGTTTTAAAAAAGAATCTGACCCATAGAGGGTCAGATTTTCAGAGGTCCCGCGTGCACACTGCTGGGACTTGCAGGGCCACAGCGCACGCATGCACGATTGGTGCTGGCCCTGAATCGGGCCGAGGATGACAAGGTAAGGTGGAGGGCATGAGTGCGGGACTCTCAGCGGGGTGGGGGTGGGAGTAGGACTCGCCTTCCCCTGGTCAGAGAATGGCTAATCACTGCTTCTCTTGCCAGGGGGAAGGCAGGGAAGCTGGCCACTGGACTCGCCCACCTTTCAGAGAAGCAGAGCATGAGCTCTACCTCTCTGACAGCTGGGCATGCATCGGCAATCCGGCTTTTCCCCTGTCGGTGTGGAAGCGTTTACTTCCAAACCACTTTAAGGGGGAAAGCCAGATGTAAGCAACCGGTTTTGCGCGCCGACGTGCGGACATGGTGTCCTCAAAGGGACCCTAATTGGGTTCCCTGTGCAGATGCCACGTCCAAATCCTTCCTGCATCTGGCTCTAAATCCGTTTTTAGAGCCTGTGCGGAAAGGCCCTTAGATTCGAATCTGAAGATAGGAACGTCAACAACATTTGTATTTGAAGATACAAATGTTGACAACATTCGTATGTGTTATACATATCTGTATGCATTTCATACACACCCCGTTTTATGCTGTATGCATCCCGTTTTTGTCCTGTACTATCAGTGCAAATGTGTACAGATACTTATGAGAGTCGTACAGGTCATTCAAACGAATGTTTCGGAGCATTCAAAATGTGTTCAAATGTTTAAATTTTAATGTGTGGACATTCTATTTGAATTTGAATGTCCACATTCGATCGAAGTCGATCGAATTTCAAATGTTTAGAACATTTGTGCACATCCCTATTCGAGACCAGTGCAGCGTAGTTCTTAAACCAGTGGCAATCTGAACAGCAGAAGTTGCTAAACTAAGGGAAGGACAAGTTTGGCTCTGGATTAAAACACAGTTTGGAGACCCGTAAACTTTTGCTGGCTTGGCTGGATGGGTCACCACTATTCTCTGCAGACTGATTTCTTGGAAGTAAGCCCTATCAGATCCAAAGGAGAGTTACTGTATGCATTCCAGCCCGGGGCCCTTTGTGCACTTACTTGTTAATCTGGAGCAAGGAGCTGGTAAGTCCTGATCCATGGACACAATTGCTACGGAGGTTCCATGGTGCCCATGAAGGAAGAAGAGTCATTCAGGGCTGTTCGTAAGTTATGCTGCCAGTTGACAGTTTTGGGAGGAAGCATAGAAAATCAGCAACACAATAGCACAGCCTAAAATAAGCAGAAAGGACAAATGTTCATATTCAAACAAATATGCCAAGCAGTGGGTCTTCTTCCCATGTCAATCAACAGGTAACAGCAGATAACAGTATTGGGATTATAGCAGAGAGAGAATGAAAGGCATCCTTGGTAGAAAAGGGTGTGAGATGAACAGATGTTCCCATCAGTTCATTTTCCCACTGCCAATCACTCCCTGTTCATTTGAGATCTGACTGACATGTTACAGTTGCAACATCTACTGTTGAGACTTTGGGAGGATCTGATTAATGCTATAATGTCACCAAGGGAGGGCTCAAAGGGCATGGAGATCACATGATCCCAGAGCCACCCAGTTCATATCTTTCAGTGGTGTGGTAGATGCCTCTGAAGGCCATTTGCAGGGATTTGAGAGCAGGTGAAATTTTGCCCTTGTCTTCTGCTTGAGAGGCCCATAAGCAATTGGTAGGCCACAGCATGAGGCAGGATGCTGGACTAGATGGGCTATGGCCTGATCCAGCAGGGCTCCTCTTAGGTTCTTATGTTGTTAGAAGATGATGGAGGAAGAAAAAGCACTCTGATGACACTGTGTTCCTGGTCTCCTGTCCTGCTTCTCCTGCTACCATACAGATATACCTTTAGCATTTCCAGTAATCCAAAATGCATGCTCCTGTTTTTGAGAGCATAGAAAATGGTGCACTTCTTGTGTCTTTGAAAATAGTCCCTGGCTTTGCCATGACCACAGCCAGAAGCAGAGGGGGACAGTGGGTGGTGCCCACTTCCTACCTCAATGGCTGGAGCTCTTGCCCTTCTAGCAGCAAGGTTTGCCATTATAAACATACTGCCTTCAATTCTTCCAAAATAAAATTCTCTAACATTCTACCTCCATGTTCAAGGTAAGTATATGGCTTAAAAAGGATTTCAGGATACTTTGTTCCAGGCCTGAAACTCACAGGGTAAAATCTCTAGAGGGTCAAGTGGAACATGTATGGACGCCACAGCACATATTAGAAAAGTCTGCTGGATTTCCGCACCGCCGACGCCACCCCAGAGCCCCAGTACTGCAGCAGGCAGCTGCCAGTCACCGCATGTTTCCGGCGGTGTGGGGGGGAGGGCAGAAGGAGGCAGATAGTTCTGCTTCCACCCTCCCCAACATGGCAGCCATTGGTACATCTGTCCCTTCACCTGGCCATGTGCGGAAGCATCCTGCTTCCACACAGATCCAGGTGAAGGGACAGATTGAAGACCTCATTTTTGAGGTCTTCAATTTAATCCATTTTTTGGCGTCAAGACCTGTTTTAGAAAAGGATTTTGCCCCCCAAAATGCAGAAGTGGCCACCTAGAAGGGGTCTCCAAAAGGTATCCAGTGTTGAAGGAACAAAGGTAAGTGTTTTGTATGTGTCCTAAATGTCTTGTTAAACCCGTTTCCGCTGCCAATGCGGAAAAACCCTCAGATTTCATTTGCATCCAAATCTTTTGCCCATCTTCCCCCCCCCCCCGCTTGTAATATTTTACTGCCAGTTACTCATGTGCTCATTATGTTCTACTTTCTTGATCCTCTTCTTTGTGTGCTCTTCTTCCCACTGACCTTTCAAGACAGCAAACCATCTGTTTTCTGTTTCTATAAAGCAACTCTCTTTAAAATACAGTCTGTTACCTATCTAAATAAATAAGCCTAGAAACAATAAAACAGTAAAGGGCATTTAGAAATATCCATTCATTATCTGTACAAGTGACCGAAGAGAAGAGAATCTCATACAGAAATGTCAAGAGATGAGAGGCAATGAACAAATTTCAGCTTCACGTGTCATTCCTTGTATAACACTTTTCTGAACAGCACAGTTTTTTGCCATTTCACAACTGGTAAAATGTGGCTTCTGAAGGCTGAAGTCCTCCTGGAGGCTTGCAATAATAGGACTTAGCCTTTGCATTTCCAATACCTGGTAGGGCTGCTCATGCATGTGGAAAGACCTGCTGCGCCCATTAGACCCATATCGCCCCACCCATCAGATCCATAGCCCACTCCAGGGAAGACCAACCACTTTTGGAAGTGGTAATGCTAAGAATAAATGGGAAGGGGACAGAAAATGAGTCAGCAAGTATTATTTTCCTCTATAAATCTATGGTAGGTCCCCTTGAAAATATTATTATTTATATATTTGAATTTTTATCCCACCCAATACTCAAAGGTCTCAGGGCGGGTTACAGCATTAAAAACAAGTGAGCATATAAAATGAGCCCTAAAACCATAACAATGCCTGAATGTGGGGAGGAAAACCATTTCCTTATTTAGCCAAAGGCCAGGGCAAAGAGGTGCATCTTCACTGCTCTCCTGAATGCATAAAGTGGATGAAGCGATTTTTGCTGTTGCTGGCAGGGAAAGAGTACAATCCTTTCTGCACTGGGCCTTATTCCGGATTACAGACCTGGGGCCTATTCACACTTCAGCCATTAGAGCCATTAGTGAACTTCTGGTGAACAGCATCTGCACTTGGAGGAGGAGGCTACAGCCTCCAAGCATGCCCTGTCTTCCCAGAACTCCACTAATAGTTGATTAGGTGTGGAGAATGAAATTGTGTTCCACACTTAACCAACGTTAACTAAAAGCTTACCTGAAGCATCTGAGCAGCGGCCATTCACACCTCTTCTGGTGCTCTGGGGTCATCTTAGGTGCCATGCAAGTCCACCAGCACCACAGATGACCATAGACACGACTGTGCTGACACAGCCTCATTGATGCATGTGCAGTCAGAGAGGGTGCCACTGCCAAAATTGCAGTACCCAGAAGAGGACCGGCCCGTAAGTATTTGATTGCGGGGGTGGGGACTGGGGGGTGATGACTAAAGTTAACTAGCCCCTGTTGTGTGCAGGGCCCTATTCCAGGATATAATCCGCAATATAGCCCAGTGCAGAAAGGGTAAAATATTACAAAATATGGAGAACTGTGGGTTGCAAAGGACAGCTGTGTTCTAGTCCAGCTATTCATGTCAGTAATGCCAATTATATTAGTTTGCATCAATATCAGAGCTGTACAAGTTTCTCTTGCTTTCTTGGGAGGGGGAGAAGTAGTCAAAAATTCCCACTCACACATCTGCGCACATCTCTTTTATCTTAAATAGTTTGTCTGTTCCATTCAGTGCCTTTATGATGCTCCCCTGCAAGGTTTTGCTTTGAATTCTTCCGTAAGTCTCAGTTTAGCCTCTTGGAACCTGTGGTTATTAGCACATTACCAAGGGAAGTCCTCATCTGAAATGAGAACCACCTCTATGGGCTATAAATCAAACATAATTAGCCTCTTCACTCAAGTTCTAGCAAAACATACCAGGGACTCCCCATGCTAAGAGGGGGAAAAAACAAGTTTTGCAGCTTTGCCTGCCATAACGGGGCGGGGGGGGGGGAGGAGGGAGAGAAGAGATATATTGCAATCGCACATAATCATGTAGTATGAAACATAAAACTAAGGTACATTTTTATCTCTCTCACATGGAACAAAGGATCATGGCCATCTCAAGATTAGATTAGAACTGGTGGCCCTTCTTCAGCAGCTTCAGTGCTCCTGGTTCTCAGACATGCTGTTTTAATGTTCTGCAATGACCCCCTGCGTCCCTCATACCATTAATGTGGAAACTCAATCAAATGCAACATTGAATTGGCCTAGGGTGCTTCCAGATATCACTCTGAACTGAAGTGCTTCTGGAAGGAAAACAGTTCACCACCACATCCTCAAATACTCCACATTTTTGACATCACAGCCCAATTCAAAGTACTAACCTTAACTTATAAGGCCCAAAATGACTTGGTCCCCAAATATCTAAAGAAATGCCTTCTTCTATATTGACCTGCCCTTGCTTTAAGACCTATAAGGAAGGCCCTCCTGATTGTACCACCACCCTCAGTAGCAACATTTGGGGTGGGTACCCAGGATAGGGCCTTTTCAGTGGTGGCTCCCAGATTGTGGAATAGTCTCCCTCTTGAGGTACATCAGGCATCTTCACTTTATGCATTCCGGAGAGCGGTAAAGACACATCTTTTTGCCCTGGCCTTTGGCTAAACAAGGAAATGGTTTCACATTCAGGCACTGTTATGGTTTTAATGTTCATTTTATATGTTCATTGATTTTTAATATTGTAATCTGACCTGAGACCTTTCGGTATAGGGCAAGATAAAAATTGAATGAATGAATGAATGAATGAATGAATGAATGAATGAATGAATGAATGAATGAATGAATGAATGAGAATTCGTCCATTCATGTATTCAGCCTTTCTCTGTGTGCTCAGCTTTCATAGGTCCATACATTCTCGGGTGAAGATTGTGTTCTCATGCAGTTCCCCCAAACACATGGGAATATGTGGAGTAATGGAAAACTCTACAGCAAGTGTCCTTAAAAGTACACCTGCGCAGATCTCCAGGCAGCGCAAGAAGTACCCCGGGCCTGGCAAGGTGGGGTGACTGTGCGGGCCTGCCAGATGTTGGGCTGATTTTGGCCCAATAGCAGCAGTGGGGAGTGGGGACTGCAGCTGTCTGGGAGGAAAAGTGTAAATACTCTCCTTCCCATACAGCTGTGGGACGGCCAGGAATGCCCTGGGCAAAGTGTAGGCCATGATATTGTGCTCTACACCCAGAATGAGAGTAGGGCAGTTATGGGATGGGATGGGATGGTTCCGAATGGAACCGGCTTCCAGCCAATGTGAAAGCTCTGTCTTAGAGCTGCCCTACTCATGCTACAGAGGGCATAGTGCAAATAGGCCTCAGAACATCCTGACACCAACCAATCCCACACACACCTGTGGACTCTGATCACCTGTTACCCTTTTCTGAACCTGCAGACAAGCTGCCTAACCTGTCTGTCTCATTCTACCGGATGGTAGGACAAGTTCTACTGGCCAGGAATTGGGGCAGGGGCATCTTTCCATCCAGCAGTTTCTATTCAGTAGCAGCAGTGCCTTTTTTCATGTGCCCAAGCTATCTAAACAATGAGATTATTAATAGTTTATACTCCTAACACCCCAAGTTCATAATATCTCTATTAATGCTGGCTTCTTTCTTCCCTAGGAAGTAAATTTACCATGTGTGCAAGATCCTCACTTGCTATTTTATGAAGAGGACAATATTTATTAACTATCCAATTAAAAGCATTTTATTATATGGTTGCTCTTCATGACACTGTAGTAAAGGGTCTTCCAGTATTACCACCGCAAACTGCCTGCTTCCAAAGGTTTATAAGCAGTGTGTAAAATCTGGTCCTTGAATTACAAAGGTCTAACAAGAAAAAAAGCTGATTTTTAGAGGTGGCAATTTTATTTATTTTATATCTTTAAACAACACAATGGAAATTCCACGTACTGCGCTTTACTTACTCACTATACAATATTTCGCAGTGCTTTTTCTAGTTATTTTATTGCTTTTGTATCCTGCTTTAAGGGGTATGCACAAATGCATTTTTGACATTTGATTCATATGTTATGAATATTCAATATGAATCCGATACGAATGAATACGTATCCGATATGAACTAGGGATGTGCACGAATGTATTTTTTGCATTCGAATTCGATTCAAATCGGATATTCAAAAATTTGATTCGATTCAAATTTCAAAAATCCGGGTCTTTGAAAATCCAATTCAGATCAGGATTATCCAGATCCATACTTTGAAAAATCCGATTCGGATCAGGATATACAAATGTCAATAAAATTCGTATCACGTATTCATCCCATTTTCATCCCGCTTTATAAGCGCAAATACATATAATTTTCACACATATTTGTATACAATAGATACAAATCTGTTCATTTAAATTATTTGAACATCTGTATCGGATTAAATCCAGATCCATGCAGGCCTCTGTAGCTGTGAGTGGTGTGGCAGAACCGGAGCCACCCCACTGCAAATAGTGCCCACCACATCTGCCCCTGGACCACATTAACCCAGTAAGTAGTGTGGATATGTGTCCTCCAATCCGGTCTTCATGGCTGAAGACTGGATTGTGGACACCATTAAAAGGATCTGCAGTAAATCTGGAAGGGCCTGAAGGACCCATTAAATCCAGCTTTCCCCAGCATTCATGAGGACAGAGCCTTCAGGATGGGGCCCTGATGGGATCCTAAAGGGGTCTTGCATGGGGACAGGGTATGCCTGATTGGCCCCAAAGACCCTAATTGGGGTCTTAGTGGGGTCTTCGGGGCCAGTGAAAAAACAGCCTGTCTGTTCACTGCAAATCACCCCTCACACCATGTCAGTTTAGATCTACTAGCTTGAACTATTGTAAGCCAGGGCATGTTGCCTTCATCTGTAGGAAATAAATCATATTCCAGCTCAGTTCAAATATGTTTAAAATAAATATACGTTTTTGGGGGAAAGGGAAGAAAAACCTGCCCGGGCACATATGTATATGGTTTAAATTGATTTGCAATATTAACTTCTAAACTACTGAAAGATGGTCTCACCATGGATTCCCCCCTCTCCTCTGTTGCCAAATAAAGCTGGCCCACAGCTGTTTCTGTGAGTGCCCAAGGAAAACGTGTTTTCCATGGAGCACATCACCTTGAACCACTTTATTTCTAAAATCCAAAGGATTTGTTACATCAGGGTTTTCAAAACATTTTTTTGCCAGAAGTGTTAATGTGTGTCATTAAAGCTGCCAAGTCCTGCATGGCACACAGAGACCCTCACTGGAGTTTATCGAATCTGACATAAGAATGTTAAAGAAAACAGAGCTGCAATATGGAGAGTGACAGCTGATTATTTATTTTTACATATTTTTCAAAGTATCAATAAATCCATTTGAGACTTCATGACTTGCGATGTTGTAAAAGCAGCAAAGAACGTGAATTATAATTAAGCCCCATTTGCACACATGCATACACAGAGAGTGGGGGAGAGTTTGAAACAGAGGATGCTAAGAGTATGAACTTTGAGCTAACACATAAGCATAAGAACATAAAAACATAAGAGGGGCCCTGCTGGATCAGGTCACAGCCCATCTAGTCCAGCATCCTGTCTCACACAGTGGCTCACCAGTTGTTTCGGGACAAGAAAACAAAGGAAAAACCACCTGCTCAGATTCCTGCAGATGGCCTTGAGACACATCCTGCCTGACTCTCTAACCCAGAGGCAGTACCTAGGCATCCATTCTAGTACGCTATGCTCCATGAATTTGTTAATAAGTCTGTAAGAGGAACCCTGCTGGATCAGGCCACAGCCCATCTAGTCCAGCATCCTGTCTCACACAGTGGGTCCACCATTTGCTTATGGGCATCTCAAGAAGAAAACCAAGGCAAAACCTTCACCTGTTCTTAACTCCCTGCAAATGTTCATTAGAAGCCATTTGCCTAATTCTCCAACCTCAGGCCTATTCGCACTATGGCCTCTAGTGAAGAAGTAGTGAAGCTACAGCCTCCAAGCATGCCTGCCTCCACCAGAAGTTCACTACTTGTTGATTACGTATGGAGCATGGAATCAGTGTGGTGTGGTTTCAGATGCATCATGCTGAGGTACAGAGCAGCCCATTGCATAATAGACAAAGAACTTCCTGGATGCTTTTTTTTAACTGCCTTGGAGATCCATTTAATATATCTGTGCCTGTTCCACCTGATTTCCTTTTAATGCATCAGGGTTGTGTGTAGGTAAGGTTTAAGTTAGATAGGGGAACTGAATAAGCTGGATTGCAATCCCTAGGATAAAAAAATGTGTGTTTGGAGATATATGTGTGCCTTTGTGTACACTTAAAGGCACAGAAATAAAGTATCTTTAGGATTACCCATATAGGAGCTTCTTTATGCAAAAATGTAAAAAGTAAAGGAGCTCTCACATTGGACTCAGCTCTTAATGACTGCATGGACACATTCACATAGGTTATATTTGGTAGCAGCACAGAAGCAGCTCAGCATTGCTTTCTTCTCAAGAGATTCAGGCGATTGAACCTGCAACCTTCTACCTGCACAACAATGCTCTACCACAGGCCAGCACTATCAGAAAGAGGTTTCCTTATTCATTCTGCCTCACACACGGACATGCATTCAGTGAAGAATATTTTGAAAGGCATAATGCTTCATGTATTTCAGTCAAAGCAGCCTATGTGAACAGTGCCACAAAAAAGCACTGCAGTTTAAACAGGCTACATAAGCAGGAGATCCAATATGAAGAAGAAATATCTCTAAGATATGAAGGCTGTCCTAGCTATATATTCCCCTTGAACTAGTTGGACCTTCTACTGACACAGTTGTCACAATAGGTTGTTGCAGAGCAAAAGATATGCAGAGTCATGCTGGGCCTCTGTTTAAGGCTGATCACACAAGAAGAATCTGGCTTTCAGTTCTGGCACCAGGCAGAAAGGCCTGGGCAGGACAGGGCTTGCAGTGGCCTATATGGACCTTCACAGAAGACCGACTTCCAAGAAAGAAGTTGTAACTCTTCACTTGCCGTTTGGCTAATGATCCCGCTGCAGTGGCCCAAGTGAAAGAAGCAAGTGTATACCATGGCGTGTGCCTGCGCAGAATGTGGCAGATCACTCCCAGAAAGCAGCAGGACCCATCCAGACTGGGCCAGTGGTCCAGACAGGTAAGTGTGCTGTGGTGGGCTGGGAGGCAGTACACACCCCTGGGTGAGGGTGGGCACCTGGAAGATCCCTGCTGACTGCCACCAGCCCAATCAGGCCAGCAGGAGCCCACAGGACCCCAACATGCCCCTGGGCTGGCCCAATCCTGCCCCTGGAACCAGGCTGCCAGCCAGTGGGCCGGACAGATAAGGTACACAGAGGGTTAACATTGGGCCGAGTGTGGAGCATGATTTCATGCTCTACACCCTGGCCACAATCAGCACAGTTCTGGGACAGTCTGGGATGCTTCTGGGTGGAACCAGACTTCCGAGAATGTGAATGGCCTGTCCCAGAGCTGTGCTAATTCTTATCCAGAGGCCTAAGTGCAAATAGGCTTTTGATTTCAAGAGGAAACACAGAAGGTGCCTCCAGGTACACCCATTGTCCCACCATAAATTCAAAGCTCCTTCTAGTCCTCCAGACTGGAGGATCAGAAGGTCTGAATTTACTGCCATATCTTCCATTCCTGCATTTACTGTGCCAGAGCTTCCTGTCAGCCAGGCAGGAAGCTCTGTTACCGGCAGCAGAGGTGGAACAATCGGAGATAAGTGTGCAGTAAAAAAAGATGCTGGATACAGCAGATAGGCAATGGGGCCTCCATTACACTCTTGTCCCTGAAGGTGCACACCAAGTGAATATACACAGGAGCAGGAACCACTTTGAATTATTTGGTTATAAAATTACAATTTATGCATTTCTTAATAGATATTCCCTCTGGTGCAAAGGGCATGAGTGCACATTGCACAATTGCTCTTCCTTGGCAAAAATGCCTTTTATCACCATGTTATCAGATACTTCCACACTCTGAAATGGAAGTGCATGGCAATCAAGGTATTTTCACCAAGGTCTCTTACCTCATAGCCCTCCCTTGTCACGTGCAGACACGGCCTCTGTCATAGGTCTGTTCAAATCTGTATTTGCTCATAACTAAACTTACAAATGAAATCCAATGGATCCTAAGCATGTACAAAGGCAATAGTGGATCTGGGGTGGAACAGGATGCTGGCAAAGAAAGCAAAAGGGGGTGTACCACAAAAAGGCTACATTGTGAGGCTTACCCTCAAATCAGGGCATTTATCCATCCTTCCACTGCAAACCAGCTTGGAGCTGAATTAGGCCTTTCATGTCTGTTACAGGAAATGCTTTAAACATGGGTTTAGCACTGTTCCCACATGCATGCAGGATCTTCAGCGCTGGTGGTTACAAACTGGAGCAGATCCCAAAGGAGGGGAAACACTGGCTGGTCATAATACAAAGTTTCTTTATTGAGATATAAAAGACACACAAGAAATAACTTTATTGCAAGATAAGCGGCAAAAATAAAGGCAAGCAGCCATAAAAAGCAAACAGTTCTAAAACATTCTCTCAGCAAATGGTAATGCATAACTAATGATAGGAGAAAAAGGAGGAGGAGGCTTTTATACTCCACTTTTCTCACCTTTTTAAAGGGACTCAAAGCAGCTGACAAACCTTCTCCTCTTCTCCTCACCACAGACCCCCTGTGAGGGACATGGGACTGTGAAGGCTCAGAACAAGAGCTCCGACTGGCCCAAGATCACACACCTAGCTTCATGGAGGAGCAAGGAATCGAACCAGAAAACCTCCAGATGTGCTTCCTGCACTCCAACTACAAGACCAATCTGGCGCATGGAATGAAGAACACATTCAGTTCAATGTGGGGTGGATGTGGGTAAAAATGAAAATCTCCCCGATTAACAATATTATGGGAATTGCCAATGGTGTTAATAGTATGGAGAACCAAGATTTAAAAGTTTGTATACAATGAATCCTCTGATGGATCTCCAGGAATAATATTTGAAATGCCTCTCTCTCTCTCTCATTTGGGGGAGCGGGACGGGGAAGGCTCAATCAGTATGAATTATTTAAGGCACAATTGTATATAAATAGTACACTTATTTAGTTTTTATGTATTACATTAATAAAATCAATAAGCAATAATTTAAAAATACATGGAAATCAGTTAAATGGCAACACTGGCAAGACTTTTTAAAATGTATCCAAAGAGAAGAACAACTTTAACTCTGACGCGGGGATTTCTACACTTACTGATATTTCTTAGCAGCAAGAGCACAAAGGGCCTTCCTTTTGCACATTCCTGCAGAATACTGGATGCTTGTCAAGTCGCAGGCCAGTCAGGCAACAGGCAAACGTTCACACAGCTACTCAGTACCAAAGGTTCCGGACGTACTCGTTCCAGTCCAGGGTCTAGGAGTCCAGAGTCAGCGAGGATCAGGTAGTCCAAGGAGTCAGCAGGTCACAAGGGGTCCAGGATTTCAGCTCAGGAAACAAGAGGCTGTTCAGACGTTGTCTGCAGCAACTAGAGGCAAGGTGAGCTTGTTCTTAAATAGGAGCGCCTGCGGTGCAGCTGGGCTAATCCCTCTGATCTCCACCTCACCTGCTTCTGCTGCCTAAGCAGGCGATAAGAGAGCCTTTGATTAGGCTCACTGCTGGTGGATTCATCACCTGAACTGTCTGGCTGATCACCTGGGGCCTATTCGTACTTGGCCTTTTTCTGGAGTATATCTCAGGATAGGGGTCTGTGGTCCACATGCTAATGCAGGCTCTAGCAGACCCCCACTTAGGGACTGCTGAAGCCTGCACTAGCATATGGACAGCAAGTCCCTATTCCAGGATATATTCCAGAATAAAGCCAAGTGTGAATAGCCCCCTGGGCCCGGCCTTAGCTCTTCCATGCCTGCAATGCCCTACTGTGGCTGCTCCTCAGCCAGTGGTTGCATTGCAGGCATAGCCTCCTCTTCCGATGAGGCTGAACAGGGCATGACAATGCTTCACCCATTGCTAGTATGCTCTTTCCATGCTGTTCCCCACGCAATATCATTTGTGTCCCTGAAATAGGTATGTGCGCAAATGAAAAATTCACATTTGATTCACAATTGAAACAAACATCCAGAAATCCATTTATTTATCAAATCATGCATTCAAACATTCTGACATTTGCAGCTGAACATTTTTGTGGCTTCTTTTGCCATTGGGGAAAAAAAAGCCTATTTTCACCAGTGAAATACTGAAAAAGTGCAAAAATTCAGTCACATTTTCATCTTTGTAACCCAGGAGCATTTTTTTTATTTGCTCCAATGTGCATACTTTCAATTCGACGCAAAAAAATTGAATTTTTAAATGTGAATTTAAAATTTAAATTTGTCTACTTCCCTAGCCTAAAATGAATTGGGATGACCAGGCCACGCTGCAATATCCCTTTTTCACTTAGAAAAGGGTTTATTTAACTGAAAGGTGTCATAACTGTGCAAGTTTGTATAGACTCTGCACACTCACACCACATTCAAGGCATCATGGCAACACTGCATGAGTCTTAATTTGTTTTGGATGCACCTGTTGCTGGCATTTTATTTCTGTTTAGTACATGTCACTGAAAGTATAGCCACGAGTCAATCTATAGTTCCTGCTTGATGTTGCATATAATTCCTACAATATTCTGAACGGCATGTGCTAATTATTTAGTACAATGGCTCATCCTATGGAGCTGTAAGACTGGGGAAGGAAGGGTAGTAATTACCCGAAATGAGGATGTCTCTTCGTTGTTGTTGTTGAGACCTAAGAGTGGAGGGGAGCCTTCAATTCAAAATCACTCAAGGAAGGCTGAAAGAGTTAAACATTTTTGACAGGTTTATTACTTGTAAGACGGAATCTCTGATTTCCAAAGCAGCGGTTTTGTAAAATGCACAATAATTATGAAATATTTGCCCTGATTCTATATAGACAACGTATTCAGATAAATAATTTCCTGTGGCAAGTAACTTTCTTGGGCCATGATAACACCATAACTTTAATGTTTCTTCAGCTCCTCTTTGGACCCCACCACTCATACCTTTTTAGTCCTACGGGTCTCAAGCCATTATAGTGCTAATCCATTTTCTTTTTGGGTGTGTGTGATTGGGGAAGAAGGCACTGCATGAATTTGCCAGTTTGGTTTTGTGGTTAGTGTGCCAGACTCTTATCTGGGAGTCACCAGCTTTGATTCCTCACTCCTCCATGAAGCCAGCTGGTGACCTTGGGCTAGTCACAGCTCTCTCTGAGCTCCCACAGTCCCACCTGCCTCACAGGTTGTCTGTTGTGGGGAAAAGAACGGGAAACATTGTCAGCTGCTTTGAGTCGCCTTAAATGGGTAAGGAAAGCAGGGTATAAAAGCCAACTCTTCTTCCTTTTCGCCCAGTGTGTGTTTACATGCTGTTGAAGTGCAGAACCTTTATCCTGTCAGACCACAGAGGGTGTTGTGATGGTGGAGAGGGGTGGAAATCTATGAAAGTTTCATAAAGGAGTCTCAGGATGAGAAAAGAAATGTGTGAGCATAGCAACCCAAAGTGAGGATGAACTGAGGAAGGATTATCAAGTATTGGGAGTGATTGGAGTTACCGCATTATGACAGACAATTTCAGCAAAGTGCGACCACGGCCTTGGATCCATTTAGTGCAAACAGTATCTCCACTCTCATTCTCGTATTTGCATGTGCATGATGAACTTTTCTAAAGTGATTTGACTCATCTGGGCTTGACTCCTCGCAGAGGGCAGAACAATGAAATAAAATAAAGCTGCAACAATGGGCCTAGGAGAAGAGATCAAAATAAAAAGAGGCTTTACATGAGGAAAAATAGTGATTGAAGGCACCCAAAGAAAGATACTAATTTACAACAGAATGACTGCTTTGATTTCCTTGTCAAAACTCAAGAATGTGTGACCTTGAAAATTTGGAACAAGGAAAATTTGTTCAGAACCATCCTTTTTTCTTTTCTTTTCCAAAGGAGAAAATGAAACCCTAGTTAGAGCAAGAAGTTTTTAAAAAATGGGCTAAAAAATAATGGCTACAACCAAGGAAGAGTAGCATGCATTAGAAGCAGCTCATCTGACTCTGGTTGGATCTGCATGAAACATACATGATATCTTGGAGATATCAAAATGGCATACGAATGGCATGATTCCACACCCATAAGGCTTGGGAGGACTGGGCAGTGCTAACAAAGGCCCCTTCCAGATGGTGAAATATAGTGCCATTAAGGTTCTGCTGTGGTGGAGTCGCTGAGGCAGACCCCCACAGCCTCGCTTTGCCCCCATCTGGACACTAAGTACTATTGCTGGAAAACCCAGCACTGGCCATGGGTTTTCCAGGAGTAGCACTTTTTACTTACCTATCTGGAAGGAACCACCATCATAGCAACACCTACTGTGTAAGTGTGGAGACCAAAACTAGCATCCATGCATGCACAAAAGTCCTGACATGCACATCCGGGCATTGAGGACAACCAAATGCCAGGATGTTCACATCAATAAAACACTAAGACAGTGGCAACCATGGTGCAGTCTAGCTAGGAGGCAGTAATCACAGAAGGATATCTGGCCACTGTCTGGAGGCAGTCAATATCACATTCTGTGCAGTGAGCAAAAATATCCTGATGGCACTTTCTGACACGCTTCCTCATCTATTTTGCAGATGGACATATGGGTGTACCTTTTTTAATCCCTGCTCCAAGTCATTTAGTGCAGTATAGAAAATGCCCAAGATCCAGGGTCATTTCCTGCACTTCACTGGATGATCCTGAGGCCTTTTCGCACATGGGATTTTGGAACACTTGGAAGACAGCCCGGAATGCAGCATTCGCATTGCCGTGGCTGGGTTTGCATCCCAGCCTGTTCCGGGCTGTCTTCCAAGCGTTCCAGATTCAGAGCACTTTAAAGTGCTCTGCATCCGTCTGTGCGCATTTGAAGTGCCCCAGGCCGTTCGGGGAGGGAAGCGTTCGCACACGCTTCTCTCCCTGACAGCCATGGGCACACACACACCCCCAGCATTGCCGAAAATCGGCCCTCACAGCTGACGCCAGCTGCGCTGATCGCCAGCCTTGCCGGGCTGGCGATCGTGCAGGCGCGCCGATGCCGGTAGAAGGGACAGGGAACCCACCAATTTGTGGGTCCCCTGTCCCATCTACCAGGGTCACTGACGCTGGTAGATGGGAGAGGGGACCCAGGATTCGGTGGGTTCCGTCTGCCATCTACCAGGGCCAGCGCACCCACGCAATCGCCAGCCGGGCAAGGTTGCCGACGGCCTCGCTCACGGGGACATGGCTCTTCCCCAGCCCCGGCAGCTCCATTGAGGCTGCCAGAGTCAGGGAGCCACAAGGATAGTCTTCCTCTCGCCCCTTTCCGAAGTGGGAGGAGGCCAATCTTGGGCTGGCAGGGGGCAAGGGGCTGAGGGATCCCTTCTTAGACGGAACCCCGGTAGGTTCCATCTAAGAAGGCTTCCCCCCCACCCCGATCACACCCATCTGTGGGATGTAGGCGCCTGGATCTAGGCACCTACACCTTGCAGATGTCTTCCCCCCCCCCCAGGGCCCGGGGACGCGACGCGTGCGCTGAGCTCCTACCTGTTCGGTGTCCGGGCTCGTACTTAGCCCAGGATGCCAGGAGCATGCTCATCCAATAGGGGGCCACGGTGCGCCACGTGGTGCGTGCTCCCAGCATCCTAGGCTCAGTACGAGCCCAGGCACTGAACAGGTAGGAGCTCTGCGCACGCATCGCATCCCCAGGCCCTGGGGAAGGGAATCCTCTGCAGGGTGTAGGCGCCTACATCCAGGCACCTACACCCCACAGATGGGCACGATTGGGGGGGGAAGCCTTTGGAGACCGGAGCCAGGCACTCCGATCCCCAAAGGGGTCCTGCCCCATAGGGAGCTTGCCCTGGGCCCCGTGATAGGTGCCCGGGTAGATTCATGCCAGCTGCACAGGGCTCGATCGAGCCCCATACAGCTGGCACGAAGTGGGGCAAGCGGCGTGACAGCGCTGCCCGCCCCTGGGTGCTCGCACCCAATGGCAGGCAACCTTTCAGGCTGTATCCCCGCCCCTGGCCGGCCTTTCCCAGCTTAGTAACTTCTGAACGCTTTCAGCATTCGCACACAGGGGTGCAGGAATGCATTTACACGTCTTCCTGCCTTCTTGTGTGTGAATGGCTAAAGCGTCCTGAAGTTACTTAGGCCTCGTGCACTACATCCGTTCCGGATGTAGTGCAAAAAGGCATCTCGTTGAAAAGTTCAAAGCCAGGGAAGTAATGCACAGACCAGAGAGGACTTCAGATATCATGAGTAGATGAGAAAATGATGCCGTATAATAACAGTTGGAGATGCTGCCAGGAGTCTCTTGCTTATCTCCATTTGGGATAGTCATGTCAAAATGTAAAAATATTCAAAACAACAATTAACCTAGATGCACAAATATTCTTGCTTCATGACTTTATATCTATTAAGGAGAAGGACACACACACACACACAAAACCACCCTAATGCATAATCTCTTGTTTGCTGCAAAATATCTAATAGTAACACAATGGAAATTTGCAAACAATTTAACAAAAGAAAATTAGTATTAAACAGATTTGGATCTTAATAATAAATGATTGCATTCAACTCAAAAGAAACAGAATAAAAGGAAGAGAAATGATTGGCAATTATTTAAACAAAATATGGCAAGGCAACCTTTTCTTGATGTTGCTTGAAATATGGGCACTCACCTTATACCAGAAACAGCATTTTTACTCAATTGTTCATTATGATTTTCCATGGCATTCTTAGCCCAGATCAAGAAATACAATATGCATAGTGTAGAAGCTACCAGAGAATTGCTCCAGCAATGTGGACAATGGAACATGCTAACAAAAACATAGGTAGATAAAAACCTGATGTTTTAGCCTTCCAGGGGTCTTTTCACACTTGGCCCACTAGTTGTTGTAACAGTTAAGCTGAAGCAGTGGGTAAGTTTGATAAGTATTGTAGAGTAAATTTAGTTGTGAAATGCAATCCTACAAGGGGTAGAGTTTACAGGCCCAAAGAAAGAAGGGGGTGAGCAAGCTCTAGCAGCTTGACCAATCAGAGAAGGTAAACACCGGGGGAGAAGGCTTAAATAGGGGGAGCAGAATGACAGTTATTGTTTGTTATCTTAACTGAAGGGGGTTAGATTAGGATAAGGACCAGGGCCCTAGGTACAGCCTTAAGGAGTGAATAAAGGGAGCAGTGAGACTTATTTTACTGTCTTTATATAAATGAGGAAAGTTCATAAGTTGAAACCAGTTATCTGTTTTGAAGTGTATCAATAAAAGTATTTCTTTACTTCAACATTGTGCCTCAGGCTGGTTGCCTTGGTAATGGGCCTGGATATAAAGTGTCTCTTAGAACAGTGACAGGAGGCAGCTTATATTCACTACTGAACATAGAGAAAGAAACATAATCTTTTGAGTAGTTTGGAAGATGGTTCTGGATAAATAAAACCCCATAGAGGCTAGTGAAGCTGGGGGTGGGGGGTGGCCGTGGTTTAACGCCTCAGGTGAGAAGAGGCATGGAAGTTGTCATGGGGAGAATTTCTGTCCAGAAGCTCCACCCATGATGACGCACCATACATGAACCTACTTCTACCTGCACCAGAGTCAGAGCTGGTAAGGCTCCAGAAAGGCCTATCCGTACCTCTTCTGGGTCCTGGAAGGTCATTTGATGTGCCCTGGATTTGCATGGATGCATCATGCAACACGCCACACAAGTGCTCACACACAGTGTATCACGGTTAGCCCAATGAATCAGGAAGATGGTTGTATTCAGACACCATCTGCTCTGAAGGTGAGTGTCCAGATGCATGGGGAGGGGAGATTGTGTGTACTAGGCATTCACAAACTTGAGCTTTGTGGGCAAGTTTGTGCTTTGCTTCCCATGGTTGGGAAGCAAAGTGTGAACTTCCTCCTGGTGTCTTCACAGTACTATGTGAGAAAGATCCAACCATGCCTTGCTGATATATTCACTGTTGTAGTGATAGAAGGGAAGAAAATCTCTCTTTCCTTTGCACATACTGACCCTTCCTGATGTCATGGAAAATATATTTTTCTTAAGATACTATATCAGGAACCCTGGGAAAATTGCATTTCTTAAAGCACTAGAGCATTGTGCACCAACAGTCAGATAAACATGCAACATGCAGGAAAAATATTGGGATTAGGGATGTGCAACAAATGGTTATTTTTGCATTCTATTCATATCAAATAGAATGTAAGAAAAATCATATTTGTTCGAATAGATCTCCTTCGAATATTGTAGGATTCTATTCAATACGGATGTAGTCATATGAATTTGTACAAATATCCGATACAAATGCATACCTATCCGATAACGTATCAATACGTATCCGATACATATCCATGCATATCCATTACGTATCTCATAAAAATGTGTGCTCTGAAAGCATTAAATCCACCCTGAATCTACTTTGAATCTGCTCTCAAACCATGTCAAATTCACTCTGGATATGGTGCAGATGCGGCTGGCATAGCCTCTTTCCCACCATGCCATTTCACAAATGTTCCGAAGCTTTGTACGAATGTTTCAAAACATTTGTATTTGTGTGAATGTCAATGTACAAATGTCGTAACATTCAGTTTCTGTACAAATGTAAGAATTTGTATGAATTCATATGAATATTGTATGTTATGAATATTTGCACACATCCCTAGTTGGGATACAAATAAAATTTCCTCTCCTCTTCAACCACTCCTGACTTGGCAGCAGGAAGGAAAACAAACGGGATCAGGGTACAAGAAGGATGTAAGAAGCAAAGATTTATCATCTGGCTCAGCATGAAAGCTATGGTGCAGACTATCTCAGCTCCCCTCTGTAATTAATGTGAAAATGACAGGTTATTAAAGTGGGTATTTGAAGCCTGGGATCTACAAGCCTTGCTATTTCTGCAAGAAAATATAGGTGGATCCAGCAGAGCAGGAAAAGGGCATCATGGTTATGGCTACGTCACATAATGCACTGAAGACACCATAATCAGGCCCTCAGGGCAACCAGACTCCCTTGAGATTAATGGGACCTCTGTCCTTACTTGAGGTGTTTTTGCATAACCCTTCCTGACCACTGGATGAGAAAGGAGCGTGATGACCCAATGTTGACTAGTGCTTGCACTTGAATGCTAGTCAACTTTACTCACTCCGTCCCCCCAGGATTGGATACGCACCTTATTCGATCCTGGAGCCCTCCTTTGGGCACCACCATTTTGGCAAAGGTTCCTCCACAACTGTGCATGTATCAGCACCATCGCCTTTGCAACGCTGATGTTCTGCACACACCCAGCTGCATCTATAGTTATCTGAGGTCCAAGCATGCTTGCGTGGCACCTCAGATGACCCAGAGTGCCGGCAAGAGTGAATAATTGCTCCACCGGATGCTTGAGGTAAATGATGAGCTAGTGCACCTAATCATGCTCCACACCTAATCAACAATTAGTGCACTTCTGGCACATTTGCAGGCTGTAGCAGCCTAGTCAACATGTGTATGCTCTTTCCCAGAGGTGCACTAATTATTGACTAGAGGTCGTAGTGTGAATAGGCCTGTATAATGGGGATACTGACAATGTCTCTTAAACATTCATTGGAACAACTGGAATAGGAAAACACTGAACCAAGAAAGTAGTCAATTCAGAGCTTGAAAAAGTTATCTTTGTGCAGTACAGGTCCCATGAATGGCCAATGGCTATGAAAGATACTTAATACATGTTTTATCTGGTAGAAGTCATGCCATAATTTCAGGTCACCTGGGTTATGGCTTGATGTCAGTCTATCTCTCCCTGGAATTTTTCTATAGTAGCATTAGTTCTTGGAACATTCCATTCAACTTGAGGTGGTATCTTTGGCCTTTTGTGCTTTGTATCTTATTTCAGATTATATCCCAGAATAGAGACCTGCCATCCACATACTGGTGCAGACTACAGCAGACCCTGTATTGTCTGCCCTGGATTGTCATAATCTGCAATAGTGTGCAGATGTAAGATTATTTCAGAATATAATCCAGAATAAGGCTCAGTGTAGAAAGGGCTTTTCAACATTGACTTTTTTAAAAAAATAGCTAAAGACTTGCCTGCAGGGAAACCTTACATCAGCTTTTAGTGGGATGGTGGGCTTCAGGAGAGGAAACATTTGTTTGCCCAACCTGGGGGTGTCCCTCGGTCATCCCAGTACTGTGTGCAGTTGCAGAGTGAGTACAGTAAGTAAACAAGACATAATGAAAACAAACAGATATGTTTTCAGAAGACATCCCCAAAATGTTAACCCTTATGGACATCTGAAAGAATTTTAAAATGTGGGTGTCACCACAAAAAAGGCCCTACCAGAGTACCCTGCGAAATGGCATTCTGTTATCAGTGGTACCTGCAGCAAGACCTCTCAGACAACTGCAGTGCTATTAACTGATATAGTAAAGGAAGGGGGGGATATAGCTGTGTAATGTACTTTGAAAGATATATAAACTTTGTCACCTGGAAAAAAAACAGATTTCTAAGATTTGGCCCAAAGTATACAATATTGCAGAAAAATTATTTGTTGCATTTACTGCTTGCCTTGTGTCATGAGGTTTCAGGATGGGTTACAACAATCAAGATGCATAAAAACATAAAACTAAATGCAATTAAAAGATGCAATGTTCCCCAATAAAATGATGATTTCTTTCTCTGCTACTGATTGCTTAATGAATGATCCCATTTGTAATTCCTTACATACATTCCACACTGTATGCCAATGATTTTTATTTTTATTATTATTTTAAAAAGCCAACCCAATATATCTGATTCTAAACAACCAGGCTTAGATCCAAGTAGACTTATTATTTACATGAATGCCAAAGTACTGTCTCATCTTTTTTTTTTCTTTTTAAGGAAGAATACTGGGCAATGGGAGGGGGGGATTTTCAAAAATGAAATGGGTAACAAGTTTTCTAATCAGAAAAAAATATTTATTTGAGAGACTTCAGAACACATACCACCACTTTCTGTAATTATAAAATGAGGCTAAGTGTTAACCACTTTTAAATCTGTCAAAATATTTTAAGGAGGGTGAGAGACCTACTTCGTGAATTATCTGTTGTATTTATTAGCTTAATGATAAACCTACCTTTCATCTGCAACAGATCACAGATGATTGCAGAAACCTGAGAGAAAGAAAAAAGGCAGGCCCGTTTTCCTACATTTTGAAGCAAATGTTTTTATAATTCCTTCCACTGAAAGAGGTCTTAATAATAGCACTCAATCTGGTGTCTAGAATTTCCTAACTGCAGCAACAACCAGCCACTAACACCCAAGTCCAATTAGCTTCAGAAAAACCTCCTTCAAACATGCATTCAACACATGCCTCAAGATGAGGACCTCAGTCTTACCTTTCAAAGACCCTTTCTGCACTGACCCTTATTCTGGATTATGTCTCAGGTAGGGATACAAACGAATGGTCTTTTTTCATTCGAATTTGAGTCGAATCGAATGTCAAAACATTTGATTCAAATGTTTAAAAACCAAACGCAACAAAAACATATATACAAATGAATTTAAAAATCCACAACCCAGCCCAAAAATACCATCTGGGAGATCCAAAGGCATAGATTAATAAATGAAATTTCAAGTATTGAGTGGTAATAGAATGAGATTTGCTGGACTGAAGGTGCAATCAAGCATGTAAAAAACTGGAAGAAGATAGGGAGTTATTTGGAAAGGCGTGCGGGGAGGTGAAGAAGTGAAACAAAAGGTACAAATGACCTTCCAGATGTTTGGGTTCATGGGAGAGGAAGGGGAGGTGATTTAAGGATTGCACTTCAACTATGAGCCTTTTCATATTTGGCTCATAGAGATGGCCCAGGGATACTCTGGCTTAGTACGATTGCACACCGCAGAGCTGTGTCTCTCTCAGAGTGGCTCCAAGAGTGTCCAAACATCCACAGCTACAACAGCATTTCAAATCCAGGATGTTAGAACAAACCATATATATATTAAAAACAGTACTACCTAAAAGTAGGGGGGGGGGGATGTAACCACATCTAGATGAAGGCCAGGGCAAAGAGGTGCATCTTTACTGCCTTCCTGAACATATACAGAGAAGGAGCTTGACGCACCTCAAGGGACCGACTATTCCACAGCCTGGGGGCCATTACTGAGAAGGCCTTCTCCTGGATGCCCACCCATTTCACTGCTGAGGGTGGTGGAACAACCAGGAAGGCCTCCCCACAAGATCTTAAGGCACTTCCCCTGCTGCAAGGTAAGTTTGGGACAGGGCCGTAACTGTCCCAGGGAAGTTAAGATAGAAAAGATTCTGTTTCTATATAAAGGAATTATGTGCTATATATATAAATGTGTGTGTTAATTATATGTGTGTGTTATTATTACAAAATAAAAATTAAAAACATAAATATGCAAAGTCAAGAAGTCATCTTGCTCTCAAATATATATATATAATAATTTATATATTACTGTACATATAATTATAAAGCTATACTTTCTTATTCTTTCTATGTGTTCTCTGACTTACACTAGTGTGGTGAGTACATATTGTTAAAATGTCCCCCATATCACCATGGTTGATGTGTTTCTTCTTAAAACAGTCCAACCTGTTCAGGGTGGATTCCCTCCGCCTTTTCTTTTAAAGACATCTTAATTAATCTAATCCTGACTGGTCTTTTTCCAATGTTCCTGTTGGCACAGTTGGATTTCAATTAACATTCTGCTTCAGTGCTGCAAATGCCCTTACTCTGTTTCTTTGTTGTTTTTTTAAGTGTGCTATTTTGGATCGCATTCCCATCTTCTCTTTCTGTCCATCCCCCTCAAATATTACTCAGTTTTCAGAAGTGCTATCAAGTTGTATTTAGTTTTTCACGAATCAGATGTTTTTCTCCTTCTCCTTCTTCTTCTTGGAGAAAATACTTATTTTGGCATTCATTTTTACCATACTGAAATAGAAAGACAAAATGCAAACAGTTGCATAAATCACTGAAGAGCTGTCTTGCAATCCACAGGAAAGTCTGAAAACCTCAGACAGAGGCAATTTAATGCCATAGCAAAAACGGATCAAAATCTCTGTCATGCCAAGTGTGGAAAAGTCCCTTTCCTTGAACTACAATTGACATTCATCTGACACAAACAGCTGGGTTTGCTAAGGATTGTGGGATTTGTAGTCTAAAAATGGAACATAGGAAAGGGCTTATGGGTTCTGTCCAAGATGCCTGGTTGTCATGATGCCCTTGGATGCTTGGTTGTCATGAAGGAGAAAAATGCACTGTTCTGTCACATGTGGTTTGCCAATCCACGCTTATTGCCATTAGAGGGTTTATGCTTCTTTACTTATAAACTTTATTTTTAAAATGAAATTGCTGTACAAAAGAATAGTAACAAAATGTAATAGTAACAGAAGACAAAAGCAAAGTAGGTTTGAAATGAAACAACCAATAGTTAAGTCTTATATACGCATGTGTGAGACTATGGTTGTGTCCCCATGCTCTAAAAGTAGCGAATTGAAAGTGCACTCGCTGTGGAGCTTCCCCAAACAAAGCTCCCAAACGGGCCTACATGTGTTGCAAATCGCCAAAATGTGCAGTAAATTTACTTCTGTTAAAACTGTTCTCACTGTAATTCAGGAGGCAAGCCTGGTTTATTTTGGGAGCATGGGGACGCTCCCAGGCTATTGGGGGAAGAGATTGGCACCCGTGTCATTAGTGGGCGGGGTTTCATGCCCTGTGCTTGCTGTGCATTTCTTTTAATTATAAAATTATAAAATCACAAAAACCACCGAAATCCACGATGATGAGGGAGATCATCTGGTCTTCTCGCAACCCTTAATCCCACACTGCTCTCTTGTCATCAGCAAAGCTACTATACAGGCAGTTAAACCAAGCTCCACACCTCTGCTAAACTGCCTAGAAATATTGTAGTGGTTAGGAGATGGAATAAGCTACCCAAAGCCACTATATAGGCAGTTAAGCTGAGATGTGCACCTCTGCTAAACTGCCTAGAAACGTTGTAATGGCTTTGGTTAACTGCTGTTTGCTGGTAATTGGGGAACAGGGTTGGATTAAGGCTTGCGAGAAGAGGCTTGTGGGGCACTGACAATGGCTACAGCTGGCGGGACAGGGATGGTGATGTCACCTCAGCTTCCTATCAGTGACAAGAAGTGGCAGAGTGAAAAAGATGTGGTTTCCCAATGTAGTGTTAGCATGGTTTGGATGGGGACAGCTGTATCCGTATTGAACCCACACTTGCCCCAATCACATGGGGATGGGTCAATTTGAATTGAATCCTGTAATGGGAAAAACCCGAATCCCTCTCGAAGTAAATGGCGAGCATGGGGATGTGACCTATGGCTGTGATCACACCTAAGGTTTAATCCAGATTCAGTCCACCTTCAGAGCAAGAGAACACACCAGCAAAGGTGAATTTTCTGAGTCTGCCTCTAAGGTCCAGCTGCTGGGATACTCTGAGCAGAGCAAACAATGTGCTTGTGTCCTGTTAATGAGCTTTCTTGTGCAGTCAGCTTTCTGCTGTGGCAACATCCACCTGAGGCTATTCTCACTTCTGCCCATAGTTCATGATAGGTGAATATCTGGGCAGGTGCATCTGCAGTTGCAGGAGATGCTTACAGCCTACATGTGCCCCCTGCCTCCCCAGATGTTCAGCTATCGTGAACTAGTTGTGGTGCATGAAATTGTGCACCACACACTCACCAAACCTTATCCCACACAACTGGAAGTTACCTGCAAGTGTCCAGCTGGTGGCTGTTTGTACCTCTGCTGGCTGGAGAGGTCATCGGAGCTGCTGCACAAGCGTGTTGACAACTCCAATGGCCCCCTGATGTGACTGTGACTGCTCCAAGCATCAGCATTGTCGTAGCAATGGTGCAGACACATGTACAGTCGTGGAGGACACCACAATCCAGATGACTGTGCCCAGAAGAGGAGCAGCCTGGCGATCAAACACAGGTGAGTGATTGATCAAGTGGTGGATGGGCTGTCAGCAACTAGCACTCACAAATGTTCATGTTAGATTATTGCCCACCCTTCCTGTTCTCAGGAAGTGAAGTGGAGTGCTAAATTCCCCCAGGACCATTTGGACTGCGTTAACTGCCCCTGTAACCACAGTGCTTCCCCAGCATGAAAAATGCACCAGCGAAGACCACTTCTCTGGTTTCTCAGGTATTCCTGGGATGTGGGCTGCTCCAGCCATATATTTATTTATAACTAGAGCAACCCGCATGGTACACAGAGCATGGAATCATTGTGCTGGGCTCCAGAAACAGCTCCAAAAATGGACCATTTGTCGTATGCTGCCAAATCTAAAGTTTCTGCACTTCTGAAGTTTCCCTACTCTGAAAAAGGCTGAGATGGGACTGTGGCAATGTGGGCATGTTGTTATCTCACACTGCTCCATCCTTGATTTGGATTAAGGGTTTTCAGCCAAGAAAGGCCACCACAGCATATGCCAAGGTGTGCAGGGTGGAAGGTGCCTGAGAAAACAGAGTGTTGGGCTATATGAGCTACAGCTTTAATCCAGTGGGCATTTATTAAGTTTTCATGACCTGCAGTTCCGAATGGCTGAAGTACATTTTGAACAATTTATGAACATAAATGTAAGTTAGTGAGATCAAACAGAAGTTTCTAGTCACTGGTATACTCCACTCTGATACATCCACAACAACAATGATCTTTGGACTGCCACTGCTTTTGGCACCTGGGTGAAAATGTCAAGGCATCCATTCTAATATTCATTCATGCCCCTGTCCTCCATGGATTTATCTAAACCTTTCTTAAAGGTATCCAAGCAGATTACTCTTCTGGTAGTAAATTCCATAGACTGATAACCCTCTAAGTGGGTGGTTGGGGGTGGCAACCACTTTCACTTGTCAGTCTTAACTCTCCTGTTACCCATCTTCATGGAGTGTGCCATGGTTCAAGTGTTGTATGACTGAGAAAATACACCATGCACGATTTTATATACTTCAGTCAGGTCACCTCTTAAATGCTGTCTTTCAAGGCAGCAGCATGCTTGAGATGGGACACATCTCACCTCCACATGTGTAGCTTTTTTGCCAAGGAACCCCTTCAGATGAGTGGAGACATGTCCTTAAGCCCCATTGATTCAAATAGGAAAAGGTTGGAGCATTGTCTTGAAACACTTCCTGGAAATCATCAATTTTTAATCATGTTGAATGCCAGCGACTCCTGCCATAATTAAAAATATTCTAAATATTTGTAAACCCATTGACAATTCTCCATCATTTTTGGTAGGACAAAACTTAAGTAGCATTTATACATTATAGGCAATTCCCCCCCCTAGTTGATATGGAAGTTATTCAAAATTATGCTGTCTTCAGAGGCAGTGCTCAAAATGAGTTGTTTACCCACTCAATATGTAGAACGTGCCAATCTATATGCTGCTCTATATTTTTAAAAGAAATTAAATTAGCGGTTCTAAAAGGTATGGGTGGAACTCTTAGCTGGGGATGGGAAGGAAGAGAAATGAATGGGATCTTCCTTGGAGCATAATTCTTCAGAACATTAAATGAGACGAACAAAAGAGAAATTAAACACAATGCTATGCCATGGCACTATGACATAAGTGTCAGTTCTGACTCTCAACTACAATTATACAAGTCTTCTAATAATTATATAGGGTTGTAAACAAGGCTCCAGGGCAAACATCTGTAGCTAGCAATGACTAACAGTTTTGCGCAAAAAAGAAAAAAGAAAAAGAAAAGAAGGCAATCAGATCTAAATGTTCCATGGATCATATTGTGGTAAGGTCAAAGCAGTGGAAAGGTTAAGAGCAGCTAATGTTAGATCCCCCAACTCCTCAACTCTTTTCCATATTCATACATATTGGCATCCATATTCATGAAATGTACCTTTGACATTCAGCAGCGATTTTACTCCTATAAACTCTTATTCAATACTGTGATGCCTTCTTTTCCAGGCACAGTGAAGGATGCAGTGTTAAGGTCTTCATTACCATAAGCCTCCAGAGGACAGAACGGTATCCAATACAACACCAATATTTTAAATGGTACAAAAACGGGGAAGAGATGAAAAAATACAGTTCTGTGTCAGGCCATTGAATCCTTAAATTCATGGAAGAACAAGCCTTAGTGAAGACAAATGAGCATTGCTTCTGAAAAAGTCCTGCCTTAGGGCCTTTTTGCCCTTGCTTCTGTTCTGAAACAGGATCCTTCATGATATTCTTCAGGGCTGCATCGATCCACATGCTAGTGCAGATCTCTGAGGCCCTGCCCACCATGGTATGATTCATTTACACAGGACAGAGTATAATCCAGATCAGAGGGGATATTGAAGACTACTGGCGTACCAGCTCTGGATGACCCAGAACAGCAGTTCTCAACCTTCCTAATGTTGCGACCCCTTAATGGAGTTCCTCATTTTGTGGAGACCCCCAAACATGGGGGCAGAGCAGCTGGGAGGTGGGATGGAAGGGCAGTGGAAGACTCGTCACGACCCCTCTGAAAGGGTAGTTCGACCCCCCAAAGGGGTCCCAACCCCCAGGTTGAGAACCACTGATCCAGAACATGGAGGGGTGCAGAAGACTAGCAGAAAAAAATCCACAACAGCTGCATTCAGATGGCTGTGAAAAAGGTCCCACTCTAAAGACAAAAGACACATGGTTTACGCAGCCAGCATCTCTGTCCCTCAATGTTTCAGCACAGGACAGTAGGGAGTAAGCAAGTGCTCTCTGTGGCTGTGCTATGATGCAGTACTTGCATGCAAAGAACCCTACCCACACAAAGGAGGAGAAGGTGACTCCTGTGTTTTGTGGAGAGGGGCATTCCCTCCCTGCACCTTTTGTGCAGGGGTAGCCTGGTTTACTACAGCTTTCCCCAATTTGTACTCCCAAAATAATTAGATTGTGTGGAAGTGCAAAGAAAATTTATAATGATACAGAAATTGAACTAGAATAGTTTAGACCTGGGGAAAGAAGGATTGAGCAAACAGGAGAGAAGACTGGAGATATGAAGAAGGTCAGTAGTGCCATGGTCAGACCATGCTGAAATAGTCTTATTAAGAATCTGGAATCAAAATGCACTAACTCCAACCACACCCAGTAATCCTTCCTCAGTTCATCATCTTTGTGAGTTGCTATGCTCACATCTTTCTGTTCCTGAGCTGAGAATCCTTCATGAGATGTTTTTAGATCGCCACCCCTCTCCACCCTCACAACATCCCCTGCACTCTGATAGGATAAAAGTTCTGTCACTCAATAGTGTGTAATCACACATTGGGTAAAAGGAAAGGCAAATTCATCACTATAGTCTGGTCAGCCCCATTTAGTCCTCTTCCCTCATCACACCCAAAAAATGAAAACGAATTAACACTCATTTCAGCACAGCATGAAATGGCAGGAATCAAGGCCAGTCTTTCTGATCGCTGCCCGTTTAAGTAAAGTCAGACACTTTTGATATACTCCCCACTATGGCTTGATCTCTCATTACATTGTAATGATCTGATCTCTGGTTACATTACAAGCTACTGCAGGCTCTGCCTCACTCTTTCCTTTCAGCAAACTCCAATATCCTAAGCACATAATGGCAAGAGCCCGGAGAAAAGGGGAGAAAATCACGGCTTATCATTGGATCAGGAGAAACTGAGGAGAATGCCCCTAAAGCATGCTTCCCTCCCCCCCCCATAAAAACGCTCATGTTCTCATTGCTAAAAAGTGAGAATTATTTCTAAATCCAGCAGCGAGACCTCTTTTGATTCGAATAGGTATAATCTGCGTTTCAGGACCTTTAATTGCCAGAAACTACAAATACTTTTAAAATGTTGGGAACGGTCAGTGCTCAAAATGTCAAATCTCTTTGAATCTTGAATGGGAACACACCCTTGTTTAGTTTAGTTTTTTGTATCTGTGTGTGATCATAAAGAGGCAATTTCTTTTCTCATATGCTCCCTTCTCTATATATCCTAGTTAAATCAACTGTCTCCAATCTGCTATACCCTTCTACAGGTTTCTAGTTTCCCTAACCTATCAGGAACTTCTGTTGATTCTACTGTGAATAATGGTGATTTTAGGCATTTCAGAAAATGACAGTATTTAAGAATGCTGCCTTTAATATTGTACAGAAAGTTATTTTCTCTAAAATGCAAAACTGAAAACTGTTGAGAATTTCCAAAACCAATTTTTAAAGAAACTGAAATGTAGTTGGCATTTTAATTTGTGTAAACTTTAGGGCATAAGAACATAAGAGGAGCCCTGCTGGATCAGTCCACACAGCCCATTTAGTCCAGCATTGTGTCTCAGACAGTGGCTCACCGATTGCTTATGGGCATCCCAAGGCAAAACCTTCACCTGCTCTCAAGTCCCTGAAACTATATTTCAGATGTACAACAAGAAGATACCTTGTACGAAAGCTATTAGCAATGGAAAGAAGCATAGAAAAAGAAATTATAAAAACATGTTTGTAAATTGATTCAGCTCATTGCCAAATCTTTAAACTTGTCAATATGACACCAGTATCTTTCAGATGCATTTAATAGGAGTAATATTCACAACATGAATGAATTTAGTTATTTTAAAACTTAACCTATTTTTTTCCCCTTAAATGTCCTTTGCTGTGTTGGCTACAGAGATTCAACTCCACCCCGAGATATATCAGATATCTTGAAAGCAGTAATTTGGGGGTAAATCTGATTATCAGCACCCAAAGGTGAATTTTATTGGCTTCATGCTGATATTTCCAAGCAACCCATTTGTAAAACACAATTTCCAACTTTTGTTGCCTTCATTAAGAAGAAGAATGTTGATTAAGTGGAATCAGCATGCAAGAAAATATTTAGCAGCTGTTCTCTTATTGCAAATCTGAAAATATATGGAAAAATAATCACATAGATATTTTATGCCAATTAACAAAATACTTTTTTAATTAAAGCCAATACTAACATTACAGCATGGTCTTAATATTATTGCAACTTAACTCAAATGCAGTCCTTCCTAAACTGAGGGAAGGTGACACCACACCATATCATTTTGGCAAGATCAACTGAGACACCCCAATTCCCAACATGAGATTGTACGTAATTACAAGACTTTTTAAACTGCTTTCGCACCTTCTTTTTTGAATACAATGCTTTTTTCAGCATATATAGTTTTCTAGATACTAGCTCAAAGAAGTATTTTTTCCAATCAAATAATCAGATTATGTGGCATTTTTCTGAACAATTTTATACAACTGTTGTTGCCCCATGACTGAAATAGAAATGAAACATATTAAGTAGAATGAGCTTAGTTTAGTTTTGCTCTTTCAGGGACCACAACATTGGGGGGGGGGGAATAATATTTATACTGAATGTAAGTGCTAATTTAATACATTAGCTTTACTTATGCAACCAAATATCCACACAATACTTAATATTTCATATATAATCACCTATTAAAAGTATAAAAATCTCATGGTTTGTTTAGTGAGCAATCCTACCCACCCCTTAAAATAGTGGTCAAAGAGGTATTTCTCATAGATAATAGGAGTATTACAAGATACCATCTGTATACAAAACTTAAGACAGGATTCAAGCCCTCAAATTCATTCATTCATTCATTCATTCATTCATTCGTATATCTATGGCACCCTGTACCAAAAGGTCTCAGGGCAGGTAACAACATTTAAAATCAGACATGTATTAAAACAACAGTATATATTAAAACAGTAACAGTGTCTGTAAATGGGAAGAGACAGTATATTTCTGTTTAACCAAAGAGCAGGGCAAAAAGGTGTGTCTTCACTGCCTTCCTGAACATATATTTGTTATTTTACTACCTGTCCAGCTAAATAGCCAATCAAGACTCACAGGTAGTGGTCATCTTTTTCTTCTTCTTCTTTTGTCCCCCTCCTTATTGGCTTAGAATTCATTGTCCCTCTTCTTCTTCTTAAACACAATGGAAAGTTAATTGAATGTTTTATGCCTTACAGTATCAAAGAAATGAAAAGGATGTGGGTTTCAGCTGTATTTCAAAAATAAGTAAGTGCATTAATTTTTACCTTTTAACTGACACTTGTACTAATTTCCTTAAATGCTCTTTTTCTTTCCTTTTTCCCCCCACCCTTTTTTGATCTGTCTAGCTTTGTCGAGTCTGATGATGGGGGCTTACTTCAAATGCAAAAAAAAGATTAGCTCTCTTTCCTTTAATAGCACAATTATAGAGTGTGTGATGTCTAACTCATGAAAGATATCAGAGACAGACTTCTAAAGTCACATCAGTTTATTACAAAAGTGGCAGTAATCATTTTAATATCAAAATTACTCTAATTTCCTACTGGTGTTTAGAATTTGTTGCAAAAGAAAAAAGAATAAAAGGACAAGGAACAAAACGCAACTATTCTCAGACTACTAGCCATTTGCTTCCAAACTGATTTAGGCAGTGGCTTTAAATAATTCAAAGAGATACAAATGACTTGTGTTCTATTTTTGTTTTAGATTGCATGTAGATAGATGGACAGACAAAGAAGTGGGGGGGGGGAGCGAGAAAAACAAAATTGTGCTGGATTCAGCACTGCATTTTCTAGGATGACAAAATTTCAAGCCTCTTCTAGTTCAAGATTTCTATGGAGAATTTTGCAAAACAAATGCATTCCTTGCATGGTTCTATTTGAGACACGCTCAACAACCTATTGCTCTCCTGATCTTACTGAACTATGGCTCCCAGCATTCTCCCAGCATGGAATCTTGGGAATGGAATGATAGGAGTTGTAGTTCAGGAAGAAGCTGAGAAACCCTGTCCTATGGTGAACCAGAGGACAACTGGAGGTAGAGACAGAAATGTGTGTTGAAAAGAATGAAGAGATTCCTGATCCTGAACTGATCATGGCATCTACTGAGGATGGCAAAGAGGCTAAGCCTCAATGCTAATGGACATATATCTTTGGAGAATTTTATTTATTTATTTATTTACATTTCTATCCTGCCCCATACCTGAAGGTCTCCGGGTGGGTAACAACGGTTAAAATAACAGATTAAAAACAGGATATACATTAAAAGCACTTTAAAAATTCAACAAATCTAAAACAGTATACTCCGTGTTAAAATAATAGTGTCTATACTGGCGGGAGGGGGGGATATAATCCACTTCAGCCAAAGGCCAGGGCGAAGAGGTGTGTCTTCACCACCTTCCTAAATATATAAAAGAAAGGGGTGTGATGCACCTCAAGGGGGAGACTATTCCATAGTCTGGGGGCCATCACCAAAAAGGCCTTGTTCCGGGTGCCCACCAGCCTCACTACTGAAGGTGGTAGGACAACCAGGAGGGCGTCATCACTAGAATCTTAAGGCACAGGCGGGTCAATATGGGAGAAGGCATTCCTTTAGATCAGTGGTTCTCAACCTGTGGGTCACGACCCCTTTGGGGGTCGATCTACTCTTTCACAGGGGTTGTCTAAGACCATCAGAAAACACATAGGAACCGAGACACCACTCCTCTATCCATCTCCAGGTGGGTCCGCCCACATGCAGCTACGCCCACATACAAGTACCTGTTGTGATGACATCATCATGCCAACCTCATCACATACACCTCATACAAATACAGTAGACAGCAGGTACTGTGTAGAAAGCAGCAGTATTTGAGGTAAAATGACACTTTTATATTCAGCTGTGGTTGATGTGAATACTATGCTTTAATTATGTTCAATTTGTATCAATGAAAATACATCCAGCATATCAGATATTTACATTACGATTCATAACAGTAGCAAAACTACAGTTATGATGTAGCAACGAAAATAATTTTATGGTTGGGGGTTAGGGTTAGGGTTAGGTTGGGGGTCACCACAACTTGAGGAACTGTATTAAAGGGTCATGGCATTAGGAAGGTTGAAACCACTGCTTTAGATATTTGGAGCCCAAGTCTTTTGGGCCTTGTAAGTCAGAGTCAACACCTTGATTTGGGCCCGGTAGTAAATTGGCAGCCAATGCAACCCTTATAAAACTGGTGTGATGTGTGTCTGGCCAGCGGTTCTGGTCAGCACTCTAGTGGCTGCATTTTGCACTAGCTGCAACTTCCCGACCATCTTCAAGGGCAGCCCCATTTAGAGTGCATCACAATAGTCCAATCTAGAGGTTACTACAGCATGGATGACTGTCACAATTTTACTCTCTATTACCTGCTTTCAGAATGCTCTCAGGAAGAACCTAATGGCCTGGCCTTCTCATCACTACACTTCACTTTCACAACTGCCTAGGATGTGCACAAATATTTGTAACTTTCAAAATTTGGCTGAATTTGGACATTTGAACTCAAATCAAATGTTATGATATTTGTATGCTAACATTCTAATGAACAGAAATGTTTCCGGAAATTCATATGAATAGTTTAGACAGTCATTAAGCTGGGGAACCATATCAGATACATATCTGTTCATATCAGATTTGTATCTGTTCATGCCAGATACATATCTATTCATATCAGATGCGTATCTGTTTGTATCAGATACTTAATAAATGTTTGTATGAATACATGTGAATAGATTTGTATCGAATAAAATTTTACATTTGAATACGATCTCTTCATATGAATACGGCTTTTCGAACGTTCATGAACATTCAAAATGAAGCCTTTATTTATTATTGCCTTGCAGATCGGGGAAATGGGGGTTGCAAATGGAACAGAAATCAAGCCATTATGCAGCCTGTCTTGGCATTCTTGAAACGGGGTTGGAATTACCCCCGTGGAAATGGCAGAAAATTAAAAAAGCCAGCCTGCCTTTGTGATCAGCATTTTAAAAAGTCAGCAGCTGTGATCTTCAATGGACAGGGCAGTGACAGCAAGCACACCCCACCTCCCAATGACATGAGCTCAAATCTCCCCGTTAGCCGCGATCATCCCCATGTGTGTTCCCAGCTCACTGAGCAATGTATGCTGGTCTCCCAAAGTGTGCCTAGACTTGTTTTTTCAGGTATCAAATTTGTCACCCTTCTGGCACAGTTGGGGGGGATTTGGTATGCTTTTCACGTACCAATTCCAAAATACATGGGGACAAACCTTACCACGTGGAACCACACCAAACTTGCATGGGGACATGGCCTGTGACAGTTAAGCTAGATTCCCACTGGGCAATTTAATCCACATTTAAACCAGGGTTTTTTATTACTCAGAACAAGGTCTGTTTTTTTGCATTCCCATTATTACCTTATAATGTGGACTTGCCGGGGAGAAACTCCCTCCCCTCTCTCTTCCCCTCAGCAGAACCCCCTCCCCATGCAGTCAGCAATTGTGCACTATCATACCGTGACTTCATCAGGATGGGCAATTCAAACTCCACCCACTATATAGGCCTGTTCCCAATTCAGATCATGGAGCAGCAGTTTTTGTTCACCGCTTCTCCTCCCACAGCAGCATAGCTTCTCATATTAACAAGGCAGATTAAAGATTACTTTCCCTTCTGGTGTTTTCTGCAAGATTGGTGGATCAGAGAAGCACAAAATGGTAGGGAGAAGGGAAGGAGGGAGGGAAAGAAGCAGGCAGGTAGGCTTTTACACAAGTGCCAACACAGGACAGAAGCCTCCAAAGTCACGTATTGCCACCCCTCTTTGTACAATCAGATGCTTTCATCTGATCTCTTTGTTACATTGCATTCTGATCTATTGTTATATATGTTCTGATCTCTTTTTTTAGTTACATTGTGGTCTGATCGCTCTCATTCTTCACCGTTCCACCCCAGTCCCCTTCAGCCACCTCAGTCCCCACGGCACATAATGAAGAGAGCCTGGGGAAAGGGTGACGAAATCACAGCTTATTATTGGATCAGGGGAAACTGAGGAGAATGCTCCTAAAACATGGTTCCCTCCCCCAAAACACTGCTTGAGTTTTCATTGCTAAATAGTGAGGATTATTTCTAAATCCAGAAGCAAGATCTCTTTTGATCCTCAGAAACTATTGATTCTTTTAAAACTTTGGGAACAAGGAACACTCAGAATGATTTCAAAGCTCTTTAAATCTTGAATGGGAGCACACCATGAGAGGAAATGGCTAAAAGAAAGAAAAGGTTTGAAGAGAAGGAAGAGCTTCTACATTTAAGTGCAGAAAGGGCCAATATTCTCTCTCAGGAACAACATTAGTGTAATCAAAGGAGCCCATAAGCATTATGCCCCCTTGATAAATATTTGACGCAAAGCCACCTCTCCTTCAGGGGCACCTCAAAGAACCCCCTGCACTATGTCCTTCCCCCCCCCCCAAGATCATGGCCCACTGGCATGTGTCCCTCCTCTTTAGACATCCCTGCAGTATAGCATCTGCCTAGCAAAGCACCCTGGAACATAAACCAGTAACATTCATTTTCAAGTTATATCTTCAGTGTGGTAATCAAAAGAACTGACTTCATTAAACAGTTTACTTTAGAAAGTATAGCTCAGTGATAAGTATCTTCACACTATCTCTATTTTATCAAGGCAGGTTAAAGGTCTAATTGCAAGTAAGAAACAAGCTAGTTAATAAGGTACTTTAACATCAGAAGTAGGTACACAACAAATCAATTGGGTTGAGGAGGAAATGTTGGCACATTTTAGGTTCAGAATAGTTAAACAGGAGCAGCCTGACCTGTTGTCAGTCTATTTTAAGAGGGAACATTTGGTAATTTCTAATGAAAGAAGAAGAAGTAGCATAGCACTTAAACTTTGGCAGAAGAACAATATTAAAAAAAAAACACTGTCTGGAATAAAACCATGTGGCACTGATCTGTACCTTCAGTACAAGTGATAAACATATTTTGCAAAGCTGCAGACTGTACCGGCAGTAAGGTGATACTACATGATTGCACACCTCAGGTTTGCCAGCCAGAAACAGTTGCTGGAGCACTGTGCTTGGACAGATACTTTAGATTGCTAAAACAACAACAACAACAACAACAATCATTTTGCACCATTTCTGGCAGCACATCCTGTTGCACTACCAAAATGTCCCCCATTATATTCTAGCCTATGTGGGCATGCTGTCCACATGGCCTTCATAGTCCAGAATTCAGTCATTGGTCCACTGCAGACTGGAATAGGGCCCTATCCTGGTCTGTGGGCTGGGCATTCCAAAGGGCTTTTCTTCTACCATTCCATGCTGTGGCTGTTTCCACACTGGACCTTATTCTGGATTATATCCCAGAATAGGACCCTGCCATTTGTGTGCTAGTGCTGACTCCCATAGTCTGCACCATCATATAAATGGCATGCCCATCTTCTGGTATATAATCCAGAATAAGGTCCAGTGCAGAAAGTGCCTATATGTGGAGGGAAACTCCCTGGACCACTCTTTGGACCTCACTACAGGTAAGTGCAGAAAAGACCTTTGAGCGTCCCTGTACTTTTCTTGGCATGCATACTGTCTTCTTCAGAACCATTGCAAATCCAAATTGGAAATTTTTGTTTTCCAGACAGATGTATAACTACCTCCTGAAGACTTTGGTATCTGCCAAGTTAGAATTACAGGTACACTTGCTTGCTTTGTTATTTGTCTACCAAATAACTACAGCTGGGTGCTGCTGCTGTTTTAAATTTGCCACTATGCTGAGTCTTTCTGAGGCAATATGGGGAATGAAAAATTATGGCTTCCCATTGCTGTTGCTCTTGGCAGGTCTTTAACCCATAGACATAGCATTAAAATCTTTCAGAGCTATAACAGTATAAAATATGGATAAAATCAATAAAACATTATTAAATAGAAACAGACTTAACCTCTCCATTGTCTTACTAAAACCACTAGATACTAAATTCATAGACCTGGAAAGGATCAGTTAGGACACTGATACCAGAGAGGCTGCATCTATATCCAATTTGGTAAGTTTTTTTTAGTTTCAAATGCAGTTTTGACATGATACTGTTCACATGCTACTGCCTTAATCCATATTAACAGTCAGAAAAAGCACTTGCCCAAAGGCACTGTCTTAGCATAGACCTGATCTGGATTAACACTAGTTGCATCTGGATGCATCAAGAGGAGTATTGAGTCTAGATCATGAACAAGTAATTATTCCTCTTTACCTTACCTTGGTCAGACCTCATCTAGAATACTGTGTCCAGTTCTGGGCACCCCAATTTAAAAAAGACGTTGACAGACTAGGGCAAGTGCAAAGGAGGGCTACCAACATGGTTAGTGGTCTGCAAACCATGTCCTATGAGGAAAGGTTGAAGGATCTAGGAATGTTTAGCCTGCAGAAGAGGAGACAGAGAGGAGACATGATCACAGTCTTCTAGTATCTGAAGGGCTGTCACAGTGCAGAGGGATTGTCCCTATTTTCACTTGGACAAGGAGGAGTAGAAACTAGGGATGTGTATAAATATTCTAAACATTCAAAATCTAATCAAATCATTTGAATGCACAGATACATATGTATTACATACATATCTGTATGCATTGGCACTTATAATACAGAAAGAAAATGGGATGCATACAGGATAAAACAGGATGTATACAAAATGTGTACAGATACGTATAACACATACGAATGTTGCTGATATTCATATCATAGAATAGGAATGTTGTCGACATTTGTATCTTCAAATTCATATCTAACATTCGAATAAATAGATTTGAATGTAATGGATTCAAATTGGTCTTTGTTGCATTCGGATTTTAAACATTCAGATCGAATCATATGTTTTGACATTCAATTTGACTCAAATTCGAATGCAAAACAAACCTTTGTGCCCACCCCTACTAGAAAGAATGGGCTGAAACTTCAAGGGAGTCAGTGCAGATTAGATATTAGGAAAAACTTCCTGACAGTGAGGGCGATCAGTCAATGGAATAGGTTGCCACAGGAGGTAGTGAGCTCTCCTTCACTGGAGGTCTTGAAGCAGAGGTTGGACCTACATTTGTCTGGAATAGGTTAGGGAATCCTGCATTCAGCAAGGGATTGGACTTGATGACCCTAGAGGTCCCTTCCAACTCTATGATTCTATTATTTTAGCCCCACACAGATAACAAGTAAATACATAAAATGACACTATTACTATTCTGGTCTATGAAATGTGTAAAGACAGCACATCCCTGTAGACTGAAATGGGGCACCATTTTCAGTGGTGCACAAGGAAGAGGCACCAGAGGTTAGTAGGCACTGAAAAGGGCTCAACTAGAAACCAGTAGCCAAGGCTGGGACAGCACAGGCAATTGGAAATGCAGACAGCCCTTATCACACACTATGGCTAATCTGGCCCAGTGTGAGCCAGACCACACCATGTGGCAATGGCCTTTATGACTGCCCAGAGACCATCTTTGCTTCCTCGCATGATAATTATGAGGATAAAATGGATGGAATAAAAATAAAATGGAATTTTATAAAGCCAGGGAACATTGAACTGCATCAAACCTGAGCACTGTGCTAGCAAAATAAGTGAACACCTTGCATTTAATGATTAATAAGAGACAGGTTATTCATGTTTTCTATCCCAAAAGGAAGAATATTGTATGTTGTTAGTTAAGGAGTCAAAATGCACAATTATTGTGCAAAAGTGAAGTATCAGTAAGGTTAACCAGAAGTTCCTGAACTACAGTTCCCATCATTCTGTGCTAGTTGCTGCTGAGGAAATCTGGAGAGCCACGGGTGAGCACCCTGCTTTTATTGCAAAAAGCCCCATGTCTGATTTTATAGCATTATCATAACAACAAAATATAAAGGAAAGATAGAGCTGAATTATGAATAGGGACAACAAATTACTCAGTTTCCCTTTCTGAAGGATACTTGACAGCAGTGAATTATTAATAAGTGTGTGGCTTCTTTAATAAAAGTGACATGCCTATTTGCATCTCATATCAGAGCCACAAAGGTATTAAATCTTGTATTTCTTACTATTTAAAAAGATTTTTTTTAAAAAAACCCTGCCTTTATTGGCTTGACACAATCATAAAATTTTTCAACAAAGTAGTTTTCCATTCAGTATATGTTTTGATCTAAAAATTCTTTATCAGATATAAGACACTGGGACTGAATTTTATTAAGCAAGTGGATGAGCTATATTTAGCCAGCTCACTAAAGGCTAAGATGTGTCAATTTTGCTAATTTTTTACAGGAAAAATGATGAAACTTCTAGGAACAAAATCTAAAAAAAAGACCTTACTATTGAAAATCAGATTGCTAATGCATCGTGAGCCCTGGCCAGACAGAGCGCATATAGCGCCATTATGGTGCTGATGTGGTGGGATCCCCACATGTATCTGTGGCAACCTCACCATTGCTTCACTATATCCCTCCCTAAGAAATGCAAAAAAAAAAAAAACCCTATTTGTCCACTGAGTATGTGTGGAGGCCAAAACAGACAGTTGTGCATGGGTGGTGGTGGTGATGTGCACCTCTGGGTATTTTTTGTCGACTTAAACCAAAGCATGCAAAGATAGCACCAACCCTGGCACTGTCTGACTAGCAAGTGATAATGCCAGAGGGGCAATACTCCAGATTATCACTAGCTAGTAGGATATCTGGATGCTGTTTGGAGGCAGCCTTGGAGATGGTGCTTTCATGACTGAACTGCAGTTTGCTGAGCAGAATGCCATTATATTCTGATAATCATTTCCCACTTCACCATACAAACGAATAAGTATCTGATACAAATTAATGTGTATCTGATACGTATCCATAACATATCCATGCTCTGAAAACATCAAATCCGACCTGAATCAACTTTTAATCCACTGTCGATCCATGTCGAATGCAATCTGGATCCATTGTGGATGTGACTGGTGCTCCATTTTTCCACAACCCCAATCTAATGAATGTCCGAATTAATCATACAAATGTTAGTATACGAATATCATAATATTCGATTCGTGTACAAATGTCCAAACTTGTACACATTCGTACGAATAACGAATGTTATGAATTTTTGTGGACATCCCTAAACACATCAGCAAAGTGAGAAGCTGTTTTCCTTTGGTATTACCTAAAATTCACCTTTTGGGTAGATAATGTGAAAAGAAATGACTGGTCAATTGTCCTCTCTCTCTAAAGATGAACTAAAGCTGTGTTAAATCTTAGGTGTGAATGCAGCATTAGGACCAATTAAACATAGTACAGTATCCCAAGGAAGAGGGAAAATGCCTTGTCATCTGAAGGCATGGGTAAAGAGGTGCAACTTCATTCCTTTGCTATGATGTAGAAAGTGGCAGTGCTTGACGGTGCTCAAAAGGGACACCATTTGACAGCCAAACAGTTACCATAGAAAGGTCTCCAGTTCTAGAATGGCATGTTACAAGTAGGAAGGGAAACGTTTTACATTCTCCTTCCATTCTAGTATCCGATTCTCTCTTTCAATAGAGTCAATGCTAAAAACATTTTCAGGGACCAGAAGAAAAATGTTTGCACCAGAAGGTAACAACTTGGAAAACCTTGGGAGTTTTACTTATTCTGCGTCCCTTCAAGAAACTGAAGTGAATTCTCCATCATCCCTCTTCCAGGAGCAGAAGGAAATTAGGCAAACACTCTGAGTTACAGGACATTATTACCCCACGGGAAGGCAGGCAGTGGTATCAAGCCAATACATAAGCTGTATGAAAATGCGGTTCAGCTTTTAAGAGCACATCGATCTTTTCAATGGTTAAACTAAAGGAGATGCTTTCAGGGCTAAACTGACCTCCCCCTCCCATCCCCACTTTATATACTGACATGTATGCTCCAGGGAATGTGATAATGCAGCCTTAATTGTATCTTGTTGAACTTGGCCATTTATATGACTAACCCTTTGCTGACTTAGTTCCTTTTTATATATTAATAACTGTTCCAAATGATGTCTTCTCCTATTAGAGTGTCATTCTGTCAACAGGAGAGGTCTGATTTAAAAAAAAAAAAAGACCAGAAGGCAATGAGGCAAGGCACTTTTGGAAAAATGAGGAGCATGTGACATTCTGAAACAACACTGATTAATTCATTATAAATACTTTTGATGAGTTTATGATTATTGTTTCATTCATGATAAAGGTTTCAATTCTGTCTCTTAGCTCTCTATCTTTCTGCCTTTCTGTGTATATAAATACCCTCTTCTTACCCAAGGCTGTGATCTCACCTAAGGTTTAATCCAGCTTCAGTCCACTTTTAGAGTGAGAGAACACATCAGCAAAGTGACCAGTAATTTCCTTTCCACATTATCTACCCAAAAGGGGAATTCTCAGAATTATTTAACCCTGAAAAAAAAATCTTGTCATCTGTTTGTATCAGATACATAGCCATTCGTAACAGATATGTATCTATTCGTATCAGATACATATTTGTATCCGATAGGTATCAGACGCATATTCATTCTCATCTGATACATATTGAATCTTCATATGAATACTTATGGATAGATTTGTATCGAATAGAATTTTACAACATTCAAATGCCTTCTATTCGTACGAATACAGATTTTAAAACATTTAATTCATTTTGAATCAGATGCCAAAAACCCCACATTTGTGTGCATCCCTAGTATACAGGATTTGTGGTTTTCTTTAATATATGGAAGAGAAAGCTGCATGTCTCCAGAGAAGAGGTGCTAAGCTATAGCCTTTCTAAATGATGCTAAACTACAACTGCTAACATTCCACTCTAGCATTCAGTGCCACCTGCTATGAGTTACTGCTCAGGTCAACTGCCCAGACACTGTGAGCAAGACAGATGCTGTTCACATCTCTTGCTTGTGGGCTTCCATATAAACTAATTCCTGGATTAGATGGGACACTGGTACAATCCAACAGGACATTTTTTTATGGTCATATATAGTATAAATTATCTATCCAGGATTAAAGCCTGTATTCTGCCATGTAGAAATTATTTCAGCCACACTAAGTAGCACGGTAAACATATATCCTATCTACCCATTCTGGAGGCCTTTTCTTCAAATTTTCTGCCACCAGCTAAAAACAAGAGTACTTAGCTACGAATACGTCCTTTCATCCACCAAGGTGACTTGTACATTCTAACTGGACCTTTGAGTCAACAGACATAAAGGATCTGTCTGAAAGATGAGATACACCAACTTGTCAGGCTTTAATAGGCAAAAAAGTTGTTCTGAAGTAGTTAGAAGCCAAAGTGATCAAGACATTTCCTGAAGAAGAAGAAGAAGAAGAAGAAGAAGAGTTGGCTTTTCTACCCCGCTTTTCTCACCCATTCAAGGGGACTCAAAGTGGCTGATAAAGCTTTTCTGTTCTTCTCCCCACAACAGAACACCCTGTGAGGTTGGTGGGGCTGTGAGATCTGAGGAGAGCTGTGACTAGCCCAGGGTCACCCAGCTGGCTTCATGGAGGAGAGGGGAATCAAACCCGGTCTTCCCAGATAAGAGTCCAGATCACTAAGCCAAACTGGCTCACATAATGCCCCTGAGGCCCTGTCCCAATGGGGAAAATATAGCACCACAATTCCACCATAGCCCCACTGTATCTACCCTTAAAACTGTGATAGTTGGTTGCTGGAAAACTCAGCAATGGTGACAGGTTTTCCAGCAATAGAACTTTTACCTACCTTTGTGGAGGGAGTCACCTTAATTTCTCCCCATTGTCCATGTGCAATAGCCAAAACACACAGCCTTGCATGTGTGGTGGTGGTGACATGCACTTCTGGGTTTTCCACACTGCCTAAACACCCAGATTGTATGTCACTAAAACATGCAAAGACAGCCATGGCCACAGTGTTGTCTATCTAGCAAGTGATAATGCCAGAGAGCAATGCTCAAGATTAGCAGTTGCTAATGGAATATCTGGCTGGCACCTTGAGACAGCCTGAGTTCCTTTCTGCACTAGGTCTTATTCCAGATTATATCTCCAAATTGTGGACTGTGGCAGCCCCTTAGCAGACTCTCCTGTAGTCTGCACCAGCAAGCAGCTGGTAGGTCTCTATTTGGGAATATAATCTGGGATAAGGTCCTGCAGAAAGGACCTGAGTATCTTCTTATGGCAAAGCCTGTTTCAAGGCTACTGAAATTTGCCTGTTTTGCACAGAGAGCATGCGTACATTTAGTGCTGAAATGAAGAAAAGAGTGCCACCTACTGAAGCACCAAACTACTGCTGAAAGAGTCTGGGCTTAGCACGATCCACGGGAAGATACCTAAGATGACAAGGTGAAACAAACAAACAAAACAAACCCTGCAGATAAGAAAAATCAATGCATATTTAGAAGAAGAAGAAGAAGAAGAAGAAGAAGAAGAAGAAGAAGAAGAAGAAGAAGAAGAAGAAGAAGAAGAAGAAGAAAAGCCAAAACAGAGTGTATAGCAAGTGCTATGAAGGAGCAGGAAGCAATTCAGTTCAGGAGATGAATGTCTTTAGGGCAGGACTTCATTTCTTGTGCTGATACTGATGTCCTTATTGCTAAGGGATGTCTCCAAGACTTGGATAGAAAGAGAAAGCACTGATGATGGTTCTGTGAAAGCAAAATGTACGCAGAAGAAAAGTTCCACTCGTAGAATTCTGACAATGCTGCACTCCAGCCCTGAGCTACATATAAACATGCTTTATTCCAGAATATCCAAATAAGTAACTGACGTAAGGATGCAGCTATATTCATCACTAGAGAAAGAACACATATCCCAAATCTGTACATAAAGGCTATAGATGGCTGCAGACATCAAGACAGCCTTACCTGAAACAGATTTTAGGGATCTAGGGCTGACTGCCTTTCCCATTTGTACACTTTTCCATTTATATCATTTTTTGAATCTGTTTTCTTCTCCTCCTCAAGTGTGTAACTATATACATAGCATGCCTGTCAATTACTGCACATACATACCTGCGGCATATACAGGCATTCATACAATGTAAACTGGTACATTTGAAATAGGTGTGCTTAATTTCACACATCTTTTTGTTGTTTTGGAATTGGTATGGACATTTTAGAAACGCTATAGAATCAAATGAGAAAGACTTTGATAACAGCAGCCAACAACATGATTGCACTTTCCTACACTTTTTCCATTTCTACAATATCCCTTCTGAGATGTGGTGACCGATATTCCAAATGTGGCCTCACTATAGATTTATAAAAAGGCATAATGATGCCTGTTGAATTATTTTCTATTATGATCCTAAATACCCCAGCAGTAAATTTGTGTTTTTTCACTGCTGCTGCACACTTAATCAGGATCCTGCTCCATTTAGGCTTGGTTACACCTTTCTGCAGTGGCAGGACAGAGGGGCAAGGGGGAGGGGTGACAGGGGTGGAGAGGAGGTGGGCCAGGGTAGTGAGGGGTGCAGCGGCGGCAGGGGCATATGAAGTAGTCTCATTCTAAGGTACTTCAGATCTGAGGGAGAAAAAGAGGGGACAAGATAAAACACCACCGTAAGTAAGTTTTTGGAAGTTTGAAGCCCCCTTATCGAATTCCTGCAGGACTTGGAGGTCATAACCGAAGGTTTTGGCTAACATATATCGAAAAGAACTTAAGGTGTATATGAGGAGCATAGAATTCAAACAGATTCAAGAAGAGGAGTCAGAAGAACGGAGGAAGCCATGAATAAAATTGTTAAAGAAGTTTAATAATGAGATGTTGATAACATTCTTGTTGTAATGATGGAAAAAATTAAATAAATATATAAATATATAAACAAAAACAAAAACAAAAGATAAAACACCACACTCCCAAGTTATGGAAGCAGTAACAGGCAGAGTCTCTGCTCCGATTTCTCTCTCCTGCCTCCCTTCCAAATTGAAAAGGGATTAAAAATTTAATCCTGGGCTAGCTTGAATAAAGGAAAACCCGGATAGAGGGAGGAAAATCCAGAAAAAAACCCAAAGCTGTAACCATTGGAGCTGGAATTCAGGCTAAAGAAATATTAAAGTAAAGGTGTAACCGCAGCCATAGTGTAAATGGAACAAGACTGACAGGCGCGTGTCCTCCTTGATCCATATTAACATGTGGAAGAGGAGGCCCAGGATCTTATCTAGGAGGCTCCTTAGGCTTGATCAAAGGTAAGTGTAGAAAGGTCCTCACTTTTGCCTGCACTTGATTGCATGTATCTCTATGGGTGGCTTGCAAGGAAAAAAGCTACCAATCTTGATAACTAAAGAAAGCACACCATCTTTCCTCAAGGCAAGTGTTTGCAGTACTGCTATTCCTCATCTCACCTAGATTCTCATTTTGGGGGGTGGGGAGAGAGAGATTGAGAGAGAGTAGATCTTCAAGTATTTGTAAAACCACAACAATTTCTTTTTAAAGCCGAAAATTTGGGGGAAAGAATGGTTAAGCATTTTATTATTCATACCACATTCAAAGTAAATTGTGTAATAGTTTTCATGTCTTAATTACTTAAATTTTATATTGAGCTTTAGCGATATTATCTCCCTTTTTGTCTCCACACAATTGTATTTTATAATAGCTTTTATTAGAGCCTACATGAATGGAATTTCAAATGAACACATCATTTTCTACTACTTGGGCAGTTGCAAAAAGAGAGAGCACACTTTTCTGATATTTGGCATAAAAAGCACTTCCCTTTGTGTTTTATGACATATTCGGAAAGGACATATTTTGAACATAATTGTAACCAAGGGAGCATGGAGAACAGGGGTGTCACTTTGAGGAAGTTTGCCTTAGCATGGAGGAGAAGCTGCTAGGCCATATTCAGAAGAAAAAAATTGTATTTCCTACATCATTACAGTACTTCTGAATGAGGTGATTTCTAACTTGGGGGGCAGCTGGGAAGCCAGATAGCAATGATGCTCACTCTTCATGAAAAAGAGACGGAGGTGCAGAAGCGAGGAAGTGGGGAAATGTTTACATCTTTCTTGATGGGTGGACAGGGGATTTTTTTTGCACTGGATATACTGAAAATGGCATCCAGCAAAAATGGACACTACCACTTCAGGATGGCAGGTGGGAAAGAGTATTTTTGTTTCTGTTCTGAATGTGACTGAAACAATAGTAGAAAATCTGGCAGGAAAAATATAACGTTTGCCCCCAGTGTCTGTTTTATTGCTTGAAGTAACGTAAAGCTGGAGTGTTCTCTTTCTTTCTTTCTTTCTTTCTTTCTTTCTTTCTTTCTTTCTTTCTTTCTTTCTTTCTTTCTTTCTTTCTTTCTAGCAATTTCACTTGCAGTGTGGCATGGGCTGATCTGTACCAATGCCATCAGTGCAGATGGCAGTTGATCCTGCCCATGCCTTGCCTTGGTTGGAATCAGCAGGCTGGGGCATTCCAGACCCACTGATTATGACTTACCTAACATAAGTCCAGAAAAGGCCTTACTTTGTCCCTTTCTGCATTAGGACACTGATCCAGATCAGAGGGCCTCTGATCCAGATCTAGGGCCTCTCCACCACATGTTAATCCAGATTGCAGAGACCTCAGCCCCTATTAAACCAGAGAAGTCTGCGTAGGATGGAGCTAGATCCCGGTCAAGAGGCCTTTTATGGGGTCTACAATCCAGTCTCAGGGCCTTAGTCTGGATCATGGAGGCCTGGAAATGTCACTTCTCCATGATCCAGAATTACCAGAAGTTATTTTCAGTGGGGAGTGCCTTAGTGCACCTCTGAAAATCAACTCCCAACTACCCACAGCTAGGAACCGTCATTTCTAGCTGTCATGGAGTAGGGGGAAGTGGTTGCAAAGCTTGTGCCACATTTCGTCAGCTTCATGGCCATGGGAGGGTTGATCTGGATTTGCATCATTCAACCCTTGCCTCCCTAGAATCTAGATTGGCAGATCCAGTGAATCCCATTCTACCGATCCAGATCTTCTACACCCTCAGTGCAGAAAGGGCCTTTGTCTAGATACGGCCTAGAAGTCTTCTGCACTCTTGTGATCTCCATTTTCCCATAAAATTCTGCCAGAGATCCTATAACTGAAGATGTCTTGAACCAGATAACTTATGTCTGCAAAACACAAAAGTTCTTAGTGTACTGTGACATCTCTGTCAGGATGATTTTCCCAGTAAAAACTAGCTCTGTTTTTGCATGTGAACTCCAAGCACGTATGCTACCCGCTATGCACTTGCCACATGCAAGCTCTGTTACCTTTAGTGGTTCCAACAATCTCTCTAGGTGAATTCCTTCTTTTAATACACAGTAAGGACTATTGGGGGATAGGGAGTGAGCTAAATTAATTCCACCTTTGGCAGACACATCTACTTTAAAGGGATCAAATTCATGCAAGCCTCTTGCAAAAGCATTGTAGGACAAAGCTGAAAGTAATGTTGACTGCGAGAATGCAATTAGTCCATATTTATCAAGGAACCCTTTACATCTTATGCTGTAAGGTTTAATCCAACTTTAGTCCACTTTCAGAGCAAGAGGACACATCAGCAACATGACCAGTAATTTTATTTCCACCTTATCTATCCCAAAGATGAAATGTCAATTTGCTGATGCATTCTCTCACTCTGAAAGTGGACTGAAGCTGGATTAAACCATAGGTATGACCACAGCCATAGAGCCAATCTTTTTCTACTGTGTTTTTCCTGTTTCTGAAGGTGCAGGAAATCCTCCACATGTCTGTGGGAGGTTCTTGAGAATCGCAGGCTGCAGCCTGAAGTTTAATTAACATCACATTTAAAAATGGCCCTGCAGGCACGAGATGAAATGCCCCAGGACAAAGAGATGAAGGGTGATGTGTTCTGCAATCCTTCCAGTGCCTTTAACTTGTGTAATAACCACAGCAGCAGAGCTACAAATGCTCCATATCTTCCTTCTGTCCTCTGCTGACTGCCACTCTTGTGTATAAATGGTAGGAGTTGCCTAATATTTCGACAGAGACCCTCCATCTGTTTTGCTAAATGTCGTACTTTCTGCAGTGATCTCCAGGAACAGTCATTCATTATTATTATTATTATTATTATTATTATTATTATTATTATTATTATTATTATTATTATTATTATTATTATTATTATTATTATTATTATTATTATTATTATTATTATTATTATTATTATTATTATTATTATTATTATTATCATCATTATTATCATTATTATTAGAAGGAATGGGTTGGCTCTTCTTCCCGGTACTCAAACTCTTCCCCTTGGCCCCATCCCCCAATCTTTTATTAACATGTCCACACTGTTACTAAACATAAAGAGTTTCTCAAGGAACCAATTTTACTACATTTGTTTGGGAGTTATATGGATCTTCGGCATGGAAATTGAGAGTACAAAAATAGATTTGGTTGATTTATGAGACATCGCTGTTTTCAATTCACCATCAGTATGTGCAGACACGATGCAGTCACGAAATGAAGCATCTGGTTCCCCCACGTTTCATTTATGAACTTTAGCACCAGATGTAAATCATTCATAAAAATCCCAAAGTGTTGGAAGGGCCTCTTCCTTCATTTTAACAAACACAGACTGCGAGAACTGTACCTAGACTTCACATCATTTGTTACAAATGATAGGATCTGAATTTTAAAAGACTCGCAGAGATAAATTTCCAAGGGAATGGGAGGAGAAAAGACAGGAGGAGGGGAAATGAAAGGAAATACAGGTGAATCCTGACAATCACTGCAACTGCATTTGAAAAGAAAAAAAGAAAAAGAAAAGCTGTCACTTTGGGTTATTCAAACAACCTTAGTGAGCAAGGCAAGATTTCTAACAGAAGAAACCCCTTTGTCTGGCTTTAGGAGTGCTTTTGTTTGTCTCATTTTGTTTGCAAATCATTTCTAGCATTCTAATATCCACATCAGAAAAAGAAGAAAGTATCTCAATAGCCTCATGACTTCAGTCTTAGGCCCTTCCTGCACTTACTTATTAATCCAGAGACGTTTTCGCACGGGGCTGAACGGAACGCGGAAAAGACAGCTGAGGACACGTCATACGCATTGGCCGCGCGCGGCTTGCGTTCCGACGTGTCCGCAGCTGTCTTTTCCGCGTTCGAAATGTAGAGCACTTCGAAGTGCTCTACACGCGTTCCAACGCGGACGAGCCGCCCGCAGCCGTTCGGAAGAAGAAGCGTTCGCGCCGCTTCTGTCTCCCGAACGGCTGCCGGCGCGCCTCCGACGCCGCGCGGCTTTGACAATCAGCTGTTTCTCAAACAGCTGATTGTCGATCTGCCTCCGCGGCTGCCGGCGCGCCCCTTGCCGGCATTTGCCGGCTAAGGCAGCTTCGGGCGCTTTGAGCATTCGCACCCAGACGCTCCGGAACGCGTTTACACGCGTTCTGGCGCGTCTGTGTGTGAACGGGGAAAGCGCCCGAAGCTGGCTTAAGCTTTCCGCCTGAACGCGTTCCGTCTGGAACGCGATTCAGTGCAGAAATGCCTCAGATCAAGGAATTGCTAACAACATGTCATCTGCATAGCAATCTGTATCAAGGAGCTGCAAAGAGCCCATCATCTGCACAGGAGTAGAACTGGATCAGTACTGTGCTAAGGGCTCACTAATCCGGATTAGTGGTAAACCCTACATCCATATTAGCACTCTTTAGCACACATTTGCCTGTGGTTGATTCGGATCTAGCTAATACAAATGTAGCTAAAACAAATTAACCAAGGTAAGAACAGAAAGGGTCATACATTTCTCTTCCCTCTATGACCCTTTCTCATTCTGGGCCTCAACAATCCTAACAGTAGTGGAGATCTGTAAGGCCCGTCCCCTAATGGTATGCTTCCTGATGTCTGCACATGAGCCTCTGAGTCTGTCTACCACTGGAGAATGACCAACTTGCAACAGCATTTCAAGTCTAGCGGTGTGCACGAATGCAATTATTGAATCCGATCTGATTTGAATAGAATATTTGAATATCTGAATTCGTACAAATAAAGAAAAAAATGAATGTATGGACATTCAGACTGATACGAATACATCTGTATCTATTTGTACGAATATTTGATACGTATCTGATGATATGAATCTCGTACATATCCGAAAGCATCCGTGTGCATCCGTACACATCCCATTTTTATCTCGTATGCATCCCGTTTTCATCCTGTATGTATCCATACGGATGCACACGGATACAAATAAGATCCATATGGATATGTATGTGATGCGGATGGATACGTACACAGATGAATGTCCAAATTATTCGTACGAATAATTCAAAATATTCCTTTTCGTTTGAATACTATAAAACATATAATTGGACATTTGATTCGAATTTGAATGTCCAAATTCATCCAAATTCAACTGAAAAACAAATATTTGTGCACATCCCTATTCAAGTCCATTGCAGTGAATCCAGGCAGGCCTTTTCTCACTTTGCCCATTAGTAGCTGTGGTGGGAACTCATGGGACAGAGCATCTACACATGAAGGAGTTATTTCCTAACCAGAAACAGCTCCTTCCAACCAGACGTTGCTCCCATAGTGACTATGCATGGCGCAAGTTGACCTTGCACTACATAAACATGCTGGCTCATCATGTGAAGCGCCACACAAGCACACATGCATTGTGTATCATGGTTGCCACAGTAACAGTAATGGCACATGTGCACTGGCACCAACACCAGCAAAGAAGATGGTGGTGCCCAAACACCATCTGCACTTGAGGGAGGTCTGCAGATGGGTGGGGAGGAGGGATCACATGTACTAAGCATTCACAGCAGCAGTCCAAGAGCTGATTGAATTGCATCTTGATTGGTTTAACCCTGAAAGGAGCTGCTAATCTTGAGACTTATGCAAACAAACACTAATGAGCTGAAATTTAATAAACATGCAGACATCTGATCAAAAGTATCTGCTCCCTGTGGGGAGGAGTCAGATACCCCTGCTATAGTCTGCCCTTTCCCACAGACTCTGTTCTCTCACTATACTGTCTGCTCCTTTCAACAAGCCAACCATGTTAGCAGAGTTTTCTGATGGGAAGGTTTTTGTACTTTGGGCAACTTTTACAGAATAAGGGATAGGAGTCCAGAAATGGAGATTTTCTGTGTCCTGTAATACACTCGATATTTTTATTGAATGTGTGCTGAAACAGAAATATGTTACATAATAAATGACCCAGGCAAAACTTGGGGAACTTCATACCTTTTTGCAACATATCAGGCCAACTGTATGTGACAGGGACAGATATGCCGTTAGAGTTTGTTAAACTTTTATCTCTCAACCTTTTTTCCCCTAAAGCAAAATTTTACTACGTGGGTCTTCCTCAGCTGAAAATCATGTATGTTTTAAGCAGAAGTTTTCCAGTGAACCTGGGGCATTCATACTCATGAATGCTAGTGCGTGCCATCCCTCCCCCCATGTGCCTGCAGACTTATCTGCAGTGCAGACCTGTGTCCAGGTGCCACCATCTTCACTCTGGATGCCAGAGTCATATGTGCATGTGTTGGGGCCACTACTAAGATAATGCTAATTTTGCTGAGCATGCATACTGGTTCTGGCATGTCACCTGATGCATCAGCATGCTTGCGTAATGCATCACGTGCTCCTCCTTACACCATAGAGATGTGGATGTGCCAGCAAAGGCCAGCATAGGTCACAGGGAAGTCTATCCACACACCATGCCATCTCTGCTGTTCCAGAGTTCTAGGAGCAACCTTGAGCTTCCCTGATCATCATTAATGTGGACAGGTAAGAACATGTCCACAGCTTCACTGGGAGCAGGCTGGTCCCCCAGCCTGGTCTATGCTCCATCCAGCATGCCTAAGCCCCACCCCCAGCACTTCTCCAATACCATACTAAGAGACTGTGCAGAAATGGCTTTAATTCTTAGAGATGGAACTCCTACTTTTTATCATTTTGCTATAACTACAGTTAAAATTTCTCCACCTAATAAACTGACCAATTCGTTTACTTTGGACACCTCACACTTGAAGTTGCTGCTACCATTTGGCTAATTCTCCCATTTTCTGTTTACTGTGCAATGAAGTTTTACCCTGTGTGCCTTTTGCCTTCAGTAAACATACATTTTGTGTCATAATTAGTCTAGTCGTTTTCCCTTCGCCAAGGAGCAGCTCCAACTGTGCCAGCTGTGGAACCAAATCTCTGATCTTTTAAACATTCTGCTCATGGAAATGTTGGTAGACATGCGTACAGAGTTGTTCTCATAACACCACTAACAGAGGCTTCATTGATATGGCAGCATGTGGCAGCTAGTGTTCCCATCCCATCTCTAATCCACATGTACTTGGGAAAATGCATTTTATGGACTTTAATGTGGATTAGAGGTGGAATGGAAACACTAGTATGAAGCAGCTCCCACCAATAAGCTGCTTTCTAGCTACTTTTTAAATAGTGTGTAGATACAGCCTAATATTCTTTCACAGTCTCATGTGGATTTGGGTAAGAGGCTTTATGCAGTCATATTTTTCCTTGATCTACAATCTACACAATCTGAAAAGACATAGAGAAGAAAATGCAAAAATTATGCAGAAAAGGTGCTCAAGAAAATGATTGATTTTGAGCCTGCCATTTAAGAAGCATGGCCAATTATTTGATTCCTTTTTCCACTGTATTATAGGCTGCAGGCAGTTCTTCTAAAAGATTCATAGGCTGAATTGAAATACATGCCCCTTTCTACAACACTTGGGTGGTCTTCCTCAAAATCACCTTGACTGCTTTCCCTGTGATCCAGAACATGACTATCCATTCATATCAAATGTCCTCCTAGACAGCTAAATTAGTGTTTGCTTTGCAGAGGCAAAATCCCACCTGACTCATTTATGATCCATGACATTCTCTGGACAAAGCGCTCTTCCTTTTTGCAGTCCCTTCTGTTTCATTTGCATACAGGTATATGCTGTATATTTTATCTGCCCTGGTGAGTAAGGTCCTCTTTTCACAACTGCCACCCACTTGGATTCCCACTAAATAAATCATATTTGCAGGCTAAAGTAATAATGGCTGGAATTAAAGGTAATAGAAGACTCAAGAAACAGGCTAGCTGAATCAACCATGACATTGCTAAACCTAGGCAAGTCTAGATATCTTTGGTAGAATATCTGGATAAGATCTGTTTGTGGAGAGCAGTGGAAGAGACTTTTGGCAAAGGTGACACGCTAAGAGATTCCAGCTCTTAAGACTTTGCTACAGCTTATGCAGTCAGCCCAAGTGGGACCACCAGAAGCCAGCCAAATCCATGAAAAACAAAAACAAAAAAAGTGGATGGGTACTTGGCTGGCTTATGGGAATTCCACTTGGTCCTATCATGAAAGGTGATCACCAGACATAAAGGTAAGCTAGAGGCTCCTCCTCCTATCTGGAAGCGAGAGCAGAAAGAGGTGTGAGATCTTGTTTAGATCCTGCATTGCCTTTTGCTATTGGGAAGGAGCCAGTCTGAAACAGTATTGGGCAGAAATAGAAATCTGTCCATTACCCTTGATAACCACACAGTGGGGGATGGTGGGGCTCACAGCTTTCAAGAAAATTATTTGCAGAAAATTAAGAAGATTTCTTGCAACAGTCCTTTTGCTGGTATAAATTATTTGGGTAATATAAATAATTATATTAGCACAAATAATTATTCCAGCAGGCAAATCAGATGATGTTCCTTTGGATTAGAGATGTGCAAGAATATTCAAAACATTTGAAATTCGATTGAATTTGCTTGAATTCGGTCATTTGAATTCAAGTCGAATTTCTATGCATTCATTTTTTTAACATTCAAATGAATTTGAATGTTTCAAATCATTCATACAAATTATTATCATTCATACAAATTATTGAAACAGAGTCGATAGATGAGGCGTCCAGTGATCCCGCCAATGTAATTATACTAGATCAGTGGCAATCTGTGAGTACCGAGGACGTGGACAAGCTGCTTGGTAAGATGAGGAAGACGACTTGCCCTCTCGACCCTTGCCCATCATGGCTGGCCGTCCAGGGGGGGGATGCATTGATGAGATTCCTTACGGATATCATTGGTGCATCCTTCAGGGAAGGACACGTTCCATCTTGTTTAAAGGAAGCGGCTGTTAGGCCGCTTCTGAAAAAACCTTCCCTGGACCCCCTGGATATGAGAAATTATAGGCCTGTGTCACTCCTGCCATTTCTGAGCAAGGTGGTTGAGAGGGCGGTCGCTCTTCAGCTCCAAGCTGTCTTGGATGAAGCCGATTATCTAGACCCATTTCAAACCGGCTTTAGGACAGGCTTTGGGGTTGAGACTGCCATGGTTGCCTTGACCGACGATCTGCGCATGAGCATCGACAGGGGTAGTGTGACCCTGTTGGTGCTTTTAGACCTCTCAGCGGCTTTCGATACCATAGATCACGGCATCCTCTTGGACCGCCTGAGGGGTTTAGGTATAGGGGGCACTGCTTTGCAGTGGTTCCGGTCCTTCCTCTCGGGTCGGTCCCAGAGGGTGCTGCTCGGGGACTGTAGCTCCAGTAAGAGGAACCTCACTTGTGGGGTTCCTCAGGGGGCTATTCTGTCCCCAATGTTATTTAACATCTATATGAAGCCGCTGGGTGAGATAATACGGAGTTATGGTGCTAGGTGCTATCAGTACGCTGATGACACCCAAATCTATTTCTCCATGTCTCGCTCGTCGGCCTCGAATTCCAATGGCATCTCTTCGCTCAATGAATGTCTTCAAGCGGTAATGAGCTGGATGAGGAAAAACAGATTGAAACTGAATCCAGACAAGACGGAGGTGCTCACGGTAGCGGCCCCGAAACCAAGAATTGGGTTGCAACTTCCAGTCCTGGATGGGGTCACGCTCTCCTCCAGTGACTGTGTTCGCAGTCTGGGGGTACTCCTTGACTCGTCGCTCCTGATGATAAATCAGGTAAATGCGACGGTCAGGAGCGCCTGCTATCAGCTTCGGCTGATACGCCAACTGCGCCCTTTCCTGGAAGTAAAGGACCTCGAATCTGTTGTGCACGCACTGGTAACCTCACGCCTGGACTTCTGTAACGCGCTCTACCTGGGGCTACCCCTGTATTTGGTTCGGAAGCTTCAGCTGGTACAAAATATGGCAGCCAGGCTTGTTTCCGGTACATCTAGGAGGGACCACATTACTCCGGTTCTTAGGTCCTTACACTGGCTGCCTATTAGCTTCTGGTCCCGGTACAAGGTGTTGGTTATTACCTTTAAAGCCCTAAATGGCTTGGGTCCAAGCTATCTCAGGGACCGCCTTCTCCCGTACAATCCTCCCCGCGCTCTCCGCTCCTCTGGGAGGAATTTACTGCAGCCTGTAAAATCCAGGCTTGCGGCGACCTCCCAGAGGGCGTTCTCTGCTGTTGCCCCCAAACTCTGGAACGACCTGCCGGATGAGATCCGTCAGTTGACATCACTAGACAGCTTTTAAAAAGCTGTCAAGACGGCTCTCTTCCGGCAGGCCTTTCCAGATTAATTTTCCCCAGATAAACCATCCCGGCTCGGGCTTCCTGACCCCCTCATCCCCCTCGTGGACCCATAATAAATTTTGGTTGAGGAGCTCCGGAGGGATATTAGGGCTGTTAGCCCATTTAATTATGTTTATATTTTGTCTTATATTTTTGATACTGTATTTTAATTTGTCATATTGTTTAATACTTTTTAAGGGGGGGAGGGACCATAATGTTTTATTCTTATATGATGTTTTTATATTTATTGTTGTCAACCGCCCGGATTGGTTCGCCACAGGGCGGTATACAAATTATTATTATTATTATTATTATTATTATTATTATTATTATTATTATTATTATTATTATTATTATTATTATTATTATTATTATTATTATTATTATTAGGACATTTGTATGTGTACAAATGCGTATGCTTTACATACATATCTGTACACATCTTATTTGTATCTGTATGCATTTGTACAGATACATAAGGGATGAAAATGGGATGCATACCGGATAAAAAACAGGATTCATATGAATGCATACGGATGTCTAAAGGTTCATACAGATTCGTACAGACACATACGAATGTTATCAAAATTTGTATCTGCAAATACGAATCAAATATTTATACAAATAGATACGAATGTATTCGAATTGTTTTGAATTTGAATACATTTTTTTCTCTATTCGTTCAAATTCAAACATTCAAAAATTTTATTTGAATTGAATCTGAAAATTGCATTCATGCAAACCCATACTTTGGATCCCGATATCAATAATGTGTTAAGTGTATGTTTATGTACAGGCATTTGTTTGTGTGCATTTGTGCCTGTTCCAGTGTGTGCATGCGCACAGCTTACTTTTCTTATAAACTCTCCTTACTGAACAAATGGTGATGAAAAATACTTTTCTGATTCCCTCCTTCCTTTGGTTTTCAGCTATAGTAATTGTGTAGGAAAGGGAAAAAATCTTAACCGTTTTTCATATCCTTTCTAATTTGTCATTTCTGGGCACACCACAGATGAAGATGGCCTTTTGAGTCTTGACCTAACTTTTAGTAATGGACATCATCTTTTTCTCACTCTTCATTCATATAAATACCGCATATCTCTTTCTGGCTTAGTATAGCTATTAATATTGTTCTATTAACCTTTCCCTCAAGTACTAATGTCCTTTCCCCTAAAAAGACAATTACTGTACTTTTATCCTTAACAAATCTCATTTATTAGAAAGTGTTGCTTTTAGTTGTTTTTTTTTTTTTAGCATTGGCTACTGTTGTATCTTGAGCTGTCTGATATTTATTTATATGTGCCATGCTCACATGTTATGTGATGAGATAAGAATATTACTCAGGACTCGTCCCCATGAATTCCATTTATTTTGGATTTGAATCGGATCATTCCCAATGTGGATTGTAGTTCAAATTAACCCATTCCCATGTGACTGAGGAGAGCGCAGATTCAAGTCGAATGTACCTGTCCCCATGAAAACCACAATAAACCCCTGCATCAGGTAACCGCAACTTTTTCTCTCCACCCCCTCTCCCCTGATAGAAAGCTGGGTTGACATCACCATACCTTGTCCCACCCACTTCAGCGATGACAGGGAAATGCCTCAGCTGCACCTCCACAAACACTACACACAAAAAGATAAACAGTAATAATAAGGGGCACAACGATGAAAAGCAGCTCATTGCTTGAAGCCACCACAGTTTAGCGGAGGTGCACACCTTTGCATGACAGCGGGTACATTCCCACTCGTAACAGGTTTGAGGGATTCTGTGCTTTGTGTTCTCATGTTGCATCTGGTGCAAGGAAGCCATGGGCGCATCGCCCATTAAGACAAAGCAGGGCTCATGCACAAAATCAAGCCATTATTCACACGTAGCTTGCCAATCTGGCGATCAAGGAAGAGGGTGGTGTAATAATTGTAGCCGGAAAGACACTTGTAGGACAAATGGGAGCCATCATTATTTCTCTTTCATCAAATTTATTTAAAGAAACCCCCCAAACAGTTGCAATCGCAGCACACAGGATGGGAACAGTGAGCACGGGCAAAACCCTGCCTGCTAATGATGTGATCACCAATCTCCTCCCTCAATAACCCAGAAGAGTCCCCATGCCTCCAAGATAATCCATGCTTGCCTCCTAATTTGCAGCAAAAACAGTTTGCAAGGGTTTTTTTTTTACCGCAGATTTGAGCGATTTGTTCCATGTGTAGCCCGGATTAGAGCCTTTGCTTGGGGATGCTTTGAGGTGAATTCAGTTTTGGTTCAGAGTATATAATGCATGGGGATGAGCCCTGAGTATAGGTGCATGGATAATATTTACTGCATTTTCTTCCACTCTTTAGCCTTTTGTGCGGCAGTTCCAATGACATCCCTGTTCAGCATTGGTATGGATGGTTACCGGCTAGATGCTGTCAGGTAAGTTGGGGTAAGCATTGGTGCTCAATACCTAGTCAGCAATTAGGCAACTTCTGGATACTCAGGGGGCATTTCTAACATGTAATTGCCTCCGGCAAGTGCAAATTAGGGGTGTGCAGGAAGTGAATTTCCCACATTTGATTTGGTGTGAATCAAGTGTGGGACAATTAAGAGAAACCTTGCTGGATCAGGCCACAGCCCATCTAGTCCAGCATCCTGTCGCACACAGTGGCCCACCAAATGCTCATGGGCATCTCAAGCAGAGACAAGGACAAACCTTCTCCTGCTCTCGAGTCCCAGCAGATGGCCCTAGAAGTGCCCCATTTCCTCCCCCCCCCTCAGCCTGAAAGATGCACCTAGGCATTCGTTCTAGTAGCCATTGATACATCTGTCATCCATAAATTTGTCTAACCCTACCTTAAAGCCATCCAGACTGGTAGCTGTCACCACAATTCCCAACCCCACAAATATGGGGGGCTTGGCATTCATGTGCATATTCAAATATAGGCTCTATTTGATTTGGCCACATATTTCTGTGCCAAATAAATGTGCCAAATATTCATGCACATCCCTAGTATAGATACACCTTCCCAGATATTACCTAAATGTTGACTATGGGCCGAAGTATAAATTGGCCCTTAGTCTCTTACAGTCTTTCTTCACACCTTGGGCTATAGCATGCTGTGTTGGTCTGAAACTGGCCCAAAACTGATGCATTATAACAGCCCATATCGGCCCAACTTTAAGACTTGCTGATTGGGGTTGTTTTGGCCAGGAATCCAAAAACAGCACATTTCTGTCTCTATTTCTGAGCAAACAGTGAAATGGTACCAGACATCTAAGCAGGTGTTTCTTCTCCTTTTGTCAGCTGTATTGCCCCACTGAGCATGGAAGAAGAAGAAGAAGAAGAAGAAGAAGAAGAAGAAGAAGAAGAAGAAGAAGAAGAAGAAGAAGAAGAAGAAGAAGAAGAAGAAGAAGAAGAAGAAGAATTGGCTTCTCTACCCCACTTTTCTCACTCATTTAGGGGGACTCAAAGTGGCTGACAAACCTTCTGTTCTTCTCCCCACAACAGACACCCTGTGAGGTAGGTGGAGCTGTGAGAGCTCAGAAGGGAGCTGTGACTAGCCCAAGGTCACCCAGCTGGCTTCATGGGGGAAGGTGGAATCAAACCCAGTATTCCCAGATAAGAGTCCGGCTCCTTAACCACTAGACCAAACTGGCTCACAACACCCAAGACACTTTTCACTGGTGTCCACACAGAGTCATGGAGACCTAGCCTCATAAAGCCCTGGAGTAGTTTTTACTGCTCCACAGATACTGAAGATGGGGATGACTGCACACACTAGGAACTGCTCTGAGATGGAAGCTGCTCATGGAAGCTGCCCTGTGGGGTGCATACACTCAGTGCCAGGGTGTGCCCAGTCACCACCACCTCACAGGTGCAACACTGAGTCAACACTGATTCTGTGTTCTTTTAATTATTTCTAATAACTGTTTCATAGATGTGCAATAATCCAAACTTTATATAGTTTTCTAAATGTTTTTGTCCCATTGTTTTGGACACCAGCATTTTGATATTTGCTGTACTGATTACCTTTTCTTGTGTGCCTCTACAAATATCATGCCTTTTTATTTTGTTTTATTTTCATTTCTGTAGTACTCTAGTCAGTGCCAATTCAAATCCTTTCTCTGTGTTTCTGTAGTCAGGATTTGAGATGCACAAATTCAGTTGAATGGTTGATGGTTCAAATTGAACAGGGGAGGTTCAAACAGTATGAATTCAGTTGGAGTTGGCTGGATTTCAATCAAGCCAGGTCCTGTTCTCAGAAAGAAACCGTTTGAATTGAACCATTAGTTGTTCACTGATTTTTTACCCTTCAAAAATGTTCCTTTTGTTGTTGTTGTTGCAACGTAACAGTTATTTTTTTTTCCAAGTTAAAATTGGTTTTTTAAAAAAACAGGTCTGATGTTCAATTTAACTTGTCTGAAAAGTTCTGAATTTAAACCAAACCCTTTAAGGTTCGTTTTGTATGATTTGAATGGAATCCTTATTCAAAAAGTTTCTGGACGTCTCTAGTTATGATTGTTTATTTCCTTCTCTATCACACATCACTGGTCATGGTGCAGGTGATAGAAATGTCCACAAATGTATTTTTTTATTTGATTAATATCAAATTGAATGCAAGAAAATTCATATTCATTCGAATAGGTCCCCTTTGAATACGGTAGGGTTCAGTCCCATACAAATCCCATACGAATCCCATATGAAGCTTCATACGAACATTTGATTTGAATTAAAAGAGCAATCTTCAAATGTGCCAACATTCAGTTTGAATTCAAATGTTTGAATGTGGCCAAATTCATACTAATTTTGAATGTTGTGAATATTTGTGCACATCCCTAGCAGGTGCCAGTAGCTGATGCCCACTGGTTAACTAAAGCAGTCAGTCAGTAACTAAACCAGTCAGACATGGTTCTTATGAATGCAAGAGAAGCCCTGCTGGATCAGGCCACAGCCCATTAATCCCAGTATCCCAGATAGTCCCAGTGGCCCACCAATTGTTTCTGGGCACCTCAAGCAGAAGACAAAACCAAAACCTTCACTTGCTTTGGCTGGCATTTGTTGCCAACTTCTCTTAGATTCTGAATAAGGCAAGGAAATAACTTTATCCTTTCTATTGCCTTTCAGCAAGAGCTTACAATTCCTATTAGCAGCTAATACTGAGCATTATAATAGCTAGTTAACAAATCTCGTATTAGCACAAGCAAAACCTATTTCTCCCCCACCCCACAGGAACAGCATTGCCAGAACAAACAGACTTCAAATCATTTAAGCTGATCTCTGTTCCCACCCGGTCCATCTTCATCATTGCAAAAGATTAGAAGTGCTGCCTGCAACTTTGCGCACATCTACATTGTCAAAAAAGATTTGTAATGTTACCAGTGTAGGTTTTGAAAATGTGCACATTTCATCAAGGGGTTTAACTTGACAAAGGTGTTCCCCCCCGCTTCCATTTATAAATATATTGAAGTATTTAAATTGCTTGTAAATGTAAAGCTACCCATGCACTGACACTTCAAAAAGTATAATGTGCAATCAGACATCATTTTTTCCCCTGATAGGATTTTTCATGTTGTCTTATAATGTAGTAAATTGAGAAGCTCAGAAGCAGAACTGCTCGTAGATTTGTAATTTTAACCTTTTTTAAAAAAAAAATAAAATAAAAAATAAAATGTATTATTTCTCTCTAATTTCCAGAATGTAATTCTGCCCCCAGCTGGTTAAAATATCGCTGACACAGGAAACTGAAAGTGAGAGAATGTTGGACCTTTGTGAACTATGTCGTTGCCCAAGCTGATGATGAGTCCAATTTTCATGTAAAGTGCTGGGAGTTCTATTGCGCTTTGCAGGGGCTGCTGACAGATTTGAGAGTTTTGTGGGAGCTGAGGATATTATGGGTATGCAGACTGCTTTCTCTGTGTTAGAGTGCTCACAACAAGTGGGAGACGCATTTTAGAAAACTTCCCACTGATTATGGTTGTAGTGCATTACAGCTAATGAGGACTGGGCTGAAGTAATTATTTCACCTGTATGCACAGAGTTCAAAATCAGAAATTAATAAAGAATCCTGTGACTTGCATAAACCTAAAGGCTGTATTCTGAAAAAGGAAGGGAGAAAGGTAAGGAGAACAGAAGAGAGGGAACAGAATTTGCAATAAGGACAATTTCACAGTTGTTGTTAGTTAGTGGTTACATGCCTCCCCCCCCCCCGCTCAAATTTTGGGCTCGTGTAGAAAATATGGAAATTAGGGATGTGCATGAATATTTGTAACATCCATTATTTGTTCAAATTCATACCAGTTCGGACATTTGTACACTAATCAAATGTTATAACATTTGTACATTAACATTTGTATGAATACGAATGTTTCAGACATTCATACGAATAGTTCGGACATTAATTAAATTGGGGAGATGGTAAAGTGGCTGTGCCAGTCACAACCGCAATGGATCCAGATTGCATTTGACATGGATTGAGAGCGGATTGAAAGTGGATTCAGGTCACGTTTGACATTTTCAGAACAGATATCTTATGGGATATGTATATCGGATACATATTGGACACATATTCATTTGTATTCATTTGTATAGGATGCATATTTGTTCGTATCGAATGTGTAATTCTACCACATTCAACGGTGATCTATTCAAATGAAGACAGATTTTCTAACATTCAATTTGTTATGAATCGAAAGCCAAAAAAAACCATTCATGCACATCCCTAATGGAAAGATTTGATTTTTTTAAAAAAATATTCACTAGTTTTAGAAATATTATAAGATCCATAAAGAAGCCCAGGGAGGCACAGGTAGAGGTCTCCATGGGTTCACCCTGGGCAGAATCCAAATAATATCATTATTTGGCCTTTTTTTCCCCTTCACCATGGACCTTGGAAGAACTTGATAAGTCCTGATATAGGCATTACCACATGATGACCATCAAGGGGTGCAATATGGCCACTCAGGCAACAGGAAGGCTTTAGGTACTACAGAACAGCAGGTGTGTCCGAGTAAGGGAAACAGAGAGGCAAGAATTCTTTAACACCAACCCTGATACGGATTGTGCATGGATGTTTTGAGTAATTTACAATAGTGCTTTTCTTATCTCCAATGCTTGCCACCCCTTATCTCAGGTGGTAGCCACACACAAGCTTTACCAACATTCAGTCCTTTTCAAATGCAGTGAATTCATACCAAAATGTGAGTTTGCATGTCAAATATGCAGCATTTTCAAATGAATCTGCATTTTTGCAGAGTGCATTTTGCCTCATTCCAAGAGCACTGCTTCTTCAAATTCATTTTTTAAAAAAATGTGCCCATATTGTGGATTCACAATGTAGGTATTCCAGGAATTTGTGACAAAGAGTGCTATAGTACATGTATTGAGACATCATGTCCCAACAAGATCACCACACTTTGAACAAAGCAAGGTTTTAAATGGTCTTAAGAAGGACTTTCTGAAACAAGTGGGAAAATATGTTTTGACTAAGCTGAAAATGAGTTGCAGTTGTCAGTCTGTCAAATTGTCATAACAAGGCAAATGTAACAATGTTGTGCAATAGTCTGTTTTCATTTTTAAAGAAATGCAGTACTTCAAAATGGAACAAAGTGTTTAGCCTGACAAAGTAGTGATGAACAGTACTGTTGTGTTTATATTTGCAAATATGAACACTTTCAATTACTTAATGATGAATTATTTCTATATTGGAAATTATAGCTTCCTTGGGTGGACCAGGTCCTGGCAACTGCAACAGAAAAGAGTACAAATACATTCATTTTCTATTTGGAGCTCTCTCAAATGTACGTGGCGGCCACTCTGAGAATGGGCATGACCCTCTTGGCCCAATGTAACATGGATACCCAACTTCACCAAATGTAGAAGCCATGCGTACACAAACAATGTGCTCACATAATCAATCTGTTTTCTACAGTGTCAGTTGGCCTGTACTGCTTTCTGCAAATAATTATGGGTACTCCAGTCTGTCAGCAGACTGAGGCACTGTCAGCAGTGTGGGAAGGTTAATGATGGTGCTGGGTAATTGCAGAGTAGATCAGATGGTGACAATTGAGAATTGGTATCATACTGGTGACCCAGTCCTAGGATATTCAGTCTTAAGATATGGTACATGAATGAAAAAAGAATAGAATAGTTCACACTGAACTCAGCACATACATTGCATCATCAGTTTCAGCACCATTGCTGCCTGACCTCACTAGAGACCATGGGTCTGCTTGAACAGGAGAAAGCATTTATAAATAGTGACTCTGCCATTGGTACCTTTCCGTGGCCTGGCTAAGGTCAGCCAAGGGGCCTCATGAGTTCCATTGCCAGAGGGTGAGATGCCTGCTGAGGAGAACTGAATGGCCAAACGTAATATAACTGAATGTAATAGAATTGAATCTTTGAAAATTCATTTTGTCATTGAATCATTTGTTTCTTTCACAGCAAAACTTTATGCAGCTTTCTTTCTATTAAAATAACTATTGTCATTAGTGAAATACTGCAGAAGTGCAAACATTGAATCAAATTTACATTTTTTGCACACTGAGAGCATTTTTAATTTTGTTTGAATGTCTGTACATTCATTTAAGAACATAAGAACATAAGAGAAGCCCTGCTGGATCAGGCCACAGCCCATCTAGTCCAGCATCATGTCGCACACAGTGCCCCACCAAATGCTCATGGGCATCTCAAGCAGAAACAAGGACAAACCTTCTCCTGCTCTCAAATCCCAGAAAATGGCCTTAGAAGTGCCCCGCTTCCCCCCCCCCTCCAGCCTGAAAGATGCACTTAGGCACTCATTCTAGTAACCAATTTCTACTGAAAGCCATTGATACATCTAGATGTAGCCATTGATACATCTGTCGTCCATAAATTTGTCTAACCCTACCTTAAAGCCATCTAGACTGGTAGCTGTCACCACCTCTTCCGGCAGCACATTCCATAAGCTGATGACCCTCTGGGTGAAAAAATACTTCCCTTTGTTGGATCTGACTCTGTTACCCATCAGCTTCATAGAGCGCCCCCTGGTTCAATGCAAAGAGATGCAAATTTGAATAGTCAATCAAATTTTCAAGTGCAGATTCATTTGTGCACATCTCTACCTCCCTATGCAAGTGCATCAGTCCTTTGAGCTGGCCATAGCTCTTTTCATTGAGGTGAGGGGCTTTGTCAGTGCATGGGTTGCAGCTTATGTGATGCTTTTTGGACCCCTTTGATGCCCCTTCTAGAGGCTAATGATTCCCACTAATGCTCTGGCAGCAAGAAAGTTGAGACTAGCTAGCCTCAGGTCCCATCAAGGCTCTCTTTGCTGTGAATTAGAGACAGGACATGGCAAGTTGATGCTTCTGGGCCCAGAAGTATCACTTGAGTGATTTGCAGGGATTCGAGAGCAGGTGAAGGTTTGCCTTTGTCATCTGTTTGAGATGCCTAGAAGCAATTGGTGGGCCACTGTGTGAAACAGGATGCGAGACTAGATGGACTGTGGCCTGATCCATAAGGCCTCGTCTTATGTTCCTTCCAGTCCTGGAAGGCATTGTTTCCAGCTTCTGGAAAGCCTGTGTGGCATTCCAGAAGCCTCACAAAGAGGCCCAGGGTGCTGCTGGAACACTTCTGCCCACCTCCCTGGCGCCCCCATACCTGAATATCCGTGCATGGATACGAATGCCCCCACATCCATGGGGCAGGGTATTCAGCCAGAGTTGAATATTTCCACAGTCTATTCACCTCAAATAGAATGTGGAAATTGGCTCTGTGCATGCCCCTAGAACCAAACATGAATTGATCACCTCTGTAATTTGCATCCCTTAACTTCACAGCAGTCTTCTGAAATCATTCACGATATATACACAGCCAGTCCCCCTCAAAACCCAAATCTGGTAACAGAGGGAAAGGACTGAGATCAGGAACAGCACAAACTCTCCATCTAGCTGTCTTATATGTCCTCTAGCTTCACAACAACAAAATGCCTTTGTTCGCACAACTGAAGTATGCACCAAGAATCAAAGAAGCAAGGGAAAAAAGGGAATGTTCCAAGCTATTACTGTAACAATCCAATTACAATGCCTATCAAACTTAACTTCACAGGTTATAGCTCCTAATTGCCTGACAAAAATTGACACTTCAGTCGCAACAGCATAATATAATCAGAGTCCAAATTAAATTTGATCGTGGGCAGAAAACGATGCTATCATTCGGCGGCATGGAAACAGGAGATCAACTAGCATGATATCAAGGATCAGAAATGAAAATTATTCATTAATGGCAGTGGTTTTCTGATAATGGAAATGACACAGTTCAGACGGCTTCGTAAAAACACTATTAATTAAAAAGATGATAGACCTAACAAGGCAGAGAAACTACTGGAACCTTTTTTTTCCCCTCCTCCTGTGCTTGTTAAGGTGAAAGATGACAATGTTTAAGAACAGAAGTTTATGCACTTTTGTGAAAAGTATTCCACTGATTCTGAAGCAAGTTTACTGAGTCCTTGCTTAGTGAAGCACCTTCCTCGGGGGTGCTATGTTTGAGGAACATAAAAAGTGTCTAAGCCATAATATGGCATTGTAATAAGCAAGAATAGTTTGAGCTATAAAAAAAGAAGGGCCCAATTCATAAAAGAGATACACCTGGGATTTCTGGATACTGCTAAGAAGGGAGGGAGAGTGCAAGGGGAGGAACCCTTTTATTTTCCTGCGCAAGCAGCTGTCCTTTCATGTTACACTAGAGACAGGTAAAAGCAAAAGTGTGCTAAAGAAGCAGCCAGCCAGCTTTACTTGCCAAGGCAACTGAACTTAGTTTGGCTGTGAAACAGAGAAATGCATTGTTTAAAAAAGCCATTGTTCAGTTGTTCAGTCATGTCCAGCTCTTTGTGACCCTCTGGTCCACAGCACATCAGGACCTTCTGTGCTCCACCGGGCCTTTTCGCACTTGGTTCAGTGGGAGAATTCAAGTATAGTCCCACTCAGAGCATACGCACCATGTGCTACTATCTCAGAAGTGTCTCTGCATGTCACTAGCCGTCACACCTAGTAAAGGCGCAAAAGGCTCACTGTCTCCCAGAGTTTGCCCAAGCTCATGTTTGTTGCTTCCATAACACTAACTATCCATTTCACCTTCTGCTCTCCCCTTCTCTAGGGATGCACACAGATATTCGTAATAAATTTGGACATTTGTACACGAATCAAATGTTACGATATTTGTACATTGACATTTGTACAAATACGAATGTTTCTGGACATTTGTATGAATGGTTTGGACATTCGTTAAACTGGGGAGGTGGGAAAGCAGCTGCACCAGTCACATCTGCAATGCATCGAGAGTGGATTGAGAGCATATTAAAAGTGGATTCAGGTCAGATTTTATGGTTTCAGAGCAGATTTCCTATGTATTGGATACGTATCTCAGATACGCATTGTATACGCATTCGTTCGTATTGGATATTGATATGAATTCTTACGAACACATTTTTATCGAATAGAATTTTACCACATTCAAAAGGGTCTATTCATAAGAATACGAATTTTCTAACATTCAGTTTGTTCAAATTGAATGCCAAAAAACACATTCATGCATCCCTACCCTTCTCCTTTTGCCTTCAATCTCTCTCATTTTCAGGGTGTTTCCCATGTTCAGCTTTTAATTTTGGCATTGGTGACCTTCAAGGAAGTTGTTTTTCCTTACATGGATTTAGTATAAACATTCTGAGGTAATTTTTTTTTCTGAGAGAAGATATTCATCTGTTAGCACTTAAATACAGTTTTCCTTCTTAGTAAAAATCATGCATAACTGCTGTTGTGTGTATATCAAAGTAATTAGCATAAGACCTAAAGTAAGTGCTATCTTTACCCTGAAAATTGCTAGGGTATATAAGTTTACATTTCCTTGTATCTTTTCATACAGTTACTACAAGGCTGCACAAATTGTGACCCTCCAGATGTTCCTGAACTACAATTCCCAGCATTCTACTCCCAACATTCTGTGCCAGTCCTGAGTTACTCTCACCACCATTTGGTGCTTTATTTTTATAAGGCCTGTGAGATCACTAAGCATCTTGTTCATGAAACATGCTGTTAGGCTCTTACGTTTCTATACACACAGATGTCAATGTATATATATATATATGTATATAAAGATGTCTCTTTCCCAATTTCCACCCTCTAAAAAATGCAAAAATGGACAGTGGTCAGGAAGCTGCTGAGATAAATTCTGTGCTGAAAATGGCAGCCTTCATTCATTCATTCTCACCTCTTTCTGCAAAGATTTATTTGTCACCATGTTTCTCACTGCCGTGAAAGCCCAATGCTCTTGTTGCTGGAAGATGCTCCTCGCCTCATTCACCGCTGAGCTCAGAACTGTAAACAGCTGTGGTTCTTTGTAGTCATTAACAGGCTCCTATTGAGTGGTACAGAAGCTTGAATTCACCAAGGGAATGGGCTTGGCACCAAGCCTAATTGTGATGCTTGCGAGTTCTAAAATAGGGGATCTGACAGTGAGCCAGCAACCCTGTTAAGCTGAGTTTCATTATTTGTTTTCTCACTAACCGCCCTGCATTTCCTGATCCAGTGCATATTGCTGGGAAGTGAAGAATCCTCAGCTGTATGTTACGTACATTGTGAATGAGGGAAAGGACTGAAACAAGAAAGGTTAGGCAGAATAATACTCAGCTGAGAAACAAAAATGCTTTACCTCCAAATAGAATGTACTGGATCCTTTTCCTCTAATTCATGGCAGCGTCAGTGCATGGGAAATTGAGACCCTCAACATTTTTGTACTGATGCAGTCCTCCTGACAGGATCTGCACAGTGCTCTTACAGCACTGTGCGGGTGGCATATGCGCTCAGAGTGCCACAGCACAATCAGTGCACTGGATGAGTGTGGTATCTACATGGATGCACATTCATCTCACCATAAGCCCCCTTAAACTTCCTGAAATGCTCTGGATTATCTGTTTTCTCATCAACTCTGGCCCTCCACCTGTTGAGATGCTGACTCCATTCAGGGTAAGTTACTTATCTCCTTGGTTGCTGCACTAAACCAGATGCCTATTCACACCAGGGCCTTCAGAATGTGAGTAGGACACCCTGGGACTGAGCATTTGCTCTGCTGGGCCAGCCATTCTGTTTGGAACCGCCCCAGCCTGTCCCAGAGTGGCCTACATGTGTTCCCAGCTGTCCTGGACTCTCCCACAGCTGTACGGGAGGGAGAGCATTCACACTCTCCCTCATGGATAGGTGCGGGGCCTGATCCCGCTGCTGCTATTGGGCCAAATTTGACCTAATTTTGCCAGGCCCGGAGTGCTCCTTGTGTGGCCTCGAGAGCGATCAGGTGGGCGTTGGGCCGAGCTACAAGAGTGTGCGTACCTGTGCAGATTGCAGCAGATCAATCTTGAGGCCACGTGAACTACAGACCCTGGGCCCAGCAAGGTAAGGTGGCATTGCGCGCGTTGGGGGGATGGCATGAAAATCGGACTGCAGCAGTCGGTGGGACAGCCCAGGTTCAGTCTCCCCCTCCCCTTTCAAGGGCAGGGCGAGACTGGGCAGGCGGTGATGTGCTTCTCCATGTGGTAGACTGAACCCATGCAGTCAGCACATTGAACCGGAGGTGCACCCCCATTCCAATGCACTGACAGTGTGGGCCCCATCTACCACATGGAGCAGCACATCTGCCAGCAGATGGGCATGGATCTTCAGCCTCGGAGGGGCTCAGCTGCCTAGATCTAGGTGGCTGAGCCTGTGGACGCCCTCCAGGACCACCCCCCAATCAGAGCCGGGGTCTACCCAGGGACACACACATGTGAGGGACTTACATCCTCACTGCTGTGGTCCTGACTGGGGGGCTCTGGTAATCAGCACTCTATGTCTGCATACACTGCTGGCTCTGATTGGCCAGTGGCCCATGCCTGCGCAGAATGCCTGACATCAAACCGGGCATTCAGCCCAGACATGGACCACTGGCCAATCAGAGCCAGTGGCGCACACAGACACAGAGTGCTGCTGACCGCTCCAGGAAGCCCTACCTCCAGGCTTCCCAGTCCAAACTATGGCAGTAAGGAGATCTCCCTTGCACACGTGCATGTCTGGGGAAGCGTGTGTCCCAGGGGGTGTTCCTGCTAGCTGTAGCGGACCTGATTGGGTCACCTACAGCCCTCAGGAACCCAGGCAAGGGACGGGACCCACCTGCCCCCCTGGGTCAACTCCGACCTAACGGCGGCAGGCCTGGGAAGGGCATCCTGCCCCCGCGCCGACCTTTTTGGGAAGGCCACCCAGGGATGGATTCCCCATTCACATCTAGGCAGGCAGGGGTGCGTCCCCACGCATTCTTTACCTGCCTAGATGCGTATGGGGAATCCATCCCCACATGTCCTAGCCTTCGTGCACTACAGCGAAAAGGCCTCAGGAAGTGGTTTCACAGAGGTTCCATCCATTCATTCTCACCCTATATCTGAAGGTCTCAAGGTGGGTCACAATAAAATTACCATCAAAAATAAAATAAAAGCTTTTTGGTTTGTCCTTGCTCTGTCTTACCATTTTTTCATACTGTATTACGTCTCTATAATATAAATAATATTTTACTGATTACATTCACAATATAAATCCAATAAAGCAAATATCCTCATATTGATTTTTTAAAAAGTCTATTGTTAGCAAGATTTTGAAGTTTTATTTGTTTCAAAAGAATCTTCGGTATTCACTATTTCTTTATATTTCAAAAGGTCCCATATTTTCATTGGAATTTGTGCCATATCAGTGTGCTGTTGTACCTTTAGCATTGGGGATGATATTGGGACCAAGTTTTGCCATTTTTTTATAGCGTAGCTATCTTGTCTGGATTCAGTTTCAATTTATTGCCCCCCACCCATCCAGCCCATTCCCCCCCCCCCAAGATCCTGTTGATACCAGATCTGCTCCAGTATAATTGTAAGCAGATATGGCTGATCTGGATTATTTTGAAACCCAGAAACACCAAATTTAACCTTTTTTTAGGGGAATCAGTAGCTAGATCTTTCACAGGTTTTAATAACGAGGAATAACCAGAAAACAGAGACAAAACCCATTTCAGACTCAAAAACCAGTTTCTTGTTAAACCAGAGCAAAGAGTTTATTAGAAATATAGAAGAGAAGTTGAAATGAAATATAAAGCCATATCAGAAGCGTTTCCAGAACAGAAATAAGCATGCAACAACTAAAGATATTAACATTTCCACTAAGAGATCTTTGTGCTTTTAACTGAATTTATCCCTCTTTTAGTAAAACAATTAATTTATAGTTATGCAGCAAAAGCTTCCCAAAAAACCCCAAAACAAATTGCTTTTCATAAGTGTGAATTAAGGAATGAGAATAAAATTCTCATTTAAAAAAATTGCAAATATAAAACAGCCAGAAAGGGAATGGAAAACTCCTAATACTAGAAAGAACCCCTAACCAAAAAAAAAAGAAGTTCTAAAGAAAAATAAGGGAAAGTGAATGGAGGATACCAATCTTCTGTCTCACCACCATGTTGTATTCTTCATGCCCAAGAAGTCCAAAGCTGAAGATGTGTAGGATTTCAGCAAACTATCTCCGCTTCCAGAACAAAAATATTTTTAAAACTGGTAAAATGTGCTTCAGTCTCAGTCAGACTGGTCTCCAAAATGGACAAAAATCCAAAAGAAATACTTTAAAAATAATCTTTATAATTGCCTTTACAAAACCAGCCAAATTCAGAATGCAAAAGTTTTAAACTGCAGTTCTTGCAGCAAAACTCTGCCCACGTTCTGTGTAGCAGAAAGAAGAAAGCGGGGGGAGAGAAAAATTTCTCCAGGTCTCTTTAGCCTCCCATGATGACCAGAAGAAGAAGACCTCCCTCCTCTGATGACCAGAAGAAGAAGACCTCAAAACCATCTCTTCTCTGCCATTTTTATAGCAAAAATTGGAACCAAAAACTGCTGATGTTCTTCCCTTGTTAATGAATAAAAATGTGTATGTGACTCCAGTCTTCTCATAGCCTCTCCCAAAGAAATGCAAATCAGTCTAACAACATTTCCAATCAGTGCATCTCCTGACCTCTCCTTGACACCCTCAGGGCATGTACTCCTATCCAAGGGCAGACAAAAGGTGTAAATGGCGAGTCAGCCCAATAATACTATTGTATCCCTGTTTGATTTGCAAAAGTTTACCTTAAATTAACATTTTAGCACCTCTACTGACTCACTTAATCCCTTCAGCTAGACCCACTCAGTGTATGTAGATACTAGCGACCTTTTACCCAATTCTGTTAAGATGTAAACAAAGGTGTAAACAGTGAGTCACCTCCAACATCCTGACATTCTAATACTGGTGAATGGGCCATTTCCAATTTAGATAGTAATTCCAAATTCTGGTATACTTATTTTACCCAGATCTCTTCCAAAAATCCATTCCATTTTATTCTTTATTATCTTATTAAAATTAGACAAACCAATCTCTGTCCCAGATTCCATGGTTTTATTTCTCCTACATTATTTAAAAATCTGTCACCCCAAAAGGAAAGAAAACAATGACCTTTTAAGGTGCTAGGACTCTGTCTTGACTCAATCAAGATTAAATCTCAGGCTGTGTTTTATCTTTTGCAAACAGCCAGCTTGTGACTTGAGAGAGGAAAACTATGTCCTTTTTTAAACTCCAGGCTTGTCTTCTCAACCCAATATGGCTTCAGTCTTGCTATTTTAAGGCCTTTCCATGTTTCATGGTCTGCCTTTAGCTTTTAATTATGCCAATCATAAAGCCAAATTCATATGTCAAAACCCGGTATATTTCAAGTTCCGGTTTTGCAGTCAAGATTTCTTATGATGCCTGCACATCCAAAGTTGATCTGGTAACACTGTCAAGCACTTTGATCACCTCTCCTGATTCAAATGGCATGGAGTGATAGAGCTGGGTATCATCTGCATGTTGATAGTACTTTGCCCCAAAATTCCTAATGACCTCTTCTAGTGACTTCTGATTGATCTCTGAGGAACCCTTGAAATGAGTTCCCAGTGCATCAAGCAGAGATTTTCCATAATTGCTGTCTATCTAACCCATAACCTTTTCAGGAGACCATCATCAATGACATCAAAAACTGCTGAGACTCATGAAAACTAACAGTGTGATACTCCCCTGCCTTTTCCCCAAAGAAGGTAATCAAACAGGGTGACCAAGGCAATTTCAATACCACAATTTGGCTTGAATCCAGGTTGGAATGAACAGATTTTCTTGGGTTGCTTCCCATTACTTCTTTCTCTCAAATTCCTCCACCACAGAATACAAACCCCAAATCATACTTACTGTACATTCCCATGCCGTAGTGGCTTGTACATATCTTCTAGGATGACTCATGGGAGTAGGATAAAACTCTAGTTTGAACTCACCTTTGATGTCAACAAGCTGGAGATTTTCAGGGAAACCCTGGATCAACTTCTGGGCATGATTTAGCAAATTCATGTATTAGGGTGGACCAAAGGGTCTCTAGGTTCCTACTAACCTATGCAGTCTACAAATTGGGATCAAAGTGCATCGCTTCAGATATTGCTGAGCTACAACTCCCAGCATTCCACTCCCTACATTCCAAGTCAACCTCAATGCCTGGAGTGGAATGCTTGTACTTCAAGAATATCTGGAGAGGTGCAGTTTGCAATCCTTGCTATAAAATGCATTCTGCTTTGTTCAGATTCACAGATCAGTGAAATCACAAAGAAGCTTCCAGCCAGACAACTATAGCATGAGCCCCCAGTTAGTTCCTGGGAAATATAAATTCTCAAGAAACAACTATCACTTATAGCATCCCAAAGACTATCATATTCTCATTTAGGAACTTTCTTTCTTTGGTAATACTGATTTTCGCTGTCCCTTTCATCAGGAACTCTTACTTCCAAGAACACACAGGTGACAGAATAATCAAGCTATCAAGTCTTCACACTAAATAAATGCTCGAAGAAAAGAGATTCCCAAATAAAACCTTACAGCTTAAGGTTATAATTTATCAAGACATTGGTAAGTATAAGCTTTTAGGGGTAGCTTCAGGTACAATGTTATTGGAGATCATAGTATGTAATAGAGTGTGCATCTGTGTCTCTAATGGTACTCTAATGGTATTGATCTCAAATAATAGATTCTTTTGTGTAAACTGACACTTTCTACACTCCTTTCATAGCTGTCCCATTTCTGGTGTCTCCTAAGAACTTTTTAAAAAGAACTGAGTCAAGTGTTTACAATTTCCTGTTTCAGCCTCAAAGTAAAAACTGTAACAACAACAACAGACAGTTGTCTGCTTTCACCTTTCATTCATTGTCCTCCATTGTTCTTCCAATTGTGTTTTTCATACTGATTTTATTGAACCCTTCCCTGAATGACATTGATTTAATTCTTTATTTGAATAACTATCCCAGTAATTTTAGTAAAGAATTAAATCAATGCCATTCGACATCTGTAATGAGCCATATTTTGGAATGGAGAAGGCCTAGGAGATTTTTTGTTATATGGCACTTAAAAGAGTTGCAATGCAGGTAAGAGTATCAATCATAGATCAGATTGCTCTGGAACGGCAGGGCAAGATGAAGTGATGTTGGAACCTTAAATTGCCTAAGCCCTCCATGGGATGTCTTGAGAGGGAGTCACAACAACACAAAGAAGAATTGGCTTTTGTACACTGCTTTTCTCACCCATTTAAGTGGACTCAAAGCAGCTGACAAACCTTCCATTTTTCCCCCACCTCAGACACCCAGCACTCTAACTGCCTCACTACAAATGTCACAACAAATGTGACCAGCTGGCAGAAGAATGTGTTTATTTGGCTGCTTCCATAACTGGCCCATAACTGAAAATTACTTCACAAATGGAGACAAGAAGGCACTGTTGTTGAGTAGTGTTTGCAGTACCACCATCACATGCCTTGGCATTAGTTTGATCAGAGTATGGAATGGGAGAGAGAGGAAGGTTTTAAAGGAAAAAATGGATCAAACTTAGCCACCATCCACAAAGATGGGCTCTGGTGGAATAGAATCCAAATTTATAATTGTTGAGGAAAAACCTAAAAATAAGCCCCGAGAAGCAACTCTTGGGGCATCAGCAGAGACTGGGGGTGATTTTGCACTTCCTTTCCCATCCGCTGGATGGGAAAGGAGTATGATTAACCAATGTTGACTAGTGCTTGCACTAGGAGTGCTAGTCAACTTTGGCCATTACCCCCCCACCCCAGTCTCCTCTGGGCAGCACTATTTTGGCTGCGTGCACATCAACGCCATCATCATGATGATGTTGACGCTCTGTGTATGCACAGTCACGTTTATGGTCGTCTGAGGTGCTGTGGGCTTCCTGGACACGATTAGTAAAGTTCTGGTGAGGCAGGGCACACTTGAAGGTTGTATCAGTCTCCCCAAAGGGCAGATGCTTCACCAGGAGTTCACTAATTCTTGACTAGAGGCTATAGTGCAAACAGGCCTTGGGACTCTCCCCCTGTGTAGATGCATGGAGGTGGAAGCTGTGAAAAAGGGTACAATTACCCACAGTGAGAAAAAAGTATCCCTAAGGCAGCTTTTAAGCAATTGTTCACAGATGGGATAGTTCTCATTCCTGTCTGCTCCTCTGTCCTCTCATGAACATTCAGTGGTATAAAAGGTGGATCAGAGATCGGATGAAAACATGAACAGTACATCCTACTGACTCTAAGGTGCTTTTGCTACATGTAAATGCAGACTTATCTGATGGCCATTTCCACACGGGCCAGTCCTCTAATGAAATGTTAAAATGTCTGGAAGCTGGCCATTTTTGGTCTTTCAGAGCCTTTGCCAATGTAGAAGGGTTTCTCTCACAGCTAAATTTTGAGTGTGCCGTGCCCAGTTTAGGTTCTTTTGGATACAGGAAAAGGTATTGGTGTGACACTGCCTGGAATTACTGAAGATTCTGAAGTGATACCAAAGACACCAGTGGGGCAAACAGTGCTTGGACACGATACCACTCATTCTAGAAGCAGGATGTGCACCTCCCATCTTAGAGATCAGTTCTTTGGAGGTCCATGGGGTTGAAGCTTCAGATTTACCCTTTGGGCCTTCCTGCACCCACTTTTGATATGGAATAAGCAGTATCTTAGTCTGGATTCTGGGCCTCCTTATCCACATATTAATGCGGATCAAGGAGGCCCCAACCCAGCTCGTCCTGCTACATCTGCACAAGATGAAGCAGGATCTGGATTAAGAAGCTCTTAATCCAGATCTCTAGAAGTACTATTTAATTTGTACTACCAGAAAGACTAAGGCCTTTGTTTTAGAACATGCCTCCATGTTCTGGAACTACCGGGGGATGCTTTTCAGTATCATAGCATGCCATGAAAAGCTCCACATAGGCCCCAAGGCTAAACATTTTCATTCCTAGCCTTCAGGGGCATGAGGGGCAGCTGTGAAGCTCTCATGAGCTTCCCAACCACAGGGGGGCATGAGCTCGATCAGCCCTATCAGTGCAGATGATGTTGATCTACCCCGTACCTCCCAAGAGTCTGGATCAGTGGGCCCTGTTATTCCTGATCCTCCAGTCCAGATCTACAGAAAGGGCCTTTGTGTACATCCTTAGTTGAATGCATTCCTTTTTAAAAAATACAGTTTAGTGAAGAATTTATTACAATCAAATAGACCCAAGAAAAATTATAACCACCACAATATAAAATATATCAAAAGCCATAAATCATAAAAGAACAAAAAAATCAATATGTACGCTCTAGTTTCTCTTCAAATTGTGCAAACAACAACTGTGAAATACAGCAAAAGGAACAGACATACTCAGTTAATATCACAACCCAACTTTTAATTCAGTATTTGTTTTCTCATAGTCCCCACAAGTCACAAACCATGAGTTGCATAGGTAGAAGTGAGAAATTGAATAGAACAAGGTAAGGTTGGAAATTGTGTTTGTTAACCATCAAAGAGTGTGTCTCCATTTTCACTGTGGAGGACATTTTGGGGGAGATGCCTTCTCAACAGCAATTGCCCTTGTGGTCTCAGGCAGCCTCCGCAAACAGCCATGTTGCTTCAGCTGCTCTGCCTTCCACTTACGCAGCACCTCAGATGACCCCAGAGCACCGGAAGAGGTGTGAATGACCACTGCTTGGATGCATCAGTTAAGTAATTAGTTAAGGCTGGTAAAGGTGTGCATAATTAGGGAACTTCTGGAAAAGCAGAGGGCACCTGGAGGCTCTAACAGGCTCCTCAACATGTGGCTCTTCCCCAGAAGTCCCTTACTCGTGCACCATGGGCTGTAGTGCGAATAAGCCTCTGGTTCAACACATAAGTACTTTCAAATTGTTTCTTGTATACTGAACGTTTTGTCCCTTGGAGTCCACTGAAGTCCCTACAAGCGCCCTCATACCTAAGAACATAACATTATAATAGGAGACCTTCTGGTTCAGGCCACAACCCATCTAATCCAGCATCTTGTCTTGCGAGCCAGTTTGGTCTTGTGGTTACAGTGTCGGACTCTTATCTGGGAATTACCGGATTTGATTCTGCACTCCTCCACAAAGCCACCTGGGCTAGTCACGGCTCTCTTCTGAGCTCTCACAGCCCCATTTACCTCACAGGGTGTTTGTTGTGGGGAGAAGAATAGAAAGCTTTATCAGCCGCTTTGAGTCCCCTTAAATGGGTGAGAAAGTGGGGTAGAAAAGTCAACCGTTCTTCTTCTTCTCCTCACAGAATTTTAAAGCTTGATCAGAAATATAGAGGTGTGCATGAATTCTGACCAGAAAGCCAGCAATTCAGTTGGTATTGGGCCACTATGGCATGACTTATACCAACTCAGTGTTGACTCTGCTAACAAGCGTTTCCCCTTAGCTACTTTTCCCAATTTGGGGAAAAGACTCCACTTACACTGACAACAACCTGGGCTGCCCTGTTGGCTACTGGAGGCCATCCCTAATTGATCACATGGATGGAGCCATAATGTTTGTTTTTAAGATTTATTATGGATCTTTCTTTTATTGCTGACATGTGTTTAGAAGCTTGTTTGTTTTATAGCTATGTTATCTAATTAGAAGTTTTTGTGCTGGCAATTTGGTAATTTAATAAGTCTGCATCATCACATTTTACATACTTCTGAAGTTGAAAAATGGGAGAAAGGAGGAGGTATGTGAAGCACAGCTATTTGAACTGGAATAGTTTGTTATTTTGAGAACCGTGGTTACATAGGATGACTTTAAAAGAAAGAAAGAAAACTTCATCAGGAGGGCTAATATTGCATGACATTGATGAAGAGAGTCTACCGGATGATTAAAATTAATATATCCTGTGCGAGCAACCTTTTTTGGCAAATGTACTAAACGGTCCATTTATTGCTAATCTATAAATTATTGAAGATGCTGGCTACCAACACAATTGGAGGACTCCCTTTATTGTTTTCACGTCTGTAATAGTATTTTGGCACCAGGTGTGGAGTTTCTGGGAACTGTCTCTTCTGAAGAGTCTAAAAAATGCCTTCTTCAATGACAAATGAAATCCTTCTGTGGGAAAGAGACTAGGAACAGATCTAGGAACTAGGAATTATAATTTTGTTATGGTTCCTTGGTATAAGTTAGGGTGTTCTCTGACACGGCTTGGACAGTCCGTGTATCATAAGGAAATGAGGATTGAATACCTGTTCCCATCGTTCCTACATTTGCATTATTACACAGACTCAAAATGAACTTGCTCATTTCCCCTCTTTATTTCCCTCTGGACAAATTTAATTATGTAATGATAGACATTTCCCCCTGCATTTGTCCTAGGGCACCTCTTAAATATTCAGGATTTCATAGCTCTGAAGACATCTCTTTCTTTAAGCCAGGTTGGACAGGAAACTACATAAGCAAGACTTGGGAGTGGCCAATCAGTGGGTAACACCACTAGTCAGGGTAGGTGTTGCCTGACTTGGGTGTGAGTGCAAACTGAAGTGTGGCAAAATTAAAACTGGTAAAACTGGTTAGGAGATGTGTTCCATTCCCTTTGTAAGGTTAGGACCATTGGAATAGTTTGGCCTGTTCCTTAAAAAAGGGGGTAAAGGATTCCATCTGTATCCAGAGATGAGTGGTACACCAGAGCAGAGTGGAAGTGCCAGGAAACAGGATGAGACCATTCCATGGGTTAAGCTGCAAGAAATCTGGATCTCACATTGCCATAGAAGCACTGGTGGAAATTAATGGCACACATATTCTCTTTGTGCTAAAGGAGAAACAGACTGATATGTACAAGTTTTTTTGTATGCAATCCAAGACGGATAAACTTAAATTATATCCAAAGAGATAGAAAAGGCCAGTTACTAGATACATCAAATACCTGAAGGTTGTGTGGGCAATTTTGTCAGAACAGCTTGCTTCTAATCCAGTCATCCAAAAGTTCACTCCATGTGGCATTTTTTTCTTTTCCTTTTAATGTCAGGGAAAGTGGCATTCATTTCTAAATGAAGAAAATCTTTATGAGTTCTTCTATTCTGTTATGCACAAGAAAATTTAATCCAGTTAAAGTAATAAGGAAAAACTAAAAGGGTGCCTACTACAGCAATTCATTTTTGAAAAGGAACAATTGTTGAGTGATATACTTCATTTCTGCACTTACCTTGGAAGGGTTATGACATCTTGCATATCCACACTGTTATGACGGAACCTGTGTCAGCTTCCAACACTGGCTTCAAGGGCTGTGCCAGCTACATAGCTAAGGCTGGAGCCTCTTAAGGCCAGAAATGAATGTTCCTGGCCTTTGAAGATCCTGTGGAAGAGGCATTTTGGTGATATACCCTATTGTGCTGCCCAAATGGCATCCCTATATCCTGGAAGATAGAAAGCCCACTATTGCAGAACAAAGTGAGCAGCATACCAGTAGACCCTGATGTCAATGTTTACCTGTAAACCAGGTTAGGGGTCCATTTTGGGTTCCCTAACCCAGTTTATGCTCCAACCTGTGTGAATGGAGGATACTAAGAAAGGACAAGTTTTCCCCTATCCTGTACCAGTGTGCAGAGCTGAAAGCTCTGACTCTTTTCTAACATGGGACAATATTTCAAGTGGAAAGAGGCAAATAGAACAAGGGGTAGTTCACACAGCAAAACTTAGAAACTGAATAGATTTGAACTTTCACCAAATTTTTAGCACATATCTAGGGAACAGACTAGATCTTAAAGAGTCAAAAGATCGGAGCACATTTTGCAAATCTCAGTCCTGTTGGATGTTCCTTTTGATCTTATCTAGAACACAGCTAACTATACTTTCTAGAACCTCCTGTTAAAAATAATCAAGTAGGACAGTTGGGGGGGGGATCTATGTTCAAAAGGTATTGTAAAATGGGGCTATATAGTACTAGTCTACCGTAACCTGGTACCTTCCAGATGTTCTGGTTACTACACATTCTAGCCAGCCTGGGATGAAGTCCTATAGTGGTACAGCCATTAAGAGCGGCTGGCTAAAATCAGGAGTTCCTAAATTTCAATCCCTCCTGTGTCACAGAAGCTCATTGGGTCTTCCTAGCTACATGTCAGATAGCCTCATTGCCTAGTTATGAGTGTCTTGAGAAGGGCTAAGAAATAAACCTGGACAGGAAATGCGGATGCACCACATATCCTCTCACCCAGAGCTCTTGCAGCCAAACCAGTACCAAGTGTCATGCTTACACACATTTGGATCCACAAGAAGAAAACCCTGATGCTGGAGCAGCTGAGAGGTCCCACATTTTCTTGCCCAGTTTCTTTCCATTGTCTTTCGAGACTGAAGGGTGCCAACACAGGATGGGGTTGGCTGATACTGAAGGATGAATTAATAGACCTGACAACAAAGTTACTTCCTAATATTTCTCATTCCACCAGATCCCAAACATAAGACTCCAGCTCTGGGCAGAAGTATCATCACTGTCATTAACCACTAGATAACCTTCATTGCTAAGGTTCCTGGCCCATATAAGAGTCAGTGCATGAAACATAAATGGCTGTATGTGAGTAGGGTTAGCGGAGCCAATTAATGCCGTCTTCTGGAAACGAGCTTTAAGGTTATTTCAATTAGACCTGCTATCAGGAAGGATCTGATGTATCCAGTATTCTTAAGATTTTTTTTCAAGAGGTTGTCCTCTTTACTGCTCCTCAGAGGGAGACTAAATGCAATGCTGAATTTTATCATCCCACTTTGGTTATTGAAACCACAGACTCACTAAAATCTCTACTGTCCCTTTTTAATGCTCTGACTTCTAATGCCTCTTTAACATGTGACACTCTAAGGCAGAAAATGGGACACATAAGCTGCTCACACTTAAACGTTTTTCGTTGCATGTGGCTTTTGTCCAAAGAAGGAATTTACATACCTTGACTATATGGATCTGCTCTGGGAATGCAGTGAATTTGCATTCCTATATTGAACAAATGCTAATTGGTTTCTGGATAAGACAGTATGTAGAAAAAGGTTGAAGTTTAAGTCTAACGATGGACATGATGTGCAAGTTCAAATATGTTCCATTTTTCAAAGCTTTATCATCTTTCGATCTACTTTTGCATAGCTCTAACCATCTCACCCCTTATGACTGAATTGTGTCCGATTATTCAGGAATGCCAAATCTTTAGAGTCTGGCAGAATTCATGACCCACACTCTCAAACTGTCAGGTGCTCCTTGAAGAATGCACGTGAGCAATTTTCTACCACTGTTAATCACACAAGTATTCCATTTCCAGTAGTTCCTGTTGTGATTAAACACGTCACATTGCCATCAATGTTTCTGCAGTCTTTTCAATGGCCTGCTTAGTTCGCAAACTGTGTTTGGGCATATGTATGTATGTATGTATGTATGTATGTATGTATGTATGTATGTATGTATGTATGGTCTGTCTGTCTGTCTGTCTGTCTGTCTGTCTATCTATCTATCTATCTATCTATCTATCTATCTATCTATCTATCTATCTATCTATCTATCTATCTATCTATCTATCTATCTATCTATCTATCTATCTATCTATCTATCTATCTATCTATCTATCTGTCCATCATGTTTTCCAGATCACTTTCCATAAGAATATCTCAAAATAGTTTAAAATGCTAATATCAGTAACTAACTTTAATTGATCATCAGCATGCTTGAGAGATCGTAGAAGGACTCAGTGCATAAAATGCTTTATCATATGGGAAAGAAATACAAGATGTTCATGAAGCCATAATGGCATAATGCAAGCATTCAAAGAGTGAAAAGACCACATGACCCCATATTCTTCAAACAATCACCCTGCCATAATTGTTTTTAAGAGCACTTTAGCTGCAGAATGGGAGAAAAGAACTCTGATAAAACTTTCTCCTGCTCTGTTGCTCTGCCCCAAAGTTTAACCCTACTCTAATGTAATTCATTACGGCCAAATAGATAAACATGGGAATCGACCAGCTAGGACCACTTCCTGTGTGTGGAAAGAGAAACATTTCCAGGGACTCGAAGTTCCTCAGCTGCAAATCTATGTTTCACAAGCAGGAGCAAACAGAATGGTGAGTAAACAGAATGCTTGCTCCTTTTAAGAGAGGGGTATTTTCTTTTATGCACTCTAGCCCTGAATTGACAGGAATCATCATGGTGCAGCTCCTGACAAGCTTTAGGGTCTGAGTATTTATGTTTTGACTCTGATTATGCCAGTGAAAACCTAAGGCCTTTTCGTACTACATCTGGATCGGTTGTAGTGCACAAGGCCTACGTAACTTCAGGATGCATTCACACACAGGAACACAGGAACGCGTGTAAACGTGTTCCTGCGCGCCTGTGTGTGAATGCTGAAAGCGTTCCAAAGTTACTTAGCCAGGAAAGGCTGGCCAGGGACAGGGATACAGCCCACAAGGCTGCCTCCCATTGGGTGCGAGCACCCAAGAGGCAGGCAGCACTGTCAGGCCACTTGTCCCGCTTCGTGCCTGCTGTATGGGGCTTGATTGAGCCCTGTGTAGCTGGCACAAAGGGACCCAGGCACCCGGGCACCCATCAAGGGGCCTGGGGCAAGCTCCCTATGGGGCAGGACCCCTTTGGAGATCGCAGCACGTGGTTCCGGTCTCTGAAGGCTTCCCACCCTGATCGCACCCCTCTGCGGGGTGTAGGTGCCTGGATCTAGGTGCCTATGCTGCGCAGATAACCCCCCACCCCCACCCACCCACTGCACCCCACCCCCACCTACCGCACCCACCCTCAGCCACCCATCCAATTGCCCCCCCACCCCCCACCCTGGGCGTGCAGGGGACCTACCTTCCCAGCGTCCAGGCTTGCAATGAGCGAGGGACGCCAGGAGTGCGCCCCACGTGTGCGCGCTGTGGCTCCCAATTGGACAAGTACTGTACCCTCGATGCCCACCTGGAGCAGGGGGAGGGCACCCCCCACCCACCCCTCCAAGCCTGCGATCTGGCAGGGAGAAGGGGCTGCTTTACTCCTGGTTCCACTTTGGAACCGGAGTAAAGACTTCTCCTGGCCAGATCGAGAGGGGGGAGGGGCGGAGGATTTTTGAATTTTCAAATATTCGTGCACATCCCTAATCTTGCTTATCTGAGTGGAATTCACTCCTAGTTTTCTTCATTCCTTGACAGCCACACAATATTTCTGAAAGACTTCATAAGAACATAGAAACATAAGAGGACCCCTGCTGGATCAGGCCACAGCCCATCTAGTCCAGCCTCCTGCCTCACTCAGTGGCCCTCCAATTGCTTCTGGGCATTCTCAAGCTAAAGATGGGGGCAAAACCTTCAACCTGCTCTCAGCTCTCTGCAAATGACCTTTAAAGGCATCCTGCCTGCCTCTCCAACCCCGAGATGATGCCTAGGCATCCATTCTAGTAGCCATTCATGTTACTTCATTCTATTTTATGTTGTTATTGTGACCTGTCAAGGTAATGGGTGGGAGCTGGGAGGGGGAACATGCATGAATTCATCCATCAGGAACAAAATTTAGGTTGCAGCAGCCAGTATATTCCATTGTGTACAATATTTTAAATATACATCTGATTGTCAGGAGGCGGGTTACCAGTAGAAATCTGATTGACAAGTCCGGCAAAGGCTCATTAATTAAAGTGGTGGCAGCAGTCAAGGGAATGCTGGCATGCTGCCAGGTAGTAGAGCTCTCTGTTTGCTTTTGGTACAAGTATGAAATGACTGACAATAGATTTTAGATTGGGGTTGGAGGGGAGAGAGAACTCCTTTAATCTTTGAGCGAGATGGGAAACAAAAACCAAATGCAGAATTGCAAAATGCCACCCCAAAAGAGGAAGAGGCTGAGATGGGGAAAGAAAATGGCACATAACGTGGGTGGGTCTCAGTTCGTTCACAGGGAAACTGAGTTAACCCATGAGCAATAGACATCCAGCACTTCTTTCCAAAATGACATGTATAATAATCAAGAAGCTGCCTCCCTCTTCCATTGATGTCTCTTTGTCATAGCCTCTCAGACCCTGAACTTTCTCAATCAGAGGGTAAAACTAAAAAAAAAAAGTCCAGAGGACAAAAAAAGACTGGGGTCCGATGCTCTCCAGAAAGATGTCTTCCCACCTGTGCTGCCACTGCAGACTGTCATGAAATTCAGCTGTTTCACAGATGAAAATTGCCCTATACTGTGCCTTTTGCATATTTCCAAACACTGTTAACAGAGGTCCCATCCAGACAGGGGAAGTCCAGCACCATTATGGTGGAGTTGCCTTCAGCAGGCCCTCTGTGCAGGCATGCATGGCTGGACAATGGGGAGGCATGCTGCACACACGTGCAAAGCACACCGGGCCCCAGCAGCCAGAATCAGCCTGGCTGCCTGCTGTTAAGTAGGGGAACGTGTGTGTGTGACCCGGGGTGGGTAGGGAGTGTAGGGTCAAAGCCCCCCTGGCCCCAGAGCCGCGATTCCAGCTTCTGGGGCAAGGGGAAGCCCAGAGAATGGATCCATTTTTTTGGTGGGCTAATGTGGAAAGGGCCTCAGAGTCTTCAACCCTGCTTGTTCTCCTGCTTAAAGATGTCACCACAAAACAGTTGCCCAGTGTGAATACCTGAGCAATTTTGTTTACATGAACTAAAAACCTGAATGTTGCCCAGTTTCCTGGTTAATACTATTTGCAGAAGCAGTCCAGTTTTTGGACCATCTCAAAGTCCACTGCATCCACTGCTGCTGGGTCCATTTCATCTGCAATATCCTTTTATAACTTCAAGAGCTGAACTTTGGACCATCCCTGCAAGAAAATTAACTTTGCTTGCTTTGAGGTTGAGTTCCAAAAAACCTATGGGCTACTTTGCTGGAATTATTCAAGAGGTTAGGCTTAAACTCATTCTTCTACAGTCTTGCTGCATAATGTCCTAGGGTACCAGAGGGTCACTTCAGAACTTCACCTGTGTAGGCTTGCCTTTCCTGATGCCATTACAGTAGCACAATGCTGCTGCACCATAGTCACCCAATAGGGAGCTTTATGGGCACAATCTAAGAATACCCACTGAAAGCTGTTGTTTTTAAAATACCATTAGCAGATGCATAAAGATGGATGAAACTCAGGGTAAAAATAGAGATCACTTTTTCCCCCCTATCAGTTGTTTGCATTCCAGAGAGAAAAGGAAGGAAGGAAGGAAGGAAGGAAGGAAGGAAGGAAGGAAGGAAGGAAGGAAGGAAGGAAGGAAGGAAGGAAGGAAGGAAGGAAGGAAGGAAGGAAGGAAGGAAGGAAGCTTAGTGGGTATTTTTTTTACTTCAACTTTTGTTCCTCCTGCTTAATCTTAACGTTTCTTCTTATGCATCACATTGCCTAAGTTGTAAGTTCATTTATATATTGTGTTTTATGCAAAGGCAACACTAATGAATTCAGTGTCAACCTTTTCAGTCATGTGATAGGAAAAGATTTTCAGTCATTTGAGCTGGGTTTCTCCTCTACTTGCAGGTCATCTCTATGCTCTTTGAGGGTTAGAACCACTGGTATGCCCTTACAGGCGAGCGCAAAAGTGAAATTAAACTTTAAAATGCCATTTATCTAATCCCAATTAAAACATAATCTTTTTAGAGTTGTCAATAGCTACTGGCTAGGATCAATAGGAGGAAAGATTATGATTGATAGTTCCCCAGTGATTCTCAGTCAGAACGGAAATAAATTGCTATTGTCATGTCAGAGGCAAGGAGTGGGGGCAGCATGTACTTTGGGCTTAACAACTTGATGGAGAATGCAAGCAATAATTCTAGGATGTATATTTCTGAAGAGGGTGCAGGAGGGGGAAAAACACACCAAATCATAGAATGCTAGAATCTTGCTTAATGCTTTCAGGTTTTGAAAGCTTTTAGAAACTTTGTGATTTTTATTTTTTACTTGAAAAATCTCTCTGTGTGTCTGTGTGTCTCCTTGACTATGTTGAATTTACTGAGTCGGTCTCCAAATAATGGAGGACTTATTTCCTCTTACATTTACATTTAAGAAATATGAGCTTATGCTCCCTTAAGTAGATCCTGATATTCTTCATCTTCGCTTCAGGAGTTAAAGTTTTAACTATCTAAATCTAATGTTTGACATACTGGCAAGTATGTAAGCTTAGGGTAATAGGACTAAACTACTCTTCTTTGCCTTGACCTACATTATGATCTTGTATTTCTAGGCCAGCTTAAGAAGTTTATGTTGAAATTCAATTTCCCCGTGTGTGGAGGGAACAGAAGCACTTTCATATGTAATCTCCTTCCTTTTCTTCCGTTTTCCAAATGTTCCAGCTTGCCTAAAGTGTCAGGGAAATGAATATGTCAAATCAAAACATAAACAGCTTCATTGTGGCATATAAAATAGGGACACAGAAGTCTTGTCCAGGTGGAATGGAAAAGAACATGATGGAAGGTGCCCACCCAGGTGCTACCAAAATCTAGCATCAAATCACAAGGAGGACAATGAGCACAGTTAATTTTTCCTAGCATTGCTAAATCAGTGTCTCTTAATCAAATTTCCCTGCAGCAACCCATAGAACACCAGTGGGTGGAGAGTAGGACCTGTTCATATTGAGGTGATCAAGATGGCCCAGGACTCTCTGGGATGGAGCATGCACACATTGCTGTCCCAGCTTTGACCTGGAGTGGTCCAGAGCCATCCTGATCATTGCTAGCTGTGAAGCAGTAACAGCTGCTCCACAGTTTTATCAGGAGCATCTAAGATATTCCCAGTAAAACCCCAGATGCAGCATTTACATTAGAACATAAGAGAAGCCCTGCTGGATCAGACCACAGCCCATCTAGTCCAGCATCCTGTCACACATAGTGGCCCACCAAATGCTCATGGGCACCTCAAGCAGAGACAAGGACAACCCTTTCCCCAATCTTGAATCCCAGCAAATGGCCTTACTTCCGTATGTGAATGCTGTGTGGGGACAGCATGGCACAAATGTGCAGTCACATGCCATATCAATGATCACCATGGTAATGATTCAGGGTGCTTCCGCATTGGACCCTTAACACACATTAATTACCCATTAAGGACGGATTTCTAAAACCCCTTCCTCACCACAACACACATGGATCGCAGCTTCTGGAGCCAGGGGGGTGTCACCTACACCAACTCTATCCCACCCCAGGGGGAGCACGAGCAATCCCTTCCTTACCTTCAAGCAGCCAGGCCGATTCTGGCTGCTGGGACCCATGGGGCTTTGCGCATGCATGCGGCACACCTCCCAATTGGCCAGGGCTGTGCCTGGCTTCAAGATGCCCTCTGTGCATGCCAGGCCGTGCACCTCCCTATTGGTCAGGGCCACGCAGCTGCGCAGAGGGCCTCCTGAAGCCAGGGTTGACCCTGACCAATATGGAGGTGCACAGCCCTAGTATGGCCAATCGGGAGGTGCACCGCACACATGTGCAAAGTGCGCCAGGACCCAGCAGCCAGAATCAGCCTGGATGCTTGAAGGTAAGGAATCGCACTCAGTTGGGATGGGATAGGGGGGTAGGTGAAGCCCCCCTGTCGCCAGAAGCCGCAATCCATGGCTTCTGGTCCGAGGGGGAGCCCCAAGATCAGAAGCCCCCAGCTCGCTATGCTTGCTCTGGAGGAGCCAATCATTGAGGAGGGCCTTCAAAGCACAGATTTGAGGTGGGTGCTGTGCTTCCGCACTGCACCCACCTCAAATCTGGATCTAATTCCATTCCAACCTTGTGGGTGCGGATGGAAGGGGCGGTAGTAGATCCGTATCTACTGGATATGGAACTACTTACCACAGATATCCTGCTCTTCTGCTAAAGGGGTGAGCTTACCTAAAACATGTCCTTGCTGGCCATCTGACCAGCTCTATTCTTGCAGACCTGGAAAATGATCAACTTTCTGGTATGATTTTGTCTTTGTACAATCCTGTCCAGAAACATTTGAGCCAAGGTAAGTAAGTTTCCCAGCTTTGGCATTTCCATGACTAGGAGGTGGGATGGGCAAACAGGATATTTCTTCCTCTTAGGCCAGAATGCTTGCTCTGGTCATTGTAACAACAGAAACCTTCATGATCCAGATACTACCTAAAATTCTACCTGGAAATCATCCAGTTGCAAAGGTTTTTTTTAAAAAACACGGATTTGTGCTTTTTTGTCCCTCATGTAGCCCGAATTAGGGCTTTACATGGGGACTCTCATGAAGCAAACTCACTTTTGCTTCGCAGTATCCTTACCAGAAAGACAGGCATTCAGTTGGAGTTTCATCCCTCCTGGACTGGCTTTCTCACAGTCCTGATTCATGGGTCACTGCTGGCTCTGAAAACACTAAACAATATAAACTACCCCAAAAAATGCTCTGAAAAGTTCAGAACATTCCATACTAACACAAGATTTGCAGTGAGTTCTATTGTGAGTCAAAATGCAATTGGAGAGGATATTATCTTCAGACTTCTAATGGATAATGTATCCCTCACATTCAGTCCATGGCCAAAGCGTGCAGGTTTTCTCTTTACAATATCGCTAAAATCCGTCCTTTCCTTTCCATATCCACTGCCAAAACCTTGGTCCATATTCTTGTAATCTCTCTCTTAGATTACTGCAACCTTCTGCTTGTGGGTCTCCCTCTCTCCCACCTTCGTCCCCTTATCACTGCCCAACACACTGCAGCTCGTATTATCATGCTTGCACGCCATTTCGATCACATCTCTCCTCTGTTTCTATCTCTTCACTAGCTCCCGTTCCCTCTTCGTATCCGTTATAAGTTGTTCCTTCTAACCTTCAAAGCCCTCCATTGGCTGGCGCCTTCCTACCTCTCTGATCTTCTCCACCCTTATATTCCCTCTCAAACCCTTCATTCTAGTAGTCAAGGTCTTTTATCTCAGCCTCGCCTTATTCCTGTTCTGTCCAGGATTCATCCTTTTTCCTTTGCTTCCCTTTATTTTTGGAACCTATTCCCCCCCCCCCTTTGCGTGCTATCCCTTCTTTATCATCATTTAAAGCTGAACTGAAGACCACTCTCTTTAGGGAAGCATTTCCAGGCTCCCCGTAGTTGATTTGTTAACGAGATACTGCTTATTGTTTTTTTTATCATTCCTGTATTTTGTACTTATTTGTTTTAATTGTTTTTAATTGCCAACTGCTATTATTTTGTCCTTTAGATTGTACACTCAAGCCAGGTTTTTATATTTATATATATTTATGCTTTGCTTTGTATTGTAAAGCGCTGAGTATATAGACAGCGCTATAGAAATTAATTAATTAATTAATTAATTAATTAATTAATTAATTAATTAATAATAATAATAATAATAATAATAATAATAATAATAATAATAATAATAATAATAATAATAATAATAATAATAATAATAATAAAATGTGTCACTTCCCTATCACACTTGTGGAGAACTATCACAGTCTACACAAGCTGTAGGTTCTGTTGCCCTTTCTGCACTTACCTTGATTATTCCACCCTGGCCTATATAACCTATACCATGCTGTGCAAGTGTTGACAGGTGACATGACATGTAAGCATGCGTGCATGGCACATCACAGTTGCCCCAGTGACCTGGCATAGACACCAGAGCTGCAAGATGTCCAGTTGCATTGAGGAGGGTTTGCATAAACTAAGCATTCCCCAGTGCAAATGCTTAGTCCACATGTGGGCAAGTTCACCCTCTGCATCCGAGGGTCAGGAAGCAAAGTGTGGACTTCCCTGCTGTCTCAGTTTCTTTGTGGATCTCCATTTGCCTTTCCCTTGATGAAATACGAATAGGAATTAGAAAGAAGAAGAGGAGTAGGAGTAGGAGTTGGTTTTTCTATCCTGCATTTCTCGCCCATTTAAGGGGACTCATGGCAGAATAAATAGTATTATTATTTTGATTTTTTATATAGTCCCTTTTAATAGCACTCTTTCCCTTTTTTTCTGGAAGCCAGGAAGCATGTGGAACACAACAAAAGAAAGAGAGAAAATGCTTGGCTGGCTCCCAGAGGCCCACCAGAACTATATCTCCTATCAGTCCCGGTCCTTATGGCTCATGGTGGAGAATGTTGGGACATTTAGTTAATGGAAGAGCTTCAGCACCTCTGCTCCAGCCACTATGCTGCATTGGCTTAACACAGATACCTGAAATTTGTTGCTCTTTCTTAATCACTTCCAACATCCCTGCTGAGATCTTCATGTCATGCTAATAGGAATAGCACAGAGGCAAAATTCTTTAAAACGCCAATATAATGCTGGGTCAAAAGTTAAGTCAGTTTGTTCTATTCCTTCTCTTTTGTGTTTTAAAGCGGACTTTTGTTAAGGCAGCCTCTCTCTGCTATTACTTCTTGAATGATAAGCACTGGGATTGACCTTCAAAAGAGATTTAAACAGGCCTTATCCGGAAAACAGTCTGCGAGCATCTATAAACTAATACTTTGCCTTTCACACCTTCCTTTCTGAGGTGTAAAAAGGCTGCACATCAAAGTCAGCAAGGAACTTACAATAATGGATTTCAAAGTCAAAAATCTAATGCAAATCTCACTATTTGCTTACAGGCGCTTTGAAGTCCCGACAGATTAAGTTTAGAAGTATTTTCATAGATGGTATCTACATAATCTAACACAGATGATTTCAGGAATGGGGTTGATGCTTCCAGAAGATACTTCATCTTTGCAACACCAGCACCAAGAATATGAAATGCATCTGTTGTTTAATTTATTTTTTTGCATTTGTTGTTTAATTTTTTTTGAAAAAGAAGGTTCCGTGTAATTTATAGCACAACACCAAGGGGTTATAAATAATATTCTGCCTGTGTGGAAAGGTCCTTATCTCTGCAAGGGGAAAAATGGCAGATGTGCAGGATAAAGGAACTCCATCTCTGTTAAGCTTATATAAGGTAATTGACTTTGTTAAAGGACATTTAGGTGTTGTTTGATTTACATCTAGTGTCGGCTTAATGCATCAACCACGTAAGGTTCCACTTGTTTAAATATTTCATTTTAAAAGGTGCAGGAAGCTCATAACTTCATCAGCGTCCACCCTTCCCTGACTGAAATGGATTCTCCAGTTTAATCTATTACACCCATGACTTGAAGTAAATGAAGTCTTCAACCCTTTTCCTGACAAGAGAACAGAGGCTGTCATATTACTTATTCCCATCAAAGTTACACAGAGGACTGGGCAAAACTCCCACTAAAGGGCCATGTGCATATTTTACTTTATTTAGGGTGCCTCCAGATGGCAAAAACCAATTGTGGATTTTTCTTTAGCTCCTGCAATTGCCCCTCACCGCCCCTGTCAGATAATCCGGACTCTTACCTGTGTGTTTTCCTGCTTTTTTGTTTACTGTTCTTCTTCTGAATACCCAGATGCTAGCAAAGCACCCATCCATTTCTTTTTGGGGTTTCCCCCACACTTGGCTAACATCTGGGTATTTGGAATAGGAACAATAATGCAAGGAGCCAGCAGACAGAGGTAGGGGTGTGCACAAATATTCAAAGGTATTTGAAATTTGATCAAATTCTTCTGAATTTTGACATTCAAATTCAAATTGAATGTTCATAAATTTGAATTTAGAAATTTGAACACATTTTGAATTTTGTATCTATTCATTCGAATTATCCGGACATTTGCATGTGTACAGGATCGGACACGATATGTACATGCACATACGGATCTTTCAAGCATCCATATGCATTTGTACAGATCTGTACAGGACAAAAACAGGTTGCATATGAGATAACTATGGGATGCATACGGATGTGTGTGGACGTGTATGGACGTGTATGGATTGCGTAACGATGTGTATGAGCACATAAGAATGTTGTCAACATTTGTAAGTGCAGATTCAAATAAAAAATTCGAATAGATTTGAATTTACTTAATTCAAATTGAATTTGTTTAAATTCAAATCGAATTTGTTTAAATTCAAATTTGAAGATTCAAATTCAACTGAGATTTTGGATATTCAATTCAAATCGAATCTCAAAAATTGTATTCATGCACACCTTTTGACAGAGGTAAGCAATCACTATTATGGGAAACCAGGGGTCATTGCCAGAATTCCATTAATAACAGGGTTTTGGGATATCACCTTGATATGCCAAGACTATTTTGGGAACGCCCAATATACTCCTGGGAAAATTCTGAGTATTAAATTCTGCCTAGAGGCAGCCTTAGCAAGTGTGCGTGGAGGGAATGGTGAGTAATTTGTTTAAATGTGTCTATACATACAGGCACAGACATATATAGAAACATGTTAGAAAATCCATATTCATATGAATAGATCTTTTTGAATGTGGTAGAATTCTATTCAATACAAATGTATTTGATATGAACGAATACATATCTAATACATATCCCATAACAAATCCACTCTGAGAGCATCAAATCCGACCTGAATCCACTTTTAATGTGCTCTCAATCCATGTCAAATGCACTCTAGATCCATTGTGGATGTGACTGGCGCAGTCGTTTTCCCACCGCCCCAGTTTAACAAATATCTGAACTATTCATGTGAATGTCCAGAAACATTTGCATTCGTAAGAATGTCAAAGTACGAATACCATAACATTCATTTCATGTACAAATGTCCAAATTCATATGAATAGTGAATGTTATGAATATTTGTGCACATCCCTAAGCCCAACAGACAGAGGGTCCTTAGCCCTGCAGGCCAGCCAGTGCAGGATAACCTATATCATCCAGGAAAGGCCAAAGTCCTTCGATAAACTTTGCAAGGTACTTTGTATTTAACTTCTTGATATCCAAGTTACTTAAGGAAGTGATACTGGGGGGGGGGTATCAGTGTGGAGCCACACATGAATCCCTAAAAACCATATTTCCTAAAGCATCTTCAGAGCAATGGGATAATGTTTAAAATTTTATCTTCACCATTCAGGCGGCATCTACACATGCTCCTAGGCTGCTCCATCTACCTCCAATCAGATCCTAGGTTGTTCCACGTGCCTTGTGAGTAAACCTACCTGCAGGCCTCAAACGATTTATTTGCTTGTTCATGTGCTTGCTTGTTTGCTTATAATTTTTATCCTATCATATACCCAAAGATCTCAGGACAGGTACCAGCAATAGAAATTAAAATATAAAATGAACATATTAAAATAATAAAATTATAACCAAATGTGGGAAAGTAAAGATTCTTCCTTATTTCAATCAAAGGCCGGAGTACATAAGGATGTCTTTAATAATTTTCTGAATGTATTAACTGAAGGTGCATGATGCACCTTCAAAAGGGGGAGATTATTTCTAGGGACCACCACCGAGAAGGCCTTATTCTGGGTCCCCACCCCTTCAACTACTGAAGGAGGCATTCTTTTAGATATTTAGGGCCTTGGCCATTTAGAACCTTGTATGTTAAAGTTATCACCTTGAATAGGGTTTGGTAGCGAATTGGCAGCCAGTGCAGCTATCGTAAGATGACTTAAATTGGAGACTCTTGAAGTGGTTGGTTGCTGGATAGATTCCTTCTCTCCCTATGTATAGAGTATTGGAGAATGAAGAGGGATTCGCTGTCATGTTTTCCATCCACACTGTTTTTGCCTTGGACCAGAATAGATCTGCAAAACTACAGAATAAAAACTGATTACCTAAGTGATACATCTTTGCCTTCCTATATGATGTGCAAGGTATTTTGTGAAAGACTTCGCAGGTTTGTTTCACCAAAAATTGTATATTTTGGCACAGTCCTGTCATCCCCATAACAACACATCTTTTCTTTGTTGAGTCTTAATGTGTGTCCCCATGCTGAAAATAGTCTGAGATCACCTCAGGAGCATCTCCATGCAAAGCCCAAATAAGGGCTACATGTGAGACAATATGTGTCAACCCCCCCCCCTTTAGAAAGTGTTCTCATTCTGAAATAGGGGGCTAGCACTTATTGTCCTGTGGTCATGGGGACACTTCCTCCCGGGTTATTTGGGGCAGACCTTGGTGGCCATAGTATTAGCGGGCAGGGTTTTGCCTCTGCTCCCTGTTCCTGCCATGTGCGCTGTGAACAGCAGTTGCTTGGGGATTTCTTTAAATAAAGTGTCTTTCCAGCTACATTTATTATACCCCCCCTTCCCTGATAGCAATCTATGTGTGAGTAATTCTGAGCTGGTTGCAAGTGGGGGTGCCCGCTGTCATGCCTATTGTCATGCGGATATGCGCACCTCCACTAACCTGTGGCAACCAAGGAAAGGAATGATCTGCTTTTAGTTATGCTTTTAACTATATGTTATAACTTTTGGTTATGCTTTTAACTGTGGCGGCCAAGGAAAGGAATGAAGTGTGTTGTGTTCGTGGAGGTGCAACTGAGGTGTTTGCCTGTCATCACTACAGCTGTTTGCCTGTCATCGCTGCAGCAGGCGGGATGGGTTATGGTGACATCAACCCAGCTTCCTACAGGGGAGAGGGTGGGTGGGAAGAAAAAGATGCATGTTCATGCTGCAGCTTGCATGGAGACAGGCATGTCCTACTTGAACCCTCCTTGCCCCAAACCACATGGGGATGCTTTATTGCTAGTTACAGTGTGGATTTTTGTGACACGCGTCACAAGCTAAGCAACCGGCTTGCATGGGGATGCGGCCTTTGAATAGGAATAGCACTGTATTTTCTAACTGACCTTCACTGTAAATAAAAATAGTGCATTATGAGAGAGAGAGTAGTTTTAAAGTATCCAAGTGATTAGGAAAATTGCCATAAATAATTAATAAGTCATCAAGGTTTTTAATATTGCTTTAACTTGTATTTTGTTTACTCTCCATTTGCCACTAAAGAAATGTTTATGCAACAATATGAGATGATGCATATTTATCATGGACTGCAGGTTAATATGTGATATCAGAAAACCATGGTGAGGGTGGTAGAACCTGACCTGACTACAAAGTACATAGTTGCACATTCTCTTCTCTGCTCTGCACTCGAGGTAGCAAGTTTTACTCTAACTTTTAAGTGTTTCTCCTCTGCAGTCCTCTTGTTCTGACAGCGTATGTGTTTCAACTTTATAAAGAGCATTTTTACTGATCTGATCTAAAGGAATGTCTTTAGGCTTCTAATTTTTGTTGGGACATTTCCTCTGTTGAATTGCTCCATTCAGTCCCTCTGAAACATTTAGATGAATGTTAATCTATCTGTATGTTTTTTAGTATAAAATAAATTCAGTGATATGTATCTTCCATTTTGTCCTTTGTTTTCCTCATTCACACTTCTGTGCCTTGCAAAATCACTTTATTTTTAGCTTGCAGACTTTCTAGCAGATCCTTTAAAATATATTATCACACAATGTATTGAAGAAGAAGATGATGATGAAGGAGTTTTCTTTTCTACTCTGCTTTGCTCACCCATTTAAGGGGACTCAAAGCGGCTGATAAAGCTTTCTATTCTTCTCCCTACAACAGACACCCTGTGAGGTAGGTGGGACTGTGAGAGCTCAGAAGAGAGCTGTGACTAGCTCAAGGTCACCCAGCTGGCTTTGTGGGGGAGGGTGGAATCAAACCTGGTATTCTCAGTTAAGAGTACGGCTCCCTAACCCCTAGACCAAACTGGCTCACATCATCTTCATAATCATTTTCACCATAAGCTTAGACTTGCTGGAACCATCACAGTGAATGACAAAGGGCCTTTCCATGCTAACCCTTAAGGGGAGACCTTGCCTTGCATTAGCATGCCGTGTCCTCATTGGATGCATCACAGCCCAGTCTAGGCAGCCAAAATTGTTACCCAAACTGGAAAACTAGTAGACCTATTTTAACAGGTCTAGTGGTGGTCCATATTTTTGTGGAATGGAACAGGGAGACATACAAAAGTGTATGCACCTCCAAGTTTAACAGGGGAACCCATTTCAATGGTACACCAAATTGGTTCCCCCAGGACTCCAAGCCTATGACTGTCAGCTCCTAGCTATCAGAGAACCTTGAAGCTGTCCCTGAATATCAGGGTTTTCCCAGAAGACTTATAGCAGGATGGTTGGGCCTAAGATAAAATCCACACAGGCACTGGAGACTATGGAAGCTGTCGACTCCTGAGCTGGGATTTTTGCTTCAGCCCACAAATGAGAAGGAGCATCATTCACTCAGCGTCCTCGTACAGATAGTGCCAGACTCGTATCAGGAGGTTTCCCAGTTCAATTCCACTCTCCTACACAAAGCCAGCTGGGTGACCCTGGGCTAGTTACAGCTTTTTTCTAAGCTCTCACAGACCCACCTACCTCACAGGGCGTCTGTTGTGGGGAGAAGAACAGAAGGTTTGTCAGCTCCTTGGAGTCCCCATAAAAGAATGAGAAAAACTGCATATAGAAGACAACCCTCTTCCTTCTCCTTCTTGTTCTGTGCAAACTTTAAGGCTTGGTAGTGAAAGTTCCCCAGAACAGTGTCAGTTTCCTACAAGGGCCATTAGGCAAAGCACTGGAAATGGGCCTGGAAGTAAACGTTTGTGCTATGGGGCCAGGCTCTAGGAGTGAAGGTAGGTTATTCCAGCAGCCAGCAATCTGCCATGTGGCATCTGCAGCAGTAGGGATGTGCAAGAATATTCAAAACATTTAAAATCCAATCAAATTTGTTTGAATTCAGACATTTGAATTCAAATCAAATGTCTATATGTTTGTTTTTTATCATTCAAATTAATTTCAAATGTTTCAAATCATTTGTACGAATTATTCAGACATTTGTATGTGTACAGATACGTATGCATTACATATGTATCTGTAGGCATCTTATTTGTATTCGTACACATTTGTACCGATATGTACGGGACAAGAATGGGATGCATACGGGATAAAAATGAGATGCGTATGGGTGTGTACGGACACGTATGAATGTTGTCGACATTTGTATCATCAAATACGAACCTAATATTCATAAGATTAAATACGAATGTATTCAAATCAGATTTGAATTTGAATACATTCGTTTTTCTCTGTTCATTCAAATTCAAACATTTGAATATTCAATTTGAATTAAGTTGAGTCAGAAAATTGCATTTGTACACACCTCTATGCAGCAGTGAATCAGGCCCATACACCCTTTTGCAAAAAATATTTCAGTGACTCTTACCTAAAGGAGCATTCTTGGGAACAGATTCCAGCCATCTAGGTCAACTATTCTCAAATTGTCCTCTCTTTTTCATAATATCATTTTTTTCCTTTACTCTCTATTTCACACACTGGGGGAATCCCCACAGCAAGCTTATTTCGCTTTCCCTAAACTGAAATAATAGAACCGGATGCAAACGCTAATTTGCCTGTTCCCATTACTTTTAACTTAATCGCGTTCGATCCGGATTCTGAAGATCGTATGTGACATACGTGACTCAAGGGGGGACTCAAGTGGCTACTTTTTAAAAGCCACTTTGCAAGGCTGCCCTGCCCTCTTCCTCCTGGAATGGACGTGCCACCCATAACAGACCCCTTCACAGAGCCTAGCTGGGTGGCTGGGTGGGTGGCTGCCGCTTGCCTGGATGGATGAAAAACAGGCACCGGCAGCCAGAGATTCTTTCCCCTCCTCTCCCCATTTCCCAGGGCACACAGCAGCAGCAGCAGCAGCAACTTAAACCCCCTTCACAGCCACAGTCTTTAAAACAGAACCTCCAGGGCTTTCCTTTCCTTTCCCTTTTTTAAAGGTCAGAACTTTCAAAGAGCTAGAATTGCACAAAACTGCAACATTGTTATTAAGGTGTGAAGAGGCTAGATCACTACAGTGTAGCTTTAAGGACTGGATTTTTATAGTGGCTGTTTTGAGGGTGGATTTTTTCAATGAAATCACTATCTTTGGAAGCAAGCTATTGGGGGAGGGAAACCCTAAACATGGATTCTCATCCCTTAACACGGTAGGGTCCCCACAGTAAAAAAATGTAAAACGTTTCAAGCACATGATCCGGAGTGAGACCTGTTGAAATCAGAATTGAGATTCACCACGCTTTGGGGTGGTTTAACACGGAGAAAGTGTGTTAAGCCAAACTGCCATGCGGACTCCGAGGATTGAAAATGTTTTGAATCCGACATAAGGTTGCCGTGAAGACACGGTCACACAGTGTGAGAGAAAGCAAGAGAGAAAGTTGCAGATATATCCAGACCACCAACCACATCCTACAAAAGCATGACCTAATGAATTTGCAAGTCCTGAATTGTTTGGATCACTGCATTCAGCTTCATTTTACAGCCCTCCATAAGTTTTCTATAAACTTTTAATGTATACTTTACAACACATGTGGAGTATAATAAAGAGATTTAAACACACACACACAAAGCTTTATATGCGTAGTTGAGATTTAAAGGATCAAGTTTTACAACCTGTTTTCTCCAAGCTGTTTTTTAATGGCAAGCACAATAGCCCCATTCATACAACTGGAAGCACACAAACTAGCTTTTTAAATCCAGAGGCAGGACTTGTCTTTTGCCCATACCGTGCTTCCTGTTGGGGGGAAAAAACATTTCTAGAAATCCAGCTTTTGAACATTCACAGGCTCCCAGAGGGCTTATAATCAGGAACACTCCTTGTCTTGCCCTGGATAGGCTATGATCTTGAGGGTCCATGTTGCCATCAATAATGGGCTGCATGCTGTGGCTCAAAAGAAGGTAGAAGACAATAGATATGAGTTCCTGCTTTATAACTCCTCTAAGCAGGAACCAAGCAACCTCTGTGCAATGAACAGATTATGCCATAGAAAAGTTCCCTTGCATAAACAAAACAACACAAAATGAATGTTAAGAAAATGATGGATCCCTGCCAGGCACCATACGGCAATCCTTTAATTCACCAGTGGACTCTTCTTACATAGGAACGTAGGAAACTGTGTCCGGACCACTGATCCATCTAACTCAGACCAGAGTTCTATCAATATTGTTTGCTAAAAAGAAGCAGCTTTCTAGATCCTCAGAATGGTAAAGGAGGGATTTTCATTAAAGGAAGATGTAAAGGAAGGCTTTTCCGTAGAGGCCAAATCCTCTGCCCTATGCAATTTTGGCTGATAATGTACAAATCTGTCCAAGTATATTCCACTCGTTGTTCTGCTTCTTAATTGTCTTAAATGTACTTATGTGCCATCCTATGAACAGCTGCTCTTAGTTCCAAATAGAGCTTGACATCATGGCAGCATGAAGAATGGAGCATCCACCCATCGTCACACCAAATGCATCACCCAAACACTGAAAAGGGCAGCTAAATCTCAGAGGGGGATTTCCCACTCTGAAGCTACCCATGACAGTAGAATTAGCATGAGTATGATGTGTGTTACCCAATGCCAACTCTAATCCCAGAATTCTGGACCCATTTCTAGTTTCCAGACTGCGCCCTGATTAGGGGATCTGGCCTTTGCATTCAGCATTCTGCCTGTAGAACGTTTCCAGGTAGCAGGGATTAGGGGTGTACATGAATGCAATTTTTGTCATTCAATTCATAATGAATCAAATATTCAGAAATCTGAATTTGTACGAATAAAAAAAAAGAATATCTGGACATTTGAACCGATACAAATACATTTGTATCTATTTGTACAAATATTCAATATGTATCAAATGATACAGATCTCATACTCATTCGTACACATCCCGTATGCATCTCATATGCATCTTGTTTCATCCTGTACATATCCATACAGATGCATACAGATATGCACAAGATGCGTAGAGATATGCACAAGATGTGTATGGTTACATATGCAATGTGTTTGCATATGTACTCATACGAATGCCCGCATTACTTGTACGAATAACTCAAAATATTCATATTTGTACAAATCTTAAAGTACGAACCTCTGGACGTTCAATTCATACATGATTGTCTGAATTCATCCGAATAATGGATATTTCAAATATTTTTGCACATCCCTAGCAGGGGTCATATCAGAGCTTCAGCTATCTGGCCTTAAGCCCTCTTATTGCTAACTCAGTAGCAGCTCACCCTGCCACACATTATCTACCCCCCATCTAGGCCCCATTTGGATAGCAGCCTATTTAAAAGAACATAAGAGGAGCCCTGCTGGATCTAGCCACAATCCATCTAGTTCGGCATCCTGTTTCACACAGTGGGCCACCAATTGCTTCTGGGCATTCTCAAGGAGAAGATGATGGCAAAACCTTCACTTGCTCTCAATTCCCTGCACATATCCTTCAGAGGTATCCTTCCTGTCTCTTCAACCTGGGGGCAGTATCTGGGCATCAATTCTGTTAGCTTTTGAAACCCCTATCCTAATTTACCTTCCATTCAACCCATGTTTTGGATGTGTGGAAATGATACTAGGTCCTCACAAGGTACATGACTCTGCATGACACTCTTGATTTGTGCCATAATGGATGAACAGGTCAAGTATGATGTGCACACAACTTAAAAACCAGCCAACACACATCCATTATAAGTGCTCATTAAAAGTTTACAAGGGTACAGCAAGAGTAAGTGGTTCTCTCTTTACAGCAATCCAACATCCAGAGGCCTATTCACACTTAGGCTGGTAGTGAACAATTAGTAAATGTCTGGTAAAGATCAACTGCACGCAGAGTAGGCTGTTACAGAAGTTCACTAATTGTTTACCAACATTGACCAAAAGGTTACCTGCAGCATTCAGTGGCATGACCATTTGCTTTTCTTCCAGTTGTCTGTGGTTGGTGTGGAGAAGGTGGCTTCGAGGCAGGCGCAGTGGTGTTGGCTGGGACCAATCACCGACCTCTGATGTGACTGGACCACTGATTCCCAGGAGTAGGGTTGAGTCACAAGTGGGACATTTGATTAGCAACCGAGTAGTGGGTGCTGCATGTTTGATCATGGGTGCTGATGTGATATGCAATAATATGTCGCTCTGCTCAAACACGCCCCTCTGCAACAGTGTCCGAACATGTCATGGAATGGCCAAGCATGGCAGCAAGGAAGTGGAACTTCTGGCTTCAGACGCAGTGGTGCGGGCTGGTAAATGGGAGGACTATTCACACTTCTGGCTGATAATGGACACTCTGGGGAAGCTTTCCTCATGACAAGTGTGCATGGTCCACCTTTACCAGAAGTTTACCAGCCCTAGTTCACAGCAGCCTAATCAGGTAAGTGCAGAAAGGCCCCTGGTTGCCACTTGTGTTACTCAACACATTTAATGCAGCATTGGCATCCCTGTTCATTTTGACACAGGAAATGGTCCACATGCAGGGCCATTTTCTGTGTTCAGAGAAGCAATCTCAGCTGGGAACACTGTAGTCCAAAATGGTGGCGAGCATGGAATCAGCATTGGGCCATTGGAACACTATGGCCCTGTCTGCACTGGCTCTTATTCTGCACTATATCCTGGAATAGAAGGCTTCCATCCGCATGTTGACACAGACTTCAGCAGACCCAGAGAATAATCTGCCCCCATAGTCTGTACCAGCGTGCAGATCGCAGGTCCCTATTCTGGAATATAATCCAGAAAATGGCCCGGTGCTAGGAGTGTGAACAATTTTTTTTTTTTTTTTGCATTTGAATTCGAGGTGAATTGAATGTCAAAACATTTTATTCGATTCAAATGTTTAAAGTCCAAATACAATAAAAACTGATTCAAATCTGTTACATTCAAATCTATTTGTTCGGAAGTTAGAGACGAATTTGAAGATACGAATGTTGAAAACATTTGTATGTGTTATACATATCTGCACGCATTTTGTATGCATCTCATTTTATCCTGTATGCATCCCGGTTTCATTCCGAATTATAAGTGCAAATGCGTACAGATACGTATGATATTCATAACAGATATGTATGTTTCAGAACATTCAAAATTCATTTGAATGTCTAAATTCAAATGTGAAGACATTCAATTTGAATTCAAATGTCCACATTCAAACTAATTTAATTGGATTTTGAATCTTTAGAATATTTGTGCACATCCCTACCTAGTGCAGAAATAGCCTATATGTGTGGCGCTTTTCTTAGTATGCAACAAGGAACTTCTGCACTCATACCACGCTTCTTGCTCCTATGCACCTGCCACTTGAAACATGTTCCACACTCCAGTTGCTCACCACAACCTCATCAGTGCCACTGCATGTCTAAATCTTGGTGTGCAACCAGCAACATTTATTGCAGAGCAGATGAGAGGTGTATTTATTTATCAGGACTTGAATGCTACCCTTTATCCTATGACACTCCAGAGCACGTTATAGCATTAAAACCCATACGTGAAACATTAAAATGCAATAAAATGAAACTGTCAGTTTCCCTAACACACCCACCGAGTGTCAGCATAAGAAAGCTTGTCAAAATAAATGCATCTTTAGATGTTAGCATAAAACTTAACAATCTTGGCTCTGGATGAGCCTCACAGGGCAGCACGTTCAATAACTATATGTCCTGATATGCAACACAGCAAGAAAGTGAATATAAGGCAAGTGAGACTGAATGATTGGTGGATTTATTGTAGACTAGCAGAATATAGGAGAGAAGAACAGGCAAAGCCTTATGCAAAGGCTTATGTATAAAACACTAGCATACGTTCTGAATCTGCCCATGTTACAGCTCACATAACTCCCTCTGTCATTCGGAACTAAAATGGTTTTCCCTGGGAACTACTTGCTCCTTGTAACTGTGTTTAGGGATACAGTACACATGGGCTTGCTGTGGTTTATTAAGGATACTTTCTGCTCTTATTTGAGGAGCTACATAATCCACATTCTGGGTCACCCATCAAGAAGGCCCTGCCCCTTGCTGGTCTGGCTCCATCTGCAAGAGATGGAGAAAGATCAGAGGCCTATTCACACTATGGCCTCTGGTGAAGAAGTAGTGGACCTCTGGTGAAGAGCATCCTCATGTGAAGTAGGCTGTTACAGCCTCCAGGTGTGCCTGCCCTCACTACTCGTTGATTAGGTATGGAGTACAAAATCGTGCTCCACACAACATTTGCCAGACCTTCCTTTAAGCATCCAGTGGTGTGACCATCCACACCTCTTCTGGTGCTCTGGGGTTGTCTGAGGTGCCGCACAGTCACGGAGGGCACCACAGCCCAAATGGTGCTCCCCAGAGGAGGACTGGGCCTCGGATCAAATATGGTAACTATTCAATCGCAGGGGGAGGAACGGCCAAAGTTGACTAGTGCTCCAAGCGCGAGTGCTAGTCGATGTTGATTAATTGCTCTCCTTTCCTGTCCAGTGGATGGGAAGGGAAATGTGAAAATACCCCTGAATTAAGAGGCCCTTAATTTAGATCTCTGGTGGACCCATAACACATTTAATTGGATTCACTAGAGGGAGCAGGGCTTTGTTTGGAACATGGGAGGTCAACAGATGACACTCCTCCATGTTCCAGAACTAAAGTGGCTGAGGGCCTGAGGCCACTTGTGGGGGAGCACACAGACAGCTTTGGAGATGCCAAGAGCGCCCCCTCCCCTATGCTTCTTTGATAACAGAAGCAGATGAAATGCTGTTTGCAGCGTTTGCTTCAGCTGTGCCAACAAGGGCATGGTGAAGACTCCCTTATTTAGTCGAGCAACACACGCTGAGCCAGTGTTGCAGACAACTTGGACCCCCTTGTGACTTTGCCATACCTCTGGAACCCTGACCTTGGACTGCCTGACTCTTGCTGTGATTTTGCCATATCTCTGGAACTCTGACCTTGAACTGAATTGATGCTGACTACTTCTGAGCCCTCAAAGGACTGCTGTAAAAATGTGCGTGTGTTTCCTTGCTGCCCTCACCTGCCTGGGACACAACAATCACTCACATGGATTGTTCTTGTGGCCTCGTCCTCTATCTTAAAACCTGACATGAAGAACTTTTTTCTCAGCTATCAGGTGAGAAATGAGTTGTGTGTTGAGGCCTAGACACAAGACAGGAGGTTATATAGCTTTAAGGCCCAGCAAATTCATTATATTTATGTGTTCTTTGTCCCTTTGCAGGCACCTTCTCCATACTGAACTGTTGTGTCTAGTCTGTGAAAAGCCTGTGCCAGTGATTCCAGAATCCCTGACTAGGGATGTGCATGAATATTCAAAACATTTGAAATTCAATTGAATTCATTTGAATTTGGACATTCGAATTTGAATTGAATGTCTATAAATTCGAATGTAAACATTCAAACAAATTTTGAATTTTTGAATCTATTCGTTTGAATTATTCAGACATTTGTATGTATGTACATGATGTGTTCTTGCCCATATGCATCTTTCCCGCATCTATACGTACTTTTATGGTTCTGTACGGAAAAAAAATGGAATGCATATGGGATAAATATGGGATGCATATGGATGTGTACAGATGCAAACGGGATATGTAGGAATGCAGGCAGGCACATACGAATTGAAAATTCAAATGAATAGATTTGAATTTACTCAATTTGAATCGAATGTGGGTAAATTCGAATTTTAAGGATTCGAATCAAATCAAATTTTTGAATACTCAATTTGAATTGAATCCCAAAAATTGCATTTGTGCATGCCCTATTCCTAACAGCATGGTGTGTGTAGGTTGCTCCAGTCCCTACCATGGTACTTCCTGCTCCTTCGGTTATCCCACCATGCTATCTACCACACAATGTTACCCTCCCACTGTTCGCTGGCTTCTTGTTTAGCTCTGGGTAACTGTTCCCCTATATGCTTAGGTACTTCTTCCAGGCTGGAAGAACAGACAGGATGACCCTAAAAGCAATTTGCAGGGTGTTGAGAGGAGATGGAAGTTTTGCCTTTGTATTCAGCTTGAGATCACCCAGAATGGACCACTGTGTCAAACAGGATGCTGCTGGACTAGATGGGCTGCAGCTTGATCCGGCAGGGCACCTCCTATGTTCCTATGTTCTAAACAATCCTGTGAGCTAGCTAGCATAAGCATTGTCTTTGGCTGGCTTCACATGGGTTTTGAGCATGTTAAATGAGAATAAATACTGCTGTACTTAGCATGCTTGCCTTGAATACAAAATCTGCAGCCAATCAATTTCTTGCATTTTCTATTGCCTTTGTCCAGGATTTCTTATTCAAACCTAAAGGGACCAAAATTCCTCAAAACTAGACCCATTACATCTGTGCTCATGTTATTAACTGGCTAATCAATTAATGCATTCAGCACTGTTTTAATCAGAATAGGTCCCTAGATGCATATTAAGCAAAATAACAAAAACTATAACTATATAAAGATACATCTGATTAAGTTCTGTCTCTCCTTCCATACCGAAAGAATTATGTTCACTGTTATCTGTAGGTACTTGGTGCAAGTCAAGTAGAATAGTCAAGGGATCTCAAGAGATTTTTCTTCCCTAGTTGTAATTGTATAAAAAGAAGAAATATAAGGGGGCATGGGACAGAAGATATCCAAAGAAAGCAAAAACTGAATGAATGAAGCAAAAAGAAAGCCATGCAATTTTAACAGTGTATCCACAAAAATACACTTCTTTATTGGATTTGACTTACCTTAAGTTTTAAATCAAACTCAAGCAATCAAATTTTCAAAGTCTGATCAGCTGAGAAATAAGGATATTAAATATGATTAAATGTGATTGCATTTGAGTGTGAGGACTATTCTTCCATTACTGCTTTGATTAAAAAAATAATCTGAGCTCTGAGGTAGAGAAAAGTTAAATGCAGCAGGAAGAGAAAAGAACTCAGAAGTTTGCTTCTGTTTCTCAAAAGGAGATTTGTGATTTCTCCTCTGAAATAACTGCTGCTGTTTTCCATTTTCATCAGAAACATAAAATGGAGTGTGGCTGACTAATTGCATCCTGTAACAAATTTAATGCTATACTGGCAATAAGGGCAACTTTTTTGACCCGGGGGGGGGGGCAGCTCATGGAGGACAGAGAATGTGTTGTAAGGTTATTTCCGTGTTTCCTTAGTAAACATACTAAGAATGATGGTAAGGTTGGGAAGAATCCTGACTAAGCTAAGTAGTCAAACCTTTCTGTGTGGACTCTTAATCCATATTAAAGATCCATGCGCATACACATCTGTGCCTACTTGGCCTTCTATTTATTGCCGCATACTGGTGGGGTGACCTCAGAAGAACATAATCTGAGAAAAGTTATGCCACTTCTGGCCAATTATTTGTTTGTTTGTTATTTGTATTTCTATCCTGTCCTATACCTGAAGGTCTCAAGGTGGGTAACAACATTTAAAATCATATATTAAAACAACAGTATATATTGAAACAGTAATAGTGTCTGTAAAGTGGGAAGTGACAGTATATTCCCATTTAGCCAAAGGTCAGGGCAAAGAGGTGCATCTTCACTGCCTTCCTAAACATATACAGTGAAGGAGCCTGACACACCTCAAGGGGGAGGCTATTCCATTGCCTAGGGGCCATCAATGAAAAGGCCCTCTCTGGGGGTGCCGACCCCTTTTATTACTGAAGGTGGCAGGACAACCAGGAGGGCCTTCCCTCCATATGTTAGGGCACAGGCAGGTTGATATAGAATAAGGTGTTTCTTTAGCTATTTGGGGTCCAAGTCATTTAGTAGCGAATCAGCAGCCAGTGCAACTCTTTTAAGATCAGAGTGATGTGCGTCTGCTATTTGCATGATGACCACCCCAATTTGAACTACCTTCAGAGTCAGTGAATAAAAGTTTCCCAGCCCTCAAAGTTGCAGGGCAGGAATGTTTCTCCCCAGTTCTGGAAGTATGCTGTCTTCTGGGATCTGGTAAAATGTCACCAGGCTATGGACTGCTCTCTTACCACTGCTCTCTCTGTGTATGGTGGTGGTGGGACTGAGCTCAGAAATGCAAGAAATGCTATTTTAAAGTTATATATCCCAGTGGGGCCTTTACACACAGGACATTGTCCCTTGATAAGAAGTGGTCTAGAGGCCTCCCTTTTAGCATGCTACAGCAGATTACAAGTGGACCCGTCTCCTCCTAGCATGCTCTGTTTGTACAGAATGAAGCATAGACCAGACTACCACACCTCAAATGGCATCCTAGCCCAGTTTACTGGTAGACCTCAATATCAAGATCTACTGGCATGCCTCTGTGGTCTGGTATACCACAGGGGACTCTTGTCAATGGCACAACAGAACACACCACTAAAATGCCCTCTGGGAGCTCTGAAGACTAGGAACATTTATTCCTGGGCTTCATAGCACTCAGAGACCCCATTGCCAGGTCTGAAACTTGGGAGCCAACCTGGGGGCTGATATGGAACAGGTCATCATCCCAGTGCAGCCCACCATGCCCCAGCATTGAAGAGGTAAGTGCAAATCCATCTTTTGGTGGTGCGCTACTGGATATGGTGGGATGTCATCCACGTTGTCCTCCTGGAAAATTAATTAAATTAATTATGGATTTAACTTCCTACCACAAGGCCAGGTGTGACAAATTCATTTCTGTAGTAACTAAAGTGTTAAACTAGATGAAAATAATGAACTGGACGCGATGGTACAAGATACTTGCTCTTAATCTTCTCTTCCAGGTAATGGTACACCTCTTGAAGTTCATAATTAATGAGGCATGTTTCCCTATGGCAGATCAAGGAAAGGATTTCAAGGCCTGAAATGTGTTGGACAAATCAATGTCTGGGGCTTTCTGGTGGCAAAAGGCTGCAGCAGCCACACTAAATAGACTAAAATAATGATTCAGTATGAAATGTCTTCATAATAATCATTATATCTTATGCAGTAGTAGTATTAACCTGTCCTGCAGGGCTGTTATGAGAATAATATAATATTTCCATACGTTTGATTGGGCTCTACAGTAATGGCTGTGAATTAAAGTTGAAAGAGGTATTTATTTGGTTTGCATCTTAAATCAATTTTCCTAGGCTGATCTTCAGACTGAACTGCAATTAACAGATTAATTGTACACTTCTCCAATTGGTGTGATGCTGACAAAAAAAGATATAAAAATAGAAATAAATAGAAATAAATGTTCAGAAATATAAATAAGGTAAAATGTTTGCAAAAATGCTTTTTTTAAGTGCATGTGAAATTCTATACATTATAAAACATTTTCATGTAATTTTCATTTTAGAAAAATAACCATATATAAAAAGGACAAAACAAACAAAAATGAAATGAATTAGAAGAAAGCTAACGTATCCCTCTTAAATACTTTTTAAATGTTTATAGCATTGTTGATTGCAATGCAATGCTGAATGGGAGGGTGCATATAATTTATTTTATTTTATTTTAAAAAAAGTATCACTAACATTTTGGGCTTCCGTCCAAGTTTGCCATGGTTAATTTTTTTTTCACTTCACTGATTATTTTTAAGGTTCATCTTTTACCAGAATTTTAAACAAATGAACGAAATACACAAAATTTTTGGAAATATTATTTTTTTTAAAAAAATCTAGCCTTGAGCAAAGTGAATCGGGTCCTTAGAAGACTGCAGTGATTATGTTTTCAGAATTATTTTTTTAAAAAAAACTGTGCAGGTTAAGGTAAAAGAGAGGGACTCTACAAAATTAGATAAATGGCAAAGAATCAGCAGAGATAACTCATGTTCAATTCTTAATTGAAAAGTTGGCTGCTGACCAAGGATAGACAATAGCCAGTTGAAGCGCTCAGGATGTCAGAAGATATTACAACCTATTTATCCACTCTGAAAAAAAGATAAATCATAAATTAATATTATATTAATGAAATCAACACTTCTTTGTTTGTTTTAAATTGTGTAAGTGGGAGGGCAGGGCAGAGAGAAACAGAATTAAAAAAAAATAGCACATGGCATGATGATAGAAAACTGGTGAGAACATTATTCAAGGCCGATGGTGACTGTACTCATTCCTAGCATAACATATAATTTTAAATCCAAGAGTTTTTCTGCACTTACTGCTTGTAGTAAAACAATATATGTCCCAAGACTGGGATAGATTGCTCTGGGCTGGAACAGTGCTATCTGCACAATGACAGTTGTTCCAACCCAGCTCAGAACTGGCCCCAAAGCTCACATGCACTTTGAGTTGGCATCTGTGAGCTCTGACACCTAGGAACTAAAGTTTTTATCCTCTGAGCCTCTTGGGAGCTCATTTTGGGGGGGCAATAAGGTGCGCTACCGAAATGGGTCCTCTTGTAAGCCAGAATATGGAGGAACACACATTATGTTTTGTTTTTTAAATATTTTATTTATTGAAATTTTCCACAAACTAAAAAAAGAAAAACCATTTACACACTTTTTCCATCATTACATTAATTAAAGTTCCCTTAACTTCCTCCACTTATCTCACTTCTATATTCTGTATCTATCTCTCCTTGGTTTCCCATTTATTCTTTATCTTCACTCAGACCCATCTGTTTATTACACTTACCAAAACATACCAGAATAAGGGTCAACTATGAAACTACAGGAAAAACAAAAAGGAATTAAAAGCGAGGCATTTCTGCAGTTTATTTGAAAGCCACTTCCTTCCATGGATTTCTGCCTGCTATAGCAAGCTGCAAAACCTATCCATAGCACTATGCTATCAGTGATCTAAAATCATTTAATAAAGAAATAGTGCCTAAAGGACATTACAGCTGTGACACAAGTGAGAAAATACCCACCTGAAGCTCCCCACTAACCAGAATCACTCAGTGCTTTTAACATGCTTGGATAAATGAGGGTTCAGGAAGCCACAGGAGGGAATAATTAATCTCAGCTCTCCTTTCCCTGTCCCTCCTTTCATTTGAGAAATATTAAGCACAAGACACTGAACATGTTAATGTAGAAGCATTATAGAAACTCCTGGGTGCAGAGAAGTGGTAAACATGCAGGCCACGGGGGCAGGATTTTGGTGCCCTTCAACAGTAGTAGGACCCCATCAACTCAGAAGTTGACTAATTTCTGTGTGTTTGACTGGGCACAATGTTTTAAAATATTTATTCACTCACTGCCATGAGAGCCTGAAGGCTAAACTATAGATGGCAGCAGAAATTTGTGGTCAGGTCCTGATGTTTCTTTGTCTTTGAAAGCATTAAGAGCAGCTGTGGGATAAGACAAATTGGCTTGGGATAGCAGTCCTTCAAGAAGGAGTATTTAACTTCCCCCCTCCCTTCAAATTTTCTCACTGGAATCATGTATGATCTGACAGGGAACACATAGGATTTTTATAAGAATTGTATATACTGATTCAGAAGCAATTTTTGCCAATTTAACAAAGGCTGAAGGTCTTTCTGCATTTACCTGTACAGTTCAGGATCTGTGAATCTTGATCAGGTAGGGGCTGGTCCCAATCTGTTCTAGAGCCCAAGAGTTCCAAAGACCAGAAATGTTCATTTCTAGCCTTTGGAGCATTCAGAGGCCCTACACAACTGACCCTGAAGTTGACATGAGCTTTGGAACCAGCATGTGGGCTGGCCCAGAGCAAGCCATCCCAATGTGGATGGCCTTGTTTTGAAAAAAGAGCAATCTGGCCTAACCTATCCTATATAATTGCTGATCACCTGTCCCAAACTGCTTGACTGCTCTAATCCAGGTAAGTGCAGGAATGACGAAAGTGCCTTCACTCACTCTGCCATTAAAGTGCATCTATAAGCCCCTTAATGAGTGCAAAGATGTGCCATGCAGATCCTCCTTGTGTGCCTCCAGGTGCATTTTCGCACTTCTCTTCCTGTCCCATGCACAGGAAAGGTATGCAGTCAGCTAACGGTGACTAGCGTTCACACTTGCGATTGCTAGTCAATGTTATCCTACCCCCTGAGTGAGCTATTACTTACCTGTGGTCGATCCACAGGCCGATCCTCTTCTGGGTGCTGCCATCTTGAGCACGACACCCTCCACGATTGCACATGCAGTTACTGTCATGCTTGCACAACAACTCCGATAACCTTCTCAGTCAGCAGAGGTGTGAATGCTCGCTGGCTGAACACTTCATGCAACTGTCTGGGGAGGGTTAGCATGCTTGTGGAGCACAATTTCATGCTCCACAGCTAGCATGCAATTAGGCAGCCTCTGGGCATGCAGGAGGCATTTCTAGGCTGTAAATGCCTTCTGACAGTGCAGATGCACCTGCCCAGATGTTGCCTAATTGCCTACTATGGGCTGAAGCCCAGGTTTGTCCCAAGGATGGCATTTAGCTTCAAGCAGTAGTTGTCACCAAGATGCAGAAAGATGGGTACTGGTCTGCCAGAGGAATGGAGTTCTGACCAATTTGATTACAATATTTGTAATTTTGGGCATAATTTGACAGGACAAATAATCAGCTTAGAATTTTTCTTCACTATTCTCCATTCCTGTCATGTCTCCAGCCAATGAGGTACAGAGAGCAAACACACACAGAAGAATAGCAGCAGCCACAATCAGCCCCAGTAGCTGGTAATAGCAAAAGTCCAACTCCAAGTACCTTGGGGGCTTGAGAGTTAAATGCACAGTCAAAAGAGTTCCAGGGTCAACGTTAACAGAAGGGGTGCTTCCGCTTATGCCTAAATAAATCTGGATCTACGTCATCTGGATTTAGTAAAACTGGGTTCCAGTAGACCCGGTTTTACTAAATCTGGATGCCCCGTAGATCCGGATCCTAAATGGATGTGTTTTCACAGTTTAACACCCTTTAACACCACATCATATGTGGTGTGTATTTAACACCCATTTAGCACACTTTAGGTACAGATAGGTGCGGGCGCACCCCACCGGAAGTGTGCTAAATAGGTCCGAGTGTGCGGACGCGCACACTCGAAAGTGTGTTAAATCCGTGTTGCTGTGCGGACACTCCTCACCGGAAGTGTCCAAAACAGTAACGCGTGTGCGGACACCCATTAAGCAATCTGTGCTTAATGGGTGTTAAAGGGCCTGTGCGGAAGCACCCAAGGTCAGCAATCAATCAGAAAGCAGAATGTTCTGCCTTAAATAGGCAGGTCAGAGTCATGCCTCCTTTCCCGCAGGTGGTGGGTGTGGGTTCTAGTTGATTTCTGCAGCTGTTCACACTCACATCTCAGACAAGTTGGCAAAGGGCATCCCCTGGCATGTTCCAAGCATGAGCTGCTGTCACTTGGAAGTATAGGCTTAGCATCCTCACTAGCTGCTTGTGTCAAGCACTCCTCATCTTGCCTGGCTGGGCAGCCTGCCAGAGCTTGGCTGGGCATAGCGGCTACCCCTTCATCCTCGGAGGAAGGGGTGCTGACGACAGGGGACATGACAATACCAACAATAATTTGTGTTTCTGTACCTTTTGTGGACCAAAGTGCCAAAACTCCAGCTAAAGAGGATTCAATTTAAATACATGTTTTGTTCAGTTCAGGGCAATGGTCTGTTTTATTATGGAAAGTGAGAACAAGCAAGTCTATTATGGGAGGGAATTGTACTTTTGGGGACATACTCCCCATTTCCTTCTGTCCAATGACAGACTTTGCTGTAGCTGTTGCATTCAGGAAACCGAGAATGTCAGTGTTGGGGTGGGACAAGAGAACAAAAGAGAAGAAACAGCAAAAGTTACACTTTATCTGCTTCTTCCTTTCTCTTCACTGCTTGCAAGGACATCAGTGCATCCTCCATTTACTTTCTCTCCCATTCTTGCAAGTAGAAGGACAATGTATCTTCCATTTTCCCTTGGCCATGTGCAAGGGAAGTAATCTCTCTTTTCATTAAAAGGAGACCTTTATAGAAAAGCAGAACTCTGCTTCTGCAGCTTTAGGGTAAACAGCAGAGTACAGACTGTCATTTTTTCTGCAAGAACAGCTGGGAGTGGGGAAGCATTCTTTTAGCCCAACAGTACCCCCGCATTACCACTGAGTTTGTCATCATGGCCACACAACTTCAATGTGGGACACTTCCCTCTGTGGATTTCTCCGTGGGCTGGAAAAAATTTTCTTAACACTGGCTTCACTACCATGAATACTGGTCCTCTCACACATTTCCCCCTTTCAATTGAGCTCCCCGGCCCCATTGCACAGTGCTTTGAAATTACACATTTCTGCAAAACTGCACTTACAGAGGAAAAGAAACTGAAATTGCAAAGTGGCAGAAAACTGCTGTTACAAAAGGAAAAAAAGACAGGGCTTTATAGAAGCTCTGCCATGTTGTTGATGTGGAACTGAAGTTGTGCTTGGGCAGATACAGGCTGGAGGGGGAGAAGGACCAATAGTGAATAGAGATCAAGAAGCATCTGCATTGCACACTAGGGGTGTGCAATAATGTTTTTTGACAGTCTATTTGAATCAATTTGGTTAATCAGAAATTTGATTCAATTTGAATTATTTAAATTCAAATTTAGCAAAATTTGATTCGAATTCAGCAAATACAAATCTATTCATTTGAATTTTTGATTCAAATTTGCACTTATGAATGTCGACAAAATGCGTAAATGCCCATATGCATCTTCCCGACATCTCTACCTGTCCGTACGTGTCCATATGAGTGTGTATGCATCCCATAGTTATCCCGCATGTAACCCGTTTTCATCCCATATAGATCCGTACAAATGTGTACGGAGGCGGGAAAGATATGAATCTTCAAGTACACATCATGTACTAACCCATACACATAAGAATGTCTGGATAATTTGAACAAATAGTCCTGAAATTCAAAATTCGATTCAAATGTTTAAATTTGAATTTTGGGACATTCCATTCAAATTTGAATTCAAAATTCTGCACATTCGATAGAATTTCAAATGCCTACAAATATTTGTGCACATTCCTATTGCAGGCTGCTTTGAAATGGGTGATGTGGCACACTTGTGAGAGCTATGGCATTATGCAATGTTTTGAAATAGCAAAGTAGTACAAAACTCCTATTCCAAAGAAAAGGAAGTGAGACTGGGCTTTAAAGAACCTGTACATGTTGTAGATGTGGAAGTGAAGTTGTGTTTGCACAGATACAGGATGGAGGGGGAAAGGGTTAGACAAATTCATTGATGACTGTTGTGCCAGTGTATACCAGAAAGGATGCCTAACTACATCCTGCAGGCTAGAGAGATGGACAGGATGCCTCTAAAAGCCATCTGCTGGGATTTGAGAGCAGGGCCCTTTCTGCACTTGGCCTTATTCTGGAATATATTTCAGGATAGTGGTCTGCTGGCCACAAGCTAATGCAGACTGCAGCAGGACTCACCTGGCACCTTCCATAGTCCACACTAGCAGGCAGATAGCAGGTCCCTATCCTGGGATATATTCCAGAATAAGGCCAAGTGCAGAAAGGCCCCAGGTGAAGGTTTTGTTTTTGTCTTCTCCTTGAGATGCCCAGAAGAAATTAGTTGGCCACTGGGTGAGACAGCATAACTGGACTAGATGGGCTGTGGCCCAGTCTAGCAGGGCTCCTCTTATGTTCTGTTATAGTCTTATTATGTGTACAGGTGTACACTCTGCCTGCTTCTAAAATTCCACCTCATCTTACTTAGGTTCCTCCAGACACCATCAAAGCTGGTCAGTGGCTCCTCATGGCTGTGCAGGGGCTTCTGGTCTATCAGACTGGCAGACTGGAACCTTTGTTGGGGTCTAATCTGCCAGACTGGCAGATTGGAAGCTTTGGTGATGGGGTAGAGCAGCTGCCCCTCCACCAGATGGGAAGTTCTGTCACCAGCAGCAGAGGTAGAGCATTCAAAGCTAAGTTCACTTTAAAAAGATGCTGAGAAATCAGAATCTTCTTAATGCGAGGGGGATTTAATCCCTGTCTGGAGGCACCCATAGTTGTGGATGCTACATTAGCATGTACACAAAAGTGGAACCTAAAAGATTTGGTATACACACACATACACACAATGGTACTTATTCGCCTTGGATCAGTGTGCAAATAGAACTAAAGTCCTTCACCCAAACAGAACATAAAATGTAAGAGCCTTCAGCCATCTGTAATAGTGGAGGAGTATATGCATTGCACACACTTTTGGTGTCATTACAAGTGTACAAGTATGTCCCTATTTTCTTCAGTTGAAATACTAAATGTTTGGGGATTAATTTTCCATCCATTAAAAACACCACCTGTTCTCTAAGACACAGCCTTAACTTGAACAAAAATCAAGAGGCATTCAAGAAGTAATTAAGCTGACATAATCTTCACCTCCATTTCATCTTAGCAGCAGCCTGTTTTCTATGGTTTGTGTCCCAATTATATCATTATTCTAAAGTTGTTTTTGTTGTATTTGACTTTCATGCTTTTTAAAAGTAAAAAAGAAGCCACAAATTCTTTAATGGATAGCTCTCCAATGCATATTAATTATCTAAGAGACCAGAGAGAGTCCTGTGGTTAAATACATATTTATAAATCTTTTTAAAATGTACATTATTTACCTAATAGACAAAAACTACTCTGAAACAGCTATTCCTCTTTAATCAGGTAAATAGAAATTTGCAATTTTACATTTATCAGTTAGTTACCACCATCAACACCATACACACTAAGTGCCTGGAAGGGGTTTTGTGTGTGTGTGTTTTCCTGCAGAGCACAGTTGTGGATTTCCACATAGTTTTCACTAGTTGTTGAATGCAAAAGAAAAACAAGGTGGGGGAGTAGGGATAATCTTAGAATGGTTTACAGATTTCTCCTGTATATTTGCAGTATAAACAACCTTTGGCCCTTTTTGGTCTTACCCTAGTTTTGGAATAGAAGCTCATGCAGTGAGTTTCTGGCTCTCACTGCAAAGCCAGAAGGCACAGTCCAGTGCACAGGATGGAGTGTGATCCTGATCAGGAGGGCCTTGAACAGGATTACTGAAAGACTCAGTTAAACAAGTCTGCCAGTAGACCAGCAGGCGCCGGTCCAGAATATAGAAAGCATGCAGAAGGCATGTCTCGTGAATTGGTCTGGCCTTGAAGCTCATATGTGTTGTGAGCCCAGGGAGGGTAGACAGTGCTGTTCCGGGTCACACATTCCCATGGTTGTAACCAGGAGGTCTGTCTGGGCCAGATCCACTGCTTTCAACTATGGACAAGTATGTGCAGAAAAGGCTTTTGGCCCTTTCAGTCCTGGGTCTTATTCTGAATTACATCCCGGAATAGTAGCCTGCTGTTGGGGGATACTGTAGTCTACATGAGCATGCAGACAGCAGACTCCTATTCTGGGATATAATCCAGAATAAGATCCAACACAGAAAGAATATTTGGACCAATTTGCACTTGGAGAGTCTTAGTGTATATGTAGTGCATCCGGGAAGGTACATTCGCACCTGCAGGAGGCACTTACAGTCTGCAACCTGCAAGTGTCCCCTGCCTCCCCAGATGTTCCCTAATCATGCACTAGTGGTGGAGCACAAAATCCTGTCATATCCAGCCAGTGAGCATTAACACCTCTACCAGCTGGGAAGGTCATCAGAGCTGCCACACAAGCATGCTGGCAGCTCCGATGATCCCCTGACATGACTGTGAGTTAGCTGTTAGTGACTACTGCTTGCAAATGTGAGTGCTAGTGAATGTTGATTGCACACTTTTCCCATCCATGGGATGGGAAAGGAAGTGCAAAAATGCCCTTTATCTCTCATTTGGTCCCCATATTCATTCATTCATTCATTCATTCATTCATTCATTCATTCCAGTGATCAATATTATTCTTCTTAATTTGCTCTTTGCTAACATAGGCAAAATCTGCACAGGTCTGGCAGTGGTGCTTTAACCAAGTGCATTGCCATGCAGGGTGATTTTAAAAAGAGTGTGCTACAATTGTTCCCCAACTGTGATAGTCTTGGCCCCAAAAGTGGGGCATTTCCTGTTTTCAAGTAACTGGGGCCAGCCACACCACTTCAAAGAACACAAACCAGGGTGGAGTAATGGCAGTGTCACTGTCACTGCCAGAGTAGTGTCATAAATGCTGGGAAAGACTCCCACTCTGCTGTTTTGGAACTCTACTGAGGACTTACAGCAGGATGGCAGCTGGTTGAGTATAGGTCTGTGCAGGTCTGCCACATTCAGCCACTGCATCCACTTCACCATAAGGGAGCAGAGTCCTGCGGGCCATAACCAATAGCTCATAAACTGGTAAAGACCCAGCACAGCAGTGGCCTTTTGCATGCCAGGTGCTGGAAAAGTTCTGTACCAGGCCAGCAGCACTTGAAGTGTGAATGGACACATTGCCATGGCAATGTCTGAAGCAACATCTGAGATGCACTTGCACATTGCCATGCTGGTCTGGACACTGTGTGTAACTGTGCAGCTGCACTCATGCTGATATGGCCACCCAGAAAAGGGTGCAGATCCAGCATCCAGGAACAAACTAGCCACCACTCCTAGTAAGCAGACTCAGGGTGAATCCCCACAGAAAACTTATTTCGCTTTCCTTAAACTGAAATAATAGAACCGGATGCAAACGCGAATTTGCCTGTTCCCATTACTTTTAACTTAATCACGTTGGATCCGGAGTCTGAAGATCGTACGTGGGGTACGTGACTCAAGGGGGGACTCTTAAAAGCCGCTTTTTGGGGCTGCCCTGCCCTCTTACTCCTGGCATGGACGCGCCACCCATAAGGGACCCCTTCAGGGAGCCTATGGGTGGCTGGGTGGCTGCCGCTTCCATGGATGGAGGAAAAATGGCAGCGGGCAGCCAGCCAGCGATTCTTTCCTCTCCTCTCCTCATTGATCAGGGCACACAGCAGCAGTGGCAACTAAAGCTCCTTTGCTTTAAACATTTCCTCCCTTTCCCTTTCTAAAGTCAGAACTCCAAAGAGACAGAATTGTGCAAAATTGCAACATTGTTATTCCAACCATCAAGGTGTGAAGTGGTTCCATCGCTACAGTGTAGCGATCCCTGTTAAGTGGATTTTTACACTGAAATCACTGTCCTTGGAAGCAAGCTATTGGGAGAAGGAAACCCTAAACATGGATTCTCATCTCTTAAAATGGTACTGTCCACACAGTAAAAAATGTAAAACATTTCAAGCGCACGATCCAAAGTGAGACCTGTTGAAATCAGGATTGAGATTCACCACGCTTTGGGGTGGTTTAACACGGGAAAAGCGTGTTAAGCCAAACTGCCATGCGGACTCCGAGGATTGAAACCGTTTTGAATCCGAGATAAGGTTGTTGTGAAGACACGGCCTAGATGACGGGGGGGTTCTGTGGCAACCTCTGGTGAGTTGCTGTGGCTCCCTGGTGCAGATGGGTCTCACCAATGAGTGGACAGGAGCTCACTATGAGGTAAGTGTAAATGGGCCCTATGTCCTTTTCCATGCTTGCTTTGGCTCAGGAATGACTAATATATGCAGAACAACACAGCAAACAGTCCCAGAGAGATAAATAAGCAACAAAGAACAACCAACTAGAGGTACAAACTCAAACACAATATGTAAAAAGTTAAAAAGTATATACATGTATAATAGAGGTCTTGTGAAAGAATATATAAACCATGAACAAATAATACAGATTTTACTTACAGACAAATGAATAAGCATGTCTACACCTGTGTGAGTATATCGGATTACAGGTGAAGAAGAAAAGATTAATAAGGGTATATCACAATAGGATAGCTCCAATTCTGCAAGTAATGAAGAAAGATAATACGGGGACACAGAGAAATAGATGGCTGGTTTAAACTAACCACTTAACCCTCTTCATTCAACCCCCAAGGGGTTTGTGTTTTTAATTTGTAAATCCAAAATAGTTTGTGTTTTAGTTTGTATCCCCACTGGGTATTGTAAGTACCAGATTTTCATTTATGACCTTTTTACATTCATTTAGTCTATGCAATAGTAAGAAGCTTCCTTCGCTTTTATTCTTTTTATTCTCTTTACATACATATGTAGAAAGTTGGAACTGATAACTATTATGCTGGCAACAACTCATTAGAAGCCACTGAGGAAGACCCTAGAGGTCGAAACGTATTTGGCTCTATGCATACACCCAGCTTCAAGTTTTGATACATAAATCCATCATTGACCTTTGGTCTATACAGAAATTAGTGTTACATTCTTATTGAAGCTATCAAGCCAGCTATTTCAGTCTTCCTTTTGTCTATGTCACTTTGTTTCAGATGGGATACTTTTGCATTATTTTTGTACATAAATTATAAACTTGTTTGTTCATGTAAATTCCCTTTTTAGATCAAATGTAATTAACTTGGCAGTGATTTTTTTATATATGTAAGTAAAGATATTATCACACACTCTTTTCAGGTCTTCTTATATTCTTCAGGAGATTATTTTTCAGGTGTGTTTTTTTATATAGTTATCTTTTCACATAGGCATTTTTGTCATTATATACATTGTGAGACAGCACCATTATGTTGGAGTTGTGATAAACATCTTAAGTTGGTTATTAACATATGCAGAATCCACTACTATCAGTAAGGTCAATTTTGAGGCAGCTACTCTTAGAGTCTGTAGGGGGCTTCAATTAGCATCAGGGGTGTTCATGAATGCAAGTTTTGGGACTGAAATATTCAAATATTTTATTCAATTTGAATCTTTAAAATTTGAATTTACTCAAATTAGATTCGAATTAAGCAAATTCAAATCTATTCCTTTGAATTTTTAATTTGAATTAGCACTTACAAATGTCGATAACATTTGTATGTACCCATACGCATCTCTATGAAGCCGTGCAGGTCCCTATGCATCCCATAGTTATCGCATATGGAACCCCTTTTTGCCCTGTACAGATCCATACAAATGTGTACAGATACAGGAAAGATGTGTATGGGCAAGTACACATCATGTATGAACCTGTACACAAACATATAACTGAATAATTCAAATGAATAAATTCAAAATTCAAAATTTGTTCAAATGTTTAAATTTATGGACATTCAATTTGAATTTGAATGTCAAAATTTCGACAAATTCAATCAAATTTTGAATGTCTTAAATATTCATGCACATCGCTAATTAGCATTCCTGTCTTTGTTGGGTACTACTGAGTCAGGGTTAACTCCTGGTTGACTACATATGCACCTCCAAAGACACCTCTATGCAGTTTTCTTGGCAGAGATACAGAAGTGATTTGCCTTCTGGAATGGGGAAACTGTGAAGTGAACCGGTGATCTGCTTTATAGGCAGCTTGGTCCACCAATGAGCTACAACCAGTTCACCTGCTCTTGATTCCTACAAACGCCCTTTAGGAAAATCCTGCCTGTCTGTTCAACGTGGAAATGGTACCTAGGCATCCATTCTAGTAGCCACTGAAATTGTCTTTTGCTGTCTGGAGGCATCCCAGAACACCGCCAACTACATCAGCTCAATAGAACTAAAAAAGATCTTCCTCCTGGCTGTACTGGTTGTAGTCTCACAATTACCATCCCACAATTTCATCAGCTAGACCATTCCAAATCAAAAACAATCCATCTGAAAAACTGTAAAACACTCTTGCAATAGTAAGTCAACAAGAAGAACATCCTACTGTCTGCTTTAACACTAAGTAGTGCCAGGTTAATATACATCAAGCACAAATCTGGCAGGCATTCTCCTGAGGTTGGAAGGCTATTACACCTCTACAGAACTTTCAAGACTGCAAGAATTTAATGCATTTGGGTTTCCCACTTTGAATCTCCAAGCTTAAGTTGGTATGTCTCTTTTCTCCCACTCTCCCCATAAGAGAAGGAGGTATAAAGAGATTAGTTACAAGCATCATCTCATACCTTCTTCTATCCAACCTTGTAAGTCAGATGCTGCCCTTGGTTAAAAGAGCTGGTGTTAAATACTAACACCACTTCTCTCCTTCTGTCTTTCCAACTCTTTGCTTTTCTTTGCAGATTTCAAGGTGATGACAAAAGAGAGAACAGTCTTAGCATTTGTTAATACCCACTTGACCCACAAAAGAAATTCACCAGCATTTGCAGCTTCTAATTTAAAAACCATTAGACCGTTCCGCTTGGCGGACCAGATCTAAATATTCTTAAAGGGGTGGTTTAATTTAATCATTACCTTAACAAGCCCCCTTTTAAAATGATGATCCGCCAAATTCAGGGGATTTGTTTTGGAATCTGATCCAATAACTGGCTTTGTACAAAGAAAAGCATAGCTGCATCTGATTTGGTTCAGAACGGGGTGATAATCATGAAAATTACTTTGCATATTTAATCACTGTGAAAACATGAGTACAAACTACTTTCTAGAGATTACCTTTTAAAAAAATAAAAATAAAATAAAAGCTTGAGGCTTTGCAGCAAGCATGCCAAATACTTTGATTTACAGAGAATTATTTGGATTTTACAGAAAGCTCAATGTTTCAAAGACTTCAAGCTAGTCAGCCACTGGCAAAGAAACAATTTTAACAGTGAAATTAAAATAGAAAAGAAACACCTCATGACTTCTTTAAAAGCAATGTTCAGACCAATTGCTTCAGCATCTGTAGTTTAGTTTGCTTTTTAATTTAAAAAATGGTATATCATATCAAAAACAAACAAATAAAATGCTTTTACTACTGACCAGGGGGTCTAGAGGCATCATCTCTTTTAATTCCATTTAAGTAATTTCTATACTGTTTTTGTACAACATGTTACACTTACATGTTATTAAAAAAACCATTCCATGGAAAAAAATAAAAACAATAATGTAAGATACAAACATCAAAACAAAAAGCTAACAGTATATTCTGGCTAGACCAATTCCTATAGGCTTTAAAGAGGCCTGAGGTGGATTCACACTTACCTTACTGGGTCAGTGTGGCAGGCCTAACCCAGCTTGGTCATGTACTTCCCTTCTGGCAAGATAGGTAGCCCAGAGGCCTTTTCGCACACACGGTTTTCAAACGCGCGGAAGACAGCCCGGGACGCGGCATTCGCATTGCTGCAGCCGGGTTTGCGTCCTGGCACGTCCCGGGCTGTCTTCCGCGCGTTCCAGATGCAGAGCACTTTAAAGTGCTCTGCATCCATTCCCGTGCGTACGAAGTGTCCCGGCGCGTTCGGGGAGAGAAGTGTTCGTGCACACTTCTCTCCCTGACAGCCGCGGGCACGCCTCCCCTGTTAGCATGGGCCGAAAATCGGCCCAGCAGCTGATGGCGGTCGGGCTGATTGCCTGCCTTGCCGGGCTGTGGAAGAGATCGCGCAGCCGTGGCGAGGCTGGCAGACAGCGAGGGGACCCACGATTCGAATCGTAGGTCCCCTTGCCGTTTGCCACCCTCGCCGCCACTGCGCGATCACTCCCGCAGCCCGGCAAGGAAGGTGATAGCCTTCCGCGGGGGAGGGGGAGCTAGGCCCTTCCCGGCCCCAGCAGCCCCATTGCAGCTGCCAGAGCCGGGGACCTGGGAGCATTGGCTTCCTGTACCCCCTTTCCGGGGTGGCAGGAGGCCGATGCCGGGCTGGCTGGGGGCGAGGAACCCCTTGGGCGACCGGAGAGCGTCGCTCCAGTCAGCCAAGCGTCCGCCCCCATTGCAACCGTCTGTGGGGCGCGGACGCCCCACAGATCAGTCCCCCACCCCCCCCACCCCCCAAAGTCCCCACCCAAGCCACCCCCCGAAGGCGATCTTGCCTATCTAGGGGGTGCAGGCGGCTAGATGTAGGCACCTGCACCCCGCAGATCAGCCCCCAGTCCCCCAGTCCCCAACCCCCCCCACCCTCCGAACCCGATCGTGCCCATCTTTGGGGTGTAGGCGCGTAGGGGCCTGGCCGAGCCACATGGTGTGTGCTCCCGGCATCCTTGCCTCATTCCAAGGCTGGACAGTGAGCAGGTAGGTCCTGCGTCATGCGCGAGCGTCCTCCTGGGGCCCTGGGAGGGGGAGAATCATCTTCGGGGTGTAGGCGCCTCAATGTACGCGCCTACACCCCGAAGATGGGCACGGTCAGGTTCGGAGTGTGGGTGGGGTGGGGGCTTTGGGGAGTGGGGGGGTGAGGACCTGATCTGCGGGAAGCAGCCGCCTAGATCCAGGCACCCACGCCCCGCAGATGGGCAGGAACGGGGTCGGGGCGAAGCCTTTGGAGACCGGAGCCAGGGGCTCCGATCTCCAAAGGGCTCCTGCCCCACAGGGACCTTGCCCCTGCCCTGGGGTGGGGTGTGCGGGTTCCCGGGAGGGGGCTCTGCGGGGCTTAGGCACCTGATTGGGGTGCCGAAGTCCTGCATAGCCCCCCCTCCTTCCACGAGATCCAGGCAGGAGGTGCTTTTACTCCGCTTCCAACGTGGAAGCAGGAGTGAACGTTTTCCTGAAGCAAAGTTTTACCCAGCCAGATCGCCGGGGGGGAGGGGTGTAGGGCTCCCTCCCACCTGCTGCAGAGAGGCCCCGAGGGTGCCCACCTGCAGCAGGGGGGGAGCCCCACCCCACCCCTCCAAGCCTGCGATCTGCCAGGGAGAAGGAAAACTTTTACTCCTGCTTCCATGTTGGAAGCTGGAGTAAAAATTTCTGATGGTGGGATGGGAATGGCGAGGGGGAGAATGAAGGGGAGGGGGAGGGCCCCCGCCCCCACCCGATCGGACCCCTCCCTATCGCCCCCCTCCCTATCGCCCCCCTCCCTATCTCCCCCTCCCTTTCGCCCCCCCTCCCTGGGCATTGGGGACAGTGCACGCACGCAGGGGACCTACCTTCCCAGCGTCCTCACTCATTGCAAGCCAGGACTCCAGGAAGGTAGGTCCCCTGTGCGCGCAGAGTCCCAATGCCCGGGTGGGGGGGGATCGGGTGGGGGGGGCGATCGGGTGGGGGGGGCGATCGGGTGGGGGGGCCCTCCCTCTCCCTCTCCCTCTCCCTCTCCCCTCCCTCTCCCCTCCCTCTCCCCCGACCCATCCCAGGGTGGGTGCGGAGTGAGTGGGGGGTGGGGGTTAGATGCGGTGGGGGTGGGTGGGAATCATCTGCGAGGTGTAGGCACGTAGATCCATGCACCTACACCCCGTAGACGGCAGCGATCGGGGTGGCGGGAAAGCCTTCGGAGATCGGAGCCAGGGGCTCCGATCTCCAAAGGGCTCCTGCCCCATAGGCAGCTGCTCCAGGGTGGGTGCCCGGATGCCCGGGCATGTTTGTGCCGGCTGCACGGGCCCGATCCGGCCCCGTGCAGCCAGCAAGACGCGGAGCAGCCGGCTTGACAGGGCTGCCCACCCCTTGGGTGCTCGCACCCAAAAGGAGGCAGCCTCGCTGGCCGTGTCCCCGCCCCTGGCCGGCCTTTGCCAGCTAAGACACTTCGGAACGCTTTTACCATTCACACACAGGCGCGCTGGAACGCGTTTACACGCGTTCCTGCGCTCCTGTGTGTGAATGGTGAAAGAGTCCGGAAGTGTCTTAGGCCACCCGTCCTACACCGGTTCCAAATGGAACGAGTGTAGTGCGAAAAGGCCTCAGGTGAGGGAGGGACTCAGCAGAGCAACTGGAGTTGATGAGCCAGTATTGACAAATTTCTCAGGCCTATAGGTATGGTTAAGTGAACCAGTTCTCCAGTGGCTTTCAGACCATTTTCTCACACATGAACCCCTTCAATGCTTCTGGATGTTTGGGCTGAGTTCTGCTGCTCTGCCTCACACTGGGGGGAGTGGGGTGGCAGCAGTTGGAGGTGTGAGGTGATGTATCAGTATGTAAGTGAGGGACTTTTGGTGTTTGATGGAGAAGTAAAAAAGGGCCCTGGGAGGGCTCCAGGATGGGGAAAATGGTGAGGAGAACGTTTAAGGGCTTGAAGGAAGAAGACAACTACCAAGCAGGTAAAGATGGAGAGCTTGGAAGAAGAGGAAGAGGCAGGTGGCAAAATGGGATTATTTTGTACAGAGTTATTTTGTGAAGGAAGCATAGCAGTGGCTCCTGTACAAAGCTCCTAGAAGGACCCTGAAGACCATCTGAGAATATTAGCAAGAGCACAGTTGAAGGAGGAGGAGGAGAAGGAGGAAAGTTAGCTTTTCTAGCCCACTTTTCTCACCTACTTAAGGGAACTCAAAGCGGCTGACAAAGCTTTCTGTTCTTCTCCCCACAACAGAACACCCTGTGAGGTAGGTGGGGTTGTGAGAGCTCAAAAGAGAGCTGTGACTAGCCCAAGTTCACCCAGCTGGCTTCATGGAAGATGGTGGAATCAAACCCAGTATTTCCAGATAAGAATCCGGCTCCTTAACCACTAACCAAGCAAGGCTGGCAACCAGTCCTGACTTGCTTAGAAGGAACATTCAGCAGTGAAAAGTTCATGAGAATGGAAGCGGCTAGATGCCCTGAGTTTAAAATGGGAAAGGGTGAAATGAAAATTAGAATCATACTATCTTGACATTTACTTGTTATGTAGGGACTGGCTATAGCTCAGTGGTAAAGCAAACTACCTGGAAAGCCTTCTCCTGGAACTAGGCAATGACAAGTACTTGCCTGTTGCATGTTCTTTCACTGGATAGAAGAAAACCATGGAGGAAAATGTGGTCCAAAGCTGTAGAAACTAGTGGGGGAAAATATACTACAGAACAATTATTAAAGGACATTATTTGACAATGCAAACAATCCAAATGTGTTGAGGGGGAGAGAAAAAATATTCTAGAAAATTATATCTTAGCTGAAGATTTAAATTACATGTAGCTCCAATATATACTGTGATGCAGAAGAGGTAAAAAAAATCAGCACATTTGCTGTTCCCAGGATCCACAATTGTTAGCTGATTGAATTTGAAATTAATTGTTTCCCTTTGTACTATTTAACCAATTAGTCAATTAAATGGAAATAAATATGAATTTCCCCCAAACCATCAACATAAGTAGATACCTCTTAGAGAAAATGAAAGAAGTTTGAAATAGCTTTGAGTTTAATTAACAGAGTCCATTTTATTTCTCCAAAATTGGAATTGAAATGCTGTTCTTAAAGCATTTCATTCTCTGTTGTAAAAAAGGAGGGAGGGAAGAAATGGCCTCAGAAAGTGACCGGTAAGCACACTCAGTGGAGTAACTGGTCCATCATGCCTCATGGACTAATGTTTTTGTTGATCAGTGTTCTTTATTAAGCTAATTAATGCTTGCATCCAACTAAGAATTAAATTAAAAATATTTCTTGAAAACTGTCCAACAGCTATTGCTTTTAAATGTTAGTATAAGGAATGACACCTCCTGCTGTCTGCCATTTTTACTTAATGCAAGGAAGCTGGGAGATATAAGTTACAACCAAGCAGGGGAAATGTACATATTTAGATGCGTAAGTGAGAGACATCGGGTCTGACTAATTGGGATGCTCCTGAAATGTACCAAACATACAAATATGCAGTAATTCCACACACATTAGGATGAATTACAGTTCATTAACTAGAAGCTCACCTTCACTAATGGTTCACTCAAAATGCATACACTGCTTATTGCCAACAAAAATAGTGAATACTGGCCCCACTCTTAGTTACCTTCTAGTTAGCTGTGGCATGTTCACTAGGCAAGTGTTCCCTGCATGCCACCACTGCTTCAGAGCACACTAACCCCCATCCCTGGGGTTAACTAGGTGTAGACTGCTAAAAAGCTTGACCAGGAAAGGGTAGGAGTCTCCTGGGCAAGGGGCATCTGCTTTCCCTCCCAGGTCCAGTGCTGTGAATTCGTCTGGTGGTCCAACTGTGGTTGTGTAGACCAGATTACCATGGCAATGTCTGGACATGCAATGGATGTTCCTGTAGCCATTGTCATGGCAGTCTGGCCTGCCCTGGTCTGGCCATCCATACTTCAAGAGCTGCTGGTTTAGTATGGGGCTTCACTAGCACTCACCATATAGATGGGTGTTATTGTGCTAGGTCTTTACCTGTCTGATACAGTATTATTATACCATATCAGTCAGGTAAGTGCAAATCAAGCCACTGTTTCTAAACTGTCAATCATAACTACAATCAATATTTGCCATTTTCCTTTCTTTCTTTACATTTCCAGACAATCCAGACAATCCAGTTCAAGTCTTGGGTTTCACAGGCTGTGGTCATACTTAAAGGTTTAATCAAGCTTCAGTCCACTTTCAGAGTGAGAGAATATATCCACAAAGTGACAAGCTGGATGTTTTTTGTGTTTTTTTTTTCAGCTTTAAATCACTCAGAAAATTCACCTTTGGGATAGATAATGTGGAAATAAAATTACTGGTCACTTTGCTGATGTGTTCTCTCACAAGGTGGACTGAAGCTGGATTAAACTTTAGATGTGACCAGCAACAGTGGCTTCCCCAAACCCTCCCATAAAATTTACCTAATTTTCCACATCCACCAAAATCTCATTAATAGATTTTTCCAGGCTTAAGGGGTACAGATGGGAAGACTATAAAACTGGGCTGCATTTTCTGAACTTTGCAGGGGGGGGGGGAAGAGAATAATGCAACAGATTTATTGTAGTCATAATGTATACTCTTGAGGCAGTTCCACAAAGATTTTTTTTAAAACAAAAAGCTCAAATGCGGTTTAGGCTGCATCCAGACAGGAGGAATATGTTACAAGGACTGCAGAGCAGTTGTCAAAGTTCCAGAAAAGCTTTACAATTCTCTGCAATCCCCGTGAAGCAAAGGGGCTTAAAAAATCCTTACATTAGCATCAGCCGTGGAGTTTCTTTTCCCTCTGCATTTGTCTTGGTGGTTGGATGAGATCCTCGAAGACCTCAGAAGAGTTCACCCTCACCCAGGAAGCAGCAGGCATCAAAGAGAGGGACTAAATGTAAGTTTTGATTTGTACTTTTTGTCCGGAAGCATCCTTAATGGTATAACAGTGCTAGGGTCCTCATTCTATCTCTAAACACCATTAAAGGCCAGAAAACGCACCTTTGAAGTGCATTTTTGGCATATGCTACCACCACTAAGCTGCTTTTGAACTGTGTTTTATAATGTGTGTGGTTGCAACCTCAGTTAATTTTGAATGAAATGGTACTGTTGATGTAAGCCTTTTTTTGGCTCTGTGTAGATCTAAATGTCACAACATTAGGACATTAACAGGTTGGTTCTACCAGTGTCTACTCAGTGTTACTGCCCTTCCAGGAGATCTACCAAGACAATTCTCCTTAGAGGCACCCACATCCTGACCCTTTTAAAGCAACAGTTGCTGCAAATAAAAGGCAGAATGAGGATTTCTGAATTTGGAGATCTATGTAGCCTAGGAAACATTGCATACAATCTATCAGCCCATTGGCAGGAAATGCCCACTCAGTGGAGGGAAAAGAATCAAAGTTAGGTGGGACACTCCACATTAACATCTTACATTTTGGACCAGAGAACTTCTCCAGGGGTAAGGACTGAAGGACAACAGAAGGCCATTTTCACTCTCCTCTTGAACCTCTCTCTCTCTGGCATTGTACATTTAGACTGTATCCAGACAGGGGTTGATTAATCCATTCTTTCACTTGTTTGTCTCACATTGACAGAACATTTCCAGACATGGTGAACCATACCCTGCCACAAGCTCCTCCCCCAACATTCAGGCAAAGCATTATGCTACCATGTATTGTCTCCTCTCTGAAACACAAATATACACAGCTCTGGGGAGTTTTTTCTCTTGTATGGCAAACAGGACACAAAGACATACACACACACTTTTTAAAGAAATTCTGAGCTCCTATTTAATTTATCAGCTATTTAATCTACTCAGTATTGCAGCTTTAATATTATTAACAGTGATTCAATCTATTGCATCTATCATCATCATCATCATTCCTATTATCATCATCATCATCATCATCATCATCATCAGTAGTGAATCTGTTGCATCCAATGTATTATATGTAGAATAATTGCAGCCAGATAATTTTTTTAGATGTCTTACTATACACAGAACAACACTACCTGCTTATACTGAAATATGTTACAGAATGTTTTTGTTTGCCCATAACATCTCAGGAGAGATGCAGCAAGAAATGTCTTCAATTTCCTGAAGGAAAGACCTAAAAAAGTATACTTGTTTAGGTATACACTGAAATATAGACAGAAACACACAGTGAGAGCAGGTACTTGCTGCTCTTGTATACGCATAATATAGAGATGAGTATGTTCCTCAAACCTGAACGTGCATCACAGATCCAGCAGTCTAGAGGTTAATGAACAAAGCTTCTCTCCCATATGCACAGAACAGATAATTTTCTTTACTGCTCACGATAAGTTGAAGGAGCTTTTGAGTGACAGACCAATTTGTCAATCAAATACAAAGTATGGGGGGAGCTTGCTCTGCATAATTCCACACCACAGATCAAATATAACCTCTGATTGTATGTTGGGTAGGAATGGACAGCTAAGGTTACCGAGTCCAAAAGGAGTCATAGAAATCCTCTGTAACTTCTGAGTGCTATGTCTTTCCTGGGTTATCACTGCATTAAAAAGTCATTGCAGCTAAAAGGGAGGGAATGGAAAGAACGAGACAGAGAATCGGGGAGAAAGAGAAGAGATATTTAAAAAAATAGATTTTTTTTTCTAGGAGTTTGAATACGGGGAAGGATGTGTATATATATTTGCTACCAAATCTCATTGTCTGTGTTTTTGTTTTACAGCTTGAATTAAGTTTTTAGGTCTCCACACCAGCCCCTTGTAAACTGACGTTATCACGCTGGCTTCTCACCCCAACTCCCCTCTCTTCTTGAAAGCTGAATTTGAACAGCAGTTCCCTTCATTTAATGTTAGCCACTCCAGTTGATTTCTTTGCTAAAACCTGAATTATGAAAATCGCTTGTCAATTACCCCAGATACCTGTGTAAAAGAATTACTGCACATTCACAGCAAACTTTATTTTCACCACTTTCCAGTAAAAGCTAATTCAGAATAACTCCATTTAACAGTTATTTTATGCTGAAATACTGAATACCTCGGGGAGTCTTTTAGGGATTTTAAAGTCTCATTATTTATAAATGATTCATGCTGCATTTTCAGAAAAACCTACAATTAGTGTGGGTAGTACATAGACTCCTTTGGGAAAGGTAGGGAATAAAAAGCACAACAAAACATACATGCATTATATACAGCCTGCTTAGTTTTATTGTTTTGCAGTGGACTATAAAAAGAAAAGAACTGGAGAAAGGCAAAGAGAAAATCTTCCTTTAACCTTTTTAATACGTGTTCTCAATTGTCGGTGTTTTGTGAGACAGCATCCCCAGACAGACCACAAAACAACTGGAGTATAGATTTCTCGGATTTGTGCACTGGAACATCCACTATTCAAACTGGCCCTCTAACAGTGCCTAGAAAGAAACCTTTGAAGGCCTAAAGGGCCCTGGTCACACAATTAGTTTCAGACGACCTCAGATCATTTTCAGGTTATGTTATTCCCATTATTTTTATTTAATTCATTTTCCAAGCCGGTCTACCCACATTAGACCATCTTAATTGTAGTCCTTATTTTTACAGGACTGACAAGGACTTAGCCCATCCTGGCATTCCAGGCCATCTTCACTTCCTCACATGTGAGCAGGGAGATGGGCTAAAGGAAGCTGAACTGTGCTGTGGTGGGTGGGATCCAGTCTTTCCTTTGGCCAATCAGCATACACGGAGTTCCCAAGGTCCCTAGCCTTCTCTCCTCAGTTTATGTGTATATGATTTCTCTATCTAGCATTTTTATGCATATTATTATTATTATTATTATTATTATTATTATTATTATTATTATTATTATTATTATTATTATTATTATTATTATTATTATTATTATTATTATTATTATTATTATTATTTATTTTAAGTAATTGCATGAGAAGAAAAGCACATTAAAAAGGAAGGGCTGTGTGGAGGTAGGGGAGCAGGTTTTAAAAAGAACCACAAACACGCACCCTTGCCTCCCTTGAGTGGCACAACAGCATCCAATAAGAAAGGAGATAGATTTTATGCAGCAAAAGGAGTGGAGAGCCAAGAGTTCTGTGGAGGAGGCTTAGGCTGATCATGCAGAAAGGTGTGAGCAATGCAGCCCAAGGCAGGGACGGTCTGAGGACGACCTATGTATGACCAGCACCTATGGACAACCTCAGTTTGAATTAATAAAAAGGCTGTCCTGTCTTTGACTTGTGTGACCGAGGCCAGGATCACCTCTGCCAGTCTCTGCTGAACATGAGAAGTACTATAGTCACAGAAGCACTATTGTATGTTATTAGGGCTATGAAATTGTTCCACAGTTTCACGGAACTGTAACATGAGAAAATGAACATTCTGACCCCTTTTCTACACTTATCAATGATAAACCTGGATCAGTGGGTCCGGATTAAATGGATCTACTGATCTGGATCTTTTGGAGGCCTGGGATGGATCAGCACCATCTGCACTGATGGCGCTGATTTGGCCTAGGGATCCCTGATGGTGAGGAGTGAAAGTTCCTAGCATCAGGGCTTTTTTTTGGGGGGGGGGGTTCAGTGGTATGCTGTGGCACTCTGCTGTAATAGCAGTCCTCTATCACACACATTGTTCCTAGCCATTGGGGAGGTGTGTGGAGAGGTGCGCTATTCAGTGGCATGTCATAGTGCACCACTGAAAAGTATTCCCCATGCCCCCAATGGCTAGAAGTGAAAGTTGCTAGCCTCAGGGCTTCGGGGGATGGTTTTTTCAAGTCTTACATCTGGGTAGGATTCGGCGGAAAACCAGTTTAAGCAACCAGTTTTGCATGCCGATGTGCGAACGTGGCATCCTCAAAGGGACCCTAATTGGGTTCCCTTTGCGGATGCCACGTCCAAATCCTTCCCACATCTGGCCCTAATTCCGGTTTTAGGGCATGTGCGGAAAGGCCCTTTGGCATTCTCTCCCCTATGCTGGATGTTAGAACCCCAGCTACTTCTGGCTGGGAATGGAAGAGCAGAAGTGGGCTATTGACTCTTCTCTTTTAGATTTCATTTGACATTTTGAAGTAATCTTAGAAGACTCTAGCTATTTTATTAATTAGTCCTGTTAGGGTTTTACTCTCGTCTACCCTATACTTGATAGTTTAAAAAATATTTTATAACTTATTATCCGACTCTTGTTTGTGGCTTATAATGTATATTTCATGGTTTTATATACTGAGTGAGACTTTTTTGTTGCATTTTTGTTCTGTGAACCAATCTGAGCATTTTTTTAAAAAAAGATGATACATAAATTCAAATACAACCAGGAGGGTTGTCCCAAACAAGGAGAAGAGTTGATCTCTACTGTTTCAAAGGCAGGACTGAACTAGCAAGATGAAACTTGTAGTAAAGAGATTCAAGGGAATGTTATGAATCTAGAGCTTTGTTAAGGAACAGAAGTCTATCTTACAATATAGTGTATTCCACCAACCACTCCCACTAAACTGAGATTTGCCAACAGAGATTTATCAACTTGTAGGAAATGGATTAGTGGATTCCTGCCTACATGATCTTCCAGTTCATGTACTGAATGGTTCAATGAGGCTGCATTTGCACATAACTTTTAATCCAACTTCAGTCTACTTTCAGAATGGGAGAACACATCAGTAAAATGACAAGCTGTTTTCTTTTGACATTATGTTACTCAGAAAATCCATCTTAGGGTTAGATAATGCAGAAAGAAAGTAACTGGTCAGTTTGCTGTTGTGTTCTCTCATTCCAAAAGTGGACTGAAAGTGGATTGAAATGTAGGTGTGAATGCAGCTTATGAATTTTATGCAGGGAACAGTTGGGATTTTCATTTATTGTTCTTATTTATTATCATGTGATATGTATTGAGTTATTGGGTACAAAAAAAGGTAAAGAATTTCTTGTAGTTGGCATCCATTTTCACAGAGAAAGAAAAGGAGAACTTAGTTTGAATTTGACTATGATTATTAAAGCACCTCAAACAATAACATACTATAGTGGTGGCTGTAAAACATACACCGAGTGTGTGCTTTGGCATTGTCACAGTTGCTTAGAAACCAATAGGGAGGAATAAAGAAAGAAGCGCTTGTATAAATGGAAACATCAGTGGGAAGAATGGATCACTTAGCAAAGGGATAAAAGAAAAATAGCAACATTGTGGTTTATCCTTTGTTTTAAGGGGCTTAACTTGTTGATCACTTTGTTCTTAGTTCATTACATAGTCCTACCACCCCAGTACTAGGAATTAAACAATGGGCTTTATTTTTCAACACCACTTTTGACATAACACCAAATCAAGACATCAGGTACACTGTTATATTGTATCATATCCTCTTTAGAAGAGGCAAAGAGCTCATTTTCTCTCTTTTGAAGCCAGGAAAATGCACAAATTATGGCCTGAAGTTAACTCAGTGTGTCATGCCTTTGTATAATCAAATAAGTGACTCTGACCTCTGCACTCCCAGTTTATAGGAAGTTAATCTTAAATCTACAGGTAGATTCAGAAATCCAGGACAGAAGAAGGAAGAGGGAGAGCATTTATATTGTGTCCTTTTTCTGGAGAGTGATGGACACTTGGACCTTTCTGCATAGGCGGGGACAGCTTGACCATTCACCTCGGCCGGTAAGGGACACATTGGCCAAGGTGTCAATAGTCAAGCTGTCCCCTGGCTGTACCAGCCTGAAAAGGCAGCAGCAGAGGGCGAACGCCATGCCCTGGGCTACTGCCATTAGGCCACTGCTGGCTGGCAGCCCTTTTCAGAGATGGGGCGAGACCGGACTGGGGTGGACTTCTGGTCTGATGTGACCGGTTGCACGGCCTGCTGGAGCTCATCTGATGTCTCAGCATACCTGGCAGACAATACTCAGAGAAAGCTAAGCATCAAAGGACTGGATGAAGAGGAGTATTTTTAACTTGGTGTTCCAGGACATGTGGCTGCTGCATACTGTAGTGTTCCCAGAGTTCTCTAACATGGTAAATGCGAATTTGCCCTAGATGTCAAAAAATATACTATATTGGTGCCAGAGGGAAGCTGTTCCAAAGTCTGGGACCTGCCATTCAAAAGGCCCCTCACACATCTGAAAGAGATGAGACTACAATAAGGTCATCACTTTGTGATCTTAATACTTGGAAGAAGGTGCTACTTCAGATAACCAGGGCCCAAGTCATTCAGAGCTTTACATATTAAAATCAACATCAATACAGGACCAAAGTGATATGTGTCCAACCAGAAACTTCAATCAGTAGTCCAACTGCTGAATTCTGCACTAGCTCCAACTTTTGCATCATTTTCAAGAAGAAGAAGAAGTGTTGGCTTTTCTACCCCGCTTTTCTCACCCATTTAAGTAACTAGTGGAAATTCTTAGAAAAAAGGGAGTAAGAGTATTTACTTACTTGGATGATCTGCTGATCATAGCAGATTCTGAAGTAGAGGTAAACCAAGCTGTTCATATGGTGAAATCTGTGTTAAAGGAGCATAGTTTTCTCATTAATTGGGAAAAGAGTTCTGTGGTACCATCAAGAATGATTATGCACTTGGGGCACTTATTAATTTTGAAGATTTCACCATTGCCCCATGCCCAGAGAGAGTGGAGGATATTTTATCTACAGTGGAGAAAGTTCAAGGAGCTCCTTTGGTGAAACTTCAGGAATTAGTGTCCTTACTGGGAAAGATTAATTCCTGCATAGATCTCACTTCATGGGCTAGAATTCATGTGAGAAATCTTCATGGTTTCTGCTTCCCTTCAGGTATAATAGAAGGTAAATCATTCAAGGTAACAGTATCACCAGAGGTGATAAGCTCACTGACCTGGTAGTCAGTTAGGCATAATTTGAATAAAGCAGTGCCTATTTATGTTCATAACTTTGAGAAGGTAACAACTGACACAAGTTTGTATGGTTGGGGAGGTTTCTGTATAGGCGGAACTGCCCAGGGAAAGTGGTCCTTAGAAGACAAGAACCATCATATAAATTGAATGGAATTGACAGCAATCTAATTGGCTCTGAAGGCATTTGTACTGTTGCTAGGAGGTAAATATGTCCTTGTTAGGACAGGTAACATTACAGCAATGGCCCATATTAACAGGCAAGCAGGGACAAGATCAAGATCATTGATGAATCTGTCCTTCCAGATTTTCTCCAGGGCAGAAGAAAACCTCTTGTCTTTATCTGTTGTTCATATTCAGGGAACAGAGAATGTGTATGTAGACATTCTCAGCAGAGTGGATCTCCAGCAAGGAGAGGGGAGATTGAATTCAGATGTGTTTATGGAAATAACACGGAAATGGGGCATACCAATAGTGGATCTTTTTGCCACAAGTCAAAATCACCAGGTGCAAGGATCCTTTTCCAGGAATCCAGAACCAGAAGCACTGGCAGTGGATGCTCTCACAACAGCATGGTCAAGGAGGGTATTGTATATGTTTCCTCCAGTGCCTCTGATTCCACAGAGGAAGATCCAGCAGGAGAGGGCTGTAGTTATCACTATACTCCCATACTGGCCAAGGAGAGCATGGTTCCCAACACTGTTGAAGCTAGTGATACGGGGACCCAAATTTCTTCCAAACAGGGAGGATCTGTTGGTTCAGCAGGGGCATTACCACCCAGACCCATTATGGTTCAAGTTAGTGGCCTGGATGCTCAAAGGAACAAATTGAGGGAAGCAAGTTTGCATCCACAGGTCATAGTCACTATTCTAGTGGCTAGGTGAAGGTCTGCATGGAGGATTTATAATACCTCATGGAGAGCATTTTGCTGTTGAGCATTTTCAAAAGGTTGTAATCCATTACAAACCTTCAGTTGATAATGTTTTTGAGTTTTTACAGGCTGGTTTTAATAAAGGTTTGGAATATAATACCTTACGTAAGCAAGTTTTTGCTTTATCTGCAATACTTAAAACTCCTGAGCATGGGTATATAGCTCAACATTATTGTACAAAATCTTTTCTGTTGAGCATTAAATCTAAGTCTCCTCCAGTGGTGCATAAATTTCCCATGTATTTGGTATTAAATGTGTTATGCAAGGATCCGTTTGAACCTCTACAGAAGGTATCATTGAACTTCCTGTCTTATAAGGTACTCTTCTTTGTAGCTATAACATCAGCTAAGAGGGTTTCAGATATAGCGGCCCTGTCAGTTGAGCCAAGTTTATGCAAAATAGCTCCATCAGCAGTAATCTTGAGATTGGATCCTACATATAAACCAAAGGTGGATTTGGGTTTTCACCAGTCAGAGGAGATAGTGCTTTCAGCTTTCTCTCCAGAATTACTGGCTCCAGGAGAGGATGGTAGGGAGACCTTAGATGTGGTAAGGGCCATTCAGATTTATATCCAAAGTACGAGGGATTTCAGGAAATGTGCCTCTCTGTTTGTGAGTTTCCACCCTCAGTATTTAGGTAGGAAAGTGTTGCCAAAGGCAATATCGGCATGGATTTGATCATGCATCTCCCTGGTGTATGATATGGCAGGAGTACAGAATCATGGCTCCAAAAGGAATCATGGCTCACAGCACCAGGGCAGCATGGGCAACAGCTGCTTATCAGATGGTGGTTCCATTACAAGACATCTACAGAGTGGCAATGTTCTTCAAACATTACAAGTTGGATTAATTTGAAGAGGATGGAACTGTTTTTGGATATATTATGACGATCCCGCCCTGGTTAAGCTTGGGTAAATCCCATAGTATTCTGCTGGAGCCAACCAGAAATGGAGTTGTCTTCACATACTTGAAGTACTGTTCTGGATGGCTCCATGCAGAATAATTGCCCACTTCTAATTATGTTTTTCAGAAGAAAGGTGCTTGATTCATGCTCTCTCAGAACGACTGAAGGGAGGGGGTGAGTACTGCTCCTATTTATAACTTTGAAGGGGTGCCCCTATCGGTCATTTGTGATTTCTGCAAAAAAGGATAATCCATAGTATTCTGCAGGGAGCCATCCAGAACGGTACTTCACGTATGTGAAGACAACTCTCTGAACCAGACTATAAACAGCCAAATGGAGAAAGGGCCATAAAGTTGGGTGTTGATCTTGCCTATGTGACTTAGAACACAGTAGTCATGCATAGAGGCAAACAGAGAAATGGAACCACTGTGATTTTGGGGCCTGGACTTCTTAGAATTCTGAGAACTGTTCTATACTGTTTCACCAACTTTCAGAATTTTGATAAAAATAGGCAACCTTCCTTGAACCTGGGAAAGATAATTGTTGAATTAAAGAAAGTTTTTATTGCCTTTTAGATTAAAAATCTCCAAATTCATTCACCCTGAGATAGATAGTGTTAAAGAAAATGTATACTTCCCATGTGCACATAAATATCTGTTTTATTCTAGCTTTCCTCAAAAACAGATTTAAAAAGAAGTTGACTTATTTCTAAGATGTTGGAGTTCAAATATCATGTGCCCTGTCTCAGAAATGTGTGTTTTATTCAGATATAAAAAGCCACTAATTAATAACATGAATTTACAATGGCAGCTTTTCAGCTGAAGCCTCAGCAAGAAAATAATAAGAATTATATACACATCTTTGGGGAAAAAAACCTCTTCCATTTGGCATGTGAGTCGTTCTGATATTTCATCTAGTATCTGTCACAATGTGTGACATAATGAATTGTGACATGAAATAGCCATTGGGTTAACCCAGGAGGCAAACCAAATGCAAAGTTATTCATTCTGACAAAGCATGTTTGAAATTCCAAGAAAAAAATAATACTATTTTATTAAGAACATAAGAGGAGCCCTGCTGGATCAGGTCGCAGCCCATCTAATCCTGCATCCTATCTCATACAGTGGTCCATGAATTGCTTCTAGACATTTTCAAGCAGAAGACAATGGCAAAAGCTTCACCTAGGGATGGGTGAAAAAATTCAGCATGGTCGCAATTTGTACGAATCTGTATGAATTTTAATATTCATAGCCCCCCCCATTTACCTGCAAATCAAATGTATATGAAGCTTCAATGAGGGCAGTACCTCCCCACTGCCATCCTCCCATCCCCCCCGGCCATGCCCCCTTACCTGGAAATCCAGCCGCTGCAGCTGCCCCAGCCACCACCTCTATCCCACCCTGAGGCTCAGCTGGAGATGTGCATGCAGGTTTAGAGACCACTCCCATCCAGGAATTGCAGGAAATCTGACAACAGTGGCAAAAAGGGAGGGGGTAAGGCAAGGTGAGACAGGACAGGACTAGGGATGTGCATGGATGGTTTTTTTTCATTTCATTTGTATCATATCAAATGTAGGAAAATTTGTATTCGTTTGAATAGATCCCCTTTGAATATCAAGTGTTACAAATATTCATGCACATCCTGAGACAGGACAGGAACAAAGGTACAGTGGTACCTTGACATACGAGTTTAATTCGTTCCGTAACCTTGCTCTTATGTCAAATCGCTCGTATCTCAAAGCAATTTTCCCATTAATCCATTCCAGCTCCCAAAACACCACCTCAGTTGTTTTTGTTATGTACTGTGCTGTATTTACATACTTGTATCTCAAATCTTGCTCTCATCTCAAAGCAAAATATCACTCGCTCGGCGGCTTGTATCTAAAAACACTTGTATGTCAGGGCACTTGTATGTCGAGGTACCACTGTATGGGGGTTCCCTTCATGCACAAACGTTTGACGGATGTTCATGGGTGAAGCTGGCCCCCCTCCCCCTGCTTTGTGTGTGTGGGGATCTTTGCATGAAGCCAAGTATCTGCCCCTTTGATGTGTATTGAATCAAATCTGGGGAATAGGCTTCATGAACACCCTAGGTTTAACTTCTCTCAACTCCCTGAAAATGGCCTTTAGAGGCATCATAGTGATAGTACCTAGACATCAATTTTAAGTTTCCATTGACACACCTGTCCCCCATGAGTTTGTCTAACTTTTTCTTAAAGCTAGCCAGGCTGGTTGCTACCATCACCACTTCCGGTAGCAAATCCATAGATCAATAACCTTTGGGGTGAAAAACTATGTATGTATGTATGTATGTATGTATGTATGTATGTATGTATGTATGTATGTATGTATGTATGTATGTATGTATGTATGTATGTATGTATGTATGTATATGTATGTATGTATGTATGTATGTATGTATGTATGTATGTATGTATTTGCATTTTTATTCTGACCTATACCTGAAGGTCTCAGGGCAGGTAACAACATTTAGAAACCAAGTATATATATTAAAAAATAATAACATATATTAAAATACTTCCCTTGTCAGTCCTAACTCTCTTTCCTGTTCATTGTGCGTGGTGTGCCTCCAGTCTGTCCACACTATGCATGATATTTCAATTAGATCATCTATCTCAAGGCCAAAGAGGCCTAAACATTCCAGCCTAATTATGTAAAAGAGGAGTTCCAGCCCCCTGATCATTCTGATTCCCTGTGCCTGTACTTCTTCCAGTTCCACAATATCATTTCCTGTTTGTGAGGCAGATTTCATCATTGATCAAGATAAAGGATTCTGACTAATTGGCATATGTTACTATCACCTCTCATTTATATAATATTTCTAGTACATTTCATTTAATGCAGCGTAGAACTTATCTTTCATCCATTCACAAAGTCTCTTTCTAATTTTTGGTAGTGGAAATAAACAAGTAGATACAACAACAACAATAAAAATAAATAAATAATGATGAAGATGAAGAAGATGATGATGAAGAAGAAGAAGAAGAAGAAGAAGAAGAAGAAATATGTGAATAAGAAGTTAATTGCATTTTATTACATGATTTTGCCAGGCCTGAAATTACTGGATGAATCCATATTCCAGTAATAAAAATGGAAAATATCCTCCTTGATCCTATTTTTTTCCATGAAAGTGGCCTACAATCCTGTGTCCCTGAACACTAGCTCTCCTGGCCACATTTGTTGTAAATTTTAGTATAAAATACCTAGCAGGCACCATGTAGAGCGCAAGGACTTAAACTATCACTGTCTAATAAAGAAGATACCTTAGCCTTATTTAGCAGAGTGCATTTTTAAAAGAAGTTGCCCCATTTCTTGATCAAAATCCTTGCCTTGTTTGTATGCATGTCAGAAAAAACCTCCTGTAAGACAGCAAACAAAATCTGATAGCACCTTCATCTTTAATCTGACAAATGCATCACTGCATGCAAAGATTGTATGTTTCAAGCTATATTGTTTAAGAGATCAGTTGCCAGAAATCCTGGCTACAGGGGCTTAACAAAAGTTTTAGGATGCATAAATGCTAACTCAGTCAATAAATGCAGATCAGAACTGAATATGCAATAGATACAAACCTAAAAAAATTCAGGCTAAGACTGGCTTATTGATGTCAATTTCTTCAGCGCAGCATTACAATCTTGCTCATTTTACATACTTTTTTTAAAGAGCCAAGACCCCCTCCCATAAACATAAAATAAAACATAAGAAAAAAGGGTTGACTTTTCTGTTCTCTAGAGGTCCAATCTAAAGCCAATCATATTCAGAAGAAAAATGTGTGTCCATTTTCATCCAGACTGTCTATTTAACAATCATTTGTTAATACAGACTTCTTGACCTGAGCATCTCTACAAATAAGTATACCTGCAAATATAGGTATTCTACACAGAAAACTATGGTTCTTAAATGAGAACTCCATACCATATCCTCCCAGCTGAAATTTAAATAAAGTATCCATCTGCTACGGTTAGTTTCCAATTAATAGGAATACAGAATCCAATATGGAATGTCCAAGTGATAGAGAAGGAGGAGGGGAGAAGGGTTGAGATGGAAAGGTAAGGGACAAAGTTGCACCATGACATTCACGCATAGCTGAAGAAACTTTGCTGGAGATGAAGCCCACCCCCCTCTTTATTTATTTATTTATTGTAATTCCAAATCCCTAACACTCTACAACAATGTCACATTTTAATGTAATATCGTCTCCTCCGATGCATATTCATGAAATAAAAATCTTGGCAGTGGCACAAGAAAAGGGGGATGAAGGGTGTTTGGCGGAGTGCGTCACGTTTCCAGACCAGCGGATTTTTTGATTAAAGTCCCTTATCCGTTTTATCATGCATATCCACTCTCTGATTAAAGTGATCTGGAGCTGACACTCACAGTGTCAGTATGCAGTGACACCCTTCACACAAAACATGGTTGGAATTTATATCCTTAAAGGAAAAAAAAAGGGGGAAGAGAAAGGTTGAGACTAGCAGTCTAGGCATATAGGTGTATTGATATGTACTGAAGTAAGATTTTTTAAAAAAAGAATGGAGTCAATATTTTTCATTCCAATGACCACTAGGAAAATGGAATATTTCATATAGCTGAACAAATTACAGGAAGAAAAGTCAACTCATCGACTGTTCACAATGGTACAATGGTATCTGAGATTGTAATATTATACAGATTTTCTACAAAGCAAAACCTATTATTAGTTTAGATATGAGGCTCTGGTAGATTCTTGAGGGTGGGGGATTCCTATTTGGATACCTTGCATGATTTTTAACCAGTGACCAATTTGGCCAAGGATTATGGAAGATATGGAAGGTATGTGGAGAAGGAGTGTTTGCAAGCTACTTTGTCTGTAGAACACTTGTTAGAGGGAAGGGATTTGGTGACTCTTTCCTTAAATTTCTCCATGGTCACACCTCTTGATTGATTTTACTGACAGAGATCAAAAATGAAATCCTCCTGGAAATACAATGTAGGCCAGAATTTATTCTTTCTTTCTTTCTTTCTTTCTTTTTGTATCTTTAAAAACAAGCTTTGAGGCCATTTTGAATGTTCACCTTTTCCATACTTTTTAAAGGTCCTGAAATGTGGAGTATCTGTATTTGGAATAAATGAGGCCTCGCTGCTGGTTTTAGGAATATACTGTTTTATTTAGCAAAATGGGAATGGCGGGCAGACTTTTGGGGGAGGTAACCATGCTTTAGAGGCATTTTCCCCTGTTTTGCTTAATCCAGTGGTTCTCAACCTGGGGGTCGGGACCCCTTTGGGGGTCAAATTACCCTTTCAGAGGGGTCGCGACAAGCATCCCACCACCCTTCCCTCCCACCTCCCAGCTGCTCTGCCCCCATGGTTGGGGGTCCCCACAACATGAGGAACTCCATTAAGGAGTCACGGCATTAGGAAGGTTGAGAACTGCTGGCTTAATCCAATGATAAGCGGTGATTTCCTCTGTCAGCGTCCCTTCTTTCCCAGGCTCTTTACCATTACACACTAAGGCAATCTATTGCAAAATTACCACTCGAAAAGGGAGAGTGGACTGGCTGAAAGGGAAAGAGGTGAAGAATGAACAGAGTCCACAGTAGCTCATGCACACACAAGAGATCAGACAGTGTAGCAAGTGCCTAACTGCCTGCCTGCCTCCTTTCTTCCATGATCCCCTCTGTCATATCTTACTTTTGCCTCACCCCCTCCCATTTTGCAATGCTCTGCTATAGCAATCCAGTGCAAAACAACCATTTTAAGATAAAAGGGAGAGTGGTCTTTAATGTTCTACTGCCTTGTTAACATGAGAACGAAGCTGTGCTATTGGGGATGCAAGATGAGGAGAGAACAAGCAGTGAGCAAAAACTGCTGCCAAAGGACTCCATTATCTGATGCAGGGGCAAATTTATATAGAGGGTGGGGTTTGAATTGCCCATACCAATGAAGTCAGGGTATGATAGTGTCCAATTGTTGACTGCATGGTGAGGGGACGACAGGAGAGAGGGGAGGAGAAAACACAGGGGATTTCTCTCCTGCCAGACACTGAAGAATGGAGAGTGAGTCCACATTATAAGGTAACAGTGGGGACGCTAAAAATCAGTCACTGCTGATTTTAAAAAAACCATTTTAAACCTGGAATAAACTGCTGAGTGGGAACTTGGTCTAATAGTAGAAAAGAAGGGAGGATGGGAAGGAAAAGGTAAGACATTTCATTCACAAGGCTTCCATGTTCCAGAGTTACTGGACTCAGGTAACAAAAGGTTCCATTTGTCAAAGTTTCCAACTTAGGATACTAAACAAAGCACTAGAAATGTCCCCAGAAATTATGCTGGGCAGTCAGACTACCATCCCTTCACATGGGAATCAGAAGAGCAAACCCATTTTTATAAAATAAGCAGTCCCAGGATCAGCTTCTTTCAGAGCAATCTGATTTGGCTGTGTGGAACTTCCCCTGCTAAAACAACATGCAGGAACACCCAGTGCACACAAATAGAAGTTCTTATCCACATCATAAGCTGGTTTGTGGTTGAATAGGGACCAGAACCACATGTCTTCGGGAATTACCACCACACCAGAAAGGACCAAGTAGAAACTGCCTTGGTGGGGAATAGAGATGGTGATACCCAGGGGTTTGAAATCCCTGACACTAAGGCTGAGGCCCGGTGGGTCTGGGGTGCTCCCAGTGCCTAATGAACCAGACTGAGGGTAAGACTGGAGGAAATGGAGCACTTGATCCAGTTTATTAAAACGGACAGCAGACTCATGGCTGGGAGTTCTGCTACCCATCAGACTAATTTAGGCTTATTAGGCAAAGTAGACCACTGGAAGCTCATCCAGTTTGTGGTGGCAGCAACAGCGGTCTATCCCATTTGTACTGGGGTTAAATTAGCTGGGACATAACAATCCAAACATTAAATATAAGAAAAGAAAAATAAAGCTTCTCCAACCCTGCATGCAAGTTGCACATTTGCAGAAACGGTAAAGACATTGAAAAGACTCGTGTGAACACTGAGAGTGATCCCAGGAAGGAGGGAAAGATCCCAGCTGATCTATGCGGTGACCACCAAGGAGATTAACATGAACCCAACAAAATTAAAAGTGGTGGCAGAATGGTTGACCCCTTGAACCCAGAGGCAGCTATGTTTATTGTCATTTCCCAACAGTTCATGCCACAGTTTGTTCAAGTAGTCTTAGCTTCATCAAATCTCTTGAGTACAAAAAAAGGACAACTGATGCTCAGATACCCCCATGCTAAAATAAGTTGGAGCCCTGATTACCAAGAGGTATTTGAGGCATTAAAACTATCATTCACAAGAGAACCCATATGAGTACGGATGTGCACAATTTTTTTAAAATTCAATTTGTATAGAATCAAATTCAAGAAACCTGGAAACATTCAAATTCCCGAAGAAACTAGGTTCTTGGCCTATACAGTGGACTCAATGTAGAAATATTGCAAATAATATTTGAAATAAGCAAATGTCCCTGGCACTGTATAAGCATGCATTTCATCACTGATTTACACCAATCTCAAGAGTGTACAGTAATCTGAGTAGTTACTGATTTGTTCTCAAAATATGCAAAATGATATAGCCTACAAATTGACTAAAATGTTTGTCCAGTATATATACAAAGGGCATGGAATGGCTGTCAAAATTCTCATTGCCCGGGAATGGATTTTACTTCCATCTTTTCAAAGCCGGGAAGTGAACCTGCACTATCATCTGCACTCCATCCTGAGACAGATGGGCAAACTGAAAAGTTTAGACAAAATCTGGAACAATATTGGATATGCTAAGCTAATTTCTAACAGGATGACTGGGCAGATCTTCTGCCACATGCAGAGCTGGCCTATAACAGTTCAATTCACAGTGGCATGAACTGTTCTTTTAAAATACTATATAGAAAAGATTTGAACCCGTTTCTCATTCTGGTTACAGACATAATGGATATTAAAGAAAAACACTTTCAACCAGAGATGCATTCCACTCAGGGTATTGATTTTAATCAAGAGCACTCATATGCACACAAAGGAAGCAACATGTTCAATACTGCTTAACTCCAATAATCAATTACAGGCTTATATACCATAGTTGTTTACAATTCAGAAAACATGATTCAACTATGCCAGCCACAAGCTCTAGTTCCTCTTTCTTAGAATATTCTTGTATATTCCTACTTGCCATAGCTTATTGCAACACACCTTAAAAAGATTACAAGGCCTTTTTCACTGAGGCCTTTTTTTCACTCACCATTAGCTTTATTATTTGCTCTCTTATCATATAAGCATAAATTTAATTATCCCAGGAAAACCACGAGTTTTTCAGTTATTTCCACAGAATACCATCCCAATCACGGAATGGGCCAAGAAAAATGAAAACACTTGGCCAGAGATTTTGTGTGCTCCCTTGAAGTCCTATAAAAAATGTGCTGATTGCAAACAGGTTCCTGGCTGGAGCTTACATGTAGGTGGTCTTTTATATTTGTCCACGAAATTGATATGAAGTCATATCAACCCTAAAAAGGAAGAGGAGGAGGAGCTGGGTTTTAAGTATTTGGGCTCTTTTCCCATCAAGAGGATTATTAAACCCATGATTGTTGAATTGACTTTCCCAAAGCACTACAGAGTCTCTGTATTTTGGTTCGGCTTTTTGAAACCTGGGCCCTTTCTGCACTTACCTTCTGATCCAGATTAGGGGGCCTTTGCTCTGGATCCTGGGACTTCTCAATTGCACATTAATACAGGTCAAGGAGGTCCTGCGGTATTAGTCCAGCTCCCTTTGCACAAGACAGAGACAGAGCCAGATTGAGAGATCCTTAGTCCAAATCTATTGTAGACTCATTTGGAGTAAAGGGTTTGTTCCAGATCAGAGGCATGCAGATGATATGCCTCCATGATCTGGAACTACAGGAGTCTGCTATTCAGTGGTGAGTCATAGCATAGTGCTGAAAAACACCCTTCGACCCAAACAGGTAGGAGCAAAAGTTCATAGCTATCAGGAGTGTGGGGAAGCATGAAGCAGATCAAATGCTGTCAGTGCAGATGGTGTTAATCCAACCCATGCTTCCACATGATGTGGATCAATAGGTCCAGTTATTTCAGATCTACTTATTCAGATCAAATTTGGGTAAGTGCAGAAAAGGCCCTGCAGTCACCTCCTTTCCCTGGCAAGTGAAACAGTTACCTCCACTTCCTATAATGGTCAATGTTCATCAGAATTTTGTGATTTTAGAGGCTTTAGATTCTTATTGATGCCAATCTAGGCTATAGCATTATTCCCACTAGAAACATTTTGCCCTGGATGTGGCAGCTTCACATCTGCTGTGGCAATGTCTCACGCCATCCTCATAAACCTGGACCTTAGCTATAATATATCTCCATAGGACTTCTGTTTTGAAGGTTCTTGAATGTCAGTTCCTGTTAGTTTCTGACATGTTATTTTATGTATGTATGATATGTATTCTTAAGTCATACTGAAAATAATTAAAACTATGTTCTTGCTGGATAAGAATGAAAGGGAAGAAGGAAAGGAGGAATGTTTGGGATAAAGCTGGAATGTCTCTTCTGAAGATTTTATGGCACACAATTCAAGGACAGTATCAGGTACTGTGATGTAGAGGCAAGGGAAAGAATAAGCTGAGTATTTTTATTTTTATTTTATTCAATTCATATTGAATCAAATGCAGGAAAATTTGTATTCATTCAAGTAGATCCCCTTCAAATGTGGTAGGATTCGTATTCAATATGAACGTTCAATCCCATACAAATCCCATACGAATGCAAACAAGTAGCATACAAATCCCATACGAATGCTCATGAATAGCATATGAATCCCATACAAAGCTTCATACGAATGGATCAAAACATTCCATTCAAATATATGCCAATTCAAATATTTGAATGTGCCAACATTTGATTCATATTCAAATGTCCGAATTCAACCAAATTCATACAAATTTTGAATGCTACAAATATTTGGGCACATCCCTATTGAATATAAATGGAGAAGATCTGGAGAACCAAGATTAATAAGATAATTTGCCATGGGCCCAAGGAGTCTTTTATTTCTTCCAAGGAGCAGTCTAGGCACTGAATGCATGAGATGGCTCTTGGTAATGATTGGTTGACTGGGCATGTCTTACCCATGTCTTATGTAGCACTAGTTCATATCTTTTCTGATCCCTGGAACCACTGTTTTTTTGTTTTGTTTTGTTTTGTTTTTTGTCTGCCTTGCTCACCACCCCACCAGCAACAATTGTTTGCTACATCACTTCTTTATCCTCTTTATATTTCTCTGGAACAGAAAATAAAATAATCCTACTCAGTATGTGTTCAGTGGAAGAATGATAAATGAACAGAAATGGACAACTATATTTAAATACATATGCACCAAAGTAAAGCATACCAAGCCAGTTTGATACACTGAATGTAGTAGTTCATTTCTCCTTAATTGTTTGTTTTGCTTTGTTGTTACAGGTGGTCTCCATAATTGTGTACCTTATAATTTCCACCCAAATAGAGGCATCTTCTTCCTATTTATCAGCAGACTTTAATAGCAGATGTAGCATTCATAGGCCATATCACTGTTAATTAAGACTAAAAGCATTTATCAATTAATCAGTTCAATTGATCTACTAATTCATTAATTACAGTGTTTTAATTGAACCTGTCTCATAGAAAAAAGGTGTTTGGCACTGATGGCTGTATTATGAACAGTCTGTGTAATGCTGCTTAAATGCACGCCCCACATCACTCTTTCCTGGGCATAGAGAGAGAATGTTCAAAGGAGGGGGAAATCTTCTGTATCAGGAAAAAATATTAACTGGTGCCAAAACATGGCCAGTGTTAAAAACAAAATGAAAAATTATCTTCAGCCACTTGGTCTTTTCTACACTCACCCTAACTCTGGAACAAATTTCAGAATAAGGGGAGTAAACTAGACCAAGTGCTAACCCCATCACACTTCATCCACACTGGACAAAGTCTGGACGAGTATTGCTGTAGACCTCAGTGCTGAGGTCTACAACTGGTCCAGAGGCATGCAAATGGGCATACCCCTATGGTCCAGTATACTACAGGCAACCTTTTTCAGCACCCTTGTCATTATCGGTCCTAGATTTGCTTGTTCTTTTTCTCAGGATTGATAGAATACTGGTACCATCTTCTAACCATTTTAATCTCACCCTCATCACCTGTTCTTTCCTTTCATTCAGGTAAAGAACAGAAAATAACAAAGAATTACAAAATCTACCCTAAGGATCACTCACTAAAGTGAACAAAATGATACCAACATTACAGTTGTGTTCCAAGACCTTGCCTTCCCTATGCACTGGCCAAGGAAAACAAAAGAAAAGAATTGGTGCCCAAAAGCAACATCTGTCTGGTCCATGAGGACTGAACAAGATGTATACTTGATGTTCCCGGTACCCTCCCACACCTTTTTCCTTTTGTTTCTTGTCTCTTTAGATTGTAAGCCTGAGGGCAGGGACCTGTCTAAGATGAATATAATATTGTAACCCGCCCTGAGACCTTCGGGTATAGGGCGGGATAGAAATACAAATAAATAAATAAATAAATAAATAAATAAATAAATAAATAAATAAATAAATAAATAAATAAATAAATAAATAAATAAACAAACAAACAAACAAACAAACAAACAAACAAACAAACTTCACTGTGGAGTCCGGAGGCCAACACTTGCCACAGGAAGGCATGTGTTGTCAGCGAATGTGGTAGCTTTACAGGCCCTGCACTTGGCCTGCTCCTGAGCACTGATAATGTGCCTAGGAGCCACTTTAGTGGTCTTCATGCAGGACAGATGGGGTTCCTGCTCCTGCCACAGCTGTTTGGGCATGTAGCAGTGGCAAGAGCAGCCCATCCCTTGCTCCAGTGTTACAGGCATTTTATTTGAATCTGGAAGACTGCAACTTCAAGACTTGGAAACTAAACTTTTGTTCCCTGTCTTAGAAGCAAGGAATGTTCTGCCTGTGCTGCATGGCCTGGAACATTCCTGGCCTGCCACACACTTCTTAGGCAATGATGGTTACAGTGTGTACATTAATGTTGCCAAAACTCTCAGAGTGTTCATAAGTTTCAAAGCATCAGTGATCCTTACTCTACAGCCATGCTAAATTTACGCCAAATTATTTTAGGCTGCATCTTTGCAGCTAGCATATTGGCTGTCATTGTACTGAGATCAACTGATCTTGCCACTGAAGAAGAAGAAGAGTTGGTTTTTCTACCCCACTCTTCTCACCCATTTAAGGCGACTTAAAGCAGCTGACAAAGCTTTCTATTCTTCTCCCTACAACAGAACACCCTGTGAGGTAGGCGGGGCTGTGAGAGCTCAGAAGAGAACTGTGACTCAACCAGGGTCCCCCAGCTGGCTTTGTAGAGGAGTGCGGAATCGAACCCAGTATTCCCAGATAAGAGTCCAGCACCTTAACCACACAACCAAACTGGACATGGTCTGTGCTTTGTGACCTTACAGCTTTCATAAGAGGTCAAAGACCGTAAAAGAAGACCTGCTGGATCATGCCACAGGCCATCTTGCCCAGGTGTCCCACAAATTTCTTCTGGGCATTCTCAAGTGGCTCAACTCCCTGCAAATTTTCTTTAGAGGCATCTTGTCTGATTCTCCAACTTGGAGACAGTAACTTGGTTTCCATACTATTAGCAACTGATCCGCCTGTCCTCCATGAATTTGTCTAACCATTTCAGGAGAAGGCAATTACAGAATTGTCCTCTCTTTGCCTGGAGGCTACCTCAGCTATGCTGTGGTCACACTTGAGGTTTAATCCAGCTTCAGTCCACTTTCAGAGTGAGAGAATACATCAGCAAAGTGACAAGCTTTTTTTTCAGTGTTAAATAACTCAGAAAATTCACCTTTGGGATAATTAACGTGGAATGAAAATTACTGGTCACTTTCTTGATGTCTTCTTTCATTCTGACAGTGGACTGAAGCTGGATTAAAGTTTAGGCATAACCACATCCCTAGAGAAGATGGATTAGAAGTGAAAAAAGACACTTCTGAGATGCTTCATTTGCTATGTGTGAACGCAACCTATTATTGTGTTTCAGTTTCCTCTGCTTTGCATTGTTCTTAGGGCTTTGTTCATTGTTGACTCAGCTGATCTTTTAATGTTGTTTGACCATGCCATACTTGGCCCCTCATTTACACGTGATCTTTGTACTGAGCCTTGAATAATTTCTCCAAACTTGCAAAAACTTGCTTTGTGGAATAATGTAACTGCTGCTTTCTCTTCATCTAGATTCTGTCAGATTTCTGCCTCTTCCTGTCTGTTTCAGCACCCACTCATTCATTTCCATTTCTGTCCAAAAGTATGCTTTTCAAATGCTACAGTGCTGTTTGCTTGTTCATTTTTGGCCCACCCTTACCTTGGAGGTGACAGGGCTACTTACCTAATATTAAAGCATTAATAAAATCATAATGAAAAAGAATTAACCAGAAACCCACCAACTTCAGAGTACAGGGCAACACAAAGAGGAAGCTGAATGTTATCATATTGGAGCCTTGTGCCATCCATGTAGTCTTGTTAGGCCTGGGAAGCAAACTGTACTGGCAACAAGATTTCACCAAAATGGGACATAAAATTATTGTTTTAATACAAGCATGCCTTCCCAAAGTAGGGACCTTTTTGCACTTTGGCCCATAGTTAATAATTAGGCAACATCTGGGGAAGAGCATCTGCACCTAGAGGAGGCTGTTACAGCTTCCAAGCACCCCCTGCCTTCCCAGAAGTTGTCTAATTATCAACTACGTGTTGAGCAACCTTCCCCCAAAAGCTTACCTTTTGTCTTCAGCCAGTGACCATTCGCTTTTCTGCTGGATGGGGAGGTCACACACAGTCATGGAGGGTGCCACACGCAAGATGCTGATGCACTGAAGAGGACCGGCCCCACAATAAAATGGAGGTAAGCCTAACGTTGACTAGTGCTTCCAAGTGCAAGCACTCATCAACGTTAATTCAATGTGCTTCTTTCCCATCCAGCGGACAGGAAGGGAAGTATGAAATCACCCCAGGTGTGCACAGATGAGGGCTGACTAGTGCAAGGGGATAGGGAAGAGGGGGGAAATAACTTAGAGAAACATTTTTGCTTGCATGAGATTGGGCTTTGATCTGTAATGGCCTACCCAAATCATCCACTTGCTCTTCCTCACCTCCCCACTGATCTGCCCTTACAGTGGAAGAAGCAGGTTAATTAAGAAACAATGATTTTATGTCTGAAACATGTTGCAAAGTATAAGCAAGATTGCATTGCCTAAGCAGATCTCTATTTCCTAAGAAAACTTGCATCTCTCCCAGGCTTCAAAATGGCTTGTTGCATATTAGCTAATTGCTGCTTGTTTATGGAGCTGGAGGATGTTTTGCCCCTCACCCAAGCCATTACTAGATCAATGATGTGGAAGCAAATTGTTGATGGCTATAACAATATGTCAGTCACATACTGAACTGGGGGTGGGAAAAAAGGAGATTAGCTTTCAATTCAGAACAAAAGTGGATAATGTTCTTTAGAAATATTTAAATGATCCAGTATAAAACCAGATCTGTCCCATCACTAAAGAGACATCTTCTACACTATGCTGTGTGTGTGTGTGTGGGGGGGGAATTCTACAATGGCAGTCAGTCTTGGGAATTCTGTAGGTCTGGGTTGACCTTGTGACAATGTTACTTGTAACCAACATCTTTTTTCTGTCAATGCCCTGAAAGTTGCCCTGACTGATCTATAAGGAGTAAGAATGACCATCACCATGACTATAGGGATTATACTGATCAAAGCAAAACAACCAAAAGAAAAAAAAGAAAAAAAAAGAAAAACTCTCAGTGGTCCAGAGCCCTTTCTGCACTTATCTCATTAGTCTGCCATGAACTAGGGCTGGTACACTCCAGTGGCACGAAGACCATTCACATTTGCCGGGAGGGACACTCCTCCAAAGTGTCCCTTACTGGGCAGAAATGTGAATGATCCTCTACTGACCAGCCTGCACTGCCGAAGGAGCCAGGAGTTCTGCCACCTCACTGCCTTGAGACACCTCCATTTTACAAACCATCAGGAAAAAATTTCAATGGTGCATCAAAGTGTTCCAACAAAGGGCGTTCCTCAAGGGCTACGAGACTAGAAACTTTCATAGTTTTTCAGAGCCTTCAGAGTCTGGTCATGTGAACTTTGAGGCTAGTACAGTGAATAGTCTGGATCAGCACCATCATACAGATGGTGTTGTTCCAGACCATGCCATGATCTGTACCAGTGAGCCTTGCTGGTCATAAAGAACATAACGAGAATATAGGAGGTGCCTTGCTGAATCACACCAGCATCCTGTCTCACACAATGCACTACCAATTGTTTCTGTGCATTCTCGAGCAGAAGACAAAACTTTCACCTACTCTGAAGTACCTGCAAATAGCCTTTAGGCTGTGTTCCCAAAGGGACTAAAATCTGGATTCAAACTCAGGTTCCAGGGTTCCCATTATATTGGTCAGTAATCTGAATCTGGCAAGCCCCATTCCCATTCCACTTCCTTTTCCCCAGATTTTCTGAGCACCACCCTGCAGAAATCTGGGGTGGGGGGAGGACCCATTGAAAAAGGACTTTTCTGCTGGTAACCGAACTAAAGCCTTCCTAGATGGGCATTTTCACCGGGAAAGGTGGGTTTTCTTTAACTGCCTCTGTGATTGACCTTCAGGGGGTGATAATGAGGCTGTTCAGAAAAGGCCGAGTAGAGGGGGGCTCCAGGAAGCTTGGCTGAGTAGAGGGAGCCCCAGCAGCGGCAGTGGCAGCAGCTCCTGTCCCCTCCAAAACCACTTCTGTGCACTTGCGGATCTGGTAATGGGAACAGCCTGATCCGTGTTCGGTGCTGTTTCCTGTCAGAAACTCTAACCCGCACCTCTACCCGGACTAGAATAATCCGGATTCGCAGTAGGTGGAAATGCACCTTTGGAGTAGGAATGTGCACAGATATCCATAACATTCATTATTCGTACAAATTCAGGCAAATTTGGGTATTCGTACGAATATTAATATTTCAGAACATTCGTGAAATGGGGAGATGGGAAAGCGGCTGCGCCAATCACATCTGCAGTGGATCCAGAGTTAATTTGACATGGTTTGAGAGTGGATTCAAAGTGGAGTCAGGGCGGATTTGGCACTTTTGGGGCGGATATGTTACAGATATTCCCAATGGATAGTCGTACAAATTCGTATGTATTTGTATTGGATAGTCATATGAATTTGTACAAATACATTTGTATCAAATAAAATCCTACCACATTTGAAGGGGATCTATTTGAACAAATATGAATTTTCTTACATTTGATTTAATACGAATTGAATGCAAAAAAAAAAAAATCCTTCATGCACATCCCTACTTTAGAGGCTTGGAAGTGATATCTGGGCATTCATTTTAGCACTCATTTATAAAATCTCTCCTTTAATCTTTTCTTAAAATTAGCCAGTCTGGTTGCTGTCACAACAACCTCTTCTGGAAGCAAATTCTATATTTGAGTGAAGAAATATTTTTCCGTGTCAGTCTTAACTCTCCTGTCCCTCAGCTTCATAGAGTACCCCCTGTTTCTAGTGTTGGGAGACGGAGAAAATAATTTTTGTTTACTTACCTCTTCCACACTGTGCATGATTTTATAAATTTCTATCAGGTCACCTCTTAAACACCACACTTCAAGGTTGAAGAAGCCCAGACATTACAGATTGATTTCATAACAAAAGTATTCCAGCCTCATGATCATGCTGGTTGCCCTTTTCTGTCCCTTTTCCAGCTCCACCACATCCTTCTGAGGAGTGGTGACCAGAATTGTATACAATATTCTAAATGTGACCTCACCACTGATCTATAAAGATGCCAAATAACACTTGCAGGCTAAGGGAACGTTTGCACTTTGTGTCCTGTGCCTGGGAAGCAAAGCACAAACTTGTCCATGCATGTCCTAAGCATTTGCATTGGTAAAGGCTAATGCGCACAAATCCTTCCCTCATGTCTGGACACTTACCCGAAGTGCAGCTGGTGTCTGAGCACCACCATCTTTGTTCACCTGATATGGTGCAAGCACGTGGGTGTTGTCACTGGGACAGCCATGGCTTGGCGTGCAGGCATGTTTGTGCAGTGTATCATGTGGCACATCAGTGTGCTTGCCCAGTAAGTTATCTGATGCTGCAGTGGCCAATGCAGTGCAAGTGGGCCTGTCTGGAGCCTTACCGGATCTGGCAGAGGTAAAGGCAAGGGCAAACATGGTGCACTTAAACATGCACCATGTGTAGTAGCTTCATGCTGCACTCCTGAATGGAAAGAGCCTAGATGTTCTGCCTCATAGTGCATCACAAATTGACTACTGGGCTGAGTGCAAAAAGGCTCCTGTTTTCTACTCCCTTCCTAATTACCTCTAGCATTAAATTTGCTTTTTTCAGTACTGCTGCAACCGACCTGCGTTGAACTTTCTACCAGAATTCCAAGATCACTTTCCCGGTCTGTCACTGAAAACAGAACATGGCACAGCTACCTCAGAAAGTCCCAATAACGGGCCAGTAAAGGGACAGAGAAGAGGTGGAAGGAGAAAGAAGGAGAAGTTCCAGAAATGAATAAGGATTCCCCAACCCCACTCTATGATCTTACTTTAAAAAAAAAAAAAGGCTTGGATCTGAGGGGCTTTATGTAGCCAACTTATATAAACAATCCCTTCAATATAGGGATTGCAAGATGAGAAAACCAAACAACAAATGCTCAGTGAAATTTTAAGGGGGGGAATAGGCTTCATATATGAAATTTACAATGAGGAAATGCTGGTGGAGTGTCAACAAGATGGCTGCCATATTCCAGCCAAATCAGCCCTGTTGCCAACATAGGCAAGAGCACAGCTCTCCGTTATTCCAAACAAAACATTTTCCCTCATAAATCCTCAAACAGATCTAATAAGCCAGGAGAATTATGAGGAAAATGTCAGTGACTTGAGACGTTTTCGCACGGGGCTGAACGGAACGCGAAAAAGACAGCTGCGGACACGTCATCCGCATTGCCCGAGCGCGGCTTGCGCTCCGACGTGTCCGCAGCTGTCTTTTCCGCGTTCGAAATGTAGAGCACTTTAAAGTGCTCTACATGCGTTCCAACGCGGACGAGCCGCCCGCAGGCGTTCGGGAGGAGAAGCGTTCGCGCCTGCTTCTGTCTCCCGAACAGCTGCGGCCGCCTCCGACGCCGGCAAGGCTTCGACAATCAGCTGTTTGACAATCAGCTGATTGTCGATCTGCCTCCGCGGCTGTCTCCGCGCCCCTGGCCGGCATTTGCCGGCTAAGACAGCTCCCGGCGCTTTGAGCATTCGCACACAGACGCTCCGGAACGCGTTTACACGCGTTCTGGCGCGTCTGTGTGTGAACGGGGAAAGCGCCCGGAGCTGTCTTAAGCTTTCCGCCTGAACGCGTTCCGTTTGGAATGCGTTGCAGTGCGGAAATCCCTAAGGTATCCTCAGTGGCCTAATTTCTTCATATTGAAGCACCAAGTCTCACAACTCTCTCTTAGCCCTTAGGCCAAGGACCTTGTCAGTGATTGTAAGACTTGATCTTTCCATACTGTGAAAGCTGTTTTATGTTACAGTTGCTTTATATTACATCTAAAGTTCTTCAGTGGTTTTTTTCCCCGCCACAGCTATGGATTTATTAAAATATAGCACTGAATCTATATGTAGCTGAGATATTCATACAACTTAAGGTTGGGATCCTAAGGTGGCATTTATTTATTTACATTTATATACCACTTTTCACTAGGGATGCACACATTTTTTTAATTTTTATTTGTATCTAATTGAATGCAAGAAAATTTGTATTCATTTGAACAGATCCCCTTCGAATGTGGCAGGATTTGAATCCGATATGAATATTCCATACAATTTGATACAAATGTCCAATATGAATCCCAAACAAATCCATATGCATTCCGTACATATCTGCTATGTACCCACTCGGAACACATAGAATCCACCCTGAATCCACTTTTAATCCTCTCTCAGTCCACTTCAGATCCTCTCTGGCTCTGTTGCAGATGTGACTGGGGCAGCCAGTTTCCCACCAGAGGAAGAAGGAAGCATATGAACAATATTCCTTTACAATAAAAACAGAGCTACAGGTATAGCTCTACTCTTTAATGCAAAGGCAGGGGGTGCTATATTTGTCTGAATCCTCTCATATGGTGTGGATTCTGCCTAGCTGATAAACAATCCCAATGTGCACAACTAATAGTATATGCATACTACATAGAGATATGTACTAATAGTTTTGCATTAGAAAATTCAATTGAATTTACAAATTTGCAAATTTTTGCATCAAATTGAAAGTACAGCTATATGAATGCCTGGACATTAGAATGAATCGGACAATGTTCCCATCTCACAAATACAAAAATTTGATTGAATTTTCAAACTTTCACAAATATGCTGCTTCTTTTTTTTATGGACAAATTATTCACCAAAGAAATGATTTTTTTAGATGTTCACCTCAATTACAAAATAAAGGTACATGCTTATTCAGTGAACCTTAGGATAGTTTATAAACTTCATTTCTGTCTATTCCTTCAAAAGGAAGCAGAAAGAACTCCAAAAAATCCTCAGTAAATCCCAAGAATCTGGTTCCAAATGGCATGGGAATTGAAAGCTGAAAGGGCTTGTTCACCACCCAATCTGCCTCTCCTGCCTCCTATAAGTGAGTCAATTTGGTTTAGTGGTTAGGGTTTGAGTCAGCACTCCTCCATGAAGCCAGCTGGGTGACCTTGGGCTAGGCACAGCTCTCCTCTGAGTTCTCACAGAGTATATGTTGTGGGGAGAAGAACAGAAAGCTTTGTCAGCTGCTTTGAGTCCCCTTGAATGGGTGAGGAAAGCCAACTCTTCTTCTTCTTCTTCTCCTTCTCCTTCTTCTTCTATAAACATTCTGTGCTAGAAAAGCAGGATTAGAGAAGAGTTGGAACACTAGTGCCACATGCTACTTTCTCTGTAGTGTCTCCAAACTGCCCTTTTTATTATCTCTGAACATAGCTAATTTTTTTTAACTATCTCAGCCTGCCCCTTTTCTCCTTATGAGCAATGGAAATTTCATTCAAACACTACTTCAGATATGCTGTGAAATCGGAGTGGAGGATCCTCATTACTGAAGAAATTCAGTCATGATGGGGAAGGAGGGAGGGAAAGAGAAAGGAAGAGAGGGAGGAAAGAACGAAGGAAGGAAGGAAAGAAAGAAAGAAAGAAAGGAGGGAGGGAGGGAGGGAGGGAGACATTTTGTGTACTCACTTTCCATTTCCCCCAATAATACACCATGCCCACTTCACTATCTGAAAGCAGCAGGGTTATTTTCCCTATTCTAATAGATGAACAGCTGTGCTGTAATAGACTACAAAGCACAGCTTCACTGATCTCTCCTCAGGCCACCAAAGGAATGGAAGGCTCCACAGGGAATCAGAGAAGAATGGAAGTCCTTTTCTGCCCATTATTATTTTCTTTTTTAAGGAAATAAAAACGTTTTCAAAATGTCTCTTCTGACACACACTCTTTTTTCCCCCTATCACTTCATAACAGCAATAATTAACTTCAATTTCTCCTTGGGGAGAAAGCAGCTGTTCTGGTTTGTCCCACTGCATAGCTCCATCATGCTTTGCACGAGCTCATTCTATCAAAGGAGAAATATTGGTGGCTTCATTCCTGGTTGGCTGCTGTAATTCTGTTTGTCTGTTTGCTTTGCTTCTTTGGGGGTTAAAAAGCACAGGTCTGCATCTGAGAAAGGAAATCCAGGACTTGTGGACTCATTTAAGCTTCTGGCATGATGCAGCCTTTTAGGAAAACCTGACCTGGGCCTAACTAAGATTTAATCCATTTCTAGTATACTATCAAAATAAGAGGATGCATTAGCAAAGTGAGTAGCAATTTTCTTTTTGCATTATCTAGCACAGAAAATTTGTTTGTTTGTTTGTTTACATTTTTACCTCACCCTATACCTGGAGGTCTCCGGCTAGATACTGCTGGACCTGGATCAAAGATAGATTAAAACTTAGGCTGCATTCACGTGTAATAAAAGATGTATCTGAAAAGCAACTTAGCATGTGATCAGATATGCTTAATGAGACACCCTCTGGATGAATTTGAGGCTACAAGGACAGACATAAAATCCCCAAAATCACCTTCCTGCATTCTGAAACCTTCGATACAGGATTCAAATTTGTTACAAATATTCAATATGAATTTGCATACAAATCCCATATGTATCTGTAACGAAGCTTTCTATGAATGTGTCAGAATATTCTATTCAAATTTGAATGTCAATCTTTGAATGTGCCAACATTCAATTAGAATTCGAATGTCTGAATTTGGCCAAATTCATACAAATGTTGAATGTTATGAATATCTGTGCACATCCCTACTGATGAGTATTGGAGAAAGGAAGTCCACCATTAAAATATGTCAAGTGTCCACCACCAAAACACATGATACATGACATCTGTATTCCATTTGTGCTCTGTCAGAGATGCATAAGAACATAAGAGAAGCCCTACTGGATCAGGCCACAGCCCATCTAGTCCAGCATCCTGTCACACATAGTGGCCCACCAAATGCTCATGGGCATCTCAAGCAGAGACAAGGACAAACCTTTGCCTGCTCTCGAATCCCAGCAAATGGCCTTAGAAGCGCCCTGCATAAAAATGCATTATTATGTGGAATAATGCATTTTCCAAGCACTTCTCTGGCATTTCCTCCCTGCAGTGCCTGTTTTGGCATGTGTGCCGTGCGCTTCATGAGAACAATGACAGAGCAGTTGGACAAATATATGACTATACAGCCTGCCATGTGGCTGTGAAATGCTGTGCATCCCTGATCCAGTGGTGCCGCAAGAATGGGTTGATGCACATTTCTACCAGATTACCCACCCAGGGCTTGAGACATCTCACATTGGCAGTTCTACTTCGTTGATCTTACATTGCTGCTGGATGTTAATAAAACCCATGCCTATTTCAATATTGTTTTAAATAGCAGATAAAATCATTTTTTTCTCCATTATTGTACACCACAGATGATCTCACAATTTATTTACTTAGTTAGCTTATCCAAATGTCAGCCCTTAAGTGTAAAAAAGCCATTCATATGGGAAGGGAAAGTTGATCATCTTCTAAAATGTATCTCAGGTGCCAAGAGTGTGTATTTTGCCTACCACTAGAGCACCAATAGTGGTGAGAGGATCTCAACTGAATGATACCGTCTTGTTAGAGATTATTCTTGTGACAATGCAAATTAACCCCTTTAATGCCTATATGGAGGCAGCTTTAGTCCAAGCCTCCTTCTCTCCTAGCTGTGTTATAACCAAAAGAGTTGACCCACTCTTCTATTTTGAGATTCCTCTGGGATCTCATTCTTTATTTCAAATTCTTCTTGAGCTACATGGTTTGGTGAGTTACCACCACTACCTTGCCATTATAGGCTCCTCTCCCCAGATATTGCTGCCTATTTTGATTCTATGAAGGTATCTGTCCCTTTCCAAATCTCAAGCCACCTTGATTCAGATTTGTCTTTTCCTTGTGGAGCAACACACACTCTACCTTTTCCCAGCCTTCATATAGGGTAACCAGAAATAACAGTATTCCACTGATTCTCATCAGTCTGCTAGGTTTAAGTTATATCTAGTATGTCTGCACCTTCTTCAGAAACCAAGCATTGAAGTTCACCCATCTTAGTTCCTGGCATATTGACACTAGAACACACACACCATCCCTTTCTGGACTAGGATAGGGTGCCATGAGCAGACTACATCAATTCTCTTGGACTATAAAGGTCATGCAGAAAGGAATTATTGCCGTTTAGTATACAGAGGGAAGCCCTTTTAGGTGGCCCACAGGAAGCTCTGCTGGAAGTAGTAGTGGAAGTCAGCATGCTGCTGAAAAGGGCCCAGCCAGAAACAATGAAGGTCAGTAACTTTCATTTCTGGTCTTCAGGGATAAGGCCTAGGGTGTTTCCGCATTTGCCACTGAGAAAAGGCTCAAAGAAGAGCCATGAACTGCTTGTCCAATAGGGGGCCTCAGCGCGTCTTGTGGTGTGCGCTCCCGGCATCCTGGGCTCAGTACGAGCCCGGACACCAAACAGATAGGAGCTCCGCGTATGCGCATCGTGTCCCCGGGCCCTTAAGGTGTGTGTGTGGGGGGTCATCTGCGGGGTGTAGGTGCCTACATCCAGGCGCCTACACCCCGTAGATGGGCGCGATCAGGTTTGGGGTGTGGCGAGCGGTGGGGGGGGTCATCTGCGCAGCATAGGCACCTACATCCTGGTGCCTACGCCCCGCAGAGAATCACAATCGGGGCGGGGGGGGCTTGGCTGACTGGAGCAATGCACTCCGGTTGCCCAAGGGGTTCCTCAGCCCCTCGCCCCCAGCCAGCCCGAGATCGGCCTCCTCCCAACCTGGAAAGGGGTGAGAGGGAGCCGATCCTGGTGGCTCCCCGACTCTGGCAGCCACAATGGGGCTGCCGGGGCCGGGAAGGAGCCACGTCCCCGCATGCAAGACTGTCGGCAACCTTGCCCGGCCAGCAATCACGTGGGCAGGCCAGCCCCGGTAGCTGGCAGAGGGGACCCACCGAATCATGGGTCCCCTCTCCCATCTACCAGCATCAGTGACCCTGGTAGATGGGACATGGGACCCCTGATTCAGTGGGTCCCATGTCCCATCTACTGGCATCGGCGTGCCCGTGCAATCGCCAGCCTGGCAAGGCTGGTGATCAGCACAGCTCTTGCCAGCTTTGAGGTGAATTTTTGGCCAATGCTGGTGGGGGGGTCCATGCCCACGGCTGTCAGGGAGGGAAGCGTGTGCGAACGCTTCCCTCCCCGAATGACCTGGGACGCTTGGAACGCACACAGGCGGATGCAGAGCACTTTAAAGTGCTCTGCATCTGGAACATGCGGAAGACATCCCGGAATGGGCTGGGATGCAAACCCGGCCATGGCAATGCGAATGCCGCATTCCGGGCTGTCTTCCGCGCATTCCAAAAGCCCGTGTGTGAAAAGGCCTCTGGTCTCTGTAGCCAATGCAGAAACACCCTTAGTCTTCAAAGCTGAACTCCACCTGCAAAGAAGGTGACTGGGGTTGAACTCAGATGGGTCATCTGAAATGTGAATGGCACTTAATGCACACTAGGGTTACTGCAGCCCAGCATGTCTGGACTGCCTAGTATAAATGCAGGAGCAATGAGCAATGGATGCAATTCAAAGAATGTTTGCAATTGACTCTACTGTGGTCTGAATGTTTTTTTCTGACTCCCTCCCCCCTTCAAGCCTTTTTATTAGTTCACTTTTTTATCTGAGATTTATTCAACAAGCACTTGAGAAGGAAGTCTGAGAACCTGAAAGCTCCTGTCCACTCCTGTCCAGCTAGCCAAAAAGGCCTGCTTCATCCTCTATCAGCCATGACATGACTCTATAATAGACTTCTGTTAGAAATAGAGCATCTGGAAGAAACCTGTCTCTAGGACTCAGAATTTAGTGCAAGTTAAGAAACTAGTCAGCGAGGGCAAGTACAGATAAGGGTCTGGAGTATTGCTGACGGTGACAGATTGGAACTGATTTGGCCAAGTGATAAAAATGATGAGACCACAGCTGGCAGCTGCGAGGAAGAGATTAAACGGTCATTGCAGGATATAGTTCTTAAGCTAAGGTTGCTCCTGCTTTACTGTGCAATAATCGCACCATACTTGAAGCAGGTTTTGAAGACTCTTCCAAACCAGAACAATACATACAAGTGGGAAATTTTCCATTACAACAGACCACTACAATACCACTGGTAGTATTACATTCTAAAGCATACTCCACCCCCACCCAAAAAATACCCAAAATAAACCCACTTTCTTTCATTTCCATCTCCCCAAATGACTAGGGTCCTCAGTCCCTGAAGGCCAGTTGACTTGTCAACAATTTGAGAGATGACCTATTAAGTACTAGTCTAACTATCAAAGTCACTCCTAATAGATTGCATTTGTAATAGCTGCAGCCAGTAATCTGAAGGAAGTCAGATCAAACAACTATTGGAAAAGTCATTTGGGGGGACTACAGCTCCCATGAGCCTTTGCCACTTAGTCAAGAAAAAATGATATTTTCAAATCTCATTTGAGCTAGAGGGTTAGAATAGGGTTGCCATCTTTTTTCTTTCTTGCTAGTAGGGATGTGCACAAATATTCGAAGACATTCAAAATTCCAATTCATCTGAATGTTGACATTTGAATTCAAATTGTATGTCCATGAATTCAAATTTAAACATTCAAACGAATTTTGAATTTTTGAATCTATTCATTTGAATTATTCCGACATTTGTATGTATACGGGTTCATACACGATGTGTACGAAAATGGGTTGCCATGGAAATGGGTTGCATACGAGATAAATACGGGATGCATACGAATGTGTACAGATGAGCATGGGATGCGTAATGATGTGTAGAGGTACATATCAATGTTGTTAACATTTGTAAGTGCAAATTCAAACAAATAGATTCCACTTTACTTGATTTGAATCGAATTTGGGTAAATTTGAATTTTAAAGATTTGATTTGAATTGAATTTTCAAATTGAATTGAATCCTGAAAATTGCATTTGTTCACACTCCTACTTTCTAGAGACTCTAGAATTTCCAGCCACCTACCAGCCTTCTGTCAAACCAATCTGGGTGACCCTTTCTGCACTGTGCCTTCATTACCTCTGCCATAATCTGTAATAGCAAGGAGATGGCAGGCCTATATCCTGGGATATATCTGGGAATAAGGCCCAGTGCACAGAGTGTGAGAGAATTATCTGGATCAGATTCCCATATTCCTTTTAAAAAGCAAATGAGATTCCTCTATAGCATGAGGGGAGTTATGAGGGAAGAAATGGCCAAAGGCAGCTTGGAAAGAGAAGAGAGAGACTGCCCACTTCTGGCTAATTGGGATGACAGCCAATCAAAACAGATGAAGCATCTGACAAGACTAAACTCTTTCCTCATCTTTTCATAACTCTCCAAAACAGATTAGCAGAAATGTTGCCTATTATACTGACCCTTTAAAGGTCTTAAAGGTTCATATTAAACCCATAAGCTCACTGGAGAAGGAAGCAACAATAATATCTGAAGGAGTCTATGAGCCTTTCTGCACTTGCCAATTTAGGGAACTCAAAGGGAATTCCATGTCATCCACACTTCCTGGAGTAGTTACTATGTAACTATATAGAGTGTCTAGATGTAGAGTAGGCGTGGCTCCTTCTGCACTTCTCCTTACTGGGAAAAGTTCAAAGGGACCCAGGGAAGGAGCAGCACAACTGCAGTGATCACCATGTTACCCTGTCACCATGGCAATGCCACCACACTGGAGCGTTGGCACCGTTGCAATGGTTCTGCAATCACTGCTGTAATAGTGACAATAATGCAGATGCTAGAATTATCCTTTGTCTTCCATTCCTGGGGAGGTTCTCCCTTTGAAGTGAAGGTGTAAATTAGTCTAAGATGCAGTTATTGTAGTCTAAATTTATTTATTTATTTATTTATTTGCATTAATTACCTTCTCTGGAGCCACTTGACAAAAGATGAACTATAAACTGAATATATAATGGGTCAGTAGTCAAAACTGTTCCTTCTTCCAGGCCAGTGAGTCTGGACCATTGAGGCTTGCTGTTCTGGAATATGGCACAATGTAGTCTGCATAATGGCACTGATCCAAACCAGCCACCACATCAGCCTCAAAGCTCACACAAGTGTCAGAGACAACTATGGGGGCTCTGAAGGGTTAGGAACAAATATTCTTAGCCTTGGAGACACTGGTGAACCCATTTTGGCAGTATACTTTGGTGCAGCACTGAAATGAGTCCCCCTGTAGTCGGGAACACACAGGTGTGTTTACTGGTCATGTTTAGGACACGGCAAGGCTATGAGGAGCTGTGGCTGGATCTTCTAAGGTCCCAGCTACAACTGTCAATCTGTACTTGATCCACCTTCAGATTGAATGATAGAACATATCAGCAAAATGGCAAGCTGAATTTTGGGGGTTGGATGTAGGGATCTGCACAAATACTTGTAACATTCAATATTCATATGAATTTGGACTGAATTCGGACATTTGTATATGAATTGAATGTTACAACATTCATACATAGACATTCCTATTTGTATGAATGTATGAATTTCCCATGGGGAGGTGGGAAAGCAGCTGCAACAGTCACATTTGCAAGGGATCCAGAGGGCATTTGACATGGATTCAAAGTGGATTCAGGGTGGATTTCATGCTTTCAGAGCAGAAAACATTCCTCTTTACACAGGCCTTTGGTTAAATGTCCCCCACACTTCCCCCACTGAATATCACTATTGTTTTTAACGTTCTTTGTAATTTTTTAAAGCTGCATTTTTAAACTTGTTTCTGGTTTTAGGGTTGATATAATTTTTTAAATGTCTGTTTTTAAATGTAGTGAGCCGCCCAGAGACCCTCGGGTATGGGGCGGCATATAAATGTAAATATAAATAAATAAATAAATACGTTATGGGATACTTTGTCACATCTCCAGCCAGTGAGGTATGGAGAACAAACACATGCGCTCACACAGAGGAGTTTCAGTAGCAACAGTCAGCAAGTACAGTCAACAAAGTCTGTGTCAGAGTACCTCAGAGCTTGGGAGTTAAACGCATAGTCAAAACTGTTCCAGAGTCAACATTATCAGAGGATAAGAAGGTCAGTATTGAATCAGAAGCAAGGTCACGAATCCAGGCGTTGCAGGATTTTTTAGCATCCATCTAAAGCTTATCAAAATATTCTGTCTTAAATAGGTGAGTCAGGGTCACACCTCCTTTGTCGCAGGTGGTGGGTGCAGATTCTTTCTGATTTATGCAGCTGTTCACACTCATGCCTCAAACTGGTCGGTGAAGAGGGTTGCCTTCTGATCCTGATTTGCTGTCATCTAGAGCTATTGACCCAGCAGTCTCACTAGCTGCTTGTGTTAGGCATTCCTCATTTTGTCCAGCCGAGTAGCCTGTCTGAGCTGGGCTGGGCTTTGCGACTGCCCCTTCATCTTCGGAGGAAGTGGTGCTGACAACAGGGGACATGTCATACATATCAGATACATTGTATTTGTATTGGATATGCATACAAATTTGTATGAATACATTTGTATCAAATAGAATCCTACAACATCTGAAGGGGATCTATTCAAACAAATACAAATTTTCTTACATTCAATTCGATATGAATTGAATGCAAAAAACCAAAAAAACCAAAACCATTCGTGCATATCCCTAGTTGAATGATGAGAAAGAATAATGGCTTGTCACTTTGCATTCTCATATTCTGAAGGTGGATCAACTGTGGATTAAATTGGAGGTGTAGCTGGGCCCTAACTTGGAAATGACTGATCCAGAAAGTGATTACAAGTATGGCACGGGCAATAACATGTACATTTTGAGGAGTGTAATAAAGCCCAGTTCAAGATAGAAAGTGAATATAATGAACTTCATAGAGATGTTTTTAAATATTCTGTTTTAATTGACTAATGTCAAACAGGAGCATTTTCCATTGTGCCTCCTGGAGAAACAAGAAAGCTCCCTGCACAGGAGGCGCCTCTCCCAGTGATAATGCCAGCAACAGGGCTGGCACTATTGATACAAGGTGTCCACTGCTCGGATATAGCAGTGGGTACCTCCTAGGACCAACAAGAATGTTCCAGAAGGGTAGGTGAAGACGTGGCCTTAGTTACTGATAGAGTGGTTGTAATTAAAATGGAGTTCTAGTCCATTCTATATCATCTTATTTTCCTAACATAGATGAAAAGGTACATCTGCATTTGAGGTTAATCTACCTAACAAGATAAGCATTGATGTGTTTCTTTAGAGATGAAGGGGGGAAATGACCAATGCACAACTTTATGGCTTCTGTCAGTGTTTCCAAAATGCCATTTATAATCAGAAATATTGAATACAGAAGGGCAAGTTAAATCCTGTCATTGAAACAGCAAACAGCTTTAGTCAAATGTATTGGCATAGGATTAAAAATGCATCAAGCATGTATTTGTCTTCTCAATGGGAAACCCTTATTAATAGTTTGAAGAGTGGAAAGCTTAGCTTTATACAATAAGCACTGTAGTGTTTTTTTTAAAAAAACAAAAAAGTTATAATGTACAAAATTGCAGGATGTAAAGGCTGCCTTTAAAGCTTCTCAGTAGTTCAAGTAATTTCCCCACTTGGCAGCCATTCTTCTCCATTTACAAAAGGGTGTCTCATGGTGGTCACAGCAGAAAAGCAGTGATACCAGGATGAGTCTTGAACTCCACCAAGTTTAATGATTTTGCAGCTGTCAAAATATTGGGCACAGCAAGTAAGGAACATGACAGTGTGGTATTTTTTTGGAAATATCTGTATCTTCATCCTGGATATGCTACTAGCATAGTTGGGTAGTTTCAAGCAAAAAGCAGATTGCAAAGAATATTACAATTCTGACAAATCTGTAGGGAACTTTGGTGTCTCTAAGGCCCCGTTGCAACACAAGATATAACCAGACTTCAAGTCGGCTTGAGTCTTCCCCGCCCTGACACTTTACAAGGGATCCCCAGTTTCTGCAGATTAAAGCTCCCAAAATGTGGAGAATCCCTATTCACATTAAAAGAATTCTTGCTGCTGGATCTAGAAATACCTTGCACTATTAGCAAATGGGACTGCAAGTGGTTCTTTTGGGGAGGGAACAATGCTTTGGGCACGTTCCCCGGCTGAGAGGAGGGAAGGGGATAAGGTCAAGAGTGAATGCCTGTAGTTCCAAAAGATTAAGAGATCGGATCAGTGGGGAAGTGTAAGGATGGGCATGAATATTCAAAGCCATTCAAAATTCAATTGAACTCATCCAAATTTCAACATTAAAATTTGAATTGAATGTCCATAAATTCAAATTTAAACATTTGAACAAATTTTGAAATTTTGAATCTATTCATTTGAATTATTCAGCCATGCATATGAGTCCGGGTTTCTACACATTGCATACTTCCACGTACACGTCTTTCCTGCATCCGTACTCTGTACAGATCCATATGGGATAAAAACGGGTTGCATACGGGATAAATACAGGATGCATATGGAGGTGTACAGATGTGTACGGATGCATACAGGATTTGTAACAATGTGCTCAGGCACATACAAATGTCAACATCCATAAGTGCAAATTCAAACCAAAAATTCAAATGGATAGATTCAAATTTGCTTAATTTGAATCAAATTTGGGTAAATTCAAATTTTAAGGGTTCAGATCTAATTGAATCCTGAAAATTGCATTTGTGCACACTCCTAGGGAAGTGTTTCATTTAACAAAGATTGTGAAAGACGATCTTGTTATTGAGGGACTGGAGATTGGTGGCACCTCAAGCAGCCCGCATTCCCTGGCTCGCACAGCACTCATTGGTCAGGAGGAGGAGAAGATAACCAGGCAGTGGTGAAGACTCCAGAGCAAGCCAGATGGGCAGGTGCACTGCGAAAGCAGCAGTGGGTGGCTTAATGGGGAGAGCAGTGGGGGCAGAGGGAGCCCATCCCTCCCTCCTTGCATGCTTCCAACTGGCACTTCACCTTGGGTCCCAACCAGCTCCCCGCCCGCACGCCTATGTCTTTTTCTGACTCCAGCACAAGCTTCCTGCTCAACAAAGTAACTTAGCAGGCACCGTGCAGCCTCTGGCTCTGCCATCGCCACGCTGCCACTTCCCACCACCATGCCAATCTCCACCACTGTCACCCACCAGCCTGCCTGCCTGCTTGCCTTCCTTACCCCAGTCCTCCCTCTCTTGTCATCTCCCACCATGGACAGTGATGTGCTGCCACTTTCCTGATGCCCTTCTCCTCCTCCTCCTCTGCACCCAGAAGCAGAAGCAGCTCCACTGCAACTTCTGGCAGCTTCAGAGAGCCTGAGGGATGGTTGATCTGCTCACCCTGAATGACAGGCCACAACAGCCACAACCTAAAGGAGCCCCCATTTCATGCTGTTCTGATCTGCCAGTGTCATGCAAAACAATGGGAAAGTGGGCACAAAGCAGTGAACAAAAGCTCCATGTTCTCCGAGAGCAGGTTTATATAAGGGGTGGGGTTTGAATTGCCTGCCCCGTGAAGTCAGGGTATGATGGTGTCCAATTGCTAACTGAACGGGGAGGGGGTCCTGATGAGGGGAGAAGGAAGGGGAGAGGGGTTTCTCCCCTGCAAGCCCACATTACCACCTGACAGTGGGAAGGCCAAAAAACAGACCCCGCTGCTGATTTTTAAAGCCCAGATTAAAGCCCAGATTAAATTGCTCAGTGGGAACTTGGCCTCAAAGTCATAGACCACATCTCCACTCTAAAATGAAGACAGAGGCATCATTTTAAATGGCAATTGTGGTGCTTCTCCCATGTATCTAGGAATAAGCCGCTTCAGTTGGTCACTGAAGACCCCGCATCATTTTTAAATCTTACTTTGGTTTCTTAAAATTTAAACATGTTTACTGCCAAACCAGGCTTCATGTCGAAGTGCTTGCATCTGCACATAGGCACAGAAGCTCCTTTGCTTGATGCAGCCCATACTAACAGGCTGTGACAAGGCAACAAGCATGAGGTGATCCACTTAAGAATAATTCATTGTACACTGACATCTAGGTGCCTTTCCTGGCCCCTCAGGGCACTAGTGACTCCCCCAGATGCTTCAGCGTGAAAAGGGGTGGAAAAGGAACATTGGCCATTGAAATTTGTACCCTTCTTGCTTTCAAGGAGTCTAAGCCAAGGAATGTTATTCTCATTCCATAATTTCAAACATAAAAAACTTCAAAATAATTTTTAAAAGCCCATATCCATCATACAGAACAAGAACCAGTGGGGCACTCTGTGAGGCTGATGGAAAGAGTGTTAGGACCAATAAGGGATTTATTATTCTATTCTATTTTATTTTATTGTCTTTGGTCTATTGAACTTACCACCAGAAGAGGTGGTGACAGCAACCAGCCTGAATAGTTTTAAGAAATGGTCTGACAAATTCACAGGTGTCCGGTTAATCTGTATTAGCTTGATCCGTGTTGGTTGGGTCTGTATTAAGCTAGATCCAGATCAACCACAGACAGAGGCATATGCTTTGAGTAGGTTTTAGAACAGCAAATGTGTGCTAAAGAGTGCAGGCACAGATGCAGACCACACTTATCTGATCTACCACTAAACTGGATTAGTGAATCCCTAGCACAGTTTTGATCCAGATTTATTCTACTGCTTTGTACATGACATGTACTTACTAATAGCTCCTTGATCTGGATTCCTGTGCAGATGACATATTCTTAGCAGCTACTTGATCTGGATTAACAAGTGCAGAAAGGACCCATGAGTAGTTAAATTGGGCTTACCTTTAGGCCACATTCTGCTGCAGGCATCAAAAGCCAAATGGGTACAGAAGAAAGTATCTATGCACCTTCAAAGCACTTGGAGGAACCTAATTTTTGGCTCTGAGAATGTAACTTCTGTTTTAAATGGAGAATCCCAAAACTATATACAAAGTAATATGGGCTTTCTGGTTGAAAAAAGCAGGATACAAAATTTGTGAATATAAATAATATATTGAACAGCAGGGAGTCAGTTGCTAGAGGAGCTTTTGTACATCTTTGGATTCTTTTGCACTAAAAGTCTATTATCTGAACCAGTGTGTATGGGCCAATGAGGCACATTGATTTAGACCACGGTAAGGCATGGTACACTTCGTTAGACTGGAAGGCAACATGTAAATGATGCCATAGGAGCATATTTCATCCTTTTACTTTATGGCACTCAGGATTAGGGATATGCACAAATGGCTTTTTTGTATTCAATTCGTATTGAATTGAATGCAGGAAAATTCGTACTCGTTCAAATCGGTCCCCTTCGACTGTAGTGGGATTTGAATTCAATACGAATGCTCATCCCCATACGAATCCCTTATGAATCCCATTCAAAGCTTCATATGAATGTATCAAAACATTCAATTAGAATTTGAATGTCAGTCTTCAGATGTGCCAATATTTTATTCGAATCTGAATGTCTGAATTTGGCCAAATTCATACGAATTTTAAATGTTACAAATATTCATGCACATCCCTGCTCAGGATGGTTTGCATTGTTCCAACACAGCAAAACAACAGCAAAACTGCTAACAATAAGACAGCTAAAGCACGTACCTATGTTGAAAATAATTAAGAGGTGCCTATCTTTAAAAAGCAAAAATTCACTAACTCAGTTTCAATGCTTTTTTAAACATTCTCGTAATTTTGATTCCCACCAGCTCTGCAAAGCCAAGCACCAAAATGTATAGCAAAAAGCAGGCTTCTCTATGTAAAATATATGCACCAGCCCTGAAGATAATTTTTAGGATCAGTCATTAGCTGTGAGTGGAAACACAGAAATGAGAAACTGATGAAAGATATGGGCAATCCCTCTAGGAAGGGAAAAGAGAAACAGGAAAGAAGAAGAAAAGGAACAAAGAGATTATACTGAGTTAAGTTTTAATACAAAAGGAGAACAGAGAAGCCCTCCCTTCCTCCCAATTATTATTTTGTTATTTAAGTGATAATATGAACCTAAGGTTAAGGAGAAATTACATGTGCTGATAATCTCCTAGTGGCCTTTATTGTAATGTTCCATTATAGTGTATGTTAATCACAGCATTAAGTAAAATGTACGTACTTGTGGTACTGTCAAACACCAAAGGAAATCAAAAGACCCAGGAGGTGCCTTACAATTGTTTTAACCATTAAAGGCTCTTAAGAAACACTATATGACAAACAGGGAGGGTGGAAAGGAAGGAAGGGAAGAAGGAAGAAAGTAGACATTTTAAATCAAGATATGCAAAGCAGTTCAATTTGTTGAGACCTCACTAAGATCTTTCTTTCAAGGCCTGTAATGGCTGAAGCATGCATTTTAATGCTGGTACCCTGAAAAGAAAAATCTGAAGATGCTGATTACATATCAGCATTACAAAATTTATTTTGCATCCTGTAGACTGTCCTTGGAACATGAGATCTTATTAAAGACAAGCCTATGAACTCAGAAACCGAGCCTGACTTGGTTGTACTGAACAACAATAAAACAACATATAACAATAATTTCTTAAAGTAAGACTTTTCCTTGCTTAAAATGCGTTCAATTCACTTATATCCCTGGTTGTAGTGCTCACATGAGTTTTAGGTTTTGGCAAACCTATCAGTATTTCTCCCCTCCCCAACCCTGAGGAAAAAAGAAGAAGAAGTGGTAAGATTTTAATAGCTAATAATAGGAGGCAACATAAAAGCACAAATCCAATTTAAGTGAAAGGGTTCCTGTGTAAGCATTACTTGTCAGTCTTTGGTCGTACTGTATAGGGGCCAGCTAGAGAGCAGTGGCAGCAATGAAATATAAAGTCCAGATTTAATTCTGATACAGAGAAATACAATTTCAAAACTGGACGTCTTATCATAGGCATGTCCCAACGGAGAACTCATTTCCCTAGCAAAAGCCTGTCACTGCCATTATGTTGTACAAGGAACCAATTTACTACTACAGCTAAACAGGGTTACCAGTGCTGTTGGAACTTAAGCATTTGAAGTTATCGCTAGGAGAAAAAAAATAGCATTTCAAATGTCAGTGAAATGGGAAGGTATAATTGAAAAGTATCAATCAGAGAAGCAAGAGGGTTTAGAAGTCTAGGAATGCAGTTTTAGAAGGAGTCTCTTTTGCTCCCTCCTCCAGCTTCCTTCCTTCCTTCCTTCCTTCCTTCCTTCCTTCCTTCCTTCCTTCCTTCCTTCCTTCCTTCCTTCCTTCCTTCCTTCTGTTACTCTTTCTTTACAAGTTGCTGATTTAGCTTCATCAAACAAAATATTTTTGCCAGTTCTTTGTTCAAGTGTCAGACAAAGAGAAAAATTAATGATTTCTTCTACACACTCCAGTAACTCTAATTTCACTACCCAAAGTTGCTCACCCTACCTAAATCCAAAGCTTCTTTTAAAAACAACAACACACAAGCAAGCAAAAGAAGAACCAGTCTGTCTTCAGATATCCATGAAAGACAAATAAGCTGATCATGCATCCAGGGTGGTAGATGCAAATAATCAACCACACTAGAGTTGAATATGCCCTGAGAGAGACAGGGCATGGTAAAATCAGAAAGGATGCATTCAGATGGCCAATAAAGGGTGCCCCTCAAACACCCAGGGGCTCAGCTGGCTCAGACCATTCCAGTGGTACAGAACCCAACCACGGAGCTGTCCTGGCTGTAGTACAGGAGAAACAATTCCTCCCGTTTTCTTCCCACATTATATGTGCAAATATGTATAATTTTTGCACATATTTGTATATAATAGATACAAATCTACTCATTTGGATCCGTATTGTATTTTCAAAAATCCACTATTTGTCCAAATGTGTAAATTCGGATTTTCGAAAATCGGCTTCAAATTCGAATGTCAACATTCAATGGATTTGAATCAGATTTTTGAATTTTCAAATATCCATGCACATCCCTAGCATGGATAGAAGCTTCACAGCTGCTGGACTTTCATTTCACATCTGCAAGAACTGGGAGTCTTGGATCATCAGCCACATTGCCTCATGCATCTGCAGGAGATTCCAGCTCTCCCACCCTACAGACAGTCTTTTTCTGACCATCTGGTTGAAACCCTATAAGCATTTTACCATTACCTTTGACTAAGAAGATGTTGGGATCTGAATCCAGGACTGTGACATTCGGCCGGGGCAAACGGCTACCTGTCCAACACCGGAGGCTTGTCTTCCCTCCTAAGCACTAAATACATGCTCTTAACGGAGTTTAGAAGTCCTAGGTCATCCCCAGCCACAATGCCCACCTTCCCTCCTCTCAGCTTCTCTCACTGATCAGGCTACTGAGCCCTTTACAGGACTGCCGGCTGTAGCTTTCCCCGGCTTCGCTTTCAAAGAAACAGCAGGGTTGTTACTTTCCCTTGGCTGATATAGTCACAGACTTTCACTGAGCAGTTCTCTTAGTTTAAACAATAACGTTTCTTTATTAGATTACAGCACTTTTTTTCAGACAGTTTCCGTTGCAGTACGATAAAGCCTTCCCAACTTCCCTTCCTAAACTCTTAACCAATACTCAGCACCCCTGCCTATTTTCCTTGTAGGACTAATGGAACCAAGCTTTAAAATCCAACCCACACACCCTCCGAGTTGTGTTCAGATTTAAAAGCCCTGACTTTCCTCTGACCTGTCCTTTTATATCTCTCTCCCATGAATTTCTGCTCCCTCATTGGTCGATTCCTTGGGCTGTTTTCCCTTCCCCACTGGATTGTACAGGCCACACCTCCATCCACTCTAACAACTTTCCCTTACTGAAAGCTGCCAACTAGCTAATCTGCTAACTTATCCCAGGGTTATCACAAGGACCATCTGCATGCAAAGCTGAGGCTTCACCAATAAGCTGTGGCCACTCCCTGAAAGCTAATAACCATCTGCTTATGGCAAATAGAGTTGCAGGAGTAGAGGTGCTAATCATTCTTTAAGGAGGAGTTGGAATGCTAAAGACATATGAATGTAAGCCTGCCAAGTCTTGTTTCACAAGTTTTGGATCCTGGAAGGGGCTGTTGAATTTTCTCATTCTCGGTCATTGCCTTACCATGGGCACAACTGGCTGATAACCCATAAAGTTTCTTAAGGCTGAGAGGATCCAATCCGGCCTCATGACGCGGTGTTGGTGGCACAGCAGGGTTCATCGGGAAGGCCTATTTTTTGCTCACAATGAGGCAACTTCTCTGGCAGATACTTCCTGCAACAGACTGTAGGGATTCTGCCAGCATTCAAAAGCTCTGATGATGCGAGCCAACCTCAGACTAATAATTTTATATCTCAATATAAAGTAGAAGAAACTACATAAAAATAGACAATTTTAACAGTATGGTATTCTGTTATGAGAGAAGGCTAAATAACACTGGTGCCATATGAACATCTTTCTCCTATCTGCCGTACCTAACTTTAGCACAGTCCATATGTCAATTTGTCTGATAGCTGAACTTAACAGAGAGAACATTAAATGGAGAGGGAGCTCTTAATGCTCCATGCCTCTGGGGGGAAAAAAAGAAAGAGGGAGAGAAAGGGAGAGGGAGACGGGGAAAACACTTTAAGGTGAAACACCTATCAGTGGCATATACTTTTCAGTTAAACCCCTAAGGTTAAAAAAAAAGAAGAAAGGAAACCAGAATCAAATTAGCACCTGCATTGGAATGATGCCCCAATAAACTGCAATACCCAAATGCAGGTTAGATCAGTATTCTGAATCAACTTCAGGGAATTCAAGATGGTTTGAGAGAGGGGGAAATGCAATAGTGCACACGGTTGTTTACTCTTAACAATGTTCTGTTTTATTCATTTTTTTTAAAAAAATAAAAGCAGCTAAGTGTTTTAGAAACCAGTTTAAGCAAATTAAAGCATAACCCAGCTTCTCACAAGATACCAGGTAATGCAGACCTCTGGAATGCAAGTAATTGCTGCCTATGGAAAATGAAGGGAATAGGGGAACTGAGGAAGCCCAATCTATCAATGTAGGTCAGTGGCAAAATGAGAGGAGACACAAGAGTTTTCTGCACTGTGGAGACCGCTAGGACCCCTCAACCCCAAAATTAAGTTATTTTGGTTTAAAATGCAAAGTGTGGCGAGAACGCGTTGTCTACACTGTTAAGTGTCGCCAAAGTGTATTTTTAACAAGGGTAAGTAGCCTGAGGGAGGGGCTAGTTGAGCACTCCTAGGGGAGGAGTGAAATAGAATGCTGAAGGAGCTCAGCCAATCAGGGCGAAGCAAGCCAGCCAGGCCCATATAAAATGGAGCCTGAGGGGATAATCTGGGTTCTCTGCCTTTGGTCGTTAAACCTGGAGGGTGTTTAACTAGGGGAGAAACGGGCTCTAAGCTGTCCTGAGGGAAGCTGGGGAATAGAGTCCTGAGTTAATAGTGAATTACAGTGTTTAGAAAGTAAAAGAACTGAAGTGGTTATAAGTTATTTATGCTGTTGGCATTGATCTGAAAAGGATTGAAGTCTTTAGGCTTAGTGAGGAAGCTAAAGACCTAACTGTTGATATTTAAAGTAACAAAGTGCAACTTTAAGAAGAAACTTGAATTGTAAACAATAAACTTGTTTTCCGGTTATTTTAAAGAAGCTTCGTGTTCTCTGTTTTCAAAGTGAGCCAAGACAGGCTGAATCCTAAACAGATACTGTAACCCACTGCTGGCTAGGCAGAGTGGGGGAAGGGCTGTCTGCTGCAGCACAAGAAGGAGGCAACATTATTATCAAGCCAAAGAGTAGGGAAAAGTAAATGGAAGGTGTGCCTCTTGGAAGGGAATTAACAGAGTCTTAATATAAAATGTAAAATACACGCTACTACACTACCAAGTCAGGATATATATACAAAGCGCTACCCTGACCGAGAGCTGGCCTTTACATTTGGTGGCAGAGGTGGGATAAATAGCGGTGACCCACTGACCACTAGGAAAGTGAAATAGAAACGTGGGGATATAAGTATTTAAGATTTGATATTTTTTCCCCGGCTTTACATTTTGGTGGCAGCGGTGGGATGCGAGTAATCCAGTGTTTGGGCAGAAATTTCTGAAGTAAAAGTTGTTGAATTTTGACTTTTAAAGTCACTTAAAGTCAATGTCCTGAGGTAAAACACCTAGGGTAAGGTAGGGATATTGACTTGAAAACAGCAGGTGGTCGTTGCGAGGTATATGACTGGGTAATTAGTAGCAACACCACTGGACATTGCTGGTAGAGGCTACACTTGATTATATTGTTAAAAAAAAAAAAAGCAGCCACGATAGGTGTTTCGAGGTAACAGTTTAAAGGTATTTGTAGAAACACCAAACTACACTGCTGTCCTGTGTGCATCACAATACATAAATATATTGGCAGATTTGTGAGGTAAACAGAGAGGGTAAAGTAGCAAATCTGCTGTAGAATTTAAAGTAAACAAGTAAATGAAATTAAAACAAAATGGAAACCAGATCTAGAAGAGTGATATCTGCTCAGGAGCAGGCAGAAATATTGAGAATTAGGCTTGCCCATGAAAAAGAGATGAAAGAGATTGATCTAGCAATTAGAAAGATTAAAATTGAATCTGAGTTTCAAAGGCTTAAACATGAAGAACGAATGTCTCAGTTACAAAGGGAAATCGATCAAATCAGATCGGGTAACTCAGTTAAAGTTCCAACGGTCCCACAAAATAACCGTTATTCTGAGTTAGGCCAGGATAAGGCATTACCGAAGCGGGACGGTTGGAGAGCAGCACAAGATTCCATTCTGGTTGCCAAGGAAACGCTCCCTGTCAGTACATCCATAACAGATATAGGGGTGCAGGGAGGCGAAGAGCAGCTTGTTGTGGAGCAGAAGCGGGATGAAAGCTTACGATTCCAGACAGAAAAAGTTAGTGGCACTGGGGCAAGTGGTGAAGCAGGGCCACAAGAAGTGCAGACAATTGAAAATGATTCTGCTACAGTGCCCCTCAACCTAAACAGTGATACTGCAGAAGTACAGAGGCGGATTCTTGCAGAAAATGTTTATGATGAACAAGAGGGAGAAGTGTGTGATTCAACTTACACCCCAGAGTTTACAAAAGGGAATGCACAGGTGGAAACAAGAGATGAACAAAGCTGTATTAGTAATACAAGTAAACAGATTGATGCTAGGAATGGACAGATGTCCAGTATTAATGGTATTACAGAAGAACAAGTGAAAGTTAGTATTAAACCGAAGGAGTTGAAAGAACAGCAGGTAGCTTATGACTTAGAACAAACCTGGGAACTTGGAGATGAAGTAGAATCCATATTCCAAGATAGTATTGAGAAAGATGTTACAACTGAGAAAAGACTTTTTACTCAAGGCACTGCTGTTTGCGAGGATAGCAGCACTGAACTTTTGGTGGGAGCAGTAACCGGAGTTCTCCCAAAAGTTAACGACAAGATACAGAATAATACATTGTCTGAGCTTAATGAAGATGACTTAGTGACTTCTAAGGAACTTAAATTTGGTGACAAGGTTAGAAAATCAGAAGTGGTGCCTTCTGAAGGTGACCTTTGTAGGGTCAACAGTTCGCCAGACTATACTGATGAAGTCTGTGTAGGGGTTGGAAAGAGCGACACTCAAGGTGCTGGAAAGCAGCTATCCTTCCAAAAAGAGGAACAGGAACAAGAAAATGAAGTACCAAAACTGGCTGGTAATGAAAAGATGAGAGTGGACAGACAGGAAACAAACATGGAAGAAGTTGCCATTGAAAAGCAGACAGAACAAGCTAAGAAATTAGAGTTGGTTCTGGAACAGACAGAGGCCAAATCTAGTGAAGACCAGCTAAAAGATAAAGGACTGAGCCATGAACTGAAGCTGGCTGAGCTTTGCTGTGAGGATGCAGCAATGGCTAAACCTAATGAACTGTTTGCACGTCCAGAAAGAATCAAGAAGCATGGAGAGACCTTCAACCAAAGAAGCAATGAGCAGCTTATGCACAGAATACTACTTGTGAGAAAGAAGCTTTGTGAGCTTGGAGCTGCAGGAAGGTGTGCCAAGCAAGGATCATCAGCAGATGACCAGAGTCAGCCAATGCGTGAGGAGTCAACTCACATGGAGCCAGGGGTGATCCAGGACTGTCCAGAAGCAGCACCAGGCTGAACTGGAGACGAACATGCAGCAGGACTAACCAGCAGACTGATGGCAGCACGAAATGCTGAACAGTGACTTTTTGATTAACTGAGGGGGCAAAGGGGGATTTAGTGGAGAAAGTATGTTAAAGTTTTTGCAGTTGTTTAAAAATAAATAAATAAAAATAAATTTTTATTTATTTATTTTCCCCCGCGATTATAGGAGTTGTGGAGACCGCTAGGACCCCTCAACCCCAAAATTAAGTTATTTTGGTTTAAAATGCAAAGTGTGGCGAGAACGCGTTGTCTACACTGTTAAGTGTCGCCAAAGTGTATTTTTAACAAGGGTAAGTAGCCTGAGGGAGGGGCTAGTTGAGCACTCCTAGGGGAGGAGTGAAATAGAATGCTGAAGGAGCTCAGCCAATCAGGGCGAAGCAAGCCAGCCAGGCCCATATAAAATGGAGCCTGAGGGGATAATCTGGGTTCTCTGCCTTTGGTCGTTAAACCTGGAGGGTGTTTAACTAGGGGAGAAACGGGCTCTAAGCTGTCCTGAGGGAAGCTGGGGAATAGAGTCCTGAGTTAATAGTGAATTACAGTGTTTAGAAAGTAAAAGAACTGAAGTGGTTATAAGTTATTTATGCTGTTGGCATTGATCTGAAAAGGATTGAAGTCTTTAGGCTTAGTGAGGAAGCTAAAGACCTAACTGTTGATATTTAAAGTAACAAAGTGCAACTTTAAGAAGAAACTTGAATTGTAAACAATAAACTTGTTTTCCGGTTATTTTAAAGAAGCTTCGTGTTCTCTGTTTTCAAAGTGAGCCAAGACAGGCTGAATCCTAAACAGATACTGTAACCCACTGCTGGCTAGGCAGAGTGGGGGAAGGGCTGTCTGCTGCAGCACAAGAAGGAGGCAACATTATTATCAAGCCAAAGAGTAGGGAAAAGTAAATGGAAGGTGTGCCTCTTGGAAGGGAATTAACAGAGTCTTAATATAAAATGTAAAATACACGCTACTACACTACCAAGTCAGGATATATATACAAAGCGCTACCCTGACCGAGAGCTGGCCTTTACATTTGGTGGCAGAGGTGGGATAAATAGCGGTGACCCACTGACCACCAGGAAAGTGAAATAGAAACGTGGGGATATAAGTATTTAAGATTTGATATTTTTTCCCCGGCTTTACATGCACTTACTGGTGATACAATATAATGTGATACCTTGGCTCTTTCTACGCTGGGCCTTATTCCAGATTATATCCTAGAACAGAGGCATGCTGTCTGTGTGGTAGTGCAGACTGTGGCAGACCCCACCCAGGACCTTCCTTTATCTGCACTAGCATGCAGATGACTGTTCCCTATTCCGAGGTATAATCCAAAATATATCCCAGTGCATAAAGACCTCTAGACCCCTTTTGGGGCTTTTTCTCCTCCGTACCCTGATGTGAACTGGAGAGGCCCTGGATCCTACTACTATGCTCTGCCTAGCAGGTCACCTAGTCTGGAGTACTGGTAAGTCTTTTTTAAAGCACTACTAATGGACAAGACAAGCTGGTGGGTGGAAGGATGCATGCCTCCTTGTTCCTGATTCACAGAGGGACTCATTTGGCAGGAATCTTCATCCCTGGGAGACAGAGTCCTCTAGTAGCAGGCTTCAAAGCTCATGTGAGCTTCAGAGCTGGCACAGAGGCTATCCCAGGACAGTCATGCAGCTGGGAGCCGTTCCAGTAGGAAGACACCATCTGGAGTGTACACATTTAGGAAGGCAGTAAAGATGCACCTCTTTGCCCCGGCCCTCAGTTAAATGGGGATACACTTTTCTCTTCCCACTGGCAGATGCTGTTATTGTTTTAATGATGTTTGATTTTAGATGTTGTTACCTGACCGGAGACCTCTGGGTGTAGGGTGGGATGGATGAATAAGTGAGTGAGTGAGTGAGTGAGTGAGTGAGTGAGTGAGTGAGTGAGTGAGTGAGTGAGTGAGTGAGTGAATAAAATGGGGTTGGATCAGCACCATCTGCACCATGGGTGCTGATGCAGATCAACCCAAAACAATTTCGCAGCCACATCCCCACATTTCCAAGAGCTAATGGATGCTTCTGGAGTGCACTGGTAGACACGATGAAATGAGTCTGCCAGTGATCTGGATTAAGGACTTTGCCAAAACCTGGAGAGGTTATGCTTTGGCTAAGTTGAAGCTCAGATTTTTCTCCATTAAACAACATGGGAAGGAGGAACACTCACATGCTATTCATGGCATTGATTAGTGCAGCCCAAAACACACGTGCACACAAATATAAACACACTAAAAAAACCCTATTTTTTTTTCTTCTAGTGATGGATAGGGGTATAAAAAAAAAGTTGAGTAGGCATAAAAAGATAGGCCTGTGTTCACTATAACTATGCCTCTTTGCAAATTGGAAGGTTTGTATAAAGGCTTAAGCAAGAGTCTTTCACACATCTTTAGCACTGGCAAAAAAAATATATGAAAAAAGTTGAAATATTGGCTTCAAATTCCTTAACAGATTCCACTCTATCATCCTTTTTAATTAAATGTAAAAATTAAAAAAAAACTAAAATCCTCCGCACCAACCATTATGCTAATGCAACATTAATGTTAAGACTTTTCATTGGATACATGTCAAGAAATTCAAGAGCTATTGTTCCCACAGCAACCATATTTTATCAATCTGCCACCCGCACGAACTACACTCGGCTGTGGAGCAACTACCACCCCAAGAGGATGCTACAGAAGCTGTCAACTTTCCTTGAATCCATGGACAACTCCTTTCAAGATAAGAGAGTCCCACTTTAGAGGTGCTTATCTGCAGTCCTCCAGAGGTTCCTGAACTACAACTTCCATCATTCTGTGTTAGCCTCAGAGTGGTAGTACAGGACTATTGACAGGGCCATAGTTGAGGGAGAAGTAAACACTATCTTTGCTTATAGCCTTCTGGGAACAAATGAACAATCTTCAGAAAAAAAGTAGATTCCCTTTTTATATTCTACATATCAATGAAATAAAAAACTAACATATGAAATTAGAGGATATTCATTACTGGAGACATTATTTCCTTCTCCAGTGCTACTGCAATAATCAAAACAGAGACTATCAGTAGACACTTTCCAGTTTTTCTGATATTAAGAAAATCAGAAAAGCAGCTAAGATTGTTTCCTCATCGGCCTGGTACACCAGCTCAGCAGACCTCATGAAATGCCTTGTCCACACCACAGAGAACTCTGCTTGGATGCCACACTTCATGGTAGAACACTGTGTCTCTATCAGATAAGGCTTTAGTGGCCTACAGCACAAACATGGTAGTATAGTCTGCATCTGTTGTGGACCTCTTATCCATGCAGCATTCTGGGCTGCTATACTCACATGGGAATGGTGTATGAGCAGGTGGTTCAGTCTACCAGGGCCAAGAAGCCTAGTACCATTTTGCCAGAAACTTGGAATGCACTGTTTCTGGGCACCCAAACAAAATAGCCCACTGACAAGTATGGAGGCTGGGAATTTTCATTCCCAGACTCTGCAGTTGGGCCAGGATGGGCCACCCACAATGTGGACAGCCCTTGGGGTGGGCTGCCTGTCACTAGATTCAACATAGCTCAGCACAGGCCTAAAAATCCTATTAGCTTCACCCCATGGAACCAGTGCTTTCACAGTAGAATGTGGGAGGGCAATTTTAAGCATATCGTTTACCGTTACCACTCTACCAAACAGAATTAGAGTTCTATTCCCTAGCAGATGTTTCATTGCTCTCAAAAATTAAATATGGTTTTACGTTTCATGTTGCCTCAAGTTCTAACCCAGTGATAGCACCCAGAATTGTCATACCTAGAGAATTCTTAGAGATGATTAAGTCCAGTGAAATTAAATATATATACACTCAGAAACAATTTGGTTTGTGTCTAAAATGCAAGATGCATGACTCATTTATTCTCAATATTTATAACGTATACATGATCAAGGTGTGGTTCAATAAATATTCAAATAACAGCTAAAGGCCACCAAGCCAAAGCCAAGCATACCTCTAATGGAAAGGTATTTCAGATCTCTAACACCTCTATAAAGACAATTCTTTATAAGAGGAAATTAGAGTTTATTGTGATACCACTACCATGTAGAGGATCACAAATCATGTCAAGATGAATTTCTTCTCAACTTGGTATCCTCCAGTGTTTCAGACTGCCATGTTCATCAGGTTCCGCAAGTTCATCTGATAGTCAAGGAAGATGGGAACTGAAGTCCATAACAGCTGAACGGTGTCTGGTCCTTTTGTTTCGTTCCTCTGTTTCAGAGAAAGGACCATACTGTATAGCAGTTTGTTATGGAGATGTGCCAAACAAGCCAGTTTGACACAGAGAAAGAGAGAAAATTCATTACACTTACTGATGAGCCAAGCCAGGCTTAAAGTTCAAGATTCAGCTCATTAGTGAGCCAAACCTCAAGTCAGATTACCCCAGCTTGCCAAGAACTCTTCCCATTTCTCCTCATCTGCTGGGCACCACTACAAGCCTACTTGGTGGTCTTTGCCACAGCTGCCTGCCATATTGATTAGAAGTGCTGCTTCTCAATGTTTCGGACTACAGAAGACCATTTCCTATTCTAGGAAGGCCTTGAATAGTGGCCACAGGTTTCACATGGCCAATTGCATCTGAGACCTTCCTGGAAGAGGAAATGACTGAGCATAGAGGTATGCTGTGGTATGCTGCGACTCATCATCCCAGGGCAAGAAGGAAAACATTGGCCCTTTCCGCACTAGGCCTTATTTCAGATTATATCTCAGGATGGGGACAGACCATCTGCATGCCGGTGCAGACTATGGTAGGCCCTGGTATGGCCTACCATAGATAGGACTAGCATGAAGATGGCTGGTCCCTATCCTGAGATATAATCCCGATTAAGGCCCAGTGCGGAAAGGGCCATTCTGTAAGCAACTGCACATGAGAATAATGGGGAGCCAATGGCATGGTCTGAACCAACCACACAAGCCAAAGATGGGTGGCAGCAGTGCAGCACCAGCTGGTAAGTTCAGAAAATGGCAATGGTGGGAAAGGCAGCATAGCATGTAAAGGGCCACCGTGCCCCTTCAAGCTAGACAAGCTGAGCCTGAACTGAATTGGCCAGGCAACTCAATGAGTCCACAGCACTGAGAGGCCTTAGCTGAATGTGAGTTGCAGCCTAGATGATCAAAAAGTGGATCTTGTACAATATTTTGGTCTCAGTTGTGATTGTCCCTTTTGTCACAATCACACTTGACTAGACCACAAGACAGCCACGGATGAAGGAGGAGGATTAGGAGTTGGCTTTTCTACCCTGCTTTTCTCATCCATTTAAGCGGACTCAAAGCGGCTGACAAAGCCACTTCCAAGTGCACTTTACGCCCCTTGGAGGCGAACTATAGGGCCAGTGGGAGTGCTGGAATGCAAACACCGCACCCCACAGGGCCATAATAGGCTGCCTTTTTTGGCCATGTTGATTACAGGCAAAGTCTCATGTAGAATCTGTGGACTGAATGTGCCGTTGGCTTAATGCCACTTCTCAGAAGCTGAATGGACCTGGATTCATCCATCTCCTCTCCCATCCCTTATTTCCTCTAAATGTCTTTTTTTTATCAGTTTTAATTAAAACCTGGAGTGAAGAAATCAAGTTGTATGGGCACTTGCAATATAGCTTTTATCAAACTGCCAAGAGGAGGTCATCTTTTAGTGCTACTGGGTCTATCTCCAAGCTGTGCTCTGGTCTGAAGCCCAAATGTAAGCCATCCAGGGAGCTGACAGATGTCACATGTTGAGAGAGCTTGGTTGTCACTAGTCTCAGTGTTTTTGGCAAGAAACAGGAGGATGGAGAGTATCTCTCTGTCAAGTGTTGGCATCCTGTGGATCAGTCAGATTATAACAGCGGCAGGTGGGGGTGGGAATTCTCATCACCCCTTTTCAAAGTGGAAAATTTTCAACTTGCAATGGCCACATTCCTACAGAAAATGTGAAGCTCAGAGCACATAAAATTCATCTGGACCCACTGAAAGCAGCATAAATTGAGCCCTGGGACCCAAAGCTCAAAGCCATTGCCCACGACTGCCAATATGAAGCATAACCAAATTTTCATGTGCTTGCAGGGGGATGTTAAGTAACCCACTATTTCATGAGCCTTAACATATCAGCAATAGACATCTTATGGTGTCATTGCCACACAGAAGAAGCAGAAATAGAACAGGTGATGCAGGAATGGAAAACCACAGGGATCCTTCCAAGGGGGAACAAAGTGGATCCAATACTTTGGCTGCCTCTTGCAGTTCCTTCTCTTACAGAGGTATGAGGCACAGGGACATGCAAGAGGGCCTTGGTGGCCCCTAGACTCTGGAACAGCCCTCCTCTTGACGTTCACCAGACTCCTACGCTGTACCTGGTGCCTGGTGAAAATGCATCTTTTCACCCAGGCTTTTGCCATTTAAATAGCTTCCTCAGGGTGCTGTCTTGTTGGGGAGAGTGGGTGGGGATGGGAGGGAGGGGGTTATATTTTTAATTATGTTTTAATATTTGATATGTTTTATTTTTATTGCAATCCACCCTGGGGCCATTTGGTGAAGGACGGGATATAAATTCCTTTAACAACAACGACCACAACGACGACGATGATGAGCATAGCTAAAACAGGCCTGCCATTTCTGGCAGAGCTTGGATCTGATCTGCAATAAGACATGGATAAGACAGGACTTTGAGAAATTCATGCTGCATCCACACCTCAAAGACACAGGGCACTCCAAGATGGAGATGCTTTTTGCCATCTCTGGGTGGTGTGTGTGCTAGCCAAATAGCTCACACCTCACCACTCTCTGGTATTGGAGCAAAACTGTTAGCTTTGAAGTCTAGCAGTCTCGTCACACTGGAAAATGTCAAGAAGTGGACCTTTTCTGGCATGACACCTGGATAATACAGGCTTCATAGGGTATGTTGTCTGCTGCTGCTGCTGCTGCTGTCCAAATGCAGCAGAGAATGCATCGGACAGCCAGGATGCCATCCGAATCATTTTTGGAGCTCTGATGAAGGATGCAAAGAAGGGCTCCTTTCTGAGACCAATCTATGGTGGAGGCTGCCTGGGTGTTTACTGAATGCACCACTGTACGTGTGAATGCATCCTTGGAGGTCATTCAGGGTGATTTGCTCTCATGCAATCTTTGTTCAAATGCCACAATAACTGTAGGCAGTGCCCAAAAGGTCTGTGCAGAGTAGAATGGAGAGTGACAGATGAGAATCTTGGAATTCCTAAGTTCCTAAAACTTGGCTATGATTGCTCACTGAACAACCTTAGGTTGGTCACAGTCACATCAAAGAGGATGAAATGGAAGGGAGAAGAATAAGGTTAGCTGCCATGACATCTTGGGGAGCAAAGTTTGAAGATTAGAGCAAAACACATTGGTTGAGGTCTAGCAGCTTTTACCTATATTGCTAGGGCTATACCATGCAACTCTGTGGCTTCTGTATGCCAGTTTATCCATGCCAGGTTTGCCTCTCTGTTGTTTCTCATTGGGTACACTTGTCTACCACTGTAGGTGGGTCTGGCATCCAGATGTCTTCTTATGCATTGCTGGGTCTGGCTTCATTCCTCCTTCTCCAACTTTTAATCCACTGCATCACTGCCACAATCACAGTCTAGGCACGTACACATCATTTCTCCTTGAAAACACAACAGCAGCCATAGTGCACAGATATGGTAAAAATATTGGTCCAGCTGGAGGGCTGTCATATTACCCACCATGCCCACAAAGATATCACCATCCCCTAGCTTTAAAAAAAAAAGAATGTCTGGGGCTACATCCACCAGGGGTGTGTGTGGTCCACTAGCACTAAGTACCCTTTAAGTACCCATTAGCAACCCATTAGGCTCAGAGCAGGAAGACCCCGTTTCCACTGCAGACCTCATTAGAACTAGGGATGTGCACAAATGTATTTTTGACATTTGAATCCAAATAGATTTGAATGTCAAAAAATCTGATTCAATTCGGATACTTAAGATTTGAATGTTACAAAATCCAATTCTAACCTTAACATTCAAATCTGTACGTTCGAATGTTAGATTCGTATTTAAAGATACTAATGTTAACAACATTTGTATCTGTTATACATACCTATGTGCATTCCATAAAAATCCGTATGCATCCCATATTATCCCGTATTCATCCCATTTTAATCCTGTATTTTAAGCACAAGGTATGTATAGTTTTTGTGCAGATTCGTATAAGAAAAGATACAAATCTATACATTCGAATAATTCAAAAGTCCATATCGGATTTTCAAAAATCCATATTCGAGCTTGAATGTGCAAATTCAGATTTTTGAAAATCCAATTTGAATTCAAATATTGACATTCATTGGATTTGAATTGAATATTTGGATTTTTGAATATTCGTGCACATCCCTAATTACAACTCGATTTGTTCACATCTGTACTAGGGAAATCCAGATTAAATAGGTCTTTCAGGACCTATAATCTGGATTTCCTGTGGACCCCATTAAAAGGGTCTACAATCCAGTCTTCAGGCATCAAATCCAGATTTGACATATCACCCCCCCAAAAAAAATAAAAGTGGCATGACAGATGGATGTTCCACATGGGTGCTATGGAATCCCCACTGTGAGCTTGCCTAGCACCCATTGCTGTTGGGTGCTACACTGCCCGTGGAGATGCATTGGGTACTTCCTTAGATCCAGATCTTCTAAATCCAGATTAGTTGAAGGACCCATTTCTTAGATCCAGATCATCTTAGATCAGGTTTGAGGGAGGTAAGTGGAAAAAAGCCCCAGCCTAAGGCACATCTGGTGAGGACTTAAGGGGTACAACATCCATAAGCCAATGGTACCTCTATGTCCTGAGAAGTGCCCTCAGAGCCATCCTTCCCACACTCAGAGTAATAGCCACCCTCAGGAGCTCATACCACCACTGAATAGATGCATGGTGGCCAAATAGGAGACTTAATTTTGTTGAACTCTACCTGGATTCATTTTTCAACACACCACGGTTGGCTAACTTCGAGAGATCTACAGTAGCTCACTGAAAAATAGGCCCGTGTTGTCTATTCTATACTGGGTAACTTTCTATCCCCAGCTCTATGAGAATAAGAGTTAGGGTTGGCCTTATTAGGCATTAACTGTGTTTGAATGCACTGCAGCCAAATGCTGTCTGAAGAGCAGTAGAGGGACCATCAGGACCATAACAGAGCTAAGCATGGCATAGCAGGAGTAGAGTGCAGCATCCATGCATGTGGCATGCTCGACCTTCACACTGAATGCACCTTCACACTCACTGTACATTCAAGGTACATAAAGGCATGATATTGATCCTTTATCCATCCATCCATCCATCCATCCATCCATCCATCCATCCATCCATCCATCCATCCTAGCACCCATAGCACTATATAGATACATCCATAATGTTGTTTGCCACTGTACTCTTATAAGGAGATTACAGTGTTTATACTTGGGATCTTCCATTTATAAAGGATATGCTCTACCAAACAATAAAATTATAAATTCTTGAACTGTTTCCCATATATACCCCTTTATTTTTCATACATAATATACAAGTCCAACAGACAGGTGCTTTCAATGAAATCACATATTCATAAAATCAAATCCTTCCCAAAGGACCAGATTCTTAGGTTCCTTGAGGAGCTCTTCAGATGATCCCCTGGGATGCAGCCAGTTTGGTCTAGTGGTTAGGGAGCCAGTGTCTTATCTGGGAATTCTGGGTTTGATTCCACACTCCCCGATGAAGCCAGCTGTGTGACCTTGGGCTAGTCACAGCTCTCTTCTGAGTTCTCACAGCCCCACCTACTTCACAGGGTGTCTGGTGTAGGGAGAATAGAAAGCTTTGTCAGCTGCTTTGAATCCCCTTAAGTGGGTGAGAAAAGCAGGGTAGAAAAGCCAACTCTTCTTCTTCTACATGAAATGAACACCCTGTGAGGTCCCAAGAGGAGCAGACATGTGTGCCTCCAAAGACATGCAGGATGCCTCTAAGAACTGGCATAAAAAATGACTGAGGATGCTTGCTAAACTCCATCATGAAGATGAATGGTGTTGGCTTGGGAAACCTACCTACTCAATTCTCTACAGGGAACAGAAATGTCTGGGTCCATTCTGTGTTTGAGTGATGGTGGAGGCATGCAGATGCTGCATTTCCTATCTCCAGATCTGGAATAAGCACTCTAGTCCATCAGATCATACACTTCATGAAGATACAGTCTTGGGGCTTAGCAATGCTGTTCTCACTTATTCATATAGAGCAGGTGGACTTTTTCATGCTTACCTTTGGCCTGGGACAGCAATGGGTAAAGAAACCTTCTTTCTGCATGCTGGTGCAGTGCACGGGGAGGCCATGCCCCCTGCTAGCACACTGCATCCACACTGGATGCAGTGTAGACTGGTTTAAGTTGTCAAAATGGCCACCTAAACTGAGATACTGGTGGACCTGTTTTAACAGGTCTACCAGTGATCTAGCAGGTGCTAAAATGAACCCAGAAGCATTTAGCCAGCCCAGGGCTTTGAAGCTAGGAAGCTGGTACTGAAGAGAGCAAAATCTTCACAACCAGTAAAGAGGCTGTCCTGGAACAATCTTCCAAATGTGGAAGGCTTGTACCAGGACAGGGGTCTGCTGGACTGGGACAGCAGTGTAAGTGAAGAAACAGCAGGTGAAAGGATCTGCCTTCCATCTGCATTCTGTTATACTCTTTTCACAGATAAAATATTTACCAATAAATTTGGATGAAAAGAAACTTAAATGATGGGCTTGGTTAAGATTTAAAATCAACATTCATTTTGTTTTAAAATATCTCTGCTGAATAAATGAGTCAGTTTGGTCTAGTAGTTAGGGAGTTGGACTCCTATCTGGGAATACCGGGTTCGATTCCGCACTCCCCATGAAGCCAACTGGGTGACCTTGGGCTAGTCACAGCTCTCTTCTGAACTCTCACAGCCCTACCTACCACACAGGGTGTTCTGTTGTGGGAAGAAGAATAGAAAACTTTGTCATCTGCTAGAGTCCCCTTAAATGGGTGAGAAAAGCGGGGTAGAAAAACCAACTCTTCTTCTTAAGCTGTCTGATCTTTTAAGAAATGATCTTTTCTCGTCCATGGAACTTACAAGTCCAGTTTATCATCTACTCATTGGCATTTCTTTAAAAACACATTTCCACTATGATTCAAAACAAAACGCTTGACTTTAGGTTATGTTTAAGTTCTTTACTGACACCCCTACCTGCAATATAACTGCTCTGAAGCTTAAAAAAACAAATCACTTTTCATCTAGTAAAGTTAGCAAGCACTATTAATGATGGCGGCTTAGCCAAGCTCCTTCACTTTTCTGAATTTGTATTTACTTTTCAGGAGATAGGAATACAACAGGTGAAATGTTGATAAACAAATATCATACATACTGATTAGCAAACACTAAGCTAAGAGAAAACAGGCAGCCAAAGTGAATAGGGTGAAAAAGGCAAAGATGGGGAGATAGCAATAAAACTTAATATGAGAATGAAAATAACTCATATTTCCATCCATCCTCTTAATATTTTTAGAGATCATAAACAACAAATCAATTGGAAAGCCCAGATTACTAGCCAGAGTGTTTATACAGTAAGAATTGGTAAAGTTCATTTCAAACTAAGCAAAATAATGCATCAGTCACTAGTGCAAAGACTTCTGGGATCATAACTGAACATGGTTTTTTTTTGTGTGTATATCCATGACAAAGAGTCTTTCTTAGTGGTGGTCTCATAATTACAGAATTTCAATCTTTTGAGATCAGCCGGGCCCAGTTTCTAATAGATTTTAACTGGGCTTTTAATGACTATTCTAAAGATGGGTACTATAATCTGGTACTGATATAGTAGAATGTGTTGCATTTATTTTAATCTCATGCTCCCTTTAAATATTGTGTGGAACAGGCGGAGCAGGGTTTTTTGGAACACTTTATACTGGATCTTTGAAGTTCAGTTTACCAGGGATGTTGTAGATAAAGTGGATCATAAGTACAGTAGTCCCTTATTATTTGAAACCTCATGAATTTCAAATTTGGACAAATAAAGAGTCATTGGTCCTGTGGAAATTTGTGGGTTAGGGGAACTCACATCTGAGCAGAGGAAAGGAAGGGTGAAATAAACACCCTGCGGCTTGCTCTTTATGCTTCAGAATTCTCCCACAACCACATACTTGGTCTCACATCTTTGAAGAAATGCACCAGCTTTACGAGATCACAAGCATTGCCAAATCTCCCAGATCTAAGAAGTGCCTCTAGGCTGTCAAACCTTAAAATTCAACTAGACTGCAAGATATGAAGTTATCCAAAGCCTAGTCATAACTATTTCTAAAGTTGCCAGACCTTAAAACTGGGCCAGACTATGGCAGTTGCCAAGTCTCCAAGGTCTCAGAAGTGTCTTGGAGATGTCAAAACCTTAAAACTGAGCTTGACCATAAGAGCTGCCAACTGTGCAGGATCTCAGAGATGTCTCTAAGGTTGCAAGACCTTAAAACTGAACCACACCACAGGAATTGCCAACTACCCATGATCTCAAACCATAGAAAAAAGATTTTAAAAAAAAAGGTCAGATCTCTTAGCCTCAAAGAATCTGAGCACTGAAGATGTTCAGATATAGTCATGGGAAAGTTGAAAAGATGAGGACGCAGGAAATCTTGCAGGGGAAGGAAGGTAAAAAGACTTGGAGACTATTAGATAGCTACTGGCACAAGTCTGACCTCTCCAAGACCAGAGGCCTATTCACACTACAGCCTCTAATCAACAATTAGGGAACCTCTGGTGAAGAGCATCTCCATGTGGAGTAGGTTGTTACAGCCTCCAGTGGCATTTTAGCACCAAGGTGAAGACGCCTCAGAATGCTTCCACCACCACCCCCCCGAATGGGTTGAGAACACTTTCCCTTTCGCACGAGGGCAGGTAAGGAACACTTTGAGAATAGTTCCCTTACCTGCCAGTGCGAATGGGAAAGTTTTCTCAACCCATTCGGGGGGAAGGCCCTCCCTCGGGCTGCTTCCATTGGCTCCTATGGAC